>OU343045.1:7265347-7894204 GCA_910593735.2 Ectemnius lituratus
AACACCATCTTATTTCCCCTTCCAAAAACCCTTTGCTTCCAACTCTTCTTCCCCTTCCATGGGGCTCCTCTTTCGAGTCTTTGGGGAACGAAAGCAATCCTGTACGATATTTGCCGAGGGCGCAGCGCCGCCAGCCGGAGAATAACTTGCACTTCTCTCGAGCGGCACTGGCAATCGGCTCCCCTAACGAAATCCCTGCTGGCCGAAGTGAAACTTCAGCCTGGCGGCGCCACTGAGCCGGCCGAAGTTCACCTTTTCCCATAACTCTCGTTAGCACGACTTTAATGCGTGCTTCTTGAAACTTTCATGCTAAGATCTCTCGATTTTTTCTTAAGAATATTTCGTATGATTTTATTGTCAAATTGTTAGCATTTAATAATAAAAGTTCCGAATTATGAATTCGATTCCTCAACTGAGTAATCATAAAAACCGAGAGCAACAGACGCGCGTTGAATATCAATAGGAAATAAACGCAAGACAAATATAATCCATTATACGATCATGGAATATTTAAACCAGAAAATCGACGGTTCGAAATATAAATATTAAAATGAAATGCAGAACAAACATAAAGGAACAAACAATTGTGCCAACAATTTCACCATTAACATTTCAGGAATTAGCATTCCGCAATCCGTGCAGAGATTGGCCTGAAATTCGCCGGGCGAAAAAAAAAAACAAAGGAAATATGAAACTCCTATCTTCCACTTTGCCAGATTACCCCTAAATAATCCAGTCGAGCCGCCGCCGCCGCCGCCGCCGCCACACGAGGCGCCCCCGGCGAGAGTGTAGTTACTCCCGCCGATATATTCCCCACGGCGGACAGAGAAACCGAGAAAAAGCGCGGGCAAAAAACACACACACACACACACACACACACGAAGCAGAAGGGGTGGTGGAAACATGTTCAAAAATGAAAGCAGTACAGAAAAGAAGACAATGCTCGTTTCCCGGCGGAAAATCTGAAAAGATTCATGGACTGATGTTCCCTCAACAGACTCTGCCCTTCTCTCTTACGGTCGGTCGCACGTTTTACGGTGGGGGAAAAGCCACGATAATTAATATATTTCAAAGTAAAATTGCCAGGATAGAATTACAATTAATTAGAAGAGGATCTCTTGAAAATGATAATCATATTTAATAATCAAGTGATAAGGAAGTAATTAAAAGGGTCAATAATTAAACCACTCGACACTAGTTTAATATATTCTCCTTCTCTATTTGGTACTCCCACCCCTCTTTTCCGTTGGTCGGTGCATAATTAAATGACCCGAAGCAGCCTCGCGTACTTCAGGCTACCGCGGCTCGGCTAGTTTCAAGTCCGGCTGCCTTCCTATCTCCCTTTTCCCAACAAGCACTCGTTTTTCCGAGTGCAGGGTTAGGTTCGAAGAGCGTGAAGTGAGGCTTGGATTCCCACGAGCAGAGGGCGACGAGTGGGATATCCGAAGAGGTATTCATGATTTCGAGGATTTGGTACGAGTTACTTCCTCATTGGCAGCATTAAATTCAATTTTAATTCGAACCTAGCAATCCTGCGGGGCCACACTGTGATTAAGTTTGCCCTCTTCCCTTGTCTGCCTGATCGCCCCTTCCCTTCTTTCTCCTCATCGCAGTGCTCGCTGGCAAATACCAGTTAATTGGATATTAAGTCGACGATAGCGAGAGATTTTTTATTCTCGTTCTTGGGATTCTTTTCCCCTGCCATTCGTTGATGTTTTAAACATAAATATTGAATGTGTGTGAAGTACTGCTCTCGGTTAATGGAGTTGTAATGTTCAACGGGGGAAAGTAGGAATAATTATAGTTCCGAGTGGTAGGGTACGTTTATTAAATAAGTTTCATAGGTATTGCAAGCCGGATCAACCAGAGGGCAGAGGGGAGAGGGGAGGTTCTCTGGCTAGGCGAGCATTAGCGTTGCAAATGCGATTCGCCAGCCTGGTAAATAACGAAGTTGAAGAAACTCCATTACAACAACAATCGAAAGGCAACAAGAAACGTCCGGGGTCCAAGAGAGGGAATTCCTCGCTGACGGAAAGGGCCAGCGAGAGTTCGCCAATCGGCATCCACCACCACCACCACCCCTTCTTCCTCATCCTCCTCCTCTTCTCGACGAAATTACGTATTCGCCCCGAGAATCGAGTTTCCCTGTACGAGAGGAATTCCCCAAGAAAGTTCGCTCGCCGAGTCCGCGAAAGCAAGCCGAAACTTGTACAGGCTGATCCAGAGTTATACACATCGATAATCCCATGAAATTTATTGCCAATTAATTGTCGATATGCAGAGTTAAACATATCCACATTAAACCATTGTTTTAATCCGGAATAATAAAATTAAAATATTCCCAGAACAATCTGACCCACATATTTTGAACCAGCATGTACAGGAAACACTGAACTCTCTCTCTCTCTCTCTCTCTCTCTCTCTCTCTCTCTCTCTCTCTCCATTTTATCGGATGTCCCAAATCGTAATAATCAGCGAGAAGAGATCATCTGGCAGCGGGTCAACTGGGCCAAGCAGATGTCTCTGAAACGCCCTGTATCACCGGGATTCTTTCCAAGGTAGACAAAGCTTCTCCGATACAAAGGGTTTATCATCGAAGGAGGGCCATTGCAATCACCAAGAGAAAAAGAGAGAAAGAGTTGGTGGGGGGGGGGGGGGGGGGGGCGATGGGAGAGAAATGGTGTTGCGTTAAGGAAATGTGTGCGGATGAGTGTGCAGTCGGGAATTCTGGCAGTTCCGCTGGAAGTGGATGTAGCCTGGCTTAGGGATGTTTGTAGATCGTAGATGACGGCGGATGTCTCCCTTTCCCTTTGAGCAACGTTCCACGGCGTCTTGGGAGTCCGCTTGGTGGGGGAAGCGGGCGCCGAGAGTGGGGGAAGCCTGAGCGAGCGGTGGGGGAAGCGCGCGCTTGGAGTGGGGGCAGCGCGGACCAGTAGTGGGAGCCGGCGAGTAGGAGTGGGGGGGGGGGGGGGGCGGAGTGGGGGAAGCGAGAGAGTGGGGGCGAGATAGAGACGGGATGCTCTAAATCGATTCGGGGTGAACGAGCCTGCGGGAAAGCCTGCCGCGCGAAAGGGAGCCGTCTTCGGGGAAGAAAAACCACCTCGAAAATGGAAAAACCATCCCGCGACGCCTGGCGGAATCCCTCTTGGGGGAAGTGGATGCGCCCGAATGACGTCGCGTCACTATATTCTGATTGGAGTGCGCCGGCAAATGCTTTTTACTGAGGCGGCGCGCGGCACGGCCGGCGCGCGCTTTGCGGTACAATTAGCAAATGCGCGTCTGCGGCGCTAGTGGATTCAAATGATTTCCCTTTAAATTTACGATCGTAATTAATCAGTTTAGGGAAAAGCTTGGTGTATTTTTAAATGAATTTCATTTCATAAACGAGAATAGAAATAGTGGTTAGAAATCTCTTTTGAAGGGTTAATAAGAAGATCGACCCTTCTTACCGGGTAGTGTGGCCACACGAGTAAGAAGCGCCTCTCAACGTTCGCCGAAAAAGCGAGAGGAATTCGATGAGTCGAGATAAGCGAGGGGCGAAGGCTGAAGGGGCGCAAAAAGCGGAGAGGACGTTGACCGGCGGAGCGAGCACTATTGTACTCGACGATGCGACGAAGATGCCCCGGCGATTGTGGACACAGCCGGGGAAGAAGAGAGTTGGGCGCAAAAGGGTGTACGAGGGAGAGAGAGAGAGAGATAACCGAGGGAGAGCCTAGGACTCGCTTTTGTCGCAGGGACTCCTTCGAGCTGGTTGGAGAGAGTTCGTTCGATCGGGACTTCATCGTGAAGATCTGCCCTCCCTGAGGAGACCAGAGTGTCACCGAACACTTGATAAACTCGAAGGGAATTATGGGTATTCAGTTTATACCACAGAATTAATTTCTCATCATTAATCAATACTTCGAGTAATTGGTGAATATTGTATTCTATTATTGGAGCTTGCTAAAAATATTTATTAGGTATAAGTACTAATAAGTGTTTATTAAAACACGATAAAGGTAGGAATTAATTAAATCCTGGGCGAGGAAAGTTTTCTTTGTACCGGTGGTTTCTTATTAACAGCAAGTTCTCGTCAGCTCGACTAATTACGAAATTATAATGCTGCAATGAAACTATCGGCAAAGTCCACGACAAAAAGGCAAATCCTCCGCCGGCACTCAACGCCCGTCAAAGTCGCCGGGGCAACTTTTTGTCCGCTACTTGTTCGTAACAGTTTCGACGACGGACTGGAGAAGGTCAGGCAGAAGAGGATCAAGAAACTGGCTGAGGGGACAAGGAGAGAAAATATGAGGGAATAAAAAAATCATCCAAGAAAATTTAACTTCTCTCCCCAGCAAGTAATTACCGATCTCGACAACAAAGTCGTCGAGGTTCCAAAGGGAAAGAGAGTGAGAGCCCGTTTGCGAACGGCGTGTACAAACTCCAGAGTCTGGGTAGTTCTCGAGGTAAAGGGAGCCGCGTTAAGGTAAAGTCTCGAGTTGTGCGAGCTGAGGAGAGGGCGCTCGTGTTTCCTTATTGCGGCGCGGCGGCGAGCGCTCGAAACTTTTCGCTGCGCAACAATAGGAGGGAAGCCCTGTATAGAACAAACGGCCCATTGTCACGGTGTCACGCGAGCATCCTCCAGACGAAAGAGAGGAAGAAGATCCAGTTCTTTCCCTCTGTGGAAGCATCCAGCCGCTTCGGAAATGAGCTTACACGCTTACACCCCAAGTACCAACCTAACCCGTGGAAAGCACCCCACCTCGCATTTTCTTTCCTTCCTTGCATCGAAGGTTTGAAAGATAGAGAAGAAATTCTTAAGGGATTCTCTTCCACAAATGTGAACAAATGTATGGTAGAAGTATGAATTATTTTAACGATACAGTGCTTTTCAAAGTATAATAGTACCATTCACTGATTAATAAGGGGAGCCATTGAATACAGATTTGACAAGATAATCGACCCATTGTAACTCCTGTCTATCTTCGGAGTGATAGTATAGGTTAGGTTAAACTGTCCTCTCAAGCGTACTGCAGTTCGGACTAAGGGATGATGAGACTCCTCATTAGCGGGGCTAATTGATATTTGCCAGACTGCTTGACCGGTGGTATGCTGGCTACCGCTTCTGTTTACCTGTCGCCAGGTCGCTTGTAAGTGGCTAGACAACCACGTTACACCACCACTTCAGCCTCCATTGTGCTCCTCACTCGGCGGAGAGAGCAAGAGAGGAGGCGGAGGAGGAGGAGGAGGAGGAGGAGGAGATGCCTCCAGGAGGCCAAGCATTCCTGCGGAGTTCAATTAGAGGCTTCGCATCGTTACACGCGAGCCTCCTGCCCGCCTTGCAAAACCAATAGAACCGACGGGAGACTCGCCTTAGCGCCACGTGCGCCAATTAGATCGACGCACACACCTTACACCTAACCTAAAACTATACATCGGGTGCCGCGCATCGTGTCTCTCAAGTTGGAAGTGGGAGAATTGATGAACAGGATGAATTTATAGGAGAGTTCCAATTTGTAGATTAATTTCTAGATTATAACGAGTTGAATTGAAGCCTGTAGTACGACTGGAGTTATAAATTCAGCGCTTCTCACGAAAGTTCGTAACTAGATAACTTTGATCGAACGATACATTCTTGATTAAATACGTGTTTCGTTGATATTCGGAGGAAGATGAGGTTAACTCTATGAAAGTGATAATGAAATCGAGGACTCTGCGAGACACACTCGATCCCTCATTCGGCCCACTCGAAATCCCCGAGTACCAACGGCAGGGAACTGCAATTGGCGAAAGTTCAACGAGCTTAAACCGGCGGCGAATCAAATATTGAACTTTACCCGCGCGTGTGCCACGGGGCATGGAGAATTATTGAATTCGTCGCGTTTACATCGCGAAAGTGATTTAATTGGCTCAACTTCGTTGGAAGAGAATGAGAAAAATGCGGATAATCAATTGGCGAACGTTGCCAAGTGACAAAGCGTACACTTCTGATAATAGAGGGTGATGCCAGCGCCACCTGCTACCCTAAACGGGTGTGGGAACGTGAGGACAATTCGTCCTTGTCTTGCCTAAAATCTCGAAACAGGAGAAGAACGTGATGGGAATGCCGAGTAAGAAACCTCCTCAAACAAACTCCCCCCGGAGAGGTTAGGTTGCACGAGGCGGCGCCCGGCGGCGCTTTTGTCGTCGGCGATTTAATTACGCTCCGTTTTTTAAATTAAACACATTCGCTCTCCCGCTCTGCCACAGGATGAAAACGACGTGCGCCCAGGCCCGTGAAAGATGCGGCGCGCGCGTGCTTTCGAGCCTGGCTTACTACTTTGCCGTCGGCGCAAAGGCCATCTAATGAAGCACGTATGTTTCTTCCAGGCACGTACAGCGCCTTTCATGTTAGATACACACAGGCCATTATTGCCTTCCAGTCAATACCGAGAAGTTGTCGTATTCTTAAATATTTATTACTTCCAAATGAACACAAAAATACTACTCTTTTTCAACATACAGGCTCTTTCAAAATACTTCACCATAGAATAATAATATACGAGTGTAATATAAATTCATCCTTTGTAAATAAAGTTAGTATTCCGTAATAACTTCACCCAGAACACTCGTTTACACCGGCAGCATTAGCTTATCCAGTAAATCCCGGGGACGAAGAACTATGTTTCTTCGCCAGGACGGGGAATTCCGAGGGAGGGAGGGGGCAATAAATTCCCCGGCTGGTAACTGCAGCCTTATTAGTATACGAGTGAACGAAATGGAAGACTGATTGCCGGAGAAGTGGCTACCCCCTCCCCCGCCCCAACTCTCCTTCTCGCCCTAGTGGCTCCAGCAACCCCCTCGCGCTCGCGCGCGCGCGCAACTCCGTGACATCCGAGACACGGCTTGAGTGGAAGTAATTTCGCCGTAAGTAAAGACTTCCGTTCCGCCGGCTATTAATTGGAATTGGCTGCTTAATAGCTCGGCCAGGAACTACTTGTTGTGTGCTGAGATACGCCAGGATTAGGCGCACTGGCATGCTGCTAAGCTTCGCACGAAAATCTTCCACTTCTCTAACGATCGTATTTTCTTTTTAAACTCTGCTGATTCATTTGAATTTAAGGGATAAAACTTTCGTGAGATACGACTACGAAAATTGTCACGATTTTCAATTAATAATGTTTTAAACTCGACTTGTTCGGGATAGAAAACTAGCTGGATTACCTGGAACCTTCCTGTATAGGAAGCTTCCTCCTCTCCCCCGCTTTTATCTCTTGGACATATATCCACGAGTTAGAACTTCCCTTAAACGCTAATTCATTTCCCCCGAAGCCGTTCGTATTAATCGCAATAGTTCTCGAGAGTTCGGCCATCGACTCGAATTTTCCCGCGCTTCGATTCGCCCGCCATTTAACACGCCCCGAAGACAAATCACCGTTCCCGTCGAACTTTCCAACATAACCTATCTAATGAATGAAATTTTTCCCTCGCAAATCATTCCCAACGATATATACATATATATATATATATATATATTTCCTGAGAAATACGCCATTAAAACAAGTTAAACATCCAAGAAAATATTACTTGGATAATTCAAGATTTCTTAAGGTTTCGATGTATAAAAAAAAACGAAACGGACCGGGGAAGATTGCTGAAATCCGAGACGCGGCCAACCCAACCGTGTAACCTAACCTAACAAAAATCAGTGCCGGCTAAGGAGGGAGAGTTGAAGCACAGTGGAAAGTCTCGCTCATTAAAAGCTAAGTATTCCGGACGAGCAGTCTCGGTCTAATAAATTAAAGGGGGACGTTTTCTCGGCGGAAGCTAGCAAAGGAACTAAATAATTTCCAAGCTACCGGCAGAGTAAAAGGAGACCCCCGGAGCGACGGAGAGAGAATCTCTCTCTCTCTCTCTTTCGCCCTCTGTTGGAGCTCGTCTACGAGGAGAATAAGGTGCAGGAGAAAAAATTCCCTTATTACGCCGCTCGACCATTAAATCAGCGGAGTCCGTCGACTCCCTAGGGACTCAAGCAAGGAAACTTTCGTGGCTAATGACGCGCACACTACACTTTTACAGGGCGGTGCACCGCTAGCTGAATCATTACTCCCCTAACCTCTCTTTTCCGGGTTAGGTTCGTTGTTAGCGGACAGTGGTACAAATTGATTTTAATCATACAACAATATTCAATTTATCTATTATATAATTAATACTAATAAAAATAGGAATAAAAATCATACAAAAAAAAGAAAAAGACTCACTTGGAAGTCGAACTTCTCGAACTCCTGTTGAGTGTCTATGTCAACATTCCTCGGTACAATGATGGGACAAGTGGCAAGGGAGACTCGAGCATCGGGCGCCTCGACGTAGTCCGGCGCGACGGAGCTCGGCCCTTGGCGTTCATAACGTAGATTATCCTCGTTGAGGATACCAGCAGAGGGCACTGTCGAGGGTGCCTGGGCCTGACTCACATAGTACAGGCACAACAGCAATGTCAACAAGACCGCGCACAACACGAACACGCGGCTCGAGCCGCGCCGTAGTAGCTTGTACATTCTCTCGGCTTTGTTTTTTTTGTTTTTTTTTTACTACTACCGATTTATCCGCGCGATGATTTCGTACCGACGGACGATCGCTCCCCCAATCTGGCTACGTCGCCCGTCGACTTCATCGGCACGAGCCCCGATCAGTCCGCTGTAACAAATAAAGAAAGTGATTCATTAATATTCATCCAAAATCGTATGAAACATCGATCGATTTAATAACAAGTCTTCAATTCCTCTAGTTATACCCTTTATTTCCGGCAGTTATCGCGTCGACGGAAGAAGCAGAGCACGATTAGCCCACATTTCGTGCTTATTTCCCACTCCCTCTCTCTTTCTCGTACTCTCTTTCATCGCAACCCCTACCGTCCTTTGTATGCTCCAATGGTAGTTGCTCGAGTTATAGCTGCTTATCGAACAATCGCGCAACCTTATGGCTCCAATTGTCTGGCGGCGGCGGCGGCGGCGGCGCGGAGTGTGTGTGTGCGGTGCGTCCCGGTGACGGTCGCGATCGATTAGTCGCTCTCTCGCGCGACCTTACGGCACATGTATATCTCTCTCTCTCTCTCTCTCGTCGCTGGACACTCGCAGAGAAAAAGAGAGAGGGCGATTCTAGGCGGAGAGTGAATGAGAGAGAGAGAGAGAGAGAGAGAGGGGGGGGGGAGGACAAATGGTTTAGCCTTTCGAGAAGGTTTCTGGGAAACCGTGTCTCTGGTTCACTCGGTCTTTCTTAGTTCCTCGACTGACTACAGGTTGATTCAGTTTGGATTACAAAAGGATGATGTTTTGTCTATAATTTTTTCTTGTAATTAGAATTGGAATTATTATATTGTAATAGAAAAGCGTTTATTTGACAGGCTTCGATTAAAAGGTATCTGAAAGGGTGTTTATAGGGACTTTCAAAAAAGGAGGACCGCTCAAAAATTACACGAGACGCTTTGCATGCTTGGCAGAGACACATTAGCAAGGCATCGATCTCTCCCATGATGGATGCGTCCTGTCAGATCAACCCTCCAACCCCAACCCCAACCAACCACCCCCCCCCCCTTGTCCTCCCTAATGCCGTTTTAAATCCAGGCCTCCGGCAGCGATAAAATATAGTTCGCGCCACCGCGCCGAGGGTGTCTCGAAGGAGACTGATGAGTCTCCGAAAATTCCGAGGGCTTTGCTCATTCGTCATCCGATTGAAAGTTCATCTTAACGACGAATAAATTCCTCGTTGAGATTTATGATGAATCATCATTGTGTATACTTTGTCAAATCTTAAGACTATCAAATACTAATAAATACAATTGTAACATTAAACATATATAAAAATGTAAAAGTGTCTCACCCTATTCCCGAAGAATCCTGGCGCAGAGAGGCACGCACACAGACACACGCACACTGCTGGCGAATCGATCCAGACGCCGAGAGCAGCCGAGCGCGAAGCAGGTTCGACTCGAGATTTTTTTCCCCGCCGGCTGCTGCGACGCAGACCGATAATGGGGCCCGGTAAACGGGTGGAAAAAGAGCGGGGTGAGAGAGAAAGAGAGATGGAAGGGTGTAGTAGGCCGGATGCTGGTCGGGTTCCTGGACGAGGACCAATTCAAGCCGGCGCTTGTCCCTTTTGTCGAGATGAAGGGCGACCGAGACACTGCCAGCTATCGAGAAAGGTCCAGACGCGTCGAGGGTACTTTAACCCGAGATTCACTCGATATTCGCCGCCCCCCCTTTTACCCCTTTTGCCCTTTCCCCATAAAAAGAAGCACCACTCTCTCGTTGTTTCACTTTCACTTCACTTTCTTCCGACGATTCAGCAGCTTGTTCCGCGACGATTCGCGCGGGAGATTTCAAGTTCCCGCCGAGTGAGCCTCGCCTCTTATTGGCTGGCACGCGCCAATCCTTTGCGTCGTCTCCCCACTCGTTGTGTCTGCAACCAATAAGATATGTTTGGTTAGATAAAATGCCTTCTTTTTTTTTTTAGCTCTGTAATCATTTATTTTGACATCTTATAATAAATATAGATCGAGGAAATATTGTGAGAGTTTAATATTTAATGAAAATCGATGAGAGAAGCATTACAATGATTGCTTCGCGTGCCGACACACGAGCGAACCGAGGAAAATGGGTCAGAAGAGCGCGTGAAACAGCCGAGTTCCTCTCGGCTACAATTGGATGCCATATTTCAACGGGCACAGCACAGCACGGCGGCGGCAGCAGCACTGCCAAAAACGAGGAAAAAGTCTCGCAGCCGGGCTAATTTGTTTCCTCGTTTCGATCAGGATCGTTCCGAGTTATATGCGCCCTTCGATACCCATGATGCATTGCGATGCGCCCTCTGGGCTTCGCTCGAAAAATCCACCGGAAAAACGGAGCTCAACGGGAAAGAAGAGAGGACGAGAGAGAGAGAGGGAGGGAAAAAAAGAGGTAACGGCCGAGTCCCGATTACCTTAACTATCGGGTATCCAACGATATCGAACCATTCTCGAACTCCATCGATACCGGATTTCGACTCTTTTTCAATCTACACTGCATTTTACAATTGAATACTTGCACGCGTGTACACATTTCACTAAAACATTCTGAGAAATATACAATTTTGATTTGTATATTATTTTATATATGATTTTGATTCAAAGAGAAATGATTCACACCTGTAGAAAGTATGTCTGAAGTACCGTTTGTTGAGATGACAGGACTGATCATGATCCTTTGAGCGAGTGGTAACGAAATTACGATTATTCCAGCGGTAAGTGGTAGTCCCGAGGTTTAATCCAGCCGGGCGGGCCCGAAAAATACAGTTGGTCGCAGCAGCAGCAGCAGCAGCAACGCGGCGGTGAAAATTGCTGATCGCATTAGCCGGGAAAGCGCAAAGCCGGGAAATTGGAAAAGCTTGCCGGGGGGGGGGGGGGGGGGGGACAAAAGCTTGCACCGGCTGGGCCCGGAGACCTGCCAATTATCGCATGCTAATAAAGCCCGACAGATCGGCTTACCGCGTGGCCGAAGGAGGCCGAATCACAGAATCACCCTCGACAATGACCCGACTATTTTATTTACGGAATTCCTGCTGTACGCTTTCAATGAACAGGTACAGGAATGTTTCAATATTTCCGACATCAAACGCAATGTTCAACCTTCTGATATTTTATTCATTATTTCAGGTAAATTGTCATTTTAATTGTCAGTTTTCATAGTTTTAGCTCTTCAATTTTTCCAAGGTTCTTGAATTTATACATTGATTGTCGGAATATAAAAATAGAGCGGAGATAAAAAGTCCGTGGTAAATAAAAGCCGGAATAATATCGAAAACCAGTGGCAGAACTTGCTGAATAATTAATTACTTGTAATTCAGACAGGTTTTTCCAGTGTTTTTCAGGCTTCCCGATATTTTACCGAGCTGAAATTTGGTGGAGAATGTCCTCTTGTATCAAGGAAGAAGTGATATAAAAATCAGAGCCCTAGCTCAAAATTTATTTTTTCATATATGTTTGACCATCAAAAATATTCGATTTTTCAAAAGTTCTCAATCTTTGGCGAATGCTTGATAATTTGATTGTTTGAGTATTAGGACGGATAGAAAACAAAGAATACGTAATAAAAAGGCCGGAATTGTTACGGTAACACATCGAAAACACGTCTTGAAAAACCGATTTTTCGTCATTTTTCGAGGTTTTTCCCATATTTTTTTAACTTCCCGACATTTTCCGGGGCTGAAATTTGGTGGGGAATGTTTTTTTGCATCAAGGAAGAAGTGATATAAATTCCAAAGCCCTAGCTCAAAATTTATTTTTTGGCCAAATTTTTCTGAAGGGGTACCCCTTGAAATTTTTTCCGATTTTTCGAAAGTTCCCAAACCTTGGCTAATTCGTCATAAATCGATTGTTTATGTTTCAAAACGGATAGAAAACGAAAAATGCGTTGTAAAAAGTTCAGATTTATATCGAAAACATTAAAAAATATGCTCCAGAATAATGAATTTCTTCGAATTTCGACGGGTTTTTCCCATGTTTTTCAAACTTCCCGACTTTTTCGGGGGCTGAAATTTGGTGTAGAACATCTGTATTCCTAGAGGAATCGATGATATAAAAACCAGAGCCCTAGCTCAAAGTTTTTTTTTCCACCCATTTTTCCCTTCAAAAATGATGAATTTTTTTAAGGTCTCCGAACTTTGGATAATTCTTCATAAATCGATTATTTGAGTATCAAAATGGATAGAAAGCAAAGAATCCGTAGGAAATTGTACCGAAAAAGTCAGATTTGATAAAAATCCAAAGTTGATTGTATTACGTTATATCTCATTTGTACAATAACTTTGCTTTATAAATATTAAATGGAACGTAAAATATCAAGAATTCCGCGCCAAGAAAAACAGAGTACAATAAAGCGAGTGCAGAAAGAAAAAAAAAAATGTTTACAAATAAACAATGTGCTGGATGTAAAAGGTATAAGAGAACAATCCCGAGAGTGACATCGATCTACTACAATTCCAGGCAACGAGAGGTCTTCTTTAAGGACTGGCGGCGCCGCTAAAAATGTAAGCAACGCGAATTTGAATTTCTCATGAGCGGTGCAAGTGGTGCGAATGAAATTTGCATTAGAATTTTGATTGGCCCAGCACCGGCAGCGAGACGCGCCATGCCGCGGCTCGCACAAGTACATTATTTACCATCCTCGAAGTTTTATATTTATTACTTTTAATTTTTAATGTGACAGAACAATTCAATCCGATTAACAATATGTCTCAATTATTATTGACACTATTCAACGACTGTACAAGAGTAACAATAAATGAATTATTGTTACAATTTATTTATTTCTTTATAAATCCAATGTCAATATATTGGACGTAATAATTCTAATACTAAAATAAGATAAATGATGAAAGTAAACTGACTAGCAAAGTGCGAGAGATAAATCAAGGGATTCAGCCCTTTCCGGGCTCTCCCATCTACGTAGGATCTATCTGAACTGTCATTCTGCCAATCATCCTGATCACAGCAGCATGATCCTCCCACGCGGCCAACCGGCCATCCATCACATCTCGATTCCCATCACCCTAACAACCCAACCCCAGCCTACCTGCGCGCCGAAAGGGCCTTTGAACTCTTAGCCGACTACGCCGTCATTGAGCCAGGACTCATCGGGTCATTGTCTCGACCCGCAGCATCATTAACCAGTCACCCAGAGAGGTCTGGATCCGTCGGCCGTCCTGTTGTCCGAGGCTTACTTCACAGCTGACGCGTTACTGATCCAGTTGACACTCAAGAAGACTTGAATGACACTTGAACTTGAGATGGTCCAAATTGCCCCTAAGGGGGGGTTCCGGGTTAGGACTTGAACCTGAACCAGATCCCACGGGGTCCAGGTGATTCTAGGTCCCTTAGGGTATCAGGGTTTATGGTATTTGCACCTGACCCAGGTCCCAAAGGCTTTCAGTGATAAGATCCCTTCGAAGTTATTCGGGTCCAACCGGTCCCCTTGATCCTAGTCACCTAGTCTTGGAGTTGGACTCTTTTGATCCAGACTATGTCCTTCTGACAGATCTTCCATCTTCCTCTTCTCTTTGACGTTCCAAGAGTCGCAGTGCCAAGGATCCCTTTGAACTTGAAGCGTTCTTGATCCTGTCTATCAGGAGACTCGGTCCAGACAGTTGATCCTGAGTGGGTCGCGTTGGTCGGAACCCTAAGGGTACCCTTAGGGGGTACCCCAGAAGCCAAGGAGTGGAACTAGTTGGCAGCAGAGGGGGTCAGGTGTCCCTTGGGATCCAACAGCAACTGTCCCAAGACAGGGTAAGCCGGGAGGTAGGTCCGAAACGATAGTCCCTCGAGCAAGAACCACGCCGTACTAAACAGTCGGTGGTGGAGAGCGCAGTGTTCTTGACACGCCGGTGGCTATATCCGCTTTTCCGGCGTCGCGACGCTCTCGGCAGGGCGCATGTGCCAATATAATCCACGTTGCTGCAGGTGGAGACAGAGAGGCGAGGAGTAGCCACACGTGGGAAAGAGGGAACCAAGCCCGTAGAGAGGGAGTGAGATGGCCCGGAGTGGGAAGGCGACTCTCGTCCACAGGCTTCCAACGGTAGGGGGATGGACCGATGGTGGGAAGGGTGGTCCGCCAGGGGGTAGGAAAGAGTCGTCGTGGAGGCTCTGCTCGGTGTCCGGGGATGCGTGCGTGTGTGCTTTGCTGCCGCAGGCTGTTTTGACCCCGTAGCGAGGCACGCAGCCCACCTAGCCTACACTACTGTGTCGGCAGACCTCCCAAGCAACCCTTCCCCAATCCGCCCACCCTTTTAACCCTTTTGAGCCTCGGCGACTCTAGTCGAGGCCTTTCTACCAGCGCGCCCCGATGTTTAGCTGAAGTGTACGCGCCAGTTTCCCAATGCTTCTCACTCTATTCTCCGGGATATGCCCGGCTAAATAGTCCCGAACAATGTGTCTGCCTGCCGCCCCGTTATGCCAATGCTTCCAGACTCCTTTTTATGAGTCGTGCGGTAGTCAGCCCTGTTATGCTCGCTCCTCTTCGCGCGTTAACTAATGCTTTACTGGTACTTCCACTCGTACAATTCCAAATTGTTATCATCCGATTCTTTGCTACATCGTACAGGCTGATTCACTTCTCCCTAACTTATAATTTATCCAGTCATTTTAATTCCACGCGAACGTTTCCACATTATTTTCTGTATTTGTACTGTACAAAATTCAAAGGCAATTTGCTCATCCCGTCGAGAGTGACGACGAACACAGCCGAATTTCGGAATTTCGATGATGGAAACAGTCAACAATGCGATAAGCGTTGTTTTGCCGAGGTCTGCAACTGCCACATCGACATAATTCCTATAAACAGGCGACGCGAATACTGGGACAGCATATTCCCTGGTTGGGAACGGGCACCGCGCGCGATTATCTCCGGCGCGAGATTAATATTTACGAATAATGATCGAGTTGCCGCGACGCGGGGCGGCGTGTCGCGACGCTCCATCCCACTGCCGCGAACAAAGAGACCGACGACGGATAATCCTCACGTAGACGGACGCGCTCGCGTTATCCTTATCGAATGGGACATCCAATGACAATGGAATTTCATGTCCATTCAATGGGCAACCAACTACCAATTGATATTAAAAATCTGCCGCTCTTGTGAAACAATGATTTCTGGTTTCAAAATTAGTCTCCCAATAATTCCACAATTGTACAACTCGACTTTTACTAATATACAACAATCAAATATTACAAAATGGTATTAAAATCAATTCTGTTATATTAAAATACTTCATATTAATAAAACTAGTATTACTATTACTAAAATTCCAAGAAAGACCAGATGCGACTTCATATTGCGTAGGTTAGGATCGTCTAACCTCAAAGATCGGGGAACGATGCTGAAGCGTCTGCGAAATGAACGTTTACGATAACGGAAGGTTCGAGAGCGTCTCTTTAATAAAAGGGGGGAGCCCTTAAACTGGAATTGCCTGTGCCGAGAGGCTCGGGATCCAAGTGGTATCACGGCTTAACCTAAGCAGACGACTGCGGCGCCTCTCACAGGCATTCCTTCAGCACTCTGAGAACCTCCTAGCGGCTGAGACGGTGGGGGGAAAAGCGGGGTGGTGGTTCGGATTCACCGGGGAAATTGCATTTCCGGGTAATTGGATGGCGGATGTTTATGCTAGGAATTACATCGCCGCGGAATCCTTTATTACTTAATTCACGCGGTGGCGATATTGCCCGTCTTCCGAACGGCGACAGTGTCGCCGCCCTAGCCAACATTATCGGAAGTGAGCTCGGATATCGAACTCTCGATTTAATATCCGGTAGTTTCGAACAGCTACTTTTACTACGAATTTACATAGCTGGCATAGAAATAGTTGGTAAGTACTTCTGGCAAATTCTATTGAAATTCTGTATTAATTAAGAACGCGTGAATAAAGAAATATATTTTAATAATGAAGACAAAGTAGTTTCCATTGTGTTAATGACTGTTATGCTTCACAATCATTTACGCCTCGAGTGAATTGAAGGGACTTTGCCGCATAGTACTCTCTTCGCCCAGCGTGCAGGAAGTCCTTGTTGTCTTCGTTACACTGTGATTACCAAGGCGAGCACATTGTCCCACTCGTTTCACTCGGCTATATTTCATCATTCTTATTCACTACTGGCCCTTTAATATTCTAATGAAAAACTCCCTTTCATTCTAATAATATTCTTTCAATTAAATCATTCCTACAAGCTTCTCACATTAATCAATCTCGACTTCCTCTCACATTTTCTCTCGAATTTTTTGGTCTCCCTCAGAGTGAGAAAAGAGCGCGGGGAAAAGACTGGTGGGAATAAGAGCTGGGTGGGGTGGGGGTTTGGTTAATGCCAGAGGGATGAATGTATATTTTTTGGCGGGATTAGCCTCGTTTTTCACCAGCTGCCCGAACCATTCCCGTTCGGGACAAACGAGCCACCACCGTCCGACGTCGCCGCCGATCGAGTACCGCCGCCACGGAAAAACTCCGCCGCTTTGTCTCCGGCGAATGCGCGTCCGTGCACCCTCGAAAGCCGATTGGTGACGCGGGACCAATTGCGCCAGGGAGAGTATTGCTCGCTGGAATTGCCGATATATTTTCGATCCTTCTACCACCCCGCGCGCATTGCTGAACCAGTGGTGATTAATCCTCCCAAAGATTTATAATTCAATTTACAATAAATAAATTTATAAAGCAATAATATTAAATGATTCAATAATTTGTAAACGATTAATCCGTACAGGAAATATTAGCCAGTAAATGAATAATATATGAAAATGTCTCGACAAAACAAGAGAAGAAGACGATGAGACAGTTGCGAGGTCGAAAGGCCATCGGCCAGACAACCCAGCTACGTTTCGGGCCAACTATGCACGCACCGCAAACGAAAGTATCACGATGACGCACGAGGTGCTACGAGATTAGGGTGCACTTGATCGAACGCACCACGTGTGCTTACCTCGCCTGCGCATAACACTTCTACCATCCGCTATTAGACCTTCCTAAACTCCCCTTCTCATTCCCATTGGCACGAGTGGCCCTACTGTGATAATTACACCTGTTTAAGCTGGATTTCATCACTCAGGAATATCATGCGTGCTTACAAACTCGAGAATTTCAATTATTTAGGTGTTCAGGGATTTTAGGAGCCACTGTATAAATATAGACATACGAAATTATTATTATTATTAAGTATTTATCTTGGAAAAAATATATAGAACTTTCTAAATACTATAATTATAAATAATACAATTAATTAAATGACTCGTACTTTTGAAAGGTTCTGTAGCACGAATAGGATCTCCCTCTCGGCCAATAAACGCGAGGGACAGCCGGGCAGCGCGGTGAAACGATTGTCATAACGGCGAAGCTCATTTGCCAGTGGTGACGGTGGGGGGGGGGGGGGGGGGCGAGGAGGGCGCCACTATGACGAGTCAATTAGCACAAAAATAACAGCTCCTTAACGTCGGAAGCGCTGACTCCTTCGCCGGTTAAATGGTTGCCGAGCAAGCACTTTTCCCCCGCCCAACCCCGCCCCGCCAACAGCTCGTTCGCTATTTGCATATTAAACCAGCACGATTTGGTAAAAAGCTAGATGACTTCGCAGGAATGTAAGAGGACTTCAAAGAAGCAGCGGTGAACCCTCGACAAGTTCATGTTAACTACAAAGGCAAATTGTGGGAAGAAGTTCTACGCTGGAAGTGGAGTTAACCTAGCTTTAGGTTAGGTTGACCCGGGCAAAGAAAAGGCGGGAAATGTTAATCGTTCGTGGAAGTTTATAAGAAGATCAATTTGTCTGCAAATTAAAAGACAGTTGAATCAATCTATTTTACATTCATTCCCACTTATGAAATGATTGATCTTTAAATACATGAATGTCCCAGAATTGAAAGGTATTTGTACAAGAAAGGAATTTTGATTTATCAGTGAGATGGCTCGATTTCCATGGGGAGTATATTTGCCGGGGCTAACCCGATTGCGGGCAGAGGAATATCACGGGCTCGTAGACTCGATTAGGGCGTGCGACTGCGGAAATAGCGTTCCACCACCGAAATAGCCAGACCTGACTAGATCGCCGATTACGGCACTCTTCCCTAGAAAACGATCCAAGGTCCCCCCAAAAACAGACTTCTAATAAAATTCCATCACCCAACATTAATACTATTATTAAAAATACTTCCTACACTTTCATTCTAAATATAAACAGCAGTGAAAAATAAAAAGAAAATTAATTATCATTTTAAATTAAATTAAAAATAGTTCCAACAGAATAAGGTTAGGTTTGGCCTATGAATCGCCAATGGAAAGAAGGCGCCCCCTGAAATAGTACGATGCGGATCGGCGATGCCGATGTACGTGTGACCGGGCCTTTAGAGATCGTCCCTTTTCACGTCCATTCAGACGTGGCGCGCTACTTCCGGCTAAGTGAGCTTAAGTGAGGCGCAGCCGTGAACGCCGCCCCGCTTAATCCCCGAATGACCAGACGCTTTCTTTCGACCTGGCCGCCGCCGCCGCCGCTGCTGCTGCTGGGAAACTCGGCCCTCGAGGAACCCAACTTTAGAACGCGCATCACTGCAACGTCTAACCGTTTCCTTCTCAGTACTGAATTACGCTAGTTTCGCTCGAGTATTTTTGTAAAGGTTCTCTTGAAATTCCTTTTATAATAACCGCTTCAATAAATAATAGACAATGAAGAAATACTTGGAATAAAATTAAATTAGCAGATATTAATATAATATTAATTAATTCCTTTCAAAACAATTACAAAGTATAATTGTTACTGAGACTGGCAGGTGTTTTTAAGCCGGGACTGCTATAAATTGATAAAAAGCAGCCGAAACATTTGTCTCGAGCCGGCGGTATCCCAAAAAGCCCGGTGGGATCTGGCGCAGAGCGATATATCAGGCTTTCTTAATTTCACGGATCCTCGTTACACCCCACCCTTATGAATTACCGCTCTCGCCCCTCATATAAAGCCCCTCTCTCTCTCTTGCACAAGATATAAGAATTTGTACACGAGAACTACCCTCAGCTATATTTTTTCCATGCTTTTCTTGTTAGAAAGACTGTAATTATTTAATTTTATCGGTAGAATATTTAATTTATATTTTTCTAGTAGAAATAATAATGAAAACTATTATTTCTCATTTGTGAGAGATGCTGCAAGAGCGGACCGAGTGCGGAAAACATAAGGAAAAGGTGTTCCAGGTGGCGACTGGTGGGAGGGAAAGGATGTCTGAGACAGGCGGAGATCCAGTTTCCAGGGATATTGGTTATCGATCGGATGAGCCGCTCGTCTTTATCGCCATCCCGTCGCTGCTACCCAGAAAGGACAGAGGAAGTCCTTGCATTACAAGGAGCTCGAGGCCGCCGCCATGAAGTCATAAAGTCCGTCCGCGTGCCCGGAAAACTTTATTCGCCATATTATATCGACTTAACGATTGTTTCATCCTCTCAATGTCCACCACGTGTGTGACAATGCACTTTGATTCTGTTTTGTTATTGGTTTGTGGCGAATGATATTTTTTTTCCGCTAGGGGCGCTGATATGTGTGATGAGTTAGGTTAAGTTAACCTCCAATTTTTGTATGAATATTTCATAGAAATAATTTAAAATATATAAGTTGAATCAATTGATCGTAGTGCAAGGCAGAATTCGGTGCTGCTCGATGAAAAATAGAATTAGAAGTCGAGGAGAGCTTAGCTCAGCGACCCCGGTCACATAACCTGACATCAGCAAAGACCCACCCTCGCGCTCCTGGCAAGCGAACCAAAAACTAAGATCCCAAAAGTACCGCTCGAACCCCTTCTTTTTCTCCCTTTTTAAAGGGAGCTACCAGTCTCTAAATAACCGAGTCGACGACGGTGCAAAACGCTCTGCCAAAACCTTCGGCAAACAACCACCACCACCACCCCCCCCCCCACCCTTTTTTTCTCTCGTTTACGTACCGCTGAATATTTCACTGGAAAACAGGTATCATTGAGAGAAATAAAGAATTCTTTTATTATTCTACTCTTCCCTGTGTTGTACCACTTCTTTTTTACCAGACGTATATTTAATATAATTATATAAATATTTGCAATACAAAACATGTGTAATTTCTAAAAGAACCTGTACACACATGCCAGGCAATTGCAGAGTTGCCCGGAGACCAGTAGTCGGAAGGGACTGTTTAAGTCTAGTCGTTAAGCTCGTAAGCTCCCTACTAATGCCAACGTACAAAGGCCAACCCCAGTCACGGTTGAGACCTAACCTCTACCATAGCGAAACTCTGAACACCGGTATACGCCATGCGAGAGGGGCGAGGAGGAGGGGGGATAATGCGGGTGATAGCCCGATTTCGTATTGCCCGGTTTATCGTGAACTCTGATACCGCTTTGCGGTGTCTACTATTGAGAAGTACAATCTCTGGCTCGGCTCTGCCAGTTGAACCTTAACCCACCACCTCGAAATCTGTGCTGCTAATCCTGTCGCAACTAGCTTGCGCTCGACGAATTAAGGTCGAGCGTGTCGTTCCTTGGTTGTGAACCAATGCGATTTTATGATAAAAATTCATTATTGGATAAATAAATATTTCGCTGTTTTTTGTAATCATTTCAAGGAAAAGTATGAGTATTATTATAGAAATGATATGTCAGGTGTGTATGTTTGTTAGTTGGAATAAAAAATGGGATTGCCCGATCCGAAGTCGATTGAATGAGCCTGTAGAGAGAATAGGTGAGGCAGTGAGGGACACGCAAATGACGTGGTTGGCGTGTGCAGTCGATGCCGGCACGCCACGCCGGCTGAAGCATTGCCTGCCACTGACACCGCCAGCCTTTCCTTGTCAACACCAAAGGCTCACTACACTCTGTGTACAGTGTGTAACCTAGCGCAAGCTGATCTCGCCTGATACACCGACGCAGGCGCGCGCGCGCACGACGTACGACTTCCTGACCGGTGCTTTGCTTTCGTCACTTCGGCCACCCTAAATCTTGCCAGGCGCTTCGGGTGAATGCTATCACGTGTTCTGTACAGGTTCATTCAAAACTAATGGTTGTAGATTTTTATACTATTAACAGACTTGTTTTGTGGTTCGTTTGGATTTTGAGTTATTAAATACTTGAATAATTGTTTCTATTTCTTTGAATAATTTCCTTTTGAATTTTTAAAGTAAAGAAGACGAATTCTGGCGCCAAGTTGTATAGAAATTGGCGGGCGCCTTCGCAGATGGCGTTGTCGACGCGGAATCGAATTAAGAGGCACTCGCCGCGTTAATTAGCCTAAGTATCCGAGCGAACTTATCACCTAGCTCTAGCAGGATAATTACACGGCGCTGCAGCCCAAGCTCGCCCGTCAAGTTTTCCAAATATAATTAGTGAATTCGATAATTAGTACCGCTGAGCTCGCTTCTTCGCTTAGAGCACTCGTGTTTTGGAAAATTAGTGAGGCGTCTTCGCTAACTTTTACCCATAGGCCTTCACCGTTCGACTAATGATCCACCCTGCTTCTCATTTACTGACGATCAAAGCCACTCCGACGCGTCTCCATTAGCCAACTTTTTTGCCAACATTTTCAAGAGTTATTTAAAACTCCCATTAACACAAATCTCCCATATAAATCCAGTATTATTAAGTCAGATTTTTTCAACACTATCTTTGAACGATCCTATACCACGAATGTCACATTTCGAATTCAAAGGATAGTTGAAAATCGAGTTGGGTACCGAATCGGAGATATCCGCTTTCTTCTCATCCGGCGTAGTGGACGAGCTGGACAGGATAATGAAAACACGAGGTGGCAATCGGTGGTCGGAAACGAGCAATTGGTCACGGTCGTTAGTAAAGCGTTAGTGCCGTGCGTCGAGTTCCCCCACCAATTCCCAATTCCAATCCCCACTGCTATGTCAGAGGATTGAATGGAAGAGTGATGGAAGACGTGGGAGTTGGAACATGAACTTTCTCCGCAATGCTTTAACACTGGCTTGCGAATAAAGTCGATGCGAATCATCGTAAACAAGGCACTTGTTGTTGTTGTTGCAACCGCTTCCGGATTCGCTTCGTTCCTCCCCCACCGCAGCAACAGTAGCGCCACCAACACCGTTCCTGATGTTTACCAACGCAACTCGTGCGCAAAGTTTTCCCGCGCGTGAATAACTGCTTTGTTTGCTCGTTAAATATTGCTTGTGTACTATGTTTTTGTGTTACTGGTAAATGATTGTTAAGAATTGGTACAAATATGAATTAAACCGATATACCGAAGTAAACCACAATCATAAAGGTTTTTGGTGTCGGGTGTATTGTTTGGGGGAAATTCGAAATACTCGAAACATTTGGAAAGTTGACAATAGTTGGAAGCAGCAAGCGAGTAAAGTGTGTCAGAGCTCCCCTTTAATTATAATGTCAGAGGTTGGCGGCGCCACACGACACAATAATGAAGCGCGCGAATGGTAAAGAGAAAGAGAGAAAGAGAAAGAGAGAGAGAAAAGCACACAGACTCTAATTCAACATGGTGGCGCAGCGCACTGAATGCGAAATGTGGGAAGAGGAGAGGCAGTGACAAAAAGCTCTTCGCACGAGCGCGCCTGGATTTTCGGCCCGCAATTTCCCTCGCCCGCTAACATTATCGCCCTGTTTGTAGATGGCGCGGGGATACGCCGCCGCCGCCGCCACTGCCGCCACTGCCGGCCGAAAGTTTGGTTAGGAAACTAACCTAATGAAATTGCGCTCGAAACACGCGCCAAGAGAGAACGGCCGAGAGTATCGTGCGTGAAGCAGATACGATTTCTATTAAGTGTATAAACGAATTCGCAGTATTTCTCTCACAAGTTTTTTTCTTACAATTATTATCCAGCAATTATAGTACAAAAATAATGCTAGATAAAGAACAATAGAAAGGCGGTAACCACTTGTTAGTTGGTTAGATAAATCGATTGTGGGTTTCGACAGTAGATCAACGGATTAAAAGGAGTACTCGATCGTGTCGTTCCGCTTAACAGGCAGTCTTAAATCAAATTCCTCTTTCTCTTTCTCACCAAGAACAACGCCCAAAGCAGAGAAAGAGAGAGAGAGAGAGAGAGAGAGAGAGAGAGAGAGAGAGAGAGAGAGAGAGAGAGAGAGAGAGAGAGAGAGAGAGAGTCTGTGGAACCCTTTTCCCACGAGCGGCGCTCTACCGAGAGACCTTTAACGAGACACGATTGCTCCGTGGCGCTATTTGTACCGAGGGCAAACCCCTCGTAAAGCGCGAGGCCACGAAACTCCACGAAACTCCACGAAAGTAACTGACAGAGACAGTGTCAGTGGGACCGAGCGAACTCGACCAATGAGGGGCTCTCTGCGCGCTCTCGTATTACGACTTCGTTCCCGTAAGCGGAGGAGCACATTGCGGAGCGCGACTCACTTTTTCCTCCTCTCTCTCTCTCCTAGCCGATATACGTTTCCCTTCCCTTGGCAAGGATAGCCTTTCCAGGAACTCTCCTCTCTCCCACTCGGGCACTCGTTATTTTCTACCGTTCCCTACGAACAGAGTTCCCAACCCCCTCTTCTTCTTCTTCTTCTTCTTCTTCTTCTTCTTCTTCTTCTTCTTCCTTTTTTTTACCATACATTAAAGCAGAATAAAATTAACCAGTTCATTTTCAACCACTCTTTTATTCCAATTAAATAAATCCCTCGAACAATTAAACCCAGTGGGTCTCTCTCTCTCTCTCTCTTTCTCTCTGCCTTTTCACTCTTATCATTTGCAGCCCCCCTCACCCACCTCTTGCATTTTAAAACATTCCAAGCTAACAAAGCCGAAAAATGACGGGTTCAAAAAGGAGGGCAATTAAAATGAAAATTCCTACGCGATCCAGTTTTTGCCTAATTAACGAAAAGTAGGGGGGTAGACTCGCGTCGGCCGACACTAACAAAGACAGAGGGGCGGTGGTTGGTTGAAGGAGGAAAGCAGAGGGACAGTTGGAAATGTCGAGGAAGGCATTGTTAAAGCCATAATTGCGTTCGTGATTACAGAGGCGATACGCTTGCCACTGTTACTAATTGCTCCAGCCAGAGCTAAACCACCCTGAAAGCAACCAGCCGCCCCTCCGCTCCGCCCTTCTCGCCGTCAACTCCCCCCATTTTCCAGATTACATTGGCCCCCAAGAATAAATCGGCCTACAAATGTAGAAATTTGCCGAGTTTATAGTTTCTACGACCTGTTCAAACCACACTGGCACAGTCATCAGACTCCACACTTCGCTGTAAGTCGGCTGCTGATGTAAACACTCCCCTCCATCCCGTTGCACTCCAGTTCACTCCAGTTCACTTCAGGTTACAATTTGCCCGGGTATTCACTGACTCCTCTATACGTGTGTACTAGATGATATGGTGTGTGTGTGTGTGTGTGCGTGTGTCGGTGGTGTTTGTGTATGAGGTAATTGTAGATCTGTGTTAGCTGGATTCTATTTTAATGGGAATTGTATTCTAAGGTGATTTTAGTTTCAATCGTCCTGTAGAGTTAGTTGAGATTCAGTTGAATTTGATATTAGTATTAAGTAATTAATGGATGCAGGAATTATTTAGTAATAATAGTAATGTTGTAATATTGTGTTTGTAAAAAGTAAGTTGGAAAGTACTCGCTCAAAGGGAAATGCATCCTAACCTAAGAAAAACCGCGCTAAAGTTCCGTAAAAGCGAACGGGAAGTTAGAAATGGTCTGTTTCAAAAGCAGGATGATAATCAACAAGAACTGTTCTATGAATCGCCGGAGAAGCGAAGCCTGCACACGGTTTCTCTGTGTTGGTAACAAGGCTTTTCCCCGGAGAGACAAAGGGTTTAATGCAGCGGGCGGGCTGAGGGAGACCGCTCACAAAGAGGGCGCCGCCGCCGCCGCCGCTACCGCGCGCACGTGGTTGGCCAGAAAAATTCGATGTCCATGCCAGACTGGCTCGCCGAAAATTCGGCCGAACTATTCGGAAAATTCGAGGCGCGGGTCGATGACCGCGAGGGACATTCCCGTAGTGCTTGCCCCTCCGCACTGACACCACCATTTATTTCTTTCACACGCTTTTCCCCCCCAACAAAAAAAAAACTAACTTATTTGATTTTTAAATATCTACAATCTTTCTGCAACCATAAAAAGCAAAGGAAATTACTTTCAAACATTATTGAAAGCATTTTATCATCCAGAAATACCCAACTTAGGTGATGTGGAGGAGTTTGCCAGTATTTCAAAGCAGATGGCGGTACATTCGCCGCCGGTCGTGGGGCGCCGGATTAAGAGCAGCCGGATTAACGAGGAAGTGTCGGCGGCGCGCGATAACGACGAAAGGAAGATTCCAGCATGCGAGCCGAGGGGGGATAAAGAGGGGGAGGGGGAGGGACGACGAGCGGGTAGCTTACAAGACGCAAAGATACAGCCTGGCAGATCGTTCCAGAGATGCAGCTATTATTTTTAACTGCGGACAGCCTCGCTAACAATCCACTCTCGACTTCCTCCTCTTTTTTCCGCCTTCGGATCCTCCTCCTCTCTTTCTCGTCTTAATTTCTTCCAAGCGTCCTTCTCCCTCTTAGGTTCGTCGCGCGTCTAGTTCTTACGAGGTGCTGCTGGGTACTTCCGGGAAAAACCACCTTCCTCTCAGAGGTACGCCGTCGCTCGGAAAGAGAGTCATTCAGACGCCATGCTTATCTCGGTGTTTGTCAGCCCGGGCTTTTCCGCCTGCCTAACCTAACCTCCTTAACGCTCCGATGGAATTAAAACCTCCGGGGGGGAATCCTCAGAGAGAGAATCAGGGATTCTGCGTTTCAAATAAAAAGATATTTCCATCGGACTGGGTTTAATTTTCTCAAATAATTCTTAATTACTGACGAAGTAAATTTGAAATAAAATCGACATTATTGAAATATGAAATAATCATTGCAAGACTTTTTAGTCATCTTACTGTGCAACGATGCGCTCTGCTAATAAGCCAGGGGAATCGAACAGAGTCGGTCATAAAGCGTGTAATCGGGACAAATTGCCGGCGTCGCGACGACATGTTACTCGGGCGCAACATGGGTACAGGTCGAGCACTCCGGGGCAATATAACATGTCGGGACGGCGGCGGCAGCGGCGGCGGCGGCCGACGGCAGAAATCGATCGTGAGAAAGCTCGAAAGGCGATTTCCCGTGGTGAGCGCGTTTCGCGTTCCTCTATGAAGCAGAGAGGAGATAGGTGCGACGGAGACAGGAAAGGGGCAACATGCCGCGCATGAGGTAGAAAGGGAGAACCATAAATGGGTTGCTGGCTGGGTCACTGGCTCCATCAAACCATCCAGCAACCCAGCAACGTAGTACACGTTTCTTCCCTCTCCACACTTCTGCAGCATCGAGTCACTCCAACCTACCGGTTGTTTCACTGATAGTGAAACCTAGCAATAATTAATGAATATGTCTGTCTTTTTTTTTTTAACTTTTAATTTCCAATGTCAAATGAAATATTGGAAATCATTAAAATACCATAAATTCAAATGAAATGCATCGTAAAAGCGAGTGGACATTCGAGAAGTGCACAAGGAAAGTGGAGAAAGGTTTCCCTTTCTCCCTAAGAGAACTCATGTTCGCCCTCTTGCTTCCGGTCGCTCCCAGTCCGCTCTTTTCGCAGTTATCATCGAGATATCGCCTAGCAACGAAAGCTGATAGCTCGCGGGAATCGATAGGTGGCCCTGTAATGCGATACATTCGATGGCACACACTGTCCACCCTTCTCCCCTCCTGCAAGCCAACTCTCTTGGTTATTGCGAGTCAACATTCCGTTAGTCCAAGAAGTACCAAAGTATATGAAATTCGACGAATTATAATTGACTTTGGCTGAGTATAAAAATTCAGAATGATTTATTTGAAAGAATAAGTATTTTTACAAGATCCTTTGTAATATTAAATATTACAGTATTTGATAGATTATAATTGTATATGAAAGAAAGAAGTTCTAGGTAAATGAATTCCTTGAGATCGATGAAATAAATCAATTTCGTAGTAGTAAAAGGAAAAGGTATCTGTTCGATATTAATAAATCGAGCAGACACGAAGAGAGTTACAGGAGAGAGGAAAGTTTGGGAAGAGAGCTACTGTGCGGAGAGAAGTGGCGACCTCGAAGGTCGAGCGAAGCCTGGTCGACCTTGCGAGCAGCAGTCGATTTTTTCTACTGCAGCTGACCGGTATCCCTTCTTCCACGAGTCGCAAGAGCTGACATATTTGCCAAGAGAAATCCAGGCGAGTTTCACGCGACTTTCAATATTTTAAATACTAATAAAATCGATCGACACTTTGTATAATTCCAATGAATAATTACATTTGTATACAATCAATTTCCAATGAATATAATTGAAGTCACAAGTCGAAAAATAAGATAAATATTCATTTCATTCGATTTCTGTAAGAGCCTGTAGATCGATCTATTCGCGCAGACATCCGGCAGCCTCTGCTTAGACTTGGACGTCACTTGACAGTGAATTTCACTGTCAAGTGACGGCGCAGTGATACGGCAGTTCTCCGACTCGTAGTAGTAACCGTGACCCACTCGCTTCGCCTCTCCGCCTCCAACATGCGACCGACTAAAACCGCCCGGAATCGATCTTAATAATTCCATTCACCGAACTAGTTCTTTTATTAATCTTCCAAGAAACTTTCTTCAATTTTGTCGACACAAATATTACGAAATTCTGGTAATTAAATATTCTAATCCATATAAATCACAAACAATCAAATATTAAATATAATTCTTTCAGTTAAATAATTGTAGCTGTAAATAAAAATAATTAACATAATAAATAATGAAGGTTTTGTATAGTTTTGAAATAAGAGAGGAGTTTTAGTGTTAATAAGAGCTACTCGACGATCAAGTCAGCACAGCCAAGTCAGCCTTCGGGTTTCGGGTGAACCCGGCTTTACATTACAGAGCAGCGCGCGTTCGAGTGCTTGGCTCGACCAGTTCCTCTCACTTGAATTCACAACCTTGAATTCCAGCTGGTGCGTGAGAATCAAAGGCCAGAATGAATTCGCTTTCTCTTTTTAGCAGAACCCGCTACCGAAAGGTGCCTCTCATTGGCCGAGGGAAATGGTGGAGGAAAATACGGGCGAGTAAAAAGTGTATGTACAAAATAAAAAACAAAGGGAGCGGGGGGGGGGGGGGGAAGTTACCCCCGGTATTTTACGAGCACGAATAAATCCACGAAGCATTAAAAACAATCTCTCTCTGCTTTCTGAAATTACTAAAATGTAAACCTTTATAGGCTACTTAATGAATTATTAAACAACACGAAACTTCATAAAAATGTCGGATATATAAATATAAATCATTGATAAAGGAAAGATTAATGGAATCATTAACGCGTCGAAAAAAAAAACAACAACAGGCCTGGCCAATCAAAGTGCGGATGATTGGGAGGGAAAAGATTTCGCGTGTTCTCGTCAGCCGGCTAATTAATACTGCGTCAATCGTCCGATTTCGCAACAATCACGCTCAGTTAATTGCAACGCTCGCGAAGGGATTTATATAAAAAGAAAGAAAAAAAAAACGTAAGCGCCTCCAATGATTTCCTGTGAAAATCACAGAATAGAATAAAAGTCAAAAGGATAAATCTATATTTAAATATAACCTTTTTCATTTATCACCAATTATTATTATTGGAATAATAATTAGTGGCTAATAATTCTGCACAAGCGCAATTTGAGACAGAAAGCAGAGAGTTGATACTTGTGCGCCGGTGTTTCTATTTGTAGAAATTCGTACGGATGTTTCTTTGCTCGTTGATTTGCGCCACCGGCGCACGTAAACACGTAAACACGCGCGTAGAATCGAGCTCGATGCTACTGCTGCCATAACTGGCTGTTTCGCCCACCTTCGCCCGGCTGACATAACAATAACTTCGTTTAAAGAATAACAAGCAAGAGCAAATATTGTTCACAACTGATATTTGTTTTGAAAGATCCTGTACGAATCGTACAAGAATGCAGAAGTAAAAGAAAAAGGTTGCAAAGTATTTCAGAAGGACGAATAAATCAAACTGCGCAATCACGAGTGAAATCGTGGTAGAAGTCGGGCGAAGGTGCAAATTGCGAGCAATTAATCAAAAAGTAAAGAAACATAATCATTAACTGTGCGAGTAAAACAAGAAACTAGTAAAATAGTTAAACACATCTTTGAATCATCAAGTATAACCACAAAATATATCGCAATATATACAACAACTTCTTAAATATCGACAAAAAATCAACAGGGTATTCAAGTATAACACAATGAAAGAAACATCCTTTAAAATAGCAAACAAGATCGATGATAACTTACAAAGAGACGCTGGAAAGAACGCTGGCTGCGAGGTACTCGAAACTCCAAGCAAGCGCCGTGCCGAACCGAACAGTTGAGAAGCGGCGTTTCTTTCCGTGCTTCTCCTCTCCGAGCACTATGATTGGGGGTGCGAGGACAAAGGGATACACTGGCGCAGAGGGACGAGCCAATCCCGGCAGGTGTGTGTATCCAGTCCGTAGCAGCGCCTTTTAGGGCCACGCACGCACACAGCCGCACTCTCTCACAACCTTTTTCGCCCTTTCGACGATTCTTTAATACCCCGCTCTTTCGTATTGGTCCATGAAAGATCGTGGAATCTGCCTGCACTGCGGGTAAGTCACGAAATGATTCGGATGAATTAAAGGCGGGAAGAAACGACGCTTGCTTTCTCGAGGACAAAAGAAGCGGTAATAGGACCGGCATGCACGGCGCCCCTCGGTCGACTGACAGTAAGGCGAACCTTCCAACTACTGGAGCGACGAAGAAATGGCGTGTCCTGCCGGTGCGAGAGAGAGGGCCGAGCCGAACCTCGCCGAAACTTGCCGACAGGTCCGACAGGCTTATGCCTGTTTCGTACGAATCGTCCCTTCTCTCTCGCACTCGTACACTCTAACGTATTTTTCCTTTAATACGTTGTATCATAAATGATTGTACAAAGAACAATGAAATATATATTCTACTGCATTCTTATGAATTCTTATTATACTGCAATGATTTCAATATGTGCATGATGAAATATCGAATGATTAATTGATTTAATAGAACATTAAATATGAATCAGACGCGACTCGTATGTCTAATATAAAACAAAGTAAGACAATGCTCGATTCATACATTATCTGCATTGTAATCGAATATGATACAACAAAACATAGTCAAAGAGAACTTGAATGAGACTTACCAGAAAGAAACAGGCATCGCAGAAGACAGCAGAGTTGTCGAAAGCCGGTCATTCTGCAATACCAACGTTACCGACTCGCACTGTCGATCACACACAACAGTCACGATAATATCGATATTCTTCAATCACTAAAATCACGTAATTAACGCAACAAGCTGATGATCCTTCGCACTCCGTGTTCACACAACCTCCACTATCGAAATCCCAACTGTTTATCGAAATGGCGCACTATCGATAAACACTCGCGATCGATATGCTTCGAAAATAATCGATTGTCGCACTCCCGCGCGAAATCGATAAAATCCATGATGGCGGCTACCTCAGCGGGAATCTATGGCGTCGTTTTGTTGATAGTGCGTTCTTTCCGTGATTTTGATGTGTTCGAAGCGAAATTCCGGTGATGATTAATTAATAAGAGGGTCTCCTGGAATACCGGAAGTGCGTGCGAGGTATTCCTGATAAAACAGTGTCGCTTGCGTGGAAAAACTGGCTGTCAAAAGTGCTGCCGCATCGGGTAAGTGATTCTCATTCATTCATGATTTGTTTTTGATTATTGCACTGTTGTTATTATTCGCGAAATGTGTTCGATTGTATTGAATTCTTTTATGACAAGCGTAAACATTTTCTATTAACAGAAAGGAAATTGTTTGTCCATGTGTTTAAAATATGATTGAAAATTTTCATGCAATTTTGGGCTTTTGCATCGATTTTTCATACAAGCTGTTTGAAAAATAACATCACAATTTCTGTAGCAAAATTAAAATTAAAATATTCATTGTATTAAAGAATCTGCAAACATAAAACAGTTATAGAAAAGACTTTATTACACTTTCTAATTACAACGCAGCTGCAGAATGCGCAGCTATGAATGATCGATTATATGAATAATGGTGCCAGGATGCGCCGCAACGATAATAACAATGTCAAATGAAACTTAGCAATAAACATTTGCTAATATATTTTACAAGACTAGTGTGTTTCCCGTCGATTGGCAGTAAAAGCGTGTCAGTTAAGTGGAGGTTCTCCATCATTTAGCAGCTTTTTCAAAGTGGAAGTGTTGTTTCATTCGATTGACTTTTGCGAGTTCGGCGAGCGGTGGTAAAAGGACGCGCTCGTCCTTTTTTCACACCACAGTGAACATTTAATCTCGGACTTTTCTCTTCCCCTGGCAAGTTGTCGAGTCGAGTGGATTTCGTAGATCGATTTCTCCGCCCTTCTCTCAAGACTGCAAACAAGTTAAAAATGTGTTACTCGAATCTAGACTTTAATTACAATTTCAAGAAGATTAATCATGAAGATTCTACAAAAGAAAAAAACCTACTCTTCGTACCTCATTTTTTTGACTCTCAATGCTATTAAGTGCAACGGCTTCCGGTTGCGTACTTTCATCTTCTTCATCTTTCACACCGAAAATCGTTCTATACATAAACGAAGCAAGAAGAGCACCTCCAATTGGCCCGAACCAGTAAACCCAATGATGGGACCACTGATTGTTCCAAAGCGCTGGCGCCAAACTTCTGGCAGGGTTCATACTACAACCGGTGTACGGTCCAACGGCGGTTGCCAATGCGGCAACTGTGAAGCCGAACTTGAGCGGCACCGAGTCAGTGTTCCGTTCGTTCCTTTTGTCCCAGACTGAACAGACAACCAGCATCAGAATTCCTGTGGAGATTCCTTCGATAAGAAGACCTTGGATAGCCGAAACATCGATGTGAAGATCAGTGATGCAGAAGGAATCTAAATCCGCGGTTGTACCAGCTGTTAATTTCTCACTTGGCGTAACCACCTTTGAAAAATAGAATTATTCTTTTTTAAAACACCTCAATTTCAGGTTACAAGTGATTTTTAATGATTGAAATATAGTTTCAAGTGCTACGAAGTCGCCGGAATGTTTTGCGTGATAATTATGCAATACTACGGAGAAGCCTCTATCACCCCGAGGACTTCTGTCGCGGGAAACATTGCGTAAAACGATCTTAAAATTGAACGCAGTAACTCCACAAGCAGCCACTATCGGAAATACTAATATGCACTGGCATTGATAACCGGAAAGCCAAATAAAACTTACTCGCGATTAGAGAAAGGTCTTGAACCGATCCTTTATCGGTTGAATACCAACTCTCACGCGTCAATTTCCCTCTTTGTTAGTCTAATTTAATAATAGTTATAATTAACAGATGAAACAAAAGGACGTAAATTATAATTGTACTTACCTTTAGCATTCCATAGCCAATAATTCCACCCATAATTTGTGCGAGAATATAAACCAATGCTTCCGGAATGGATTTCTTTCCTAAAACAACGGAACCAACTGTCACCGCTGGATTCACGTGCGCGGAACTTATATGACCGGTCACCTGTCAAAGAATAACAATATCATTAAAAAAAAACAACATTCCTACGGATTTCGTCAACTCAGAATAAATTTCTTTGTTTAAATGCTTCTTTTACCTGAATGACGATCATCACAGCTAAACCGAAAGTCAGTGTAATTTGGAGATGCGGTGGAACAACTCCCAAACCTGCCACGCAACCCATACAACCGATAAAGACTAACATCGATGTGCCAATCATTTCCGCGAGGCCGGTTAAAATCGTTGTTTTTAAAGCGCCTTCGCCATGCATCAATTTCTTAAACCCTGTAAATAATACAATAAATGAATTAATAAACAGTGCATCACTTTTTCTTACAACATATGTTTAATAAAAATTCGAGAAAAACGAATAGAAACAACAGCGGAAATATAAAATACTATAAAAATATAATAGTACAAAATCTTTCATTGGATTCTCGTATGTATAACAAGTAAACCACGACAAAGGATTGACAATACACTCTCTCTCTCTCTCACCACGCTCCTGCGCCATGTCCTCTCTCCGATTGAGCCTGCAGAGAGGCTTGTCGGCGTCATCGCCGGACTTCGACTGACTGGCACGCACCATAAGCCAGCTGACATCGATGCAACTACTCGAATCCGATCAACCTGTGCAAGGATTAAGCCAGTTGCCCGCCCAACAGATAAACAGAGGAAGGAAAGCACGTGCGCAATGTCCTCCACACAATACACACCATCAACTGGCAGCTGCTTCGCAACTGCTTTCACATGGGAATCCGATCGTTCTCCGGTTACAAATATCTTTGTGTGCGTATGTCTCTGCCTGCTGTCTGTGCCCGTGTGTGTGTGTGTGTGTGCGCGTGTTCACTTTCCTTCGACGAAGTGCGCCTACAGGTGGCGGCCGATGATTTTTCGACCGTGATTTCTTACGATGTGTATTATACTTTTATGGTTTATGTATTATAGTTATAATAAAGTTGATTTTATGAGTGATTTTTATCAAGTTTCCATAAGCAGTCAGGTGATTCCTTATTGAATATTGCATTTTTCTTTGTCAGAGTGCATTATGCGTCGTGACAAAGTTCCTCGTTCATTTCCCTTTTAAATTCACTTTTCGAAGCATATTTTTTATGATATATTACTTGACACATTGCAAGGACAGTGTTTCGTTCTTTTTCTTTCTTACTTTTTGATTTGCATGAATAATGACGAATCGAAGGTCACTGAACTGTGTTCCTGGGGTTTGTGAGCGAGGCTGTATCAGTGTGGTTTCACTTGACCCACTGTCGCGTCGCGGACTACGCGATGGAAATGTTAAGGCATTATAGTAGCCCGGCGCTCGATTATCCAATGTGTGCGCGGAGAATGCCGATACTCCGCAATTCGTATCGCTTTATCTTCCGCACACTGGCAAACGTTTACCTCGCAACTTTGAACCCCGCTACAGGTTGTTTCATTATTGAATGTCATTTCATAAATTCCAAATAATTCTGAATTAAGTAAATTATATGCATAATGATAACTAGAAAGTATTTCTTAATATTATTATCAGAAACCTGTTCATTCAGACGCGTCGAAACAATCTATGTGCACAGTTGTAGTTTCGACAGCCGGTGATTGCCGCGCGCGCGCGCGCTGATGAAAATAACTTTATCATTATGATTTACGAGAACTCGAGTTACTGATTTACAGCTATCAAGTGCGACATAGCCTACTTCGTTCTCTCTAACATACGCTTCCTGTACTTCGAATCATTCTCACACTTCCGGTTCATGGATAGTTTACAATTCTATACAATCATTACACTGACACGTACTACACGTGCCAATCATCGTAATCGATGGATATTTCCGTGGTATTCATCCTCGAATCATTGAGAATGTCTTTATCAATCTATTACTCATTTTAATCAGCTCTTTCGTCATTAAGTCTACAGGGTGATTCAAGTAGTGATTCATAATAGTGTATTATATATGAATAATTAATGATTACAAGGATTAGAATCGAATTAGACAAGTGTAGATAGAAAGAGTTATAATCTATCGATCGTATCAATAAGAGTTTGACTTTCAATTCTAAACAGATACGAAGATATTGGGACCCATTATTTGTGACTCGACCTGTATAATCGGATTTATGCCTGTTAATTCAATACTAATTGAGAATTCAGTATGTTCTGCCAAGCTCGAGGCAAACTCATTCTTTTTTTCTTTCCCCCCCCCCCCCCCCCCCGTTCCTTCCTCTATGTTTTTCTCAAGTCGACTTCTTGCACAATCAACCAGATGACCTGTCCGTTGCATAATTACATTGAAACCAAGAGAAATCCCAACAATTGCAACTCGCCATTATTTTAGTTCCACGTTGCTCGAGCAGCAGTAATCTACGATGATCTTGAACGTGGAAGAACAATGTGGTTACAAAGTGTGCGAACAACAATCATGATTTCCACCGAAGAAAATGTTTAGAATTCTTCGTTTTATGTCGATTGAGAGATTTAAATATGGAAATGGTGTCAGTGTGAATTGACTCGGCTTCTAATCAGGAAAAAGATAGCATCGAATTATTCGACAGTATTCGCACTTTAGATATAAAATCAAGATGATATCAGTGGTGTTCGATAAAATAAAAGATTCAATTATTAAATAAAAAGAAGAAGAAGATAGAATTCATTTGAAATGGTTAAATCGATTGTTGGAAGTTGTTTGTCTGATTGTTGAAGAGTAAGTTTGCTAGAGGAATTCCTGTAACTGCAGTGGTCAACCTTGATACTTGATTGGTCAGTGAGAGAAGCATAAGGAACACATAGAATCGAGTGAGAGAGAGAGAGAGAGAGAGATGTTAGCTGGCAATTAGCTGGTATAATCTCCCTATTAGGGGGATGAATGCAGCTCTATTCGCCCGCCTCGGCTATTTGGTCGCAAATTGACTAATTTCTAATTGACTCTGAACCGTCATCGAGATGATACGTTCACCTACTTGCATCAGTAACAGTTCAGTCATTCGTCCACTATTAATCATTTAACTTTATTTTAAATCAACGAATTTATTAAATTATATTATGTGATTATAATTTCTAATTAGTTCTTCCTCGTCAAGAACAAAGTGGCGAGGGTGAATTCAAAATCAGAGATAAATAGAAACTGAGAGAGAGATATCGACTGGAGTGACCTGTAATCTCTTGTTATCAGTCGATTTTAATGGTCTGACCGAATAAAGAATGATAAAGTAACACTTGAAAATAACTTGGAACATTTGCCTTGTATTATCTTCCCTTTAAAAGGAAATGTATGGGTGTCGTTGGAATTGAAAAAGCCTGTAGGCAGGTTCGAACTTTGCTCCAAGTATCCATCAAGTTGCACGGAAGCCTCGCGGCAATGAATCGCCTTCTATTTTAATTTGCGAAACTTTAGATCACAATCGGTGAATATTCAGTGAAGAGCGCGCATTGTGTCCGTGAAGAATGGATTTACATCACACGTAACATGCAGCTTGAGAACTACTTTAATCCGAGTGCTGAATGATTGTGGGAATTTTGAATGAGATTTTGGAAATAATATTTTTTCTAGTAGAAAAGACAAAGAGAATCGAAAAAGAGATAAGGAAATTAGTGAGTCAGTGTTAACTCAAGCTGACTTAATCTATTCTATTTAGAAACATAGTAAAATTAGTGTCAAGCTCATTCGAAAGTATGTAAAAGGAAAATGAGTCAAGATAAAGAAATCTTTTGACCCATTATTGACACTTAGGCTTAAACGAATACAATAGAACGATGCAGATTTACCAATTTACAGTAATTAACATTTCCATGGCTAAACAGTGAGCAATGTGTCATCCAACCCACGCAATATTTCCGCAACCAGCAAAATGTTCGAATGAATGACTAGCGCGAGTGTTTACACAATTTCCATTGGGCTCGAAGATAAGCACGCTCGTGATGCGAGGGGAACATATTAGTTCTGCCTTTTCATTCCACGGCATTGAATTTTCAACATTGTCTTGGAAATATCACACTTTTTACACAGCAGTTTCTTTCCCTATTCTTTTTACATACACGTCGCTATTTATACGATTGTATTACCAGCGTTGCAGTTGTTCTAATTGGGATCATAACATCTGTGCATCAATTAATAGTTCCAATGATGTTTTTCAAGTACATTCATTTTGTGCCAGTTGTTGACTTTGTTATTCTCGAATTTTTAATCACTTATAATCATTTCTTTTTTCTTGCATATGAAATATGAAGAATTACTTTTAAATTAATGAATAAAAGCACTCACCGGTACGTAAATCGTTGGACGCCATTCTGAAGAAGTCTTCGACACTAAGAAATCTTGAATTCCCGAAACCTTTCTGGTTGGCACTGCACGTCGACGATTCGAAGACAGGCTTGATGAGTTTGAGTCTACGCGCGCGTCCACGTTCCTCGGCAAAAGCCCGGCGCTTGAGTGAGTTGAGTCTCGCCTTCCCTTTTCCTCTATCGCTTTGCGTACCACGTGGTACCCACGTGAGCGCGCTCTATCGTCTCTCAGCCAATCACAACGTTGGTTGCGCGGGCATTCGAGTATTTTGCGCGGGAATTCACCATTTATCGCTCGTGGAGGGGGGGGGGGGGGAAAGTGGGGTTAAGAAGTGGGGGATTCGACTCTTATATTAATACACAGTGTTTTTTCTATATAAAAAAAGAAGAAGATGAAGAGGTTTATTGTACGATAAGGTTTACAAATTCTCACGAGAGAACCGGTAAGATAAGCGGCGATGTTGAAACAATAATAAAGTAATAATACATTAACGGTAATCGTTGCATTACTGGCAATAATTTATGCGTAAATCGCGAAGTCTTAATTCCTAGGACCCTGTCTTCGTACTCCGCCGATTAATTTAACATTAACAATTCCTTGCGATTAGAAAAATAATTTCGATCCTTATTAGAGAATCTTGCCAAGCAAAAATTGGCGCGCAAGCATCTAACCAACAATTTTTCATAGAATTTCTATCGTTTTAATTAACAATGAAATTAATTCCACTAACAGAATTGATTATTTCTGGAATTAATTAGATTAATGGACTGGAATTGTGCTACATTATTTACACCAGTGACATCTCATCGCACTGTATCGAAGGATAATTATCCCTTGGAAAATTATTAACAGTAAAAGTGTAGCAATTTCTCTCTCTCGCTTTTTTTTTGTCTACCAACTACCAAAAGTCGAATCAGTCTATAATCGAGAAGTCCACTTGAGCGCTCGAACATCTCGAGAAACACGAACTTCCTTTGAGCAGCGAGTCTCACTCGAGTCTCTTTATTCGCCCTCCTTTAATGACAGCCTCGGTTTTCGGTTTTCGAAAAGAGGCGGATCAGGATTTCTCGCTGGATCTGCGACACGGAATGCTTTTCTCATTCTGGAACCGAAAAAAAAACACGACTTATTCTACAATTTAGAAAGAATTATTCAAGTCTGACGTATTATTAAATAACCATTTAATTTAATTGAATTAATTCAACTAACCAAAGATTTACGTTTCAACACCACTCAAAGCAGCGCCATCTTGCTCGTTTTTCATACCCCGTGGCAAAAAAACACATCTATAAAAAACCGAAGTAAGAATAGTCCCAACAAAAGGCCCGGCCCAGAAGATCCAATGGTGTTCCCAATATCCGTTCCAAATCGCAGGGGCCAATGACCTCGCTGGGTTCAAACTACAACCAGTATAAGGTGCGAACGCGAAACACAAAGCAGCAACACAGAAACCAAATTTCATTGGAACTGAATCAGTGTTCCTTTCATTTCTGGCGTCCCAAATCCCACAAGCAAATAATATTAAAAGTCCTGTTGCTAAGACTTCCGTTATGAAACCTTGCATCGGTGACATATCCTTCTGCAGGATTGTCACGCAGAAGGAATCAAGGGAATCCGTGGAACCAGCGTGTAACATATGTTCTGGTGTTATAACCTAGAAATATTACATTTAATATTATCTGTAATACATTCTGTCTAATACTAATATTTGAAATAATATAAAACGATTATTATATAAATGAAATTACAAGAGAGTCCTACCTTGAGCAAACCATAACCTAAACAACCACCAGCGCACTGTGCGATGAAGTACAATCCCGCCATTGGTAGCGACATCTTTCCCATAATGAGAGAAGCAAGAGTCACAGAAGGATTAATGTGTGCCCCGCTGACATGTCCCACAGCCTATAAATTTCATATTTTAAATAACATAATTGTGATTTCAAAAAATATGATTTTCGCACCTGAATGGCAATCATAACTGCGAATCCAAAAGTTAGAGACAGTTGCATGAGCGGTGGTGTTTGGCCCATGCTTCCCACGCAACCCAAGCATCCAAGGAAGACTAAGATCGCTGTACCAATGATCTCACCGAGGCCCAGCATCACTGTGTCCCACAGTGAAGCTTCCTCTCTTGTTAAACTTGCTAACCCTGTTTAAAGAAATGATTTTTTATTTTATGATATACTTGTTTCTCATCGATTTATAATATATGAATTAAAATAGAATTATTCAGGGTTAATTAATAAAAGTCTAACATTTGGGAAATTGTTGAATACGTCTTCCAATCTGAGCACAGCAATTTAGGAATACATTTCGTTTTTGATCTTGATTGACACGATTCATGTTGAAATCTTGTTTGAAATCTAATTATTATTCAAGGTTAAACCTTCGATAGTCAATGGTTGTCTCGATTTGATTATCGAATCTCGAGATTCATTGATTTTAATATAAAAATTGACTAGAATTCTATTTGAATAGTTGTACGATATAATTTCATGTGTTATTTATTATAAATGAAATGATAGACTTCATGGAAATTGGTGATGTTAAATTGTACAATGCTAAAGGCATCATTGTCCATCTGCATCGGTGGCAGTTATCGTGGAGCGCGCGCGCGATATCCAATCTCGGGTCAATATTACACATTACACGTATCTAACGACACGCATGTATGTCTCTGAGAGAAAAAAAAGGGTCCGGTTGTGGGATAATCAGTGCAGACAAAGGTCAGGTCATCCGTTTGTGGGTCGAACTAGCCTTTGACTTGCTTTAATAATCAGTGAATTTTAGTATGTTAATTTTTGTCAATTTTATTCTGTATTTTTAGTCACTCGTATAATTTATTATGTCATACACCTTGACAGAGATCAATGTTAATGAATTGTGACTCAATATCAGTGAGACCTGTTTTGTCGATGTCTGCTTCCGGAACAATCACTTTCCAAACATGTTCATGAATAAATAACCATAAATTTCTGACAAATTGTTTGTTACGAGAATCGTCGAATTTTTAATCGTACATAATCCTTGTATCACACGTGTTTAAATTGTCAGTAAGAAGATATTTTTGTAACAGTAACGACATCTGTGGTGGTTGAAGGTATTACGTATGATACAGATAAAGAATATATTATCTGTAGCAGTCTGTATTATCGATTACAGTGTTGGCACAGCATGAAACTTCGTGATCGGCAACCAATGATCTCATATTTTAATTAGTAATCATCAAATAATGATATCAAAGTAAGAATACATTTGTACATTCAATGCTAATCATACGAATGTCTAAATGACAAATGTTTCAATACGACTTTTGACGTAGTTTCGATCTATTCCGAAATGAGAGCACATCTGTGCAAATACACCTGCCAGATAAATGTGAGAAACTTTCGACCAATCATCATTATCCTTTTCCACTGACTATCGGCTGCTAGAGAAACTTTTCACCGTACAATATAACTCGGGCATCGCTTTTATTATACGGTAAAAGTATAATTAAAGCCTTCATATTGCAATATGGGAAAGTCGGAATTGCAACGAAATTTCGAAAGTGATTTCATTGGGCGCCAACGTACCGTAACACGCACTTTCTGCAATGTATGTTGCTCGCTATTGGGTCAAACGTAACGGACGATGGAACATGGAGTATCATTTCTAAAGAAACGTTCACTCAACGTTTCAATTACCATTCTCATTTTACCCAACCGTGTTTTTTGTTTTTTTTCTTTCGTTTACTTTTAACAGAATCTAATTAATAACTTTAATATAACAAGTCTACATTTATATTATATTTCACACAGTTCAATGAACCCTTCTACTTATTGACGTTGGAGGTTATGGGCCTTTTAGAACGTAGCCTCGTTGCCATTTCCAAATCAGTTGAGCAAGCCTCGTTTCTCAAGTCTAATTACACTTATTGTTGGATTACAATTTATCGTTATGCAATTGGAGCACCGATTAAAGTCATCCTCGTGGTTAAATCGTGACGAGGTAATACCAAATAGGAGCACTCATTTCTAACCTAACTCCTAGCAAGGAATTTTCTGTATTATGAAAGCCACCGACGTATTATTCGATGCATCATAATGGCGGGGGAGGGGGAGGGGGGGGGGGTCGTTCAACCCTTCCCTCTCAGTGAAGAACCAAGTAATGTTGAGCAACGTTGAAATTGCGTAATAATAAGCCATTAACTAACACTATAACTAAGGTTAAGTCAAATTGAGTAAGATTGGGTCAAAATGACTTAAAAGTAGCTTCGAAAACTGGAGAGAACAAAACAACTAGTATACATTTAAAGGAATTAGTTGATTATTTTAGAGTTAAGGTCGAATTTTAGCTGTCCTAAAGTAGCTGTTAATCAGTGTAACAGCTGTCCAAATGGACCCAACGGGTTACAAGTGTGACAGTGGGTCAAGTTCGCGGTGAATGCCCGGCCACCATGTGGACACCGCCTGTATAATCTACAGGTTGATCAAAAAGTCACGTGACTCTTATTTTATTACAAATTTTAACACATATCTCAATAATAATTACAAAACTTCATTCTAACACATAATAACAATTCTATATTCGTTCAAGATTCAAGAAAAATTGCTATAACTTATTCTAAAATAATAAAAATGATTTTAAAGTCAATTGAATTGAATTTATCCTTATTATTTTATTACAGACTTTAATAATTCTATCCAACGTACTGTCAAATTGTTTTTATGAAGGACGCGTTTATTTTAAGTCGACCTGTACATCACGCACAGCACAGTGAACCATCACGCTCGCCAATTTCTGTGTATACACACGCGTGTCCGGGATTAACGGTGCCAAATTTCCGGGGCCGAGACTTCGGCTAGAATCCGTAAACCGGGCATTCTAAAAAAAGCAGCATAACTGTACCGATTATGACGAGCCGGCTAATTAAGGTCTCACGGCCTTAATTGACAAACTCCCTTTTATCTTGAATTTTGCCCGCAATTCTTTAAACATTATCTCTGATGAAAATCACTGTAATTTCATCTCCCTGTGATTGATGCAATTTGGCAATTAGCGAGATTAGTGGGTAATTAATTAAGGACCCAAATAATAAGAGGAATTCTTTATAATTCTAATCGAAATTCATTTAGAAAGACAGAGCGAATTATAAACCATAACATATTTATTTATCATTTATACAGGCTGTTTCAAAATTCACACGAACAATTCAAGAGATATTATTAGATTCGTATAACAATCTGTTATTCTTGATATTCAATTATTAACCTTCCCCCGAAATAATGCAGTTCATTCGTACGTTTGCAATACGAGCACATAATTTATTCACTTAATACACCAAGCATTACCGTCATTCATTTTTCTTCCTACTTTTGATTGACAGTGTTTGCACGCCAGTTCCTAACTTGAACCCAATGACTTAAGGGGATTTCAAGTTATCACGAGCGAATGCAACCTGCGCAATTCATTGATAAAGCAAGAATGATTTACTCAGGCGAATTAAAACACCAAAATTAGCCACTAATTAATCCTAGCAATAAATCAATTTCATTCATAGTATTTGATGAAGAAGAAGAAAGAAGAAGAAGAAGAAAAAAAAAACGAATCTGCAAATGTCCTAGAATTTGATGTCTATCAAATCAGAGTATTTTCAATGATAAGAATATGCAATGTGAGTTGTTCATTGACGATAAAATTGAGATTCCTAAGCTTCGATCTCTGTCGTTGATCTCGGTGGAAATTTACGACTATTTTCGTGACGTTCACCGCCTGTTTACTACGACGATCACTATCAAAGAGGATTAAGAACGACTAGACAGATACGTCTCATCATTTCTGCATTATGAAACCGCACATATTGTGTGTATGATAATACAATTATTAGATGATTCATTTCATTATCTTTCAATATTGATTTAATTATACGAATATTAATAATACTGCCTTCCAATGTTATCTCTTGAATTGTTTAAAGAATCAGATAAATCTGCCAGCATTCGAGGACAACAAGCACTCCCAAGTGTTTTGTGTAAATAAACAATGCAACCTTCGTTTACAATTTTAGAAATACGAATAGTTTTCAACAACCGTAGATAATTCCTTGGGAAATTAATATGGTAGAATGTAAGAATGATTAGTAATAATAATGAGAAGGAAATGAATTCCTGATGAAAGTTCAGCGTGCTGGAAAGAGTGAATAAAATGGATTAACATATTCATGAAGGATGTCGAGTGTTCGAGGGTTTATTGTCTATCAGAGTTGGGCAGATAGAGAAAGTCAAAGAAGGAAGAGAGAAAGGAAGTAGAATTTTGCGCGAAAGCTGGCGAACGGCGGCGCATCGAGTGACCTCCTATCGTTTCGTAGTGAAAGAAAGAAAGTACCACTGGTTCGATTCGCTTGGATTCAAGTGTTCTAGAAAAGCAAGTGGTTGCCATGCACGTGAAATATTTTCTAGTAGAATTTCTTGGAATTTCTAATACTTGTCCTTTCTTTTACAATTATTTTTACACAATTAAAAGTATCGTATGAATTTCATTATTATATGTCAAGTCTCATCAACTTCGACAGACAGTATTACAAACACGTGTTTCGATTATCGTAATACTCGTGTGTCTGATTGCAATCGATCGCTAATCAGATCGACTAGAATTCTAACGGATCAGACGGTTCGATCAGAATTCCTAAGCGTCAAATTCAAATCATCGAATTAACACGAATCGAATCGTGCGAATTATACCAATTTTTTTGACAAAATTCATGATTGTAATGAAAAAAAAAAAAAACAGGGCACTCACAAGGCATTCTCAGTTTTTCCTTAGCCGATTGGAAACTCGCGCTGGTCCGCAATGCGATGCCAATGCTCTTCGTTTTCGAAACCGAATTCTCCGAGATCGTCGGCGAGATTATTGAAATTCCGCCCTGTTCCATTGTCATCTGAAATCAATGAAAATTCCACCCTTAAAATTACCAATTCTTCTTTTCAAATGACAAATCTAATTCCTTCCGAATTTTAATTAACTTTTTTCCAAGACAGTTATATTTACTTATGTGTACAGCATGTACCAACACGTGTAAGCTGTCATTGACAGATATTATCTGTGCAATTCAATAGCGATAAGCTTGGTCGATATACTCAAGTGGTGCACTCGACTTTTGCAAATGCTTCGATCGACATTTGGGTCACACATTCTTAAAGACCAGACTTTTATTCAACTTGATTCTTAATATATATTTTTTTACATTCCAAACATTTATTTCGTACAATAAACATTCCATGTTCCGTGTGATTATAAACACTAGTCAGTTGGCATAGAACAAGACTAAATAAACAACAAACATTCTACATTTAATTCACACTAAATGAAACCACTAAATATTAAATAATACTATAATATTTCCCGCGAGAACTCACCTTGATAAAAAAAAGAAAAAAAAAGGGGGGGGGGGGGAAAAGAAAAAGGAAAATAATCACTGAAACAGACACTTTCCACTATGGGATTCTTCAGGAGTCGAAAATGATATCCTTGACCGTTGTCAACAGTGTGACGAGAGTATCCTGTAAACGTTTCGTATTTACGCGAAAGAGCGTTGTGCGGTAGAGACGATACGATCAATAAAGGTTGTCTCAGTCGGAAGGAGTCGCGGTGAGTGTGCGGTGTTTAAGTGTCGCGCGCGTTCCGCCGACTGAAAGCCAGCACGGCTTGCTTCCACTATAAGTAGAGCAAGCCTGCCACTGCCAGACACACCAAGAACCGCTGAGAGAGAGAGAGAGAGAGAGTCCTGAAAGCCTCCAGTAGATCCGCCGCCGCCACAGTCAGCCTCAGGAGTTCACGCAGCAGCCCTCATTGGTGCATCGATTTCTGCAGTTGCAACCGTTGCATGCAAGCCATTTTCCTTCGCTCTTTTCTCACTTAAAGTTGATTTTTTCCACAATTTTTAATCACTTTTTGAGTATTTTCTTTAGTATTTGTGTTATTGTATTAAGATAGTATTGTATTATAGTTGAAATTAGTAATAATAGTATAAGGTTATCATTAAAAGAGTGATAGTGGTGGAATGGCAACGTTGTACTCAACCCTGTAATGCTATTGGTCGACCAATGATCGTATTACCCCCTCCAAAGAGTTAATGTAGGAAGCCATATTTAGTTCTATATAAAAACTAAGGAAAGAAATTAGATGAAATTCTTATTAAAAGTATTATAGTGCATCCTGTTACCAATTTACATTATGCAATCATCCAACAGTTGATTAATTCGACTATGACTAATGACTAGTATAGAAAGATGAATTTCGAAGATGTGTCCAATTGGACACCGGCTAGTTATCCTCGAAGCCTGATAGGTCAAGGCTCTTGCGGAATGTGACAACGGCGCAGAAACCTGTCCAGCGTGGCAGGTTAGGTCTACGAGAGAGAGAGAGAGAGAGAAGTGGACGAGTGCCAACTATTTCCGGGCTATTTCTGAATTTCCATCCTCGAGTCGACTCTGTTTCTTACTCTCTCAACGACTGCGTGTTTTCCTTCATTTATTAATAAACCATCACAATGTTAACACTGACACTTTTGAATTAGCAGAAACCCTCGCTGCAAATCAAACCTCCTACTATTTAGCTAAGATATTTCTAACCTCTGACAGAGTTAATCCATTCTCGAGGTTATGTCAGATTTGATACATAATAAAATAGTAATAATACTATTTGAACATTTACTAATTCTTTAACATTTATTAGACAAAGAATAGCCAGACTATTATTTAAAATTTATTACAGGCATTTACTTCTTTGCAAACGTGAGAGAATAGTAAAGCATCCTAAGTTAGGTTAGATTCAGGTAGACAATGGGAATAGAAGCGTCCGACTATTATTTAACATTTCTCAGCAGAGAAGAGTGGACTTCCTGGTGAACAAAGAATTATGCAAACTGCGGTTAGCCAATGGCAAAAGAGGGAATTGCGGTAGAATCGACTGTATTACTTAATCAACGAGTGGGCCATCGATTAGAAATGGCGGGAAAAGAAAGAATCTCTTTAGTAATGGCGACTGAAGGAGTGTCTGCTTTCTTTGGTAGTGCTACACCTTTGAACAAGGCGATAGTGCTAGTAGAACGCTTTCCTTTCCCGTTTCCAGTAGTAACTAGGTCTCTTCCGGTAGAAGAGCCTCGTTTCCTCTTGTTTCTTGCTCTCCGATACTGTTTCCTCATAGATCAACTCTCGTTAAAGGCCCCCGTCAGATTAATCCACTTCTCTTTTAAAGTCCTCTGATTATTTATGACGCGTACAATTATTATCTAATCGCTTCTACTTTGTACTCCATTCGAAAGTTCAACTTTTTGAATAAGTAAAAATAGCATTTTATTAAATTATACAATATATACTATATACAATTAGAATCTATGAAAAAAAAAGATACTTCGAACCTAATACAAATAACAAATAAGGTAAAATAGTTAGAGGAAAGTGAGAAACTGGTTCACTACCAGGAATTCTGTCTTTCTATAATGGAAAACCTGAAGAACTAGTATTAACTACTATTTGAAATGACAACGAAATCAGAATAGAATAAAATGTCACTATTGTTTTAAAATTAGTGATTCAACGGGAGAATAATGATGCGTGCGACGTACCATTTGTTCTAATGACAGCGTCACTTTTTACCGGTGACCCTGAACGCACGGGACGATCAGTGACACGTGCTTTGCTCGACCTCAGAGCAGGCAAAAAAGGGCCGACAAAAGGAGACGGACGGAACGGCGGACAAAGGAATAAGAAAACCGTCTCGAAAGAGAGAGAGAGCGATAAATAATGTATCATCCAACAGTGGGTCAACAGGTTGACCTCCCATAAATTCTATTACAAATCATTGAAAAAGTATTAAATATAATTCATCCTTTGAATTATTTTATTATACTATTTGCAAGAAAACTGGTATTTGTCTCGAATATTATGAACCTGTAATTGCCAGGTGTACTTCAAGTATTCCGAAAGCTACTTTCAAAGCAAGCCATTCGAATAAGGCGACAGACGCCGCAACTGACAGAACACTCTTTATCGGGACTTCCTCCATTTCGAGTCAACAAGCAATGTTGTTCACTACGAGGTACAAAAAAAAACAAACAAACAAACACACAACAAGCAAGGGTTGAAGGAACACCTGTTTAATTGCCGTGTGTTTTAGAATTGTTTTGCGACGTTCTGGGTCGATCGTCAATTAACCGGCAATTATACAATTACACTGAACAAGACAAATAAAAACGGACATACTCAGCATTGGCCATCATGAAGAAAGACGAGCTCTGCAACAAAAATCATATTGAAAACGAAACTTATGATTTAATTCTTTCAATTTCGTTCACTCCTCTTATGTTACTTCGAACGACGGGTTACACTTGTAATTTATTTCGACGATTCCCTTACAGACTACCGCATTCCCAACGATTACTGGCCGCGCTCCGATACCATCTGCAGTTCCGTCACGCTAATTACCTGAGTTTATAACAGAGGCCCCCTTGGTATATGCGGTAACTGTATTCCCGAGTGGCATCGAGCAATTGTTTCTATAATTAGCCGGGCTTTGTCATCGCTCGCCGCTCGTAATTAAGAAGTGTCGTACGAAAACAATATTACTCAGTCCATAATAAATCCCCGTCATTCATTTAAAGACTCTTCAAACTATTTATATTAAGTTTAGTTTAATATTACAATTTTAATTATTACCTGTCATTGGTGATCGAAGAGATGAACACCAAAGGGCTTCGGGGCTGATATAAGTCTTTCCATCACTTCCGCAAACAGGTGATCGATGCTCTTCTTCCGGTATCAAACCGCAAGGGTTGTCGTCTGGACCCGCGCAAGGTCCAAAGTGTCTTAAATATAAATCTGGGGAGAATTAATTTTATTATTATTATTTTTATTATATTTATTATTATTATTATTATTATTATTTTTATTATATTTATTATTTTTATTATTTTTATTATTTTTATTATATTTATTATTTTTATTATTTGTATTATTATTTTTATTTTTATTATTTTTATTATAAGTTTTGGTAAACACTTACATTTATCTTGACTAGTTCGACATTGCAAGTGTTCTTGCGAGAAATATGTTTGACCGTCGCTTCCGCAGACTTGTTCTTTCGATTGGTAAGTCGTGTTGACTCCTGTGTGGTGCAATGATTCCTCCGATTGGATGTAAGCGCAGGCATTCTGAGTGCTTGTGCCGCATTCTTCGTCGGAAATTAGTCTTATGTCTGTGAGAGATGAATTAATAATGGAATAATAATAAAATGGTAATAATAAGAATGAATAATTTTCCTTACACGATTTGAAACAAAGGTAAATGAACGGATTAGGATAAGTTATTCCATCAGCAGCGCACAAAGGATTCCACTCGTATCTGTCTTTAGCGATTTGGCAAACAATTGGCTCGTTCCCATACAACGAATGAACATGCAACACTTTGCAACCGCCATCGTGGATGATTTTTAAGCCTGTAATTATAGAAAATTAACCGAAATAAGAATTAACCGAAGTTCTATGAAGTCATGCATTATTCATGACGTCAATGTCAATCGGAAAATAGCGCAGTAAGGAAAGACGTAATTAAGATTTTAATCTTTGATGAATTGTGCAACTCACCGTCATTGTATTGTTGCAGGCATTTAACTTGTCCTGCATTTTGGTAGGTGAAACCATTATTAGCGCAAACTGGATTTGCACCGTATAATTCTAGTCCTTCTCTGTAACAAGGATCGAACAATTTGCAAGGACCTTCGAATAAGACTTGTAAATCTGAAAAATAAATGTATATTTATTAATCAAATATAATATGAAAGATTTCGTAAATAGGAATATTTTTTACCATTATTGTTTTTGTAATTATCACACAATAATGCTTCTACGTTCGAGTAAGTGTTATTGTTCGATCCACACACTGGTTTGTAGTGCAAGTTCTCTTGGCAGTATTTCTCCGCTGGTAAACATTCGCCAGAATGGAGCGTAGCGACTATTTATAATTAATTAATTAATTCATTAATGTGTTATTCCTTCGGATTTATACAAAAGTCGATAATACAACAATGACCAACCCTTTCCAAACTCCCGATGATTAACGCAGTCCAAATAAACACTGTTCGCGTAAGTTTTACCATCGCTGCCGCAAACTCGACCACCGTAAACGTGTGGTTTTTCAAAGATCTCGCAATCCTGATAAAACGCACCCTTATTTCCTGGCGAATACCAAATCTCTGCACTTGCAAGACTTCCAAGTGCTATAATTAATGTATGATTGTAATTAAAGTATACTTGTAATTATAAAAGTAATAAACAAAACTTTACCAAGGATTAAAATGATCAAGTTCATACTGAACATTTGTACACAAGCACTTGAAAGAACACTGCAAACTTTAATCCCAAGTATTCCTTTATATGACTGCAGTTCGTACATGAAATCAATGATTTCACGAGTTATCTCACAGTTTGGAATCTCCTAATATCTGAAACGTGCTTTGGAAAGTCAATAACGCGGAGACGTCATTCAATCGCGAACGTAAGTAGTCAATCAGTTGTATTACAGATGATTGATAGTGTTTACGAATACTTGACATGATTTCACGAAGCACTGTTTTATCATAGAATTATCATAAAATCATGTTACCTTCGAAAGACAATACAGGAATGATTATTACTAACTTAGAATCGACTTTAAACTTACGCGATTTTCCGTAAGAGACGCTGTTATTAATTTCTTATGTTCTACTTTATCAATCGAACATTCCTAACCAAGTGCGTTACAGAAACGAGAAAAAGCACATGCAGGCCCCTTAAACTCGGGCTTGCAGATCGAAGTCTTGCTTGGCAGTACTTTCTTATCAATCATCAAGTTTTCCCTATCATACTTGTTGTATTATAAAAGAGTAATAAGAGAAGCTGTGACCAGTTGTGTGGCATGCGGGCGCCATTTTCACTGGAGGCATCAATCGGCCACGTCCTAACTTTGATGGCAGGAGTTTTCGGGTGGTGTTAATGCGTCCGGTTGTACACAGCGTGGAAAACTTTGTTCATCCCAATTTGACTGACGCAACTCACCGCAGTTAACAATGGTAATTGAATGAATCAATCTGTCATTCTAATACGACTTAATACGATTAATTCTCACCGGTGGACACCTGTGGACACACGACTTTTTTGACGCAACGAACACTAGATTTTTGACACGTCAAAATCTCCACTGGCAATTTCGCCAATAATCATTGTCATTCGATAATCTCTTTTGTTCCCAATACATTTCTATTGTTTAACATTGTTTTATACTCCAAAGCAAAAGTTTTTGGACGAAACACTTTTTTTCGCTCTCTACTTTTTTCCTCTATCTTGTTTTGATTCTTTGATATTATTGTTGTATTGTTTATTGTGTTGTTTAGCCGCTGAGATTAGATATCAAGCGGAAATTGACCGCAAGGTCGGATAGAGTGAAGAGCGTTGATCTTCATCCGACGGAACCTTGGATGCTGTGTTCGTTGTATCAAGGGAACGTCAACATCTGGAATCATGAAACTATTATGTTGGTCAAAACCTTCGAAGTCTGCGATTTGCCAGTACGCACAGCTAAATTCGTACCACGCAAGAATTGGGTCGTTACTGGATCGGACGATATGCAAATTAGAGTCTTTAATTATAATACTTTGGAACGCGTTCATTCGTTCGAAGCGCACAGCGATTATGTTAGATGCATCGCTGTTCATCCTACGCAGCCATTTATATTAACGAGTAGTGGTAAGTATTTTCTCGATCATTAATTATACCGTAATAACAAATTGTATTATGTTTGATTATGATATTTCAGACGATATGTTAATCAAACTTTGGAACTGGGAGAAATCTTGGATCGGCCAGCAAGTTTTCGAAGGACACACGCATTATGTAATGCAAGTTGTATTTAATCCGAAAGACAACAATACTTTCGCCAGTGCTTCGCTAGACCGAACGGTGAAAGTCTGGCAATTAGGTTCGTCGACAGCGAACTTTACCCTCGAAGGGCACGAAAAAGGTGTGAATTGCGTGGATTATTATCACGGTGGTGACAAGCCATATTTGATATCCGGCGCTGATGATAAGTACGTGAAGATCTGGGATTATCAGAATAAAACGTGCGTACAAACATTGGAAGGTCATACGCAAAATATATCAGCGGTTTGTTTCCATTTGGAATTACCGATCATTATTACCGGCTCCGAAGACGGTACAGTTAAGATCTGGCATTCAGGAACCTATCGATTGGAATTCTCATTGAAATATGGCTTCGAGAGAGTTTGGACGATTTCTTGTATGAAAGGGTCGAACAATGTTGCTATCGGTTACGACGAAGGAAGTATTATGGTCAAAGTTGGCAGAGAAGAGCCAGCAGTCTCGATGGATTCATTAGGTGGGAAGATTGTTTGGGCGAAACATAGCGAGATACAACAAGTCAATTTAAAAGCACTTGGCGAAGAAGCACAAGATGGAGAACGTTTACCATTAGCCGTTAAAGATATGGGTGCTTGCGAGATTTATCCACAAACCATACAACATAATCCGAATGGAAGATTCTTAGTTGTTTGCGGCGATGGTGAATATATTATTTATACATCAATGGCTTTGAGAAACAAAGCATTCGGACAAGCAGCCGAATTTGTTTGGGCAGCTGATTCGAGCCAATATGCTGTTAGAGAATCGAACACCACAGTGAAAGTTTTCAAGAACTTTAAAGAAAAGAAGAGTTTTATGCCTGATTTTGGCGCTGATGGTTAGTCACACATTATAATTCATTTATTTATTAATTTATATTAATCTAATTAATATCACAGGTATCTTTGGTGGATTTCTTCTTGGTGTTTCATCGGGTTCGGGACTCTCTTTTTATGATTGGGATTCTCTAAAGTTGGTTCGTCGCATAGATATTCAACCGACACACGTTTATTGGGCGGAGAATGCATCACTCGTCGCATTGGCTACTTCCGATCAGTATTTCATACTGAAATATCATTCGGAAGCTGTGGCAAATGCAGCTGACAGTGCGGAAGACATCGAAGATGCTTTCGAAGTATGTTAAAATAAGATGAATTCATTTATATCGTAACTATTTCGTTTGAAATATTTCACAGATGATCGCAGAGATGAGCGAAGTAGTAAAAACAGGTTTATGGGTGGGCGATTGTTTCATCTACACAAATAGTGTAAATCGTGTGAATTATTTCGTCGGTGGCGAAGTAGTAACAGTTTCTCATCTTGATAGACCGATGTATCTTTTGGGATACGTACCAAGACACAATAGATTGTACTTATGCGACAAAGAGCTCTCAGTAGTTTCGTTCTCCCTTTTATTATCTGTCCTCGAGTATCAAACCGCTGTAATGCGGAAAGATTTCGAAACAGCTGATCGTGTACTACCAACTGTGCCGAAGGAACATCGAACGAGAGTCGCACATTTCTTAGAGAAACAGGTAATATAATAATAGTTGGAATATTATTTATTATATAGAAATGTCTGAAATATTTGATTTAGGGGTTCAAAGAACAAGCATTAGCAGTGTCGACCGATCCTGAACATAGATTCGAGTTAGCATTAGCTTTGGGTGATCTTACAACAGCGCATTCACTCGCGAAAGAAGCTAATAGCCAACAGAAATGGCGACAATTAGCATCGCTCGCAACGCAAAAGGGTAAATTATGCCTGGCACAAGAATGCCTTCATCAAGCGCAAGATTTCGGTGGACTTCTTTTACTCGCGACAAGTACCGGGAATGAAAGTATGATCCGGAAACTTGGCACTGACGCGGATGAAACAGACAAGAATAATATATCTTTCCTCTCGAATTTCATCCTTGGTGATCTCGACAAATGCCTCGATATCCTTGTGAAAACTGATAGGATTCCTGAAGCAGCATTTTTCGCGAGGACATACGCGCCAAGTAGAATTTCATCGATCGTCAAACTTTGGAAGGAGAAATTATCAGCTGTTAGCGAAAAAGCTGGTCAAAGCTTAGCTGATCCTGAACAATACGAGAATCTCTTCCCAGGTTATAGAGAGGCACTTAAAGTCGAACAATTCCTTAGGGACGAAGGAAAGAACAAAATTCCTGCCGCGGCTTTTCCAACTGTACCGGTTTGTACTTTCTTCTAGTTTACATCATTATTATATTAATCTATATTTAATATATAATCAATTTTATCAGGCAAACGTTGATAGAAAGCCAATGGAAGAAATGTTAGCGGCAGAGTTGGCAAACAAATTCACTTACAGGCCGCCGGGTGTTAGTGTAAGCGAGCCGGAACTGGTCGGTACAACGGAATTATTGACGAACAGGTTGCAAGGCCTAGAAATTGCAAAAGAATTAACATCGACAACAAAGCCTGTATTGCTTCCTGATAAAACAATCAAACCAACCAGTAATTCACGACCGCTCACTGTCGACGAGGATGACTTGGATCTTGATCTTGAAATCGATGAGACGATCGACACATCGGTGAGTGAAAACATAAGAACTATTATCTAATCGAAATTCTGTCATACTTCGATTTGATATTATCAACCAACTTTCTGTGCATGCTGACAAAAGTGGTATTAAACAGAGTAAGTGGGTAATTCGCGGCTAGAATTCGCCATCCGTTTTCGTAATGATTTCCCATTAGGAAGCATCATTTCGAGAGATGCAAATCAGGGATATTAAGTGACACGCGCCAGAAATTGGAGTCCATACTAGTAACAAACGATAGATCGGGGTCAAGAGAGAGAGAGGGGGTGCGCTTCTCATGGAAACGAGAGTTGCAATTAGACGATGGCTTAATACCCTTAAATATGGACGCGAAATTCTAGCAGGGTATAATGTTACCGAAACACACTCGCTCCATGAACAGAGAGACGCTCGTGTATCGCTTGCAATGCGTACAGGTTGACTCAAAAGATTTGTCTCTATTTTATAAATCCTATTCTCAAATATAGAATTAATAGAATTTATATTATTAATGATTCTAAAATCTTTAAAATAACACAGAGTTTAATATTTCTTAAATCTTCCGACGATTATCGCTTTTGAAACATCCTGTACACTTCGCCGGTGATCAAGGTGCAGGTTTCTTCTGGTTCAACGAGAGCGGGTCGTTAAACAAACGAGAGGAAGGCCAAACAGAGGCAGAAGGAAGTGAAATAAAACAAAACAAAAGCCTTCGGGGGCTTTAGGTTCCCGTCAGGGGCGAAATCGATGCCCGCTTGTAATTCTACGCCAAAATTGGCCTTAAGTTACTTCTTATCGGTGAGCAGTCCTCCCTCGAACTCTCTCTTTCTCTCTCGTAAATTATCAAGCTAACAAAGCATAATTGTAATATCAAAGAGAAATATTAGAATTATTCCTTGTAATTGTAATGAAATATTGTAAGAGAAATCATTGAAGGATATAATTCGAGATTTGTTGGATGAAATGAAACGAGGCGTGTCTAAAATCCGATTAATAAAGGTGTTTAATCTTTGGAGTTGGTCATAAAAGCCGATAGCCGTCGACTACGTTCGAGTCACGGCCCGCTTTATTTATGCTCGTGTTGCCATAACAACTGTACCCACGGAATTTAGATCGCCAGCAGCGGCGGCGTACTTGCTTCTCTTCTGAGAAAAAGGAAGGTCCGAGTGTTAGAGTTCGACGTTTGGTCACGAATTCCTCGGAACTTGTCTCTTTTTTTCCTTACTAAAATCATATTTCTAATTCTAATATATTATATTCCATTGATTACAGGGTGTAAATCTCGATGATGATCTTCTCGAGGAGGACTAGCCGATCATTGCCATCTAAAACGATCGATAATCGATCCCACCGTCCTGCCCGATATCGATTCCATCCAGCGAGGAACTTAAACCGATCAAATCTCATTTAAACTTCCCCTTACTTTAATAAATAACGAAATCTTCAAACATAAGTAAAAACAAAAAAAGGATAGTTTCTGTTGATTTCAATATCTCGATCGAAGTTTCTTCGCTGTTGGAGGATAAAATTCGGCCTGCGGTGGCTCTTTTTTTTTCCCCCCCAATTTTCACCTCAGAGTCATTCCTCGCGGGTGGAGCACGCGACAGTCCTGCTAGAATTCAAGTATTAAAGAAACAAGCCGAGGGAGAAAAAGGAGCAGAAAGAAAAAGCAAGAATAGAAAGAAAGAAAGATGTAGGGTTTTGTGAGCGAGTGTGTTTGTATCGAAAACGCAGCCCACTTCACTGAGAATTTGGAGTGCAACGCACCATTGAGGCCGCGGTGTACCGAAGATTAAATATATTGTTAATATAATAAAATGGTATAATAACTGATTCATTTGATTTTATTACTTCCTAACCTTATTAATTATATATACATATTTCGTATCTACAATCAGCCGTGCGTGAGCAGAGTCAACCAATAGATCGTTTATATACGTATAGGTCGCTCGGTACGTGTCAAGAACAGTGAGAAGAAAATAAAAAGGTGCAGTTCGTACGTGCTCGAGCGACGCCGGGAAGTCGGCGCGTGCTGCAGCGAAATATGTGGTTTCGTTTTATTAATGCTCTCCTTCGTTCAAAAGGAACGACGAGCACTGCCTTTCTGTGCCTTGGTATTTATCAGAAGCGAGCTTAAGTTTCCTTTAATAGTTTTATATTTAGATCTTTTGGTGATTCTTCCATTATTTCATGGTTAATATAAAGTCTAGATTTGGAAGATCGAAGTAAAGAATAGTAAGAGCTTGCACTTTCGGAATTCCACGGAGAAGCTGTCAACGAGGAGGGAGGGGCGTGGAAAGTGCGAGTTCTCGAGTGGCAACGTTTACAAAGAGGAGGAACGACACGGACAATTTGTAGCGTAGTGTCAAGCGGCCTGTTTCTATTTTCGAAGCAAGTCTTTCCTTTTCTTATTGGCTTCGTCCTTTTCTCCACCCACCATTGCACCGAGAGAACGAGATTCCGGAATTACTCGGATTCTCTCTCAGCAAGTTCTCTTATAAACTCTTGGAACTTCATCTCAGTAATTTTCTTACGAAAACATAAAATATAACGGAATCTTCTATATATTACAAAATTGCATTGATATTCTATATTTGTAGTATTTAAATGGAAATCTTTTAAAAGAATAGCATTATTTCTGTTAAAAAGAGATGAAAGAGAGTGTTCCTTCGAAGCACGTGTCGAGTGAAACGTAGCGTGAAGCTGCTAATAGTCGCCTAAATGGTCGACAAGTTCAGTCGCTCCACCCTGTCGCTATATGTCACCCACCCGACTATTTACACGCTCGGATACCCAACGATGCGCGCCAGTGCTTATTAATATTCCAACTGGAACTAAACGTAAAGAAATCTTTAACCTTCGTTTGATACTTTACTTACCTGAGAGAAATATTCGTAAGAATACAATAGAATTGAAATCGAGACAGCTGTCGACGATTGTCGACACAGTTAATAAACACTTTGTCCCCGAACGACTGGCTTACTCTCCTCGCTGATTCCCCTTACAGTAATCCACCCCCGCGCGCAACAAGACTATTTTTAACCCATTAAGAACTGCCGCGACTTATTTCGGGCATCCTTTTCGTGAGGATAATGAGTTAAGGTTCATTCACACGGATTTTCAAATAGAATTATTTATTCTTTTTAGGTAATAAGAAATTGCGTATAATAAAACAAAGTGTCGATGTGTTAATAGAATTGGAAGGAATATTTCGATTGCTAATGGGAAACGGAAGTGGTTGTAATAGTAGATATACGAAAGAATCAAGTGCACGTGCTTGGTTCGCAGTAGCTGTTGACGGAGTGCTGAATATTCGCCGAGTTCGCTGCTTCGGTGTTTCCAAAGCAAAGCTCTCGCAAACACACACGGATTGTTGACGCTCTAGAAATCCAGTTGGGAATTCGACGATTTTCCTCTTCCTGGTTAGATTAAGGTTTACCAAAAAGAAACTAGTCGAATAGTTATAAGCTTTTGTGTGTGTGTGTGTTTTGTTTTTTTGTCGATAGACGATAAATAATAGAAATTTATTTCCTCATCACGTTACACGCACATTCCTTCTTGGCAACGTTCGATTTTCCAATCTTAGTTCTACAATGTTTATGCATTCGAATACAAAGTGTTTCAAGAAGATCTTGATAGTAAATAAATAGTAAGACATTCTAGTTGAATTTTCGTTTTAAATTAGTTCGCACTAAAAATTCAATTATTACCTTCTTTTTTTTCGGGGAAGTGCGTATTATTTTTAAAAGATTATATTATTTTAAATATAGCAAATGGCGAGTGAATAGCGAGACACGTAACAGTTAAGCACCGTTAGGCTTTAATGAACTTTTTTATCATCTTGATAGTTTTTATATGTACATACACTTAATGAATTAATTAAACCTAATCGTTATGTTTAACTAGATAACAAATAGACCTACTAAATACGTTTGGATATACACATTCATATAGCCACATAGAAAATGAGAGAACGTTCCAGTGAGAATTCGATCGTAGTTTTCCGAAAACTCTATTCAACAATAATTACGATCTAATCATTTCTTTCTGTAATATCATAATTTTATAGTAATTTTATCATTGAAATGACAGAGTTCCCGGATTATTATCATATCTTCATTACTGTATGTTAGTTTAAGTATAAAACCGACCAATTAGCGACCTTCTAAACATTCTAAACGGCCTGCGTCATTAAATCGGGAAAATTCGTAAGCAATATTATTGTACTTTCGTACAATATATAAGAGCGCGTTCATGATTGTTCCCTTTGATGAAAAAAGCGAATACTGTGCAGTAGTCAAGTAATGGAGTGGTGCTCGACTTATCCGAAAAAGAGTTCGATTATAAGGTATTCTGAGTAATTAGTATATTTAGAAAAAAAAAGACCAAAGAGAAAAAGCATCGCGTTCGCGTTCAGAGCTTTCGGGAAAATGTAACATGTTTCCTTTTCGTCAGTTTGAATGATTTCTTAGAATAAATATCGAATATTTGGATCTTTTCAACATTCGAATTCAATCTTTTCTTTGTGCCATTTCAGTCGATCGCTTACCTACTTCTTTTTGCGAGAATCGGACGCAGCTTCCCAAATCTCTTCACGAAAAAGCGCACTAGTCTCTCGAAACACCGTCAATCCTTTCCACAATCGTCTCATTCATTTAGTTCGAGAATTCGTTCACATGAAACACTTGGATCGCGGCTGGAATTCCATTGGTGAGAAGCCTGTACTGGAAACACCAGTTGGAGTGGTTGGACCCATCATTCCTGAAGGAACACCTAAACCAGACACACTGCTGCTTGAAACAACTGTACTTCCTGGTTCCTCTTTCACATTCACCACTGAAACAGATAATAATACCATAAAAGTAATACTTTTCGTAGTATTTCCATTTTTCATATCTTTATTTCGAAAGTTAGAAATCTACGAAAATTATATAACATGCGTCCGATCAAGAAACATCTCTCTGATTTCTTTCAGAATTTTCATACACTTAGAAACTTCATTAAAATATACTTTAAACTTACTTTCAGGCCAATAACATCTCGCTGGCATACTTTCGGTTGGCATGGTTGATTCGTGCCTTCTAGCGCAAGTAGTGAAACTACTCCCAAAGGAAGAGCTTCCCATAGAACTTGGTGAACTGGTTGTTCCACCTGGAACATCCAGGTAGTTGCCTTGAAATGGTTTGCTGCTTGTCGAAGTACTTGAGAAGCTTGTAATCGACGGATGATCGAGTACAAGTGGAAACTCACTTAACGACGTTCCAAGTTGACTGTAACCATTCATCGCTGGTATTTGCATCGATTGCATTGGTTGTAATTGTGGTTGAAGCTGTAACCGATTAATTTATCGATCTATTATAATCAACAACAAAAAAAAAAGAAAGGGTACAAAAGTAATAATTACAAATGAATAACTTACAGATTGACAATGACTGTAAGATAATTGCGGTTGTTGAAGACTCCAAGCACTGTAGAATAAATCTCTGTTTATTATTTATAACATACGAACATATTTCATGAAGTATTTCTTTAACAAACCTGGCATCGTATCTGCTGTAAGTCGAGGGCGCGTAAGAAGGTGGTGAATGACCAAAAAGATTTCTAGGACCCAAATGAACGTGTGTCGGCGAAAATGGATCGCCGAACAATGGTTTGTGATAAGATGCATTTCTATAAGGACGTTTCATCCGCCTGCGTCTCTTATAATTCCCATTCTCGAACATATCGCCGTATTGTGGATCTATTTAATATTAACAAACTTAATAAACATTTCAGCAGATTCTCCAATCATTTTATATATTAATACTAACCAACAGTCCAGAAATTACCCTTGCGTTCACCGCCGCCGTCTCTTGGCATTTTGACGAAACATTCGTTCAACGAAAGATTATGTCTAATCGAATTCTGCCAGCCTTTTTTATTCTTTTGGAAATATGGAAACTTGGCTGTTATGAATGCATAGATTTCACTCAATGTCGCCCTTTTTTGCGCGCTATGTTGAATCGCCATTGCGATTAACGCCACGTAACTATATGGTGGTTTAGTACTGCTTGAATTCCCATTGTTTCCTGCATTTGTGTTTCCTGGCGCGGAAGATGATGTTGTTTCGTTGGAAGCACTCGCTGTCGAGATTGTATTTGGCGTCGATGGCGCCGACGGTGTCGATGGATTACTGTTCGTTGTACTATGCAACGCTTCGTTCGGTGATGATGCTTTTTCATCCAATGTATGATGATTATTACTTGTGTCCATTGGTACTCCTGTACTTGGACTGTGAAGAGTATGATGCGGATGATGATGGGCAAGTACATGATGAGAAGTTAAACTTCGACTTAATAGACCGGAAACAGACGTATCCAAATCCTTCGAGCCACCCATGCAACCACTTGGCATTTCCGAAACGAATCCACTCACTGTAATAGAATTAATTCGTAGTAAGTTTTAAGAATCGATTTACTGTTTTTTTCATCGACTATCTTATGTTTCACAAGACTTCCTATAAATCGATCGAAACAATCGACGCTACCATTGTTCGTCTTCCAAGAGTAAAAACGAGTCGAAGGCAAATCTCTTCTACGAAATCATTCTCATTGATAATAACCTCACTTTTCTTTTTGTACAATTGTTAATCATGTAGATTCGAAATGCGTACGAGGAACGACGAATTCGTTGGTGGGCTTGAAGAGCCATTGTAATTCGAACTATCTGTAATCGGATACCAACCACTTAGAACTCCAGCTCCCCTATTTCGAACCAGAGAGAAAGAGAGAGAGAGAGAGAGAGAGAGAGAGAACAATTCGAAGAGGAATTCCATGTATTGATTTCGAAGATATTCGAGATTTATTTATGTTATTGCTAGAATTCAATGATTTTAATGAAATAAATCCTGTTACAAGTATACGTTGAGCCACGTGTGAGATACATGTCGATCTTTATGCGTCATGACTCCTTCGAAACGAGATTACGATAACTAGAGCGCGAAGAGAGACTCTTCTTCAGTCAAGCACACCTGACTGCAATTGGAGAAGTCTGCCATGCGACACCTAACATCTGCTCTTATACAACCCTTGTTTCTATTCTAATTTCAACTCTCTCTCTTTTATATGATATTTTTCTATTTAATATTATAAACAGAATTATATAATATATTTCATTAGAAGTTTCAAGGAGAGTATAATATGGCAAAGAGTATCATTGAATATGAGAAGAGATGACCCGCCGGATCATCCTGTCAGGATAGAAAAAGTAATGGCATTCGCATTCCAGAAATGCTGCCGCTTCCAGCGCAAGAATCATCGTGTCGAATCTTTTGTACGATAAGCGAAATACAATCCGCCATGACATCATTGCGAATCGTTTGGACTTCTTAACTCGACACTTATACATCGTACAAGTTTATATGATAGTTCATACTAATGAAATTGATTATAGAAATTGGTATTATAACATTGTATTGAAAGTATAACAATATATCGAAAAAAGTGCATGTAGAATATGGTGTAGAATATTATTGAAATACGAGGGCAAAGCTTTTCGGCAAACTGGCAAGCTGCCTCGGTGTTTCTCTGCGAGATACTGTTTTGTAAACGGGAATAGTATCGCGGTTCTTCAGTATGCCATAACATCATCGTTTTGTTCACTGTTACGCGTTGTCATGTATGACTTGGATTACTAAATGGAAAGAGGTGGTATCAATCAATATGTCAACATGTTAACTAAACATATTGCTAGTTATTATCAATAATACTTAATAACTTCTCAACTGAAATTCATTGGAATATTATTCATCATTTTAATACTATGCCATTCTTTTGTTGATGAAAGATTAAATTTAAGAGATGATTATTTAATAAAGACTTCTTCAATCAATGATCGAACGAATGTTCTCATGTGTAGAGTACGTGGCGCGAGTGTACGATGACACGCAGAGGGATGACAGTAGCACTGACAATCCATGTTATGGTAGAGGCCGGTAGTGGAGTATCCTTTGCTTTGAAAACACGCCTCCGGGAAATCGAATAGCTCGTTATACTCCGCCTCGTATGTATCGAACAATATTCCGTATATGTCATACGTATATCTACCAAGCTTTAACTACCAGGGAAACATATACTGATTTTCATAGTAATTCCTGAGGGGACAAAACTGAAATGACAAGTTAGTTACTCGTAGTATAATAGAACTTTAGCAAGCACGTATTTATTCCGATCGCTTGAACATGACTAAACGAAAGGCTGACATACGATCCTAATAGTATTATGCTCTCGTCACGTTTTCCAGTGAACGGTGCTCTACTAAAAAGGCACGTGCCTCTGCAATAGAGTTCACTAAGGGTCAAGCTTTAGTATTAGTTTCCACTCCTACAACTCCTACAATTACGAACTTTTATCAAGGAAAAATATTAACACTATTATTTTATTATCCAATATTATTCGATAAATGAGGAAAGAGAGATGGATCGCGGAAGTAAAATATTTGCTGGTGAGTGGCCGTTCGATGAAACATCATATTTCCCGATGAAAAACAAGCAGGAGAAAAATCCGTAGAAAATCATATATCATTTATAACTGACACAGGCTGTTCCACGATAATCGAATCACAGATGATATAAGAGAGAAATATTAAAGACATCTATACAAGATTCTTGAATGATCCTGTATCATCTTATTGTTTCGATAGATGTCCCCGTGGTAGTCTGGTCGACGACAAACGTCAGAGAGGTCGAGATACACGGTAGGAGGATTGGCTCATGCGAAAGATAGCGCGCGTGATGTGCTATCGCCTTCTTCAAGATGACCCTGTTGCCCTCGGACGTTTCGAGTTTCTCTCTTTTATCCATTCCCCCCCCCCTCTCCCTCTCCCTCTCCCTCTCTCTCTTTCCTTCTTCCTTCACCACAAACGTCGTCAACGCTTTCTTTCTTTTTCATCGAGCACTGATACACGTTATCCAATACAAAGTATTCATGAACAATCCTTTCCTCTAGGTAATAATCATATTAATACAAAGCTATTGAATAATTCCAAATACTTTTAAAACAGTTTCTCTTGCATTAAATGATTGAGAGTCGTGTTCATCGTGTTTTGCGAGAGGCTCGCAACAGCGGAGAGCTAAACGATAAGACTGAGAAAGAGAGAGAGAGAGATGCTAGGGAAATGTGGTGTCGTTTATATCCGTGAGTGTGAGAAGGCATTCGAAAACAAAGCTCTCGGAGAGGAGGGACGTGTGTTACTTAACTTAGATAATTGTGAGCGGGGGCCCGACCGCTTTCAAGCAGCACGGTTCGTCGTGCCATATTTATCTACAACCTTATCAAACTTTAAGCTCTATCAACAGCAACCCCTCGACTACCAAACGACAATCGAGTGATATACTCGGTGCGTGCCTCTCCATCCCATGCCAATTCCGTCGCGACCGCCCGTCGGATCTCTACATACTTTTCATACTGCTGCTTCTTTCAAAAGACTCTTCGAATACACTGTATTTCCTGTACTTCCTTTTCCTTGAAATTCGATCCGAATTAGAATGGATGAATGATCATATACTAGTGTTATTATTAGCTTGGTTCTCATAGCTATTTCAGTCGATATCGCGTCTCGATTCTTTATCGGCCTTTTATTCTTATTGGCTGATAAAACCTTCCGCGCACTAGCTGTAACACGAAAACTAGAGCAGCAGCCGTGACCCTCGCGGAAAAGATGTGTGTTACAACGGGTTATAAGTCGTACATTGAAATTCCTTCATACTTTTAACTAGTATTTCAGGAATAATTCATGAAATCGATACTTTAATACTTGTAAGTCAGATTTCAAGATAGTATTAACTAATGATAAGTGGTAAAATGAAAGTAAAAGAGGGAGAAGTATTTATGTGCGCGAGGTGTCGCCGGTGGAAATAGATGGAACACGGGAAAGTATGGCAAGTCGAGAGAACTGAATGATATAGAGCGCGAGGCTGCGCCCTGATCTTTCCTCGCAGCGCTTAGTTAGCGATTATGGAGCCCTCAAGACTGTCGCTGGCTCATCCTCGACACCCTCGCACTCTTACGAAGCCTCTTACAAATTCAAACCACAACTACCAAAACTCTCTGATTCATCGGTACTTGAGAAATACTTGAAATAACCTTTCCCTCGTATTATTTCGACTTTCGCCAATTCCTTTGGATTTCGCTGGAACAATCATTCAGCGATTAACGACTAATGATGCCACTGGTAATCCGAGTCATGCGATTCAAGAAGAACTTTATCAGGGACGCGTATCTCTCCTGAAATGTTCCTGTCGCCCAACCAAGCCACAACTCTCTCTCTCTCTCTCTCTCTCTCTCTCTCTCTCTCTCTCTCTCTCTCTCGTTCGAACGTGCAACCAGAGAACCATGCCGAGACGGTTTAATCGTATTCGAGATAACCAAGAGTTCCATTCGCATCGACTCTCAACATATACTTATTTGATTAACCAGTAAAGAATTATAATTGTACCTGTAAAAGAAAAATCCTTTGGTATTTCCTTGTATTGTTAGAATATTACTAAGAAAAGGAAAGAAAAGTGGACGTGTTTAAAAGGGGGTAGCTTATAAGCAGACAAGCGAGGGATATGTCGTCGCGAAGGCACCGTGTTGCCGACACACTCCTGTTTGCCAAAGGTCGAGTGTTCTAATAATAATACAAAATCTTCGTCGACGAGGACATCTTCAACACCGTCGCAACTCGAAAGGAGAAATCTCTCTCTCCGTTATATACAATAATACCTCTTGATTTTTAATCATATAAAACTTGCATCTTTTGTATATGTTTATTATATAAAATGAACTATCAAACCTTGATGAAGTGGTGGAAGAGGCGACGGTGGCGACATTTGAAAGGGTTCTTGTTTAATCTTCAACGAATGAAATGAATCCTGCATACTGCTAATTCCACCCACTGTCAGATTGCCATTTCCTTGTTGCAATTCCTGCGAAATATATAATAATCATATTTATAAAAGACTTGTAATCTAAAACAGTACAAAATGTCTTAATCTGTTTATGATTGGATTGTTTAGGTGTTAGTGTATGCTTAAAGAGAAGCTTGCAGAGTTAAACCGGCTCGTAAAGCTTGAGATCGCAAATGAACGATCCAGTGGAAGATCGTAAGTTTCGCCTGGCATAATACGATGTCACAACAGTCTGCCGGTGTTTGTAAGCTTCCGGCGACGACACTTCAAACATTGCGAGAGCTCAGCTTCGCCGACGCACAAGCAAGGACCATGTGAAATACTTGGGATCCTTTAGAATTCCCTTTTATCATTTATTTATGTTTGTAGAATGATTTGACTCTTATTAGAAATGTATGATAAAAAGAGGAGAGGATACGAAAAGTAGGAGGAAAGTGCATCAAGCTTGACACTTAGAAAGCCAGGAGAAATGATATAGCAAGAAAGCACTAACTCAACGGCGTAGCTCGTTAATTCATTGGACAGCTATTAAATCGTAGGAGCTCTCTCATTCTCTTTTTTCTTCCCTTTCCTTTCCCTTTTTTGTACTCGGTGATGATTCTACTTTTGGAGTTCCGAATCGTGTTCAAACAGAGTCATTTATTTAATGACCGAAGACAGTTTTAGTATCCAATGAATTCTAACACGTGATTAACACATGATTCATTATGAATTCTTTTTGAATAGTTTTCATTAGTCATTCGATATCCGAGTATCCATTGATTGGTATCGATCTAGTAACCCTGTGAAAATGACACGAAATCGATCGTTCCTACTTGCGATAACCTAGATTTCATTCACAAAGAGACAAACTAATTTCTTATGATGGTTTGTTATTTCAAGCCGACGTTTCAATGTCGTTGGCATCGAATCAATATTTAGTCGTATCCAATGATAATTAATCTTTGTTTGTACAACAAATCTGTTAGAGAAAGTTTATTCGAAACATATGAATCAATGTAATTTCAGTAGTTTTTCTTAAGTATATTATGAAGAAATTGACTTAGTCTTTCAAAGAGGAAAGATCGCTCGGTCAAAACACGCAGAAGAAGTATTGCGAAATTTTCGAGGTTGCGACCTCGACTTCGACCTGATTCTTCTTTACAAATGAGATAACAGAACCAATGCGTTCTAATCTAATAGTCATTCGTAAGTTTCAAAGAAGTCATACTTGTGTTATCATAGTTCAATATCTTCAATAATATATTAATAATACAAACTTACCCCTGAAACATGCGAGACCATAGCGTTCCGATCCGCCGTGGCGAAGTTCATAAAAGCGCCGGCATTTATAAACCCCCAACTTTTGATTTCTCTCTCTTTTTTCCTTTCTTTTCTTACATGAAATGTCTTTCGCACTTAATTCGCCTAAAACTTCCACTCAATCACTCAAACACTCTGTTTCTACAATTCTTCCCTCATCGAATTACCACTCATCACTCGTTGGAATCATTCATCACTTTACTTCCAATTGAAATGATTCCTGAAACAAGAAAAGAATGAAAATCATTAGATATGTTTTTATAAAATAGTATTTCGGTGTCTTAGAAATATCAAAAGGAAGTTCAAACGATGTATTAGAATATTAGACAGACGTTTGTCGGTTCGATGACAGTGACACATTGCCAGGTATTAGAACATTAACAGAGAAACATAGGACCGAAGAAAGAAGAGAACTAAACACTCCTAAGGGAGCGTCGTCGCCGTCGCCGTCGTCGTCGTCGTCGTCGTCGTCGTCTTCTTGACGAGAGTAGAACAGCTGAACACTTTCGAAGCGGACACTTTCATGCAGTTGAAATCCCAAAGGACTTCCAAACGCACTTCCGCTCGAAGAATAATCTGAAGCAGCTTGCTTTCGAAACATCTAAATTACTCTGACACGTGTTTCGACTTTTCAATCAAATGAATTCATCCTTTTTCTTATACAATGAAATTGATAATTGTATTAAAAGATCGTATTGGTTGAAATTGATGAGGAAAAGCCGGTTATCTTTTTCTTCGTTATGAAGGAAGTATTTATCGTTCTCTGTTTAGTAAACAGCCGAAGAAATCTCTCACGGAGTTTACAAACTTCCGCGGCGTATACTTGAAGCTTCGCCGTCCGCCGGTTTACACTCTGGGGAAGATAGAGTTCGTTCTTTTCATTTCATAGTAAACTCGATCTCATTCATCCATTCACATTCATTACGATTCGAATATTTCAATTGTATGAAATCATTCAAGATTGATGGAATTCATCTCGAATGAATAATATTAAATATACTATTTTCTATGTCTTTAATACAAGTTTGATGAAATGAAATTGATTAATTACCTTGAAAATAGATCCAATCACAATTGTTTAATGCACTAAGTTCGAATCACTGAACAATTTCAGTACAACTTGCAAATAATCCAACACTTGATTAATCAAAGTAACACTGTTTTCTTTTCTTTTTTAACTAGAAAGAAGTTGCTTCAAGTAGAAACACGTTCCGATCGAAAGTGGAGTTCGCACGAAAAACTCTCTCACGGGCGGCAGAGAGCAGTCGAGATTTCAGACTGGCGTATTCAACCGAGTGATTCGAGTCACGCAGCTCCGGCTTGTGCAAGCTAGAAAAAGAGAGAGGGCGAGCTCAGAATTGGAACGAAGGAGAGAGAGCTCTTCTCTGGGCGGAGTCAATGATATGATTCGAAGAGGATCACTCGCTCTTTGACACGCCTATCAACGCCCACGCATTTACAAACCTGTAAAAGTTGCATATTTTATTAATTTATATAATCACAAAAGAATTCCTCTTATTAAGTTGACTTTAATATAATTCTCATTCGAACTTGACTAACTTTTGTATGTTCAAAATGATTTTACAATATCAAGGATTTGCATTTAATGACACAGTTGGAAATTTGGCGTTGCAGAAAAGTCAAGGATGCGACCCAGTAAAGTAAAAGTAGAGCGCTGTCGATGTCGAATCAAGTTGATTATGTAAGTTAGCTTACCTCGCATTCCACGTACCGGATGAAGCAAGCATGGTAATCGCTTTCTTTCTTTTTCTTGCGTGCTAATCAATATTAGGTGCAATCGGCACAGTATTTTAAGGTCATTCATTATTCGTGACAGACTGAAATAGATTGTTCAAATAATAACTTTCAATTGTATATTACAATATTGCGGATGAAACATTTGTTATCGTTGATATTCTGTTTAAATAATAAAACTCGTCGAACAAAATGATTACTGATTTCTGTATGAAAACAAGATAAATCTGTTACTGTAGACAATTATGAGCACGAAAACAATGAATTTCTCTTGTTAATCAATTAAATGATTATCAAAAAAAGGTGGGTGGAGGGGGAAATTTGAGATCGAAGGGATTGAAAGAAAAGTCGATTTTAAAATATAGAATTGGTGGGGATGAAACCGTCATGTTTAAGGCGTTGATTTCATAAACCTCGATGATTTGATTGGTGCTCCGAAAGATCGCTTGCAGCAAGTTGCATAGAACTTTGATGATGATTCGTCGAATCCCTTAACGTCTCTTCACAGTTTTCCCCTTCCATCGTGCAAACTCCACCCACATCGAAACCACGCCCAATGGCAATGTTTCCTTTACAATGGCGAGTGGTTCGTCGCTCCGATTGATCGCCTCGCGCACTCCTGCATGGCCGAGTTCGAAGTCCAGATTTTCAGGTGAGAAACTCGAGATTACGAAATTTACGAAAGACTCGTAAGAAATCAGAGTTTCCTTTAGAAATCTGCCAAGTTTTTTCATCTGAAAATCATATTATTCTTAGTTCTTAATTATAATAATAGGAAATATTATTCTGACTAAATTATAACTTGTTAATTGTGTAAAATAAAATCGTATATCAAAGAGATTTGTAAGAATATTAATATAAAAGTAGAGTTTTCATACCAGGTAATAGAATTAAAGCTGAAACATCACTATGATGAATGAATGGCGATTTTAAGAGCGATGTATCATACATTACGATGATAGTCTGGAAATATAAAGAGCAATTAACAGTCGATTACGTTGGAGAGTTCCTGGAAATCGGCCGAACTGTACGTGCCGTCGATTACGTTAGCGGCGGGTGCGATTTCGACAGCAAGATATCGAACGCCTATTCAGCAGGAGACTCGCATTCCTTCGACACTATTGGAATTAAGTCAGTGGAACACCGTGGGAAATTTGTAAAATCGATTATCAAATGTGATTTCTCAAAATTATAATCGAAATTCAATGTTTTCCCTAAATTGTAATAGAAAATAAGTATGAAATAAATGGGAGATGAAAGATCAAAGAATTTCTTGCTACCGGATGTGTGTATTCGCAGCTAAGAGTCTTAAGTATGTTACTAACACCTTTGCAAGACTGGGTATTGTTCGAGTATATAAAACCAGGCATTGTCAGCCTGGCACAATGAGCCTTGTTTAACAATAGCGCAACGCCCGCTCGCCCGATTGTTTCCTCATCAATCGAACAATTATTATCGGGCGATCGTGTTCGAATGCTTTCGATACATTTATCAACCTTTAAGTTCGTAGTTGGATTCATTTGGATCATCCTTTTAACCTCTAATGATGTACTTACAAATTGATCGAATACAAGAGAGATCTTTTCGATCTATTCGATAAATATTTCATTACAGTTAAGAATAATAATGATTCGATAATATTCTATGATTTATCAGATATAAGTATGACAAGATTTTCTTACGTTAACTGATCTACATTTCTTCATGAAGATTCCTTCGAAGAGACAAAGAGCAAAGCAAGTGTTGGTCCAACGGTTTAGGCGTATAAACTGTAGCACTCAGCTAGCTTCAAGGCTCTGAAAGTGCTACAGTTTATTCCACTGTCTCGAAATCTATGTTTAATAAAGATGTAATTTAGGAAAAGTCAATTTGTCCCTTCACAGTTTATAATAAAGAACCAGCAAGATTTATGAGAGTAATTCGAGAAGGAGATGCTTGTTCTGATTAGTTATATGTCAAAGCAAAGAACGAAACCCTTTCTTTCTTAAGCACGGTTCGCTTTGCCCTTCGCTTTTTACTGCGCTTTTATGGTGGCACTCGTTAGAGCCGATTGCCAACGATTGTCACGCAGTCACGTTCGGAATTCACATTCCATTCTCATAACTTCATTATTTCACAGTTTGTTAAAGTTACTTTCGAAATATTTGGTTGAAATAAGGAATATAATAATATTTTATAACCTTTAGTTCGAATCGTATTAAAATCGATTGATATCCAATTGTATATTACAATAATCGTAGCAGAGGCTTCACAAAAGTAGAAAAGATTAATTGTTCTTAGTAATATACTCGCATTATTATTAAAATCAATATTACAAATACCTTCGATCAGCGTCTCAACGAACCCAAGAGCAAACACAGTCGATAAAACAGAACAAAATCATCGTTGGTCACATCAGCAACGACATTACCAACGAACCAAACAAATGGAACAAGTGTCGCCACCTAGCGCCAATACTTGTAACGAATCTTTGAATAATATTACAATAATCATATTAAAAGCTTTACAAAAGTAAAACTACTAATTCTTCTTACAAATACAACATCATTATCATTAAAAATAACATTAACAAGTACTTCTAATTAATTTCTCAACAAACCCAAGTTCAATCAGTCGATAAAACAGAACAGAAGAATAATCGATAAGATCACCAACGACATTACCAACAAATCAAACAAATCGAACAAGTGTCGACACCAAGCTTTAATATTTGGAACAAATCGACGATGCCGGCGCGCACGGCAGAAATCTTTCGTAATAACCTAAGGAAAGATCATTGGGAGCACGGGTTGATCCGAATGATCTGAAAGATATCGAAAGGGTGAAAAGAGGAGGACAAGGAGGCGTCGGCGTCGACGGCGTTTGCCGTTTCGAAAGACGTCATGTTCGAAGAAAACGATGAAGAACAACTGGTCGAGGAGGATTACTACGCTTTCCTGAATGTCCCTCGAGATGTGAGATAATTCCTTCATCGAACACACACACTTACAAATATATCACGAAAACCTATGAAGCCGCTTCACCACGTGACCGACATACCATTGTTTTCCTTCGTCAATCCTTTATTCATCATTCCCACCAATTTTCTTTTCTAATCTCTTACACTTTCTACAACTAGTTTTATTCATTCGGAGCAGATACATTTCTTCTATTGTATCATAGTATTCTCTCTTATACAAAGTATCATACTAAGTTTCTATCATACATCAAAGAAGTAATTCGTACAAAGTAATTTAGAGTAATCCTTTCAGGCTGCCCAACAAGATATTACAAATGCGTACCGCCGGCTCAGTAAAACTTACCATCCGGACAAGCACACCGATCCGGATCGCAAGAAAGAAGCCGAACATATGTTTAATCGTACTAGACAAGTATACGAAGGTTCGTATCATAGATTTATCTTTTCCAATGATTTTATATATCTTTGGAATAACGAAGATATAATATTTCTCTTTCTTTTCGTAAAGAATCTTCTTTTATAGTATTATGTATTACTTTTTCCATTTGTCCTTGTTAATACCAGTTTTAAGTGATCCGCATAAAAGGGCTATCTACGATTCCATGGGAGTAAGGGGATTAGAAACCAAGGGATGGGAACTAACACAGCATACGAAAACGCCGCAAGAAATCCGAGAAGAATTCGAGAAACTAGCTAAAGAGAAAGAAGAGAAGATGCAACAGTATTTAGCGAATCCACGCGGTGCCGTTACTGTTAATATCAATGCGACAGACTTGTTTAACAAATATGACGACGATTATGATAATAAGTAAATATTCATTAATGAAATCAGATATTTCATACTATTGAACCATAAACAATTCATTTAATATAATTCACTTTCAGCAGAAGTTTTCTTTCCAACATCGAGGTTCGAGGAATGTCTTTCACCCAATCGGTTGAAATGCCAATCACCGCGAAAGACACGGTCACAATGCACGGCCAAGTTGGCACACAAAATGGAACTGGTTCCGGAACAATCACACTCTCGGCGAGAAGATTACTCGCGCCAAGAGGTTGGATGGAAATGGCTTTATCAGCTGGTAACGGACCTGTTCTTAGTTTCAAAGGATTCAGCACACTTTCCAAGAGAATGTTCTGTAACGGCGGAACAATATTCCAATTCACCGAATATGGCATGAAACCTAGTCTTGTTGGAAGTATGTCTGATTTCATTCATGGAAAGTTTCTTTAATATTTCCATATATTAATATTGAAGTATTCTTGCTTGTTTAGCTTTAGCAATGCAGTTAGATACTCATACAATAGGATATTTAACGTACCGAGCGGGTATGCAAGGTGCAATGAATACTACGATCGTTCGTTCAACAGCAGACACTTATACGGCACTTCTGATTCACTTCAGCATCTTTCATTCATACGTCGGCATCAATCATTCGTATAAATTGTCGAATAACATGTTGAAACTTTACGGCAGTGTTAGGTAAGTGAAAGTCATTCTGTTTCTCTATGAAAGGGATATTATTATAAGTTTGAACATCGACAGACTTGGAACTTTCGGTGTCTACGTTGAATACGGCGCGGAGAAGAAATTATCGAAAAGCAATGCTATTTCCGCATCAGTTCGCGTTGGAATGCCAACTGGTGTTACTTTAAGGATTAAATTAATCCGTGCGACACAAACTTATTCGTTCCCGATTCAATTGAGCGAAGAAGTATTACCTGCGCCAATATTTTACGCGACAGTCGTTCCATTAGTTTCATGGGCGATCTTAAAGAAAGCTATGATCGAACCAATACAGCGCGAAAGAAAAGAACGAGAGAAGAAGAAACAACGAGAAGCAAACAAATCAAGAATGGTTGAGAAACAAAAGGAAGCGAAAATCGCGACCGAATTAATGAAAGAAACTGTCAGTCGAATAAGAACCGAGGAAGAAGCTAAGAGAGGATTAATAATTACTAAAGCTCTTTATGGACGATTCGTTTATCCACAAGGACAAGAAAACCTACCAAGAGACGAAGTGATCGATGTTACAATTCCTCTTCAATGTTTAGTCAGAGATTCGAAACTTGTCCTTCACACGCAAACCAAGGTAAACACACTTACAAACATAATAAAACCCATAAATAATGATCTCTATTAATTACAGAGTGAATTACCTGGATTTTACGATCCTTGCGCCGGTGATGAGAAGAAACTACTCGTACAATACCTCTTTCATAATCAGACGCACGAATGTATCGTCGATGACAACACACCACTTAGGATACCAGTGCCATGTAATTAAATGAATTATATATTACTTAAATAACATTTCATTCTTTAATTATAATTAATTGTACTTTCCAGCACACAAAGTGAACACTACATGACGCAGGCGCTCGCAAGACTGAGCCTCGGAGTGATAAGAGTAAGCAATTATTAATTGCCAATCTTTTGTGTTTCAAATTGAAAATCTCCGCTCGTGAGAGAAAAGAAAAGAAAAGAAAAGAAGAAAAAAAGAGAGTAATCTGAGTGTCACTCCTTTCGACGAAGCTAATAGTGTTCCTTTAAACTTGTTTGTGCTTCTTTCGTGTAGCAGTGCCTCTCAAGCAGTATAAGTAGAGAAATCTCCACGATTATATATTCCTTGTTTCTTGTACTACGAATGAAACAGAACAATAAGAGAAAGAGATGATAAAGAGAAGAGTATACAGAAAGTTTATATAGAACTTAGCATGGAAAAACTAGTTTGCTCTACCAAAGAACATGCGAAGACAAATTGTGGTATAAACATAAGAAGAGAGAGAGAGTTCTTTTTTTGTTCGTTCTGTGACCGCACAAAGGTCTCCCAACATTGTATCCTTTGTACGGAGCATTTTTTCTTGTTGTATTGCCCAATTATTTATATATATATATATATATTTATATATGTATATAGAAAATGGACGAGCGACAATTCTTATCGATACTTTTGCCCGCTAGGCGGTGCTACGGAATAGTTTAGATCCCAAGTAACACGAAATATTAAAGTAAGGATATGTCTTTTGTCGGCAAGAATGAATTTCTATAGTAGAAAATCATGATTCCCATGGGTTTTGTCATTATTGAATAAACAATGATTTCTTGCCGGGAAAGAAAGCCTCGATCGTCACAGGATAATTGTAATGCGAAAAAGGAATCTTAAGGAAGAGTTTGCATCAGTGTAAATAGAAGATCGTTTCTTCCAGTCACGGAAACACTGAAGGAAACAATGTAAGTCACTCGGAATTCCAAATAAACTTGCTTGTTGAATTATTCCTGAGTTCTCATTTTCTTTGTATTATTTAATTAATAAAAGCAGATGTAATATAATTTATTTCGTGTTTATATTTACGTTTAGACTGTGCAGTAACGCATTCGTCGCATCGTCCGGGAAGAACTTATTTAAAATTGCTAAATCATTGTCTTTCGCTCTAGTTTCCTGGACAGGTGTCCAAGATTGATCCTGTTCGAGTCTGAAGGATCCTTTAAAGTTATGCGATGGTCCTGAAATTCCCCATTCCTGAAATACATCGAAATAATTATAGAAACAATCATAAATCAGAATAATTAATCATGAAACTTTGAAGTATTTACTTCAGGACTTAGCATAGAAAAGTAATATTGTCCGGATTCTCTTCGATAAAGATGATAAACGTGTCCAGTTTGTTTAACAAAGTTACAGGCAGCGTGATGCAACTTTGTATTCTGTTCCGCTTCGAGTAGAACTTTCTCTGCTTGTTGTTTCAAGAATCTCATTTGTTCCGCTATTACTTGTAATTTACTGCAAGCATTCGCTTTTACATAATTATCAGCCTGTAAAGAAAATTAGTATTCGTATAATAATGATTGATTTATTATTAATTAATTTCATACAAACTTTTTGAATTTCCGTTGCTAGAGCAACTAAATCCTGCTTGGTTGCTTTTGCCACTGCTGCTGGATCCAACAATTGTATTCCTCGTGGCGTAACATTTCTCTCCACAAGTGCAACTGTAATTAATAAAGACAAAGTTATACAATATAAAAGAATAATAGACAAAGATTTGTACCTTTGTTTGGAGTGTCTCCAATATCCATTATGCAAGTTCGTTTCATAGATCTAATAAATGCTTATTATTACGTTCTGCATTGGTTATGCTGAAAATATATTGTATACAATGTCGGTTTTAATTATATAAATCGAGTTAACATACAAAAGAAATAGTCTGTTAATAAATATTCCGATTTATTAATTCAGGATAAATCAACAGTTAATTATATTACCGATTGTATTTGGAGTATTCAAGTTTCTTTGCGAAGCAACGAAAACATTGCGTGCTTTGTACAGGGTGATTCAGTATAATATATAAATATTATGAAAGATCCTGTATAAAATTATTTACATTTTAATCAGCACTTTTATCAAAGTATTATAATACAATCGTAAAGATAAAGTATCTTATTATTTATATACAAATAAATGACTAGATAATTTATAATTCTGCGTACACGTTTATGTTCGAAAAGAACTTGAATCGCCCTGTAACACTGCCAGTGTCACTGCGATCAGCTGGTGAAAAGTATAAAGTTGCAACTTAACCTCGAACTCGCAGGAACTTTCTCAAATTCGAAAAGGAATGCTTCGAAATATCAAAGATTCGAATGAGGGAAATATTCGACTCGAAAGTTCTGAGAATTGAGAGCGAAGAATTCTGAAGAGATTGATAATAAGAAAGATTGAATCGCTAAGAAAAACCGCGTATGGATCGAAAGGGTTTCGAAGTGGATTTTCAGTGGCAAGGGTGTAGTTGAAAGTGTTTTCCCTGAGAAGGGAAGAAACCTGGCATGGATTATGCAACGCAGGTAGAACGAGCTGTAAAGCAATTTTACGCCGAAGCTAATCATGAAGCACATTCTTGGCTACTTCGAGCACAAGCTGCTCCGGAAGCTTGGATCTTCGTTTGGCAACTCTTGGAACCAACCAAAGTATACTTCAAACATACTTTCTAATACCTAACAATCCTTTTCAAATTCATTTCATATTACTTTGCATTACCAGTCGTTGGAAATCCAATTCTTCGCCGCAACAACATTACACGCAAAGATCTTAAAGCAATGGAACGAAGTACCCAAAACAGAGTATCCTGCTTTGCGCGAAAGACTCGTTGGTTGTATAAAACAAGAACAAACGCCTAAGTTTATCCTAGCTAAACTTTGCCAAGCGGTAATTTCTTTATACTATTAAATACTATATTAAATATATTAATACTATATTTACATTCTTTCTTCTTATAGTTTGCTTTATTCCTGGCAAAGAGTAGCGTCGCCGAAGATCCAGAGAATAAGAAGTTTATCGTGGACGAACTAGTCGAAGTTCTGCCGTACGATTCTCTCATATCTTTGGAATTATTATTGCGAGTTTTAAATGCACTGCCTTTCGAGGTACGACTTTTCTACTAATGAAAACAATTCAATACCTAATTAATCCTAATTACTTCTTTCTATATTTAGGTAAAAGGAGTTTCCAGTAGTTGGTGGAAAGTTTCTTGGCTTCTCCAGCAAGTCTTTACAACTTGCAGTCCGAACGCGGAGAATAGTAACGAAGGTTTATATTTACTAGCATTGGAATGCACATTGTCTTGGTTGAAACAACCACGATTGCCTTTAGAAAATGCGGAGAAATTATTCTCATTTTTATTGGAAGCTGCGGTTCATTTCGCTCCGAACAGGTATAAGAGAATCATTATAAAGCAAGTATAAACAATGATACAAATCATCTATAATTACAGAGATGGAACGGAGAATGAATACGCGAGAGGCTGGGACATTGTTCACGAATGTTTAACAATAATCTTACGAATGGACGATGCTATAAGACGAAGATTACAAATCAAATGGGATTGGGCGAAACGTGTGGTTGAAATGGCAACAATGCACAATACCAAATATTTCTGCGAGATTTTAGCAGCAATGGGTGTTTATTATAGCCGTGATTTCTTAGTAGCATTAGTCGATGATAATGATGCCGAACGTAAATGGACAACAGAGAATTTAATACGTCTAATGCTAGAATGTTCCGAACAACCAGGAAGATATCCAACCGATGAAACACGTAGTAACATAGCATTTGGCTTTTGGTACGATTTACAGGATGATCTTGCAACACTCGACGAACCATTAGAAAGTCGTACTTTCCTTGCATTGAAACCAATCTATGCAAGACTCGCACAAGCACTACTACAAAAGTCAAGATTACCTTTAACAGCCGCTGAAGCTGGCGATGCCGATGAGCGCGAGCTCTTTCGATGTTATCGACAAGATGTTACTGATACTTTCCTTTATTGTTATAATGTTCTTCGTGATGAACTTTTCGTTTTACTTGGGCAAAGATTAAGTCAACCTTTGGATTCCGCGGATAAATGGACCGAAGTCGAAGCAACTCTTCATGCTTTTAAAGCATTGTCCGATAGCGTTGATATTAATGAATATAAATATACACCGGCATTAATGGAATTGGTTCTCTCGCATATTCCTTACGATTTATATCCTGGCGAGGTATTATTCATATTTATATGAAACTTATATATATATATATATATATATATATTTCTAGTTATTATAATATTGTAATATATTTCAGGTATTAGCGTGTGCATGTTCCGCTTTAGGCGCATACGCTGAATGGATCGGACAGCATCCAGGACCAATTCTAGAGAAAGTCTTGAGAATAGTGATTCTAGGTTTAACAAGAGGACGTGTAACAGCACCGCTTGCTAGTATGGCACTAAAAGACTTAACAAGAGAATGTAGTGCACATCTTGGACCTTACGCACCATCTATTTTAAATATAATCGGTGAAATGTTACCGAATGTAACGTCGGAAGGTGGTGAGAACATACGACTGGTTTTTGCCGCGGGAAAGTTACTTAATACTTTGCCAACAGTCGAAGAACAATTAGCACATTTGAATGCTACTTTAGGTTTGTGTATCGTGAAAATACGCGAATTACTTGAACAGCCATTATTCCGTGCGAGAGATTCCGTGACGAATCATTTGAAAATGGTGACAATGTTATTTCAAACTTTAGAAGGCTCGATTGGTAAATCAGTGCTTGATACAGTATTACCAATATTTCATCAAATTGTTGAACATCATGAATGGAGCCAAGATAATCCTACTTTAGAAGCTATGTTTACTTGCGCCAAATATTCTTTGTCTTCGCTGGCACATGCTGAAATTAATGCTCGCCCGCTTCTTCCTATTTTAACAACTTCGTACAAAAAGTGGCCACATCCGGAAGCATTGAATTTCTTACGACAGCTTATCTTACTTTTCTCGAAAGAGCCAAGAAATGTGCTTGGTCCTGTTTTCGCTGAATTAAGTTCGATCACACTTTGTGGAATTCGAGCGTGTAGATCTGTGCGTGGAGATTTGACTGATTGGTCCGATCTTTTGGAAGCCTACCTTTATCTTCTCGCGCAGATACGTAAGAAGAATTCGGAGATGTTATTATTGGTTGCTGATCAAATACCGGAAATGTTACAGTGTGGTAGGTTTTGATTTTAGGTAATTCATTGTTAGCTGATAAGATTGATTGATTTATGGGAATTTTCAGCCATTGCATGTATGACGCTGTGCCAAACGAATACAGTTAAAGCTGCTGGATGCTTTTTAACTCATACAATAACGGATGATTCTCGTTTTGAAAGTTTTATCGAACCAATGTGCCAGGATTTGGTGAATGCTATTGTATTATGCATTGGTATGTCTATTTTGTATTATTATATATGAATAATGAAGTAATTAATACTTGTGTTTCACTTTCAGGAGGAGAAGTTCCACGGCACAGTTTAGAAACACACGCGGAAGTGTTATTTGCATTATTAAAGACTCGTCCGAAATTAACCGAGCAATGTTTGCGTCTTGCTTTGCAAGATAAAGTTTCAGCGACAGCGACACAAAAAGAAGCTTTTCTATCTCAAGTATTGCGTATTCGTCATGGGAAACATCGAGTGTTTGAGATTCTAAATGAATTCAGTTTACATTGCCGACAACAAATAGTTGGATTATAATGAATAATCATTCGTAAGAACCCTCCTCCTGTTTGTATGACTGCTTTTGTTTTTCAAATTCACAAGAATATTCGATCGATTTATAATATTCTTGTAATATAAATGGAGGGTTTAAAATCATCGATAATTGACACAGTAAAATTTCGTATACGATCAATAAGTGGAGAATTTTGCATATAAAAAAGAAAAGGCACATGGTTGGGGACGAGAATATTGTAAATACTTGTTCGCTCCTGTGACTAACATACATTTGACTTTATTTCTAGTTACAGTCGGTGGAACGATTAAAAAATTTACAAACGCAATCGTCTCTCACATGTATGTTCCTTGAATGATTGAAACCTTTTTTCTCATCATGTCGATTCATGATTTCCTAATGAATTTTCTTCCTATTTCATTGTTTTTCTGGACTCGTCGCGTCCTCGAAAGAGACACACACACACACACACACGCGCACGCACGCATTCTTTGATGGAAAAGGATAGGTTCGATTCTTTATTTCTAAAAACGAACTTCCTTGTGAAAAAAAGTATAAAGCGTATTTTAAAACGCATTTCCCTTTTATTTATGAATCAAAACTAATTGTTCTTAGCATTGTTCGTATTATTAAAGAAAATCTTTACTCAGTCACAGATGTCTCTAATTCATCCTCGCATATACCATACGCGCGGATCCTCGTCACCTTCATTTCATTCATATTTTACAAAAATACAGACTATTCCTATGTATATGTATATATTGTACAGTCTCGCACGAACGTATAAAAAGAACTGAAAACACTTCCCCATCTTTGTTTGAAACCCGTTGTGTTTCTTGTTTCCTATATATAAATAAGTAAATTGAATGAAAAGCGTTCACGCTTCAAACGAATCATCGACACACACTTTCGAAATCATTACTTCAATCTTGTCAGAAATGAAACAGCTTTGTACATGCGGATAAAGTTCGACTGTTTCTTCTTGACAGATTCGAGTCTCCATTTCTTTATTCCTTGTGTACAGAATAAGTCTCGATAATATTATATACAGAATGCCGCCTTCTTTATACGACTGTGTATACACATCCGCGCGATCCCTGCGTGCGTGTCTGTACATATCACATACACCTGCCACGGCGATCGATTAAGAGAGAAACTAGAGTTTTGTGCTACGCAAGAAAAGGAATATGAATGGCATGAAGAAGTGGAAATTAAATTAATAAAGATTTGATGATAAAAGAAAAGGCTCGAATTCTTTGTCTTTTATAATAAAATTCGACCTGCTTCTTCTTTTTTTTGTATATATCAAGTTAAAGAAAGCAAAGTCTTCTTGAAAGATAGAAAAAGATTGGTGTTTCTCAGCGCTGAGTATAAATTACGGAGACCGTGTTTCACGAAATCATAATGATAGTTTGGAAGTCAGCCTTTCTCCTTTCCTTTAAGTAGACTGAGCATTTTCTGTCTCCACTGATTGCTGCGGTGTAGTAACACCAAATTTCGCTGCTACGCGCGATCGTTTTGGTCGGCCTGCTTTTTGATGATTCTGTCCACTTTCTCCTGTTTGTGAATTCGATTGCATGGAATTGCCACTCTTGTCCTTTTGTCCGCTATCAGACTTCAGATTCTTCGTGATCGATTCTTTCGTCGATTGTTGCGCTTCTTTCATTGGTTCGTCAAATCCAATTGATTTCGTATCTTTACTAGTTTGACTGGCACTTAACTTACGATTCTTCTTCTGTGCTTGAAGTGGCACAAATGCTGTACTATTCTTCATATCTGACTTCTGTGTCTCATCTGGATTGCCTCGATGTTGCGCCCTTTGAATATGCATCTGTGGAAATGGTACAGTTGGCGGTGGTTTACCATGCCAATGTTGAAAACGCGCTGGTGGTAATGAATTAGATAAGAAATTCGGCATCATTGGTGGCCTGACTGGTGGTCTGACTGGTGGTCCACGTGGTGGATTTTGATTAGCGAACCATTGATGCGGTGGTGTTACTAGATTCTTTAAATCCGGTTGCATCACTTCCATATAGACTTTCTTCGCTGCGCTACCAGCTGCTTGTTCATGTGTCATTGACGGATCACCGACAAACACACGATTGTCAGGTAAAACAATATGAGCACGAATTAAATTAGTTTCACCATCTACGAAATAATTGTAACGTGGCATACCCAAACGACTTAATTGATAGCAATTTAATAATTGTGAACAATACCACCAAATAGGTGGCTTCTTATCTTTAGTTTGACTCTCTTTTGTCTGTCTCGCATGATGAAACATTTGTTTAACCAATGGTGGTGCATCCATTGCTTTATCATCCGTAGAAGATGAACTATTTAAAGATGATGCACGATTGTTTAATGGTACATTTGCTGGCGGTGGAAGATAAGGTATACCTTTTCCCACACTTCCTGGACCAGATTTATTCTGTGGTGTACTTACATCATTGATCTTTAATATTGCTCGTAAGAATGCACTAGGATCTGGTCCAGGATATTGTGGGAATGCTTTGCCAGGATGTTTCAATTTCTGGCCAGGTTGTGCTGGTAGAATTTTCGAAAGCTTATTTGACTTCTGCTTCTCATGCAATTCATTCCATAATGCTTGGAATTCCGAGGCTGGTTTCACTGGTTTAACTTGTCCAATTGTCTCGTTGTCGGTTGATTCTTTGCTGGGATTTTCTGTGTTACCATTCTTAAAACTTCGTGCTATATGTGGCGGAACTAATGATGTTTGAGGTGCCAGGCGTAGATTCTCGACACTCACTGATGCGAATGCACTTTGATCCGAATGGATTTGTGGCCTTTGATTGTGTCTTCTGGAACTTTGTTCCAAACGATTCTCTGTTGCTGATAGAACTGTGTCTCGTTCGCCGTGACTGATATTAATGAATGCCGAACCTGGTAATCTATAACCGCGATAATTCGAGCATCCATTTATTGCTAATCCACCTGTAATTTCAGTCTTTATTAATACAATCTTCTATTATTTATGTACGATGAAAATAACACTGTTTCTTGTAATCACCTGCGAAAGCTTTTTCGAAAACAATCTCGTATATTGTATCCAAAGCTGTTTCATCTTTTAATATCGCAACAATGATTCCCAAATATCCTAAAGGAATTGTTGAATCTTCTCGAACATTTATTATTCGATCGAATAATCGATGTTTCGCGTTTGAATCAGGCATTGTTCCACACATATGCAAAGATGGAACAAATAATTCCCAAGATTTCGCGTACGCACGTATACGTTTTGGATCTTTGCTTTCTCGTTCGGCAACCGCGTCTAATTCTTTCTCGATTTCTTGTACGATTTCTGGACAAAGTGCTTTCGCTCCACATGCACGTTTATCAACACCGTGGTAATTCTCTTTCAACCATGCCATAACATCGCTCAATTGTGTCGATCTATTATTATTTATTATTAATATTTTATATATGTTTAATGTATTGTGTAAATCTGAAATTACGTACCCTTTGTCAAATAGTTCGTCAGCATGAAATATACAAAGTTCGTCGTTCCATGAAACTTTCCATAATCGCTCGAAAAGTTCCGGATACTTTTTCATATATTTTCGTACTAAATCCACTGTTTTATTAGTATAAAACCATTGACCGTTTATCTTTCGTGTATAACCAGGAATCTAACAAAGAAATCAGTTGTATTGATGATGATTTTATACTTGCAATAATAATATTTACCTCTTCGTTCTTCTTATTAGACTTCAAGTTAAAACCAATATTATGTTTCACTAATCTTGGCTCTGCGTCACCGTTCATTTCTGTCACGAATATTGTTCCTGTTATTCTACCGAAGAAACTACTACTGACTCCTAACAACATAGCAGCAGCGCTTCCTGTTATATATCGCTGTCCTGAATCAGCATCGGAATTCATGATTTTCGATAATGAAAACTCTGGCGGGATTGTTAAACACAGTCTTATCTTATCCGCGGATTTCCAACGTTCGTTAGATTTATCTTGTAAAACCTGAAATAGACAATCATATGCGTTTTATTAATATTTATAGTATTTGCTTGGAATTTAGTAGAAATATTTACTTCGCCCATTGCGCCGTAATGATGTTGTCCAAGCATGAAACAAGTGGTCCCAGGTGAGAAAACATCAGCGACACTTTTGTGCGCGTCATCTTCTTCCGTAAGATATTTCAAATCTCGGACTAACACTTGGTAAGGATAACAAAGTGCATTTTCATACCATTGTTCCTCGCAACACCAACTTTCCTGATGCATTTGGAAAGTATACTTTTTACCAGCGCTAACACACGCGTGAAGTACTATGTTTGTGTCACCTATTTCTATGCCCCGTGTTTCTCTATATCTGTAATATAATCAATATATTAGTAATAATAATTAAAATAATTACGAATTAATTCGAAAACTTACGTATCAGTGATTCGTTTTGCTTTAAATCTCCATTGTGTTGCAGCGACGCCTTTCAACCATTCTTTCTTCAAGTTTTTCTCCGAAAATGATAATTGCGTGTCTAATAAACTAAACTTTGAAGTTCCATCTGATATTGCTACGATTTTCGCTCGTCGCAAATATGGCCAATTCACGTACGCTGCTCTTCCTAGAAGATCAGGTGCTAGGACTTCTAAAGTTGGCGTTGCTTTCTCAGGGATTTGGAGAATCATATTTTCCCATCTCGAAGGCATTGTGAATACTCTCACCTGTTAGAATTTTGTAATTATTTTAATCTATTATATTTTTATTAATTCTTTCTAATTTACCTCAGCTTTCTTTAACACTGCTGTGTGTGCAATGTGACTCAAAGACGCGAAACCCAAATAAAGAACATTGCGTTCTACGCCCGATGATAATCCTTTAACTAAGTTATCTTTCGACACAACAATATCTTTCCGATCAAGCAATACCATTTGCGCGTGATTTGTTACATCAGGGAAATAAGCTGGTGCTTTGTATATTCCAAGATTTTCTATCGAATATGTAAATATACACATCGGCCCATGTTTGTTTCTTCCATTCTCATCGTCCGTTAATTTATTATACAATGGTATCATAGCTGTGATAAATAATCTTCTTTAGTATTAATACTTTTCTTAATTACATTAAATATAACTTACCATCGCGTAATTTCTCGCCGTTAATAAATGGAATTAATACAACCGCTTCCCAATCATTTCGTTTCCCATTTAAATCAGTCTCAAAGTTCACCGGATAATAACTGATTATTGGTGATTCATCTTCGACTAATAAATTCTGAAATGCCGGTGGTAGTAATTTTCGACTGTACGGTGGCAAAACTGCTAATAATTGCTCGAATGGCAGGAATGGATCACCCATTTCAAAGTCGAGCTTTAAATCCTTGAAGTTTTTGAGGTCGGAAATGTATGGCGCGTAATGATGAGGATAATACCATGTCCAACTTGGACAACCTTCGTAATAATAATATAAATTCCATTGAATCGCTCGAATGTAATCTTCTGTCAATGATTGTAAAAACTCTCTGAATAGGAAATTTCATGTATTAATATATGTTTATATTTAAAATCAATGTTTAGGATTCTTATACTTACTCGTTTGTACTGTCGTAATGTAATTTATTAAGATAATAATCTTTCTTGTGCTGCGCGAATTCCATCATGTATTGTTCGGTGTCGTCGTCGTCGAAGTCTTCGGCATCTTCGTCGTCGCCATCGCCAACCGCCTATTTTCATTCATTGGTTTTATTATACAGTTAATAATATAATTGAAATAATAGAATAATAAATACCAATAACATCGTCGATTTTATTAAAGCCTCGAGTTCTTTGTTACGCGGCTTTTCTATGCTTATTTCACCACTTTCAGCTTTCCCACTTTTCTCTACTGGTCTTGTTGTTTTACTTTCAAGGAACTTTAAGTCCGCGTAATTCTCCGAGAATCTTTGTATGTCCAAATGACTCAATTTCTCCATGAATTTCTCGAAACGTTTTAAATTCAGAGTTCCTCCTTCGTTTATGTATCCTATATTTAAAGATTTATGTTTATTTATATTGAACAATGGGATTACTTTCAAAGATTATTCATTCTTGTTAAAATTACCATCGAAGGTACAAAGCATTTCTTTGTAGACATCGTATAAAATAGGTATTCCATCGGTGAGAATATAAATGTTAGGTGCATGTGGGATGAAATCATTGCCGATTAAGAATGCAATGAGTATCCAATCGTCGATTACTTTATCGACATCGTACAAGAATGGTAAATTATTCTTTAACGAAGTAAATTCATGATCTATATAATCTCGCATTAATGATATATGAAACAGATAAAATTGTATTTGTCCCGGATCTAAAACAACGCGTTGTTTCTTGCCGAATTGTATTTCTTCGCGAAGTAACGCGAAATGTAATTCGTGCGTGCATAAACCTAGCATTATTAAATCGGCGTCCAAGCCGTATAAACAATGCCTGGTATTAATATCATAATTCGGTTGTGATTTCATGTATCTAATATAATCCATGATTTTATGTTCGCCTTCGCCAGCAACCTACAACATGTACAAAACATATTACAACTTTCTTTCTAATTAAAAAACAAAGTCTTTTTATACAATAATACAATTGAAAACATATACCTCGGATCCGCTAAATATAACTTTACATTTCTGCCAAAGTTTATTCGTGGAGATATTATGTGTGACAAAGTATTTCAGATACTTGTTTAACTTATCCATAAAGACGGTTCCGGGCGTGATACAATTAGAATCGAATTTCTTATCTTCCGGAATAGGATTCCCTTCGGCGATAGCTTTGGCTTCTAACATTTCAGCCGTTTTAGCCGTACAGAATCGTCGGCTTCTTTGTTGATTGATCTTGGCGCGCGGCGCTACACCGTCGACAGCCATAAAGAAGAGTTTCTTCGGTTTGATCATAAGAAACAATGCTTCGATATAACGGAATATACTCTTGAACATTTCTTCTTCGGTCATATTGAATAGAATATCTTTGTCCTTCGGATGAGTGCACGTATGAATAATACCGTTCATGTCTAAATACAAATTATCGAATTCCGGTATCTGAAATTTATATGTTAATTAATAATACAGGATTTAATAAAAAAGAAACAAGGATGTCTTTAATAATAAATGAAAACAAAGGTTTGTACAATAATCTATTGAATTATTCTGAAACAAAAGAATCATAAAGGATCGGAGTAAGTTCGTCATAAATCATCGAAAGGTAATCATCGGGGTAATAATCGTTCCTAAGAGAAAACAACAATCGCCGCTTAGGGCGGACTTTATATGCGCGCGTGATATGGCGCATTGTTATGGATAGAACAATAAGTCCGATAAGAAATCGAGTGGATAATAAAGTGTGTGTGGGGAAAAAAGGAGGGAAAATTCTTACTTGATTCTCTTTGATCTTTTCATTGAGCGCTGGGTAGCGCTCAGATATGTAAGCGAAGAACTTTGCGATGCCCATCGTTGCGGCTGTTTCGTTTTACTCGTCCTTTTCTTTATACTTGCTTCCTTCAACTTTCTCTTCTTATTTCTTCCTGTTTACTCCGCCAGGATCTTCCACCGGGCGCTTTCTTCTCTTCGGGATATCTCTTTTGCGCAGCCCTATTGTGTACGGGCTGTCGCGCTTTTTTCGACCCGTACGTTACGTGTCTCCCTCGCTCGAGTCTTTGCCACTCCAAATACAATGTATGTACTTCTCTTGTGTATTAACTGGACGCATTAGTGTGCGTGTGCGAGGCTCTACACACACACACACACTCGCTCACTCCGGGAGCAATTGTCTTCTTCTAACTAATTGCAACGGGCTTGCCTCGATTTACAGGAACCCCCTTTTTTTTATGACTTTTATGTTGTTGTATACCATTGTATATGTTGGAATATCAATACTCGTCGTTCGAGATACCGTCGACTTCCGGTTTAATCGATTAATCGACGCCATATTGTATTTCCAAGTATTTTCATGATTTATTATACTTTTCTAATAGAAGAATTTGTTTTATTTCGAATCTATCATCGAAATTAATACTGTTTTATAAAGTATTATATGTTTCAAGTGTATCATTTAATAGTTTATGAAAGAATTGTACAGAATTTAAATCTTCCCGCGAACTATCGAATCGAATGATCAATCATTTGAATAATCGATCGAGTTGTGTTTCCGATCGAACGAGAAGACAATTGAACTGAAGTTAGCAGAGAATCGCTGAAGACCGCCGCAGAATGGAAGCGAGTCAGAAGCAGCTTATTTATCTTCCGAATAATCGTTCGCCCGAGCAGTTCGTGCCGCACAATAGATCGATTTGGGGCTCGAAGTAAGTAAATCTTAAGGAAAGCAAACGTAATTCATTTCGCACATCATTTTTCACATATTTCCATGATCATTTCGAATCCTTCCTCTTCTGTCTTATCGACTCGCTGTATTTAACCTTCCGAACGTATACAAATCCTACCACTATCACATAAACATCGAAACTTACTACTAACTTTATATTCCATTATTATTCAATCATACCTGCAATTCTCATTCTATCGTATTATTCATACAACTTTCATCATTCTTCGTTATAACTTTCGGAGTAATGAAATGATGATAGAAAGTTTCTCTAGACAAATCAACATATTTAGAATAGTTGCAGATGATCAATGTTGGAAGGATGGTATTGCCGTTCGATCGCGAACAATGCGGACGCGGAGGATGATGACGATGATAGTCCCGAAGAAGAGGTGCCTAATTACAAAGACCAATACAGAAATCTTAAGAGGAAGCTGAAGTTTTTAATATACGTACGTTCGTCGCTATTCGTTTCCTCTCGAATCATTAATAATAAAACTCATTATTTAGGAGAACGAATGTTTCCAAGAAGCTCTTCGTTCGACGCAGAGAAAGTTGCTCAAAGTAAACAGGGACAAAAGCTTCCTATTGGACCGTTTACTACAATATGAAAAAGTCGACGCATCTTTCAGCGAGAGTGACGAAACGGAATCTTCCGACGAAGAAGTCACTCGGCTCGACACTTCTAAAAGGTAATCTTCTATTTTTATTATATTTATATATTAACTTTAATATAATAAACTAGTAGAAAAATAAGAAAATCATTCGTTTCGGCAGGAAAAAAATAGAGATGAGCGTTAGTAATCATACGCCGCATCACGCACCGATGGTTACGAAGCCGTTGAATCCTAGCAAGAAGAAGAAAGCAGCTCCTAAAGTTGCTAAAGCTAATAATACACCTATAGTAAGTTTTTTGTATTAAGTGATTGTTTATGTTGCGTTGTTTTATGATTTATATTATTGTATTTATCAGGTACAATCATCTAACAACGTAGTGCCAATGTCGCTGATGTCGGACGGACATATGACACCGGAAGAAGTCGAAAGACACTTGGAATCGCGTCAGACATATTTAGAACTTGTGCCGGAGAAAGCACCGCCGACAGTACCAACCGAAATGTTCAGCAATGATCCATCGCTCGATAGGTAATCGATTGAAAAAGTTTTCTTGCCGTTATTCGAAAATAAGCTTCTATAGCAGCTTTACATATTTTTAGATAACATTAATCAAGCTCGCATCGATGACCAATTAAAAAGATCGTCCGCAAATCAGAATTCCAAAGCGCATCAGATATTATCATGCGAAAGGAAAATAAACGAACAAACACACACATATATTGCGCGAGTGATTTTGTTGTGTTGTTTCTTCGTCTTCTTCTTCTTCTTCTTCTTCTTTTCTTCATTAAGAAAGCAGTGTGTTTTAATAGGTATTCGAATTTCTAATTACAGCGAATCGAATGAAATCGGTGAACTGGAGACATCGCCGAGTAACATGGGCGAAGACTGCTTGAGCGTCGACATGATGGCTGAGTGACGAACGTTTCCAATTCTAGATTAGATGTTAATTAATACACCAATTGCACATACATTTCTTTCTATTTCTATTTCTCTCTCTCTCTCTCTCTCTCTCTCTCTCTCTCTCTCTCTCTCTTTTCTTCATTCATTCTGTTTAATACTTGGTGGTTTTCGAGAGATTAGATCGAGAAAGTTTCATTATGTATTGTAATGTCTTTTTGTATTCGATATTTACGAGTGAAGTATAAGAATTCTAGAATATACTTCTTCGTAAAAGAATCGTCGATCGAGTGGAGAAAATTCTATGTACGTTTTTGCTGACCGATCGAATGAAAGATATACTTGGGCAAACATGAATTGAATTCTGAGGTTTTATTTTTAATAATTAATCATTGATTTATATATTCGTATTTCATTCGTCGGTTAGCAAAGATGTTAATTCAATCGTAGATGTGTAAACCGCGGCGCTCGGTGACTGTTTCGAAGATTTCGAAATAAAAATGTGATAAGAATAATGTTTATTTATCATCTTCGTATTCGTCGAATTTCAGAGTATACCTTCTTTTGTTTTCTTATAGAAATCTTGTATAATGTCTGATAAATCAGACGCAATTGAAATTGCGTATGATATACTCGAAGAAATAATAACTGAAATTGAATCGTTGGAATTATTGAAAGGAACAAGTAAAAGGAAATTAGAAGAACCTTTCGAATCAAGTGAAAAAAGGGAATTAATCGATGTAATTGATACCGAGGAGATAAATTGCCGTATTTGTTATGATTCCAATACGCAATTATTTATAATATATCCGTGCAAATGCAAGGTTTGATAAATTGACAATTCATTTTACAATTTATTTACCAAATATAATTCATTGACATTATTCAATCGAATATTTACAAAATCCTTAAACACTGGTACTACGATCATTCGTAAATAATCCCTCTTATATACAATTATACAGTTTTTCTCACCTAATGTAGAACTTAAAAATCATTAATCATTTCTTTATTAAAGGAAGGAAAAAGCTAGAATAATGAGATCTGTCTGAATATTTCAAAGGGTTCGATAGGTGCGATTCATCTGAAATGCTTGGAACATTGGCTCGAAGAAAGTAATAGGAATTCATGCGAACTTTGTGGCTATCGTTTCACGATTGAAAGAACTCCTCGACACAAAGCATTACGTTCTGTATTAATATGGCTTTGTCTTCGCCAAGAAGAGAATCAAATCTACGTACGAAATCCACGTGGCGATCTTATACGATCTTTAATAATCACACCAATTGCAATTGTTTGTTCGTACATTTGCATCATAGCAGCAGATTTCTATTCGACAACAAGTTACGATAGTTTCCCACCAATTAGATGGACATCGTATTCATTGCTTGCGATAATGCTCTTATTAATCATCTCGTATTTCATTTGGATGTACATGGCGATTCAATATCATCAAAAAGCCTGGTTTTATTGGTGGCAAAAGACCAGTACGGTGAAAGTCATATTACCAATAACGACACCGAACGATTGAGAATATAAGAAAGACCTTTCTTTCATCAACGGCGAACAGCCAATGCCGAGGATTACGAAGCTCTTCGTTTAACTGTGATTTTCCCTCGACTTAATTGTGATAAATAAATCCGTACTTTGCTTCCATCCGAGACTTTCTTCACCCAAATCTAAATAAAATTAAATTCATTTAATATTAGTAATATTTCATATAAGATTTCATCATATTAAACTTACCGCTTCTGTTCCAATCGCTGATATATTCGCAGCGAATCGCGATAAGTCTTTACCTTCTACGTAAACTGGTTGTCCTCGATGAAACCTGTGTATAAAGAAAGAATTCAATACAATAGAAGCAGAATTCTTTCAATTAAATAACATTACCATCGACGTTCATGTAAAAGTTTGCCATCTTCTATTCTTGTTTCTACTAAAGGTGTGTCGGGTGGCGGTGGAATATGTTGAGAAGGTACACTCACCGCGTTGTAATGCGGCAAGACTGCTGTAATAATATAGAAATGTTTCATATATGCTAAGTATTGACAAGCTCGACTTCAGTACCTGGCTTGCGAACAGTAGACAGTACTTTACCACGGCTAATAGCTTTTAAATCGCTTTCAATTTCTTTCTCGTCGAGAAGATAATTCAATTGTGCTGGCGGTGGCTTCCTTCGTTTCTCCACTTTCTCTGGTACAGGATCATTCGGGCGTCGACGTAATTTCCGAGTCATGACAGGCTTCACCTGAGAGATCATTGAAATGAAGAGAAATTGGCGAAAGCATTAAAGGGAAAACGTAAGTTTCTCGTTTCTGTAGACTTGAAATATATTAGTATCTACCTCCATCGAATCACCGGTTAATTCCATTGTATGTCGATCGGATTCGATCATTTTTCTTTTCTCTTCCATGTCGGTTAATAAGTTTTCTTTTAGATCGATTTTCTTCTCTTCGAATTCTTTCACTGCTGCCTTCTTTTCGAGAATATAATCGCGTTCCACCCATTCTGTTAGGTAGTCTCGATAAATTATATTCAAACGTAATCTAAAGAATAATATTTGATTATACTTTATTTTATGCTAGTTTTTAATTATCTTTTAAGTTAAACATACCTTTCTTTGTACTGTGCTTCCAGTCTTTTAAGTTTCCTATTGTATTCAGGATGAGTGCCATCTTTTAATTGTTGCAATTGCTTTTTTAAACTTGCTAGTTTGTCTTGATACACTCTGTAATAATAAAAGTACTTTGTAAAAGATTCTGTAATTATAAATCTGATTTTATATTTAGAAATACTTACTGCTCTTTAATTTCTGTGTATTCTTCGGACTTTCCCATATCAGTTTCACTCGCTTCTTCCGTGTCTGTGTTGTTATATAAAGTTAATTATTGTGTAATTGTGTAAAAGAAGTTATAAGTTATGAATTTATACCTTCGTCGCTTTCATCTTGATCTTCGTCGCGTTCTTCTTCGAGATACTCTTCGTTGTCTTCGTCAATGTCGTAATCATCCTGGCCGTACATGGCTGAGTAAGGCGAATCTTGGTACGACATTTTCTCATTTACTTCGCATGCCTAATTTATTAGAAATTCTTTCTATATTCTTTGATTTACTAAGTCTATTCTTCTTTAATGTCTGAAATATAGTCGAACTATTTAATATTATTGTACTCCGAAATAATAGTAATAGTCAGGGATTTCATTATTGTAAATAATAACCTCTGCTAAACTTTGAGTGAGAAAAGAACAGCTGTGATTTTGGCGCGTAGATAAATAGAATTCATTTATATTGAAATTAGATTCTTACCATGTGTTATTTTCGTAGCATTTCGGGAAATCTTTATTGTAATCACGAAACATTCGTGTTGAGCATTCGGAGCAGCAATGCAGGATGCTTCGAAAGCACCAAAGATGCACAATTAATATCGAATTATATCAAATTCGAAATAAAAATATTATAGTTATTAAATAACAGAATCCTGTAATTATCGTTCGTAATTTCGAACCTTTTCCTACTCTGATTCGGAGATTTCAATGCTGGATTTCGCGTAATCAACATCAACACTGAACACAACTTTCACACAGTTTGCCTGTTGTATTTCCTTTTACATGTATCGTCGAATCAACCACACATATTCACACACACTAATATATGAGAAAAGAACAACAATGCCATCTAGTAAAATATTCTGGAATTAAAAACAATGATAAAATAGAATTCGATATTATCGTAAATTAGAACAACGCAGTAGCGCAACCCAGCGGACATTTTGTACAATGGCAACTAGTTAAAAGACAAGTGTTCCAGTCGCAAAAGAAAACAAGGCTCGCGGCGAAAATGCAGAGTGATAATTGGTGGTTGGCGTTAATCGCAATATTTCTGATATTCGGCTGTGACAGAACTTCATCGGAATGTGTACAATTGTCGCCGTGTTCCTGCAGAAATGAGGACGGCACAGGCTTCGATCTTTCGAGTCTAAAGCATTATGGGTAAGCCTTTGTTAAAGTCTAACCTGAGACGAACTACTTATTTATTTATTCACATTTCTTCGTTTCAATTGTTTAACTCTTAATTCTATATATTTAATTCCCTTTTCATTGATAATAAAAATAACACTGTCTAATTATTATTATCTTTCCTTTTTAATTAATAATTACTTTACAATCGCAGGGTTTTAACAGCAAAGGACAATCCAACAAAGTCGAACAACACTTACTTTTTCCATCCTTGCGAGAATTACAACAAATTCCCAATCAATCAAACATCAATGTGCAACACAGGAAATGGAGTGTCTGTAAGAGTCTTTCGTACGATTCTATTCTTGTTATATCATTGTTTCTAGAATTCTAGAATTCTTTCAGCTTTGCATGTACGACGGTAACACGACTTCCGCCAGTCTTGGCACTGCGGAAGAAACAACGATCGTTACAAACGCACAGAATCATGAATTAATATTGAAACATGGTAAAACGACGACAACGATAGAATTGGTTTGCTGCGAAAGCTGTACTTTGCCATTCTTTACAGTAGTTGACAAAGAAGTATGTCTTAGAAAAATACAATTGGTAATTATTGTATTAATATTAGAATAATAATAATTGAAAATTATTTCAGCATTTGGTATTATCAATGTTGAAGCCGTGCAAAATAGTACTTGCGAGAGGTTTGTCTACGGGTTCTCTTCTTGTTATTATGCTCTTTGTATTCTCCGGCGTGTACTTCATCGGTGGAACGATTGCTATAAAGTTACTGAAAGGAGCGACCGGTTGGCAAACTCTGCCTAATCATGAATTCTGGTTGGATCTTCCCGCGCTAGTTAAAGCAAGTATTTTATATCTTTTTGTATGATTTTATAATTGTATTATTAATATTTGTTGTTATTGTTCTAGGATGGTGTAACATTCTGCTTGAATCGTTGCAAGACCGACAGCTACGACAGAATATAAATCAACGTAACGTAAATCTAGCTTGTGTTTTTCTTTCTTTTCTTTTTGTTATTGCGTTTAATCGTACAACATACTATTTGCTTTCTTCTTCTTCTTTGATCTTTAATCAATTATTATTCGACTTTAACTTATCGGTTAATAGCACCGATTTAATCGTTAGAAGTTTCATTGTTTATAGTTGTCTAACGTTTCCTTCCCATTTGTTAATAACGACTGTACATAAACCAGGGAACGAAATGTGATATATTTATTACGTCGATTTTTCCATTTATTCGAAAGAGAGAGAGAGAGAGAGAGAGAGAGAGAGAGAGAGAGAGAGAGAGAGAGAACCAAAAATCGGCCTATCATGAAAATATTTAAGTAAACCAGACTTAATCTTGGTTTCTTGAACATCGAATGAATCGCGGTCCAATTAGACAAGATCGAAGGCTACTCTTATTAATAAGTCAATTGTTCGACAAGAACTTTTTGAAATACGAGTAAGTTAAAAAAACAAAAGGACAACCGGGATTTTTTTACTCAACTTTATATACACACAAGAGAATTATTTTCCAAGCGACCCCCTTTTTCTACGAGGACAAAGATAACAAAACGATATCATACAAAAATGTATAAGTATATATATAAACATATATATATATATTGTTGAATGTGTGTTAACTTTTCACAAATTGAATACACGCCATTTTACGATAAATCATTCCTTCGTGTTTTCTTTTATTAAGCTCTAGCAATACAAAAATATAAATAGCCATATATACACGTACAATATACAAAAAGGAGATATATCTTGTATATTAACGTGTCTGCGCTACAATTCTCTGATAAGGTTTCTCGGACCTAATACATATTTCGATATCTTTCCATATTGATTTGAAACAATGTATCAATGGAAGAATAATCGAAACTTTTCACTTAAGCAATAGCAAACTAGTAATAAATAACGACGCGCTGTCCCTTTAAGAACGAATACTGAATTTACATTGTTCGGGAGACAACAGACGACTCTCATCTTAAAAGCCTTCGATTCCCTCGACTGGCACAGATACTTCCTCACCAGTTTGGATAATCAACCAATTACCATTAGCGTTTAGATTATGAATAGGAATACCCTTGGAAGAATAAGCATTTACAATCACTGCTAAATCTTGCACATTATTCGTACGATAAACGGAGATGTAATCTCTAAGAGCGATTCCATTTACGAAGATTGCATCGTCCAATGAAAGTAATAGAAGTTCATTGTCTCTTATTGTTCCTGTAACAAATAATAATTATTCAAATTCTTCTAGATAAAACTATCAATTATATATGATTCTAAATTACCTTTAATTTCGTGGTCTCCAATTTTAAGAGTAACTGCACGTTGTTCGCCTTCGATGTGTCCTTCTTTTGGACCGAAACCCATTTCTTGAGCGAGAGTCGGAGCATTCACAAGATTCAATCCATTCTTGGTTTGTCCGGTAAGAATACCAACAAGAACAGCGGTATGAATGAATTTCTTATCTTCCATTCCTGGGCCAACAGTGATACTTTCCACTGGATCTTTAGGATTAACATTTAAGAATTTCGCGGCTAATTGGCCGAGTTTCTTTGATAGTTCTATCCAAGGGGAATTTTCTCGTGTCATTCCAGCAGCTAAAACTGGTGCATTTACTATACCAGAGACACTAAATTCAGTGGTTTTCCCAGCTAAAGCTAAGAATTGCTGTGCTATTTCAACAGCTACCCTTTGTTGAGCTTCCGACGTGCTTGCTCCTACAAATAAGACAATTAATTAATATATAAGTTCATGATTTAATATAGGATTGCTGTTGGTATTAATTAAAAGTTACATACCAAGATGAGGAGTTGCAACAACTTTAGGATGAGAAATCAATTCGAGAGTGACAGGATTCTTTGGTGGTTCTTCGATAAAGACATCGAGAGCTGCTCCCCCGCAATGATCAGCTTTTATCGAATTCAAAAGAGCTTCTTCATCGACGATTCCACCACGCGCGACGTTGATAATACGAACACCCTTCTTACATTTCGCAAGAGTCGTCGCATTAATCAAATCTAAAGAATAAATCATAATTAATTCATTTCTTATTTCTTCTATAAAATAGAACAAATCAAACAATTCTTACTTCTTGTTTGAGGTATAAGTGGAGTATGAACAGTAATATAATCAGCAACAGGCCAGATTTCATCGAGACTCATCTTTTTCATGCCTAATTCTTCCGCAGCTTCCGCTTTCAACATCGGATCAAACGCAACGATATTCATACCAAATGCTTGCATTCTCTTAGCAACTTCGCGTCCAATTCTACCCATTCCTAATACAGCTAGTGTTTTCCCAGCTAGCTCGAAACCGGAATATAATTTCCTATCCCATCTGCCTTCTTTCATCGAACGCGAAGCTTGTGCGACATTTCGAGCCAATGCGGATATCAAAGCACATGTAAGCTCGCACGCACTGATACTATTTCCGCCCGGAGTACTACGAAAATAATATATTAATGATAATTTCGATCAATGAAATCTAAGTTTTATTTATGTATTAGAGAAACATACTTAAGGACAAGAATTCCTCGACGAGTTGCTGCTTGTAAATCAATATTATCAACGCCAGTTCCTGCTCGGCCAATCACACGTAAGTTTGGTGAAGCAGCGATTACTTCTGCGGTTACTTTTGTCTCTGATCTTACAATTAATGCATCATGATTCTGTAAATAGAGAAATATAGTACTTTGAATGACCCTGTAGAAGTATAGTAGATGCGAGAACATGTGGGAGACGTCTTCGTGGTCTGACTATCGATTCCGGTTAATTGATCGCTCGAGAGAAACGAATCCGGTTCGATCTGGTCTGCTAAGAGCGGGCGAATACCGGTTGACTGCAACGGGTCGTTGTACCACCCGGTTTCTTCCTCGATAACGCTCGCATACACTTGCAATTCTACTTTAGTCAATGTATATCTCTCCTCTTTGTGTGTATGTTAGCAGCATACTTCCGAGCAGATAGCAACAGTTCGTAATGTTATCTTTTTGTTGAATGTGTGTCTGTGCTTCTTGAATTCGAAGACTTTTTGATGGTGAAAGATAATATTTAACTAGTAATTATAGAGATTTCTTGTTTATTTGATTTGATGTCGAGACAGAAGTATATTAATGATCTTATCGATTACGGAAATTTCGATTACTTGTTTCAGGCTGATCGTATTTTACCTGACTATCTACTGGGTGACCGTTTTATGTCGCTCTGATCATTACAACATCTTAGATACGAAAGTATACAAGTTTTTTGATAAGATTCTTACGAAATTTTGATCTACTTTTCGTAGATTGTTTTACCTAGATAATAGGAATTTTAGTATTATTGTTTATATACCTGTAATTCTTTGATCAATTCTTCTTTGGAGAGCTTGTGCTTCGTCGTAACAGGAACATCGTATTGTGCGAGTAACTGAGCGCAGGACTCGTGAACGGGATCGCTTATCAAGACGTTCCTGAATGCGGTCGACATGTTTACCTTGACGAAAGAAAAGCCCTTGAAATATGTTTATTCCAAACGCAATTGAATATTAACAGAGTTTATTCATTCAGAATCTTGCTTAGAAATATCGCCGTACTTTCTAACGGTTTCTCAATTCCCTTGCAATTATCGAATTGAGAAATCGCGAATAAAACCGGACGAGAAATACGTAGAAATATGCAAAATAGATTTACTGAATGTTTACGTTCGATTTGTAGGTAATTCAATTCGACTTTGACTTAGTAAACAAGATTCTTACGTTGTAAGAACGAAGACAAATTTATCCTCAATTGGAAGCAATTGTCACAATTAATACGAGGCAAAGTTTAAAGGCGTACCTTTCACGACTAGCGAAGACCAAAGTAGAATAAAAGAAAGAACGTAGAAGAACCGGTAGAAGGAATGCGATGTGTCCGAAACGGCAGGTCAGATCTGAACTGTCTGGTTCTACTGTGAGTAGATCCTTATAAGTGGTATTGGTTCGCCCCACTCCGACCTGATAAATCCAACAGACGCTTCGGCTCTGACGTTTCCCTCTGTGTGGTTCCTACTCTATTTGCTCGCATTGCTCCACGCGGATAGCTTGGAAAAATGACTTTCGTAATCCTTGTTTCTACTTAAACAATTCGTGAATATAATAATTGTCTTTAAAACTACTTTATAGATATTGAAATAATTAATAGAAGTTCGTAAGTTTTCTAATTGAAGTTTAAGTCGATCTTAAACGAAGTAGAAAACAAAGTGCGGGGTTGAGAATAAATTCTCTCTCCGTTCGAAGATTCATTTCGTACGTCAGAGCAAAACCGATAAAAAGGCAGCTCTCCCGTCGACTGGCAAAATATATTTTCCACTTAGGGGTCATCTCAAGTGTTAGGTGATGCAACTGCTGCTGGGGGTCCCGATTCAAGTAATAAATAACTATTACGATGATAACGCTCAAAGCTACTGCCAATCCCAACAGTCTTTCTATCCTCTGCTATCAGTTTAGTAATATGTCCATCTCGCACGTCTTATCACGATTTATTCTTCGCCTTTGTCAAATCATTCAATCTTTTGCTCCAATATAGTTCGATTATACTTCATTGAAGTACGATGAACATATATAGAAATCTGTAAATTATAATGGTATGTTGATTTTAAGTTAGATTAAATATCTCTTTAATTATGATAGAAGAAGTTTTAGTGGCTCATGATTTCTCAATGATCTTTCGATGTAGGCTAGTGCAATTAATTCGGCAGATTACATTGCTGGCAGTGTAATCGTGTAATACGATGTGCGTCATGCAGTCGATCGACAAAGCGTTATCGCACAATGTGCCAGGAAATATTTCGTTATTCGATATTCGATGAATTACTTCGAATAATTCATAGGAAATATTATAATAATAAATATAATTCATATTAGAATTATTTGATCTAATTAAATCTAATTAAGTTTCTTACTTTATTGTCGTCGATTCTTCTTCGTAATAATAAATAACAATCAGAGGGATGACACGCGTTTCAAGTACACATCGCGGACACCACAACAGATTTATCTCTCGATCGACGCGGTTACAATCAGCTGACGGAAAGCGACGACACTCGTGCGTAAGGAAACACTCTGTCAATTGACGTATCATCCTTCAATGGAAAGGCAACACGAATAAACAGTGTCACGGAAGATATCAACGCAGTGTTCTTTCCGAAAAAGAATGCAATTCTACGTACAAATTTCCTGTGGAAAATAATAATTAATTCATTATATCCAAAAGGATGAATAATAGTTCTTTGATAATGATGTGCCACTGGTTTCGCGGGAGAATTAATCTCTGCTCGAAACTAGTTTCGAGCAGTTGCCAAGCTGGACAATGGGCCATTAGGGTGGCGATCATCGAGTGTCGAGAAACGGGGCGAAAAAATCTCCTGGGAATCATCGACTAACACAGCAATACGGTATTTTTATATTTCATTATATAATGGATGAAATATTTGTAATTATGTGGTATTATTAATATTTCGTTGTAGAAATTGATACGAGGATGCAATTAAAAAATATAAGTATTGTTCTTACCCGTCAATGTGATCGCCACGTGTTTATGCGAGTATTGCAAATTCGCGCAAGCCGCTAGGAGTTATTTTCCACGCTGATAAGATAATACCCTCTGCTGGGGGTATGCGAACTTGATCATTCAATACAGGGTGACCTAAAAATCCATTAATCAATGACTAGCAAGAAATATCATATGAATTAATTGCTTTATATTTCATCTTAATTTTGTAGAATTATATTGAAGTAATTTAAATGATGTTAAATTGATTTAATATGTCTCTTTATCAGAGTTTTATTAATTCGCTAATGTTTTGGCAATCAATCGATTTTACGAGTGAAAAAAGGGTTTTCCCTCGCAAGGATTCCCGTGTAGGAGGTCGTAGCTTGAATCGCAAGGGGCCGAAAGTCCGTAAACATGAGTCGAGGATCGTCGCAAGTGGCCGATAACGTACGGAAAGAAGTTTTCTGGCAATAACTGGTTCGACCACTGTGAACCCGAGACCCCCTTGAGATAATCACTGCCTCGAAAGAATAACAGTCTGATAATACTCACATGATTCGATAGAGATGGAGAAAGGGGAGACAGGAAGATTTAACAGAGTCATCTGCTTCGTATGTATCATATATGTCAATTGGTAATATTTATAATTAAGAATTAAGTTTCGATCTTCCTTTTTTCGATCCTAAATTATGAAATATATTACTTTGGTTTAAATCAGAATTTTGTTGTATTTATTAACACTCTTTGCTTGTATAATATAAGAATTGTAAGTCCAAAATACGAAGTATTAGTCAGTAATGAAATTATTACTCTGCGAAGTCAAAGTTTATTTCTGCGGGGGTGCGAAGTGCATTCTGAAATCAGCAGTCCAGGAAGTTGCACAATGAATCTCGCAAGAACCGGTTGAAGCTCGGTCTTTTTCATATCAGTCTCGGCCGAGTGGAATCATCGATCATTACACTCGTCTGGGATGCTGAATAAAATTGATAAGGAACCAATCGAACCTAACTGCATCTTCTCATTTGCCATTTCAATTTCTGTACGAACTTTGTTCACTTTCTTCATCGTACTTTCGAAAGACTTTTTTTCACAATTTAACTGATCGATCAGCTGATTGCTGTTTTATTTCTTTTGTCATTCGAATTAACCGCCAGCGACATCTGATTTAAGTTCGTTCAAGTTCGTCGAAGTTTATTACCGCGTCGATAAAGTAGATTCGCATTCAAGGCAGCCAAATGTTTATGTCGAAGAAATCGCATGGTACGTATTGTTAATCGAATTGGCAGTAAAGTTGAACACTTGTTTATTAATAATGACTTATAAAATCATCTACTAGAAATATCCAATCTCTTTAAATATCATTTCAAATGAAACATCGATCTTTCTACGAATTCCAACCTCGAAACTACGAAGTATTATCATCTCGTACGATTTATTAAATAAACTAAACAATTTTCATATCTCAGGTGAAATATAAATCATCGCTAAATTAATCAAAGTATCCAACATGACTTTGAACCTCGCATTTCGTTTATTACGTCCTCTTCAAAGAGGAAATATCCTTGTACGAAGATGCGATTCAACAACAACTATCAAAGAAGACATAGATTTGTCCGAAGTAAGCACAATTCCAGATATGCCTGATCCATTGGACGAAGACAAAGTTATGCAAGTGCGAAACAAGTCTCGCTTGACTACTGCTCATAGAAATATCATACAAGGCATTCGTCCTTACAAAGAATCTAAGCTTTGGGTCCACGAAACTGTGAGATACAAGAAAAGGATTCTTGGAAGATACGGTTTAAATTATTTGGATGTTACTCCTGGAGTTGTTTGGCCGACTCCGATCGAAGTAGCTGATGCGAAAGAGTACGAAAGAGTCGCTTATCCACGTAGTCTCGAAGAAGAGTTGGATATTATTAAGAAGAGGAAGGAAAAACGCAAAGAAGAGATCAGAAATAGGTATAATTTTATAGAAAGTTTATATGACATTGATTAATGAATTAATACTGTTTTTAGAGAAGCGGAATTAGCGATAAAAGCGGCAAAGAACGAGAAATGGATCAATGATTTACATAATAAAGTGAAACAGAAAGAAATTAAATTACTAGAAGCACAGAAATTACGCGAAAGAGTAATCCTCGAGATAAAACGGGAATTAAACGTTCAGAATATTTCTTTAATGGACGAGAAAGTGATGACAATGGTCACAAAGAAGGAGAAAGAATTCCGAAAGAAAGCGAAATTGGAGAAAAAAGCTGTGAAGAAACCAACGAAGGAAACATCGACGGAAATCGAATAATTAAAGAAGATAAGCAGTTTAAAACTTAAGGAGACTTTCATAAGAGAAATAAATAGCTGGAATGAAATTGCGAGATCAATCATGTATTTCCCATTTTTCTAATACAAAAGAACATTTACAAACGCCGCTAGGCGAATGATTTGGAATCAACGACACACTAATGCACAGTAGCAAATAGGTTTAAGACACATTATCCAGGCACAAGTGCTTCTTTCTTTCTTTCTTTCAAGTCTCATATACATTCGGACTTCGTATCAAGAAATCTTTCGCATCGAAGCGCACGACGAGCTTGAAAAGATCGTTCATCCATCAAGATAAACTTAAGACGATTCTTTTCCGTGTGTCAGGCTGATTGGATCTGCGATGGAGAAGCTAATTCGTAGAATTGGAAGTTCAATTCTTCCCCGAAAAGATTCTCAGGACTTATAAGTTCCTGGTCGACTAAATTCAAACCAAGACTCGCTGGATTCAATTCTGTCACTAAATATCCTTCGCTTATAAGACCACATTCTTCCGCTAATACTTCTTTTGATACTGGATTCAAGAAATCTATGAATAGAAATTATTATTATTTTATAGATCTGTCTTTCTTTTATGTTATATTATTAATTATTTCAATATTTACCACTTTCTTTCACAGGATAATGTAATTCTGTTTGAGACTGTGCTGCTTGTTCATGGGAATTCGCGATGGTCATTGGTACCAAATATTGAACTTCCACTTGTTTCTTAACACCACTTAAGATCTGACCCGCACAATGTTCTAGTGTTACAGAACTATTAGTAAGATCGATTTGATCTTCGCTGGGTTGTTGCATAATACTTGCTGTTGCCATTTCGACTTCATCGGCAGCGCTCATTTGGCTATTAAATTCAAAATCGTATTATTATCTAGGACAGAAACATTTTAATTAACATATTCTTACGTATGATCAGCGTTTCTTGGCTTCGAATCATCAGCGAGGAATTTCGTAGTTCTCGAAATCGAATTCGACGAATTAGTGGATGCAAGGAATGGTCGAGGCCTCATTTCCGAGCGATTAGCAATCGCCCAAAGATGACCAGCGCCATGAGGTGCTTTCGATCCTTTCCGGAAGTGTGGATTTATCGAAAGATTATGTCGAACCGAATTCTTCCATCGATCATCATTACTTTTATAATAAGGATATCTTTCTCTAGAAAAGAAAGTATCAATTAATTCTAATACCAAGAAAATGAATTACAGGTTTCTCGATGTATTATAACAGTGGCTGGTACTACCAGTCAGAATGATAATCGACTCAATGACCATGAAAACGACTAACAACCCTCCCCATAAAACAACCCTTCGTATCACCTGCATCGGCGATGTCACGGAGTGTTACACCCTCGTCTCCCATAAACATTAGGAAAAGGAAACCGACTGAAAGTGCAGCGAAACTAATGATCGTTTGAAAGATAATTGAATGATCGAAGATCCAAATGAATTAGGGTGAGAAACAGTTGGAATTTATCAAAGAACCTTCCTCTTTATATAGAAGGAGTGGAGGGGGAGGAAAATGTAGGGAGTTATTGTAGGTGGAACATCAATGTTAAAGGGGTGGTCAGGTGAAGGTTCCTGGTACCGAAAGGTACCAAGCACCGTTCCAACTCCCTTGGCACCCAGCACCACCTGGTACCGAGTGCCACTTCTCTCCAACCCCTTACTAATTCGAAGAACCAATGCGCACGATTTACTAGCAACCCCCCTCCCCCTCCCCACCGTTTTAGTATATGCGTTCGATCGTCTATGCGGTAATTTGATTTTGTATTATTAGAAATGAATTATTACTTACGAAATCCATTGATAAATCGCCGAGACTGTTAATTCACCTTTTTCTTGCAATGCGTGTTCGATTAATTCCGTGTAAGTAAATGGCGGCTTTTTTGGACTAACGGGATGAATAGTATTTGTATGACGATCGTCTGTTTTGTAATTGGTTGGTGATGATTGGATTGGGAAAGATGGTACTTCGTGATTATTGTTGTTGGTCGTGTAATTCTTTTTATAGTCTTGATTAGTGTATGTTGGTGTTGAATAAGTTCGAGCAGTGATTTTCGATTTGTTGTAAGTGGTTTTAATCGGTCCGATACTCGCACGATCGTCCGCTGCTTCTATAAATGGATCGAGCTTGAAATCTAAGAGCCAGGAAAGATTTCCTGTTTCTTGATCGTCGAATTGTTGCTGTTGATTGATTATTAGACTTGGATTGAATTCTTGTCTTCTTGTTGAATTTGGCGTTGATGTTAGTGAATCGATTTTCGTTGGATTCCAATAATTCCCACCACTTTGATAATTCATCTCATGTATTATATGAATTTCTTCTTGTTGAATATCTTTACTTTGTCCGCAGGAATACGATGATAAAGACGATGGTGAATCCGAACTAACCGATGAACATTCGTACGAAGGAGTAGTTGTTGTTGAGAAATTCTGCTCTTCCAATTCGGAGAGTGTCGTCCAAGTACAACTTGTCCCATCAACTAAAAGTACTTCCAATCGTGCTACTTGACAATTATCCGTGATTCCTTGACTCGAAATCGGTGAGAACAAATGTGTACTTTCGTCGATCACTTCGTTCGCCGAGACAAATTCTATTGGCTCGCTTACTTCTTGAAGATATCTCTTCCCGGCATTTTCACACTCGATACTCTCGAAATTCTCTTCGTATAATTCGTCAAAAAGACGTTTCTTTCCTGTTGTTAATTCTTCTTCGACTTTCGACAACTCCTGATTCTTCGCCAGGATTCCTTCCGATGACGGGCCGATCATACTGCTCCGAACGAGAGACAAACAACTGATTGAAACGCCGGCGCGCACTGTGCTCAGAAGAGGGTGGAAATCACCCCCAAAACGGTGGTCGACTTTAAAATGTATTCATATATTTCTAGTAATACAAATCTTTGTCGAATAATCGAGAATATAAAGGTTCTTTTAAATAGAATAAGAATTTTATTAAAAGCATTCTTTTTTCATAAAAGCAAAAGCAAAAAGATATTTATCACTTACTTTCTTTTCTTTCTTCGAATTCTTCAGCATCCAATTTAGTATCAACAGGATAATTACAGGTAGAATTATAATCACAAGTGCAGTTTCATCACGTTTTTAATATTCTTGTCTTAGATACGATTTTCCTTGAGGAAATTCGAAACACTAACTTCGATCTTGATTAAACACAGATTAACTTTCGACATGCATCGTCCTGTGATGATTTCAATACTCGAAGATGTTTATGATAGAACGACAGAAGACCAAGTGTACTTTTTTAGGACTTGAAGGACCGTCGTCCGCTCTCTTACTACGACGACTTGCTTCTCCTATGTTTCGCTCTTCAATTGTCCTGAATGCCGCGCGTCCAACCTTGCGATTGCGTGCGCATCCTTTAAACCCTTCGTCCTTCGCCCCGGAAATATATGATAATTAATGCAGGTAAATCTGATATTTATGTATTGAAAAGTATAAACTGAAAAGAGAATTTATTGAAAGAGTTTTTATAAGATTATGATTGATTATCGTTGATGAATCGTACGTAGTTTTGTATTCGAAGAAAAATTAAGCCATGTTAAATTTCGGAAAGGTCTCATTCTTTTTTCAGCAATCTTCTTTGAAGTTTAATAAATTAATATATAAAAAATTAAAAGTTCTCAATGCGCGGTAAAATAAGAAATGTTCGAATTAGTTAAACAGTATCCGTGAGCGGCGCTAGTTGTAGATTCCATGGGTGCCGGTTGTGTTGAGTTGCAGTTGGCGGTAGACAGTTCGTCGTCCTGTGGAAAAGTCGCTGAGGAAGCTGTGAGAAATTTTAATCAGTTGGGAAGAAAGAAGGTAGAATGTCGAAGAACAAAGGGAAGAATGCATTCTTCTTCTTTATGTTGGATTACTTGGAACGCGAGAAAGCGGCGGGAAGATATTTTTCGAAAGGTTTGCTCGAAGTGCAACAGGATCCGAAATGCAGCGAGCAGTGGAAGGTGAGTTAGAAAAACCGGCGAAATTCATTCTTTCTGTGTTTTCTATTGTTTCGCATTGTTTACACGAATATAATTGATTTCTATGTTCTGCATTATTTCCTTTCACTTTACTTATTCAATTGTCATTTAAACGACTAGCCGTTAAGAACCCCCGCTTTTTTCTATCAGTCATCACTTTTTCTAACACCTGTTGTCGAGACAAGCTTTGTTTCGACGTAGTTCAGTGTTTACTCTTCTACGAACAACATGTATCGCTATTTGGTAAGTAATACTTATCTCCTTTGTGTTTCCCTGCATTCTTAACCATCTTTTGCAATTCTAATTTCTCCCTCTTCAATATTACTAGTTTATACTATTTCTATAAGAATGTCTTCATTGTTTCTATCATTCGATGGAAGCAGAGTTTATAGGGATTCGTTTGCTTTTAGAATATGTCTAAGCAACAAAGAGGATACTACGAATCCAAAGCAAAAGATAACAAAATCGCCGCACAAGGTACCATCGAAAAGAAAGCAACCGATGGAACTCCGCTTTGGGTTTTAGAAGACCGTCAAAAGAAGATCGAAGAATTCCATAATACTATGTTGGAATATATAAATACTATTTTCCATTCGATCGGTAGAAGAATAATATATCTGTCGAATTCTTTTAATATAAACAAACTTTATTAATACAGATTTCATTCTATTAGACGATCCAGCTAAATTGAAGTTCATCTTTATTCATTCGAGTTGGTTCTGCGTTCGTATTAATCAACATCACGAAAACGATTATATACCAGCTGAATTCGCCGTTTGCGAATTCTCATTGAGAGAAGGAATCGGAAATACTTATCACGAAATCCTTAAGACAGAAATACCATTGGGTTACGCTAGAGAAGCATTGGAAACAAGCGAGAAGTATCATAAGATTCCAATAGAATTCGCTGGCGGTGAATCGGATTATATTGTTATGTTCAATAAATTGATTAACTTCTTAAAACCGTACAAAGAAGGGAATTTTTATCCGCCGTTGTACACTTCGAAAGTACACACGAAAGCTGTTTCATCATTATTGAATCGTCTCGCTCAAGCGGAATGTATGTTAAATAATCTAACGAAGCCTTTTTTCCTTTTCTTTCTACTTTTACAATATTTCACATTAAATTCGATTCTCTCAGGTTTAACCGGCGATCACATATTCCGCGTGTATTCATTGGAGCATTTATTCATGACAATTAGAAACGCGTCGTACGAATACAGTGGCAATAATATTCCGATGCGTTTTACAACGGCTGAGCTTGAAATCGAAAAAGATTCGTTTTGTTTCGAAAGGAATCTTGCTTGCCAGGTAACTCGGTAAACAAGTCCTTTATTAGTCTTGGTAAAGTTCTAGTATTTCCTTTCTGCTTATTCTAGTTTCACGAAGTAATCGATGGTGCGCCGCAATATTGCAGTTTATCGGTAGTTAAACGCTGGGGTTTTACAATAGCCGATCATTGCTGCAAATGTTTGGATATCGAGATGATTCCAGGGAAGCATTGCCCGAAGAAATATTCTCGTAACGAATTAGCTGATTTAACAAGCAGTATTGCTAATTTGAGTGTTGCTAGTATCCCGAAAGTATTATCAATGACAGGGGTAAATGAATGAAAGTTTCTTTAATTATAATAAATACTAAAAATATCTAAATTAATCGTTTCTTTGTAGGTATCTTCGGATTACAGGGAAAGAGTATCGAATGAGTCTTATTTCGAAGAACAGAGGCGTCACAAGCAAGCGAAGCCTGTTGAAGTGATCGATCATAGCAAAGAGAGAAAAACTTTCAGCGAAACTATAACAGTTGTTCCGCCGGTACGAATTTTCTATAAATCAAGAAAGACGTATATCATTAAATATTCTATTATTTCAGGAAACCACAAGACCGCTAAGAGAACCAAAGACAATGTGTAAGATAATTAAAACTTTATTACACTTAATTATAGCACTGAATTACAATTTCTTTCGATCTTTTAGCACGCGCGTTGCAATTAATGATGAACGATTCAGCTCCTCAAATGGATGAAGCGAATTTCCCACCGATTGGTGGATCCTCCGCAGGTCGAGGCAATCTTTTAAAGAAAGGCGTAAATTGGCCAAAACGTGGTGGTGGATCAGGTTTGTCATTAAGAACTCTTAAAGATTCCATCAAACATCAAAACTAATCTATCATTATTCCAGGACGAAGCTCCAAATAAATCCATCCAATTGTTTGTTTTTCTTTTTTTTTTACTTTTCTATATGACGAAGGATATACAAGATCGCGTGGATATAATTGAAAGTAGATGTTGTATGTATTGTGTTATATAACTACAAAGTTATTGGGCCGAACCGTACTAGACGAAGAAATATGACTATTTTTGATCAATAAATCGTTCCTTTTTGTGAAGTTTCGCTTCCAATCCTCGAACGATTCCCACCATCGTACCAACAAAAAAAAATGGGGGGGGGGGGGTTTCACAAACCAATAAAAAGAGAGACAACACCAATAATTATATTCCATTCGTGTATTACTACAAGCGATACATAAATACGTACATGTATACAAAAAGAGAACACAATTATAAAAAATGACGAAGAACGAGAAAAAGAAAGAAAGAAAGAGAGAGAGAGAAAGACTGGCTTATTTTTCTGATACAAAAGCGTAGAGTTATCATTTACAAAAGATAGTAGAACAAATCTATTCTACTAGTTTATAACTCTTGATATTATACTCCTCGATTCTATGTCTTAACACCATTTAAATATCTCTGCCTGTGTGTGTGTGTGTGTGTGGCTTTGTGAGGTGATTACAATGTAAGGGTGCGTGACTCGCCTAGCGTATCCTCGATATGGGGCTAATAATAAGTGGTTCAATGAAAAAGGTGGGGGTCGGGGGAAGAAGAAGAAGAAGAAGAAGAAGAAGAAGAAGAAGCTTAAAAAGAGGTCAGTGACGGTTCTCTCGCTCGAAATTTACCCTCCAATGAATTATCGAAGGATCAGATGGCCATTTGGTAAACTATTACTTCCGGTAGCTAGAACGAGGCGGAAGATACTGATTGCTAGCTGCATCACCGCCGAAATTACCTCCTCTACCTGTGAGAAGAATTAATGAGACTAATTCATTCATGGCGGATGAAGAAGAAGAATAGAAAGCTTGAATTACTTACCACCTTGGTAACCACCGGAGCCACCTTGGTATCCGCCCGAGCCTCCTTGGTATCCACCAGCACCACCACGAGAGAACTGTGCTTGTCCTTCGTATTGAACATCAGCGGTATAACCATTCACGTCGTCAGCCATATATTTGACGATTTGAGTCCTCGAGTCGGGTAGAAGAACCCTGTATTCACCCTGGACGACACTTCCATCGCTGCTCTCACGCTGGGAGTAATCATTGCCGCTTGGTGGATCGTAGACTTCGTATTGGAAATTGTATGGCTGAGGCTTTATAGGTAAGAATATATTATATGAGACTTTGGTTTTTAAGGGTATTTTTTAGTATTATTAATATTGATTGTTATATTTACCCGTCCGTTTTGATATCCGCCTTGGTTTCCACCTTGGTATCCTTGATTTCCACCTTGGTATCCTTGAGAATTATCACCGAATTGTTGAGGTGGAATATAAGCATTTGTTGGACGCGAGAATCCTGTATCACCGGCTCCTGGTGCACCGTAAGATGTTTGTGGTCTTCCTCGAGAACCACCACCGCCGCCGCCGCCGCCACCGCCACCATCTCCGAAAGCACTTGGTCTATTATATTGGTAACCATTTCCACTTGATCCGCCACCTCCTCCACCTGGTAATAATCCAGCAAGGACATTGCTGCCGGTGCACGAGAGTGCTAAGAGAATCGCCGCGATCTAGAAATCATTGATAGAAGATTTCATAATGATCTTTCATTCTACAATGTATATCGTTTTAAATGAATGTAATGTCGAATTTCTCGGATGGTTCTACAAGCAATTGCCTGGAAGGCGATATTTCTCAATCATTCGAGGCGAGTTTTACTATGGAACGATGATTTCGTATGTCGAAAGAGAACATAATCGTTAAAACGAATCCCCGGGGAGTACATAAGTTATATGTTAAAATAACAATGAATGAGTAATAATGATTGATATATTGATTTAATGACTAATAATGAATGAAACTTTATAACTATGTAAAGTATTACGAAGTATCACCGAAGATATATAAGAGATCGGATAGAAAATGATCGCATACCTGATGGTAATTCATATTGGCGTATGAAGCGAAGAGCCGATGTGAACTGAAGAAGATGGGACAGGATCCTAGGTATTTATACCTGGCGGACCCTTTGTTACAGTTTATCCTTAGCGTTGCACATCGTAGAGCTGATGTATTAAGCTGTATATTAGAATGACCGCGGTGGAGGCTCTTCGCCTTTGGTGGGTGTGGGAGGTGGTTGGAAGAGAGGAGGTGAATCTCTTCTCTTCCCCTTCACTCGGAGATGATGATGATGATGATGCATCATACTTGAGGAGAGTAGTAAGAGAACAGTGTAAGAACTATCCCCGGTCGAATCATCCTTCTACAGGATCTTTCGATTTTAATTCGATCTCGAATTATATCTTCGAACAATCATTGGTGAATTCCACCTCTATGAAAACCGCCCCTTAAATCATTTAACACTGAAATAAGAAAGTAGAAGTTTTAATATGTAAGAGTGGACTTTTTTTCTATTTGCTATATTTCAATCATCTTTGACAGGAGTTAAGAAAAAGAGAAAGAGAGGAGGACGCACTCTGCTCTCAATCATTCTGGAATGTTGAGATGACACGCGCCTCGGGTGAACCGAGGTGATGCTGATGTTGTAGGAATGATGTTACATCCTGGAACGATCTCGACATACACCTATATGAAAATCATCGTCAGACATCGAAGGATACCTTATAAAGAACTGCTTGATTTCACTCCGAGAAACATTAACGTCTACTTCTCTAACCCTGATGAAATGAGAAGCGAACTTTCTGCGTCTTCTATAATTGCCAAGTATATTTTCAATATTTCTAAAATCTACTAAGTATTCATTGTAGATTTTATGTCTGTTATATCTGACAGAATTCGCAATCGAATATACTTATGAATACTCGATTCATTGCGAGAGAGAGAGAGAGAGAGAGAGAGAGAGAGAAAAAACAAAGGTGAAGAAGTTCGTAGTGATTTCACTCGTACGAATATCGACGAGATGATTAATAAGCAATGTGTCCATACTTTCACTGAAATAGAGTGTGACCCGATTTCAAAGATCGCACTCGGGTTTATAATTTAAATAACAACCCTTAAATAATTCTAAAACAAGAATTACAAAAAGGAAGAATGTATTATGTTTTATTGACGCGAATGTGTTACACGAAAAATCGGAATGATTATCGAGGATTATTAGCCGTTGCTCATCCGCATTAATCAGGATTGCGAAAGGTACGCCTTCGCGTCGGTTCTATCGTCGATTTATAATAATTATTGGAGAGTAGCGTGCTTGGAGGATTCGTTTCTTAATCCGATTTCGTAAGAATATCATCTTCGACAGGGTGCACGTTACAACCGCTTAATTAATCTCGACATAATTATTACTAATTACAACTGACACAGGAGATTGATCCGGGTGGGTTTCGAAGGTACCAATAACTATGCGACACGTGGGAATATAAGGCTTTGCCAGGTACTATTATCCTTGGTAATCATAGATGAACGAGGAATGACATAATCCAGGATATGGCAAATGGAAAAAAAGACTTCGACGAGATCTTTGACTTCTGACGTATGTAAGTATCACAGGTTGACCTCGCGCTTGTTATCCTTAGCCATTGTAATTCGCCGGGTGATTCTAACAGTTATTGTCCCATCTGACAGAGGAATCGACGTAGCAATCTTCGAATTATAACACTCTTATGGACCAGTCTGTCTTACGTCAACATTACTTGGGCCGAACATACTTTCGATGTTTCGTCGTCGTGGTGGATGATGATGCCCTTTGTTCTCCGCTCACCTGATTCGTCGACGGTGTCAAGAAGTCAAGGGAAAATTTCAGCAGAAGTGGAGCGAATGTGCAAGAGTGTGTTGCTCTTGCTCATCCTTTGCCAGAAGAGAGTGAACGCATTAATCGATTACGAAAGAATGACCCGCGGGAGCAGTTCCAATTTTCGTAACAGTTCAACCTCATCCAACCGGAGAGAATTCTTACTTCTTAGATCTGACAGTTCAAGTTGTTTTCATCGAATATCTTTTTATTCGTTACTTCGAACGCCCTTCGGCGATTCTTTGTTTTTCAAGTGTTACAGAAAGAAAGGCAGAATCAAGTAAGATTTCTAGATTCAATGAAAGAAAGTGAAGAATGAATTAAAGATAATCATAGAGACGGATGAAGTTTTGCACAAGGAAATCCTGTCGTTTATGTCACACGTTCGTCCTATTATTATGTAAGTTATCTTCTACCATTTATATAATATATCTTCGTTCTTCTAATTATAGAAAATATATAATCTTAGGGTAGTTAAACATCCGTCGAACGTAACAATTAAGTATGATACTTAAAGGATATCAGTATGATTAGAAAGTCGAGCGAAATGATGGTTGTAACGAGTGAGAATTCAAGGCGTGAAAGAGAGTTGATGAAGGGAAAAAAGGTGGCAGTTGTGATATATCATCACAGCACGAGATCATCTTTCTCGAAATTCGTCGTAGAGAATCGTCCTAGTAATTTAGGCGTTACATGTATATCAGAGAAAGTGTACTCGTAGTTGCATTGTAAGCGCGCACGTCCCTTCCTTGTGACATAATCCAAACGAAATAACAAGAGCGACTTTCAAAGTGGCGTGTCGACGGCGTCGCCGGCCGCTTGATGACGGCACGCGCCAAATGACCCTCCATGATTTCCATATGTGCGACAGTTCTTCTATCTCGCGCAGCGTTTCGTACTTGGATCTTTCTCTCTTAAGAAGAGAGTAAAGCGTATCATCCTTGCGCTCTCTTCACAGAGTTTCTTATTGCAGCACCGATTTCATCATAGCCGCGCACCACCTGGCTAATCATCGTGCATTCCTTGTTAATATCTTTCGCTCCTTCGAGGCACTTCGATGATCTTCCAATGATGCCTTTTTTCTTCTTTTTTTTTGAATTAATCATTAAAAATAGAGTCCAAGAATTAGAGTTATTTTAAAATACAAGGATATAGGTAATCATTTTGAATGAATAAGTTTCGTGTTTGGATAGGTTTTATTAGAAAAATCCTACGTGTCTATACAATGATGATTATCCTAAATCAATGCGATATCCTTTTTAACGAAAGGACGCCCCATACGTTGGCGAGGGTTGATTATTATTATAACCGGCGGTTCTAGCACCAAAGTTGTTATAACTATCTATAGAATTCGAGCCGAATTGATATTGATAATTATTCCCATTATTGTATCCATTATTGCCATTATTGCCACCTCGGTAATTGTTGTATCCGCCATTGTTTCCTAGAAGAAATTCATTGGCATTGAATATTCATTGAATTCATTAACATAACTTAATCATTTAATTAGCCACCTGAATTGTATCCATCATTTTTTCCTTGATACCCAAAACCCTGACCAGGATTATTATTGTTGTAATTATTATTATTATTGTTGTTGTTGTTGTTGTTGTTGTTGTTGTATTGATCAGGGTAAGTCGCTGTGCCTTCGTATCGCACTTCCGCGTGGAATCCTGTCCGCCAATCAGCTGTGTACGTGACGATTTGCGTTCTGCCATCCGGAAGTTGCACCCTGTATTCTCCTCTTACTGTTTCGCCGTCGCTGGTTTCCTTCCGGCCGAAATCATTGCCCGACGCTTGATCATGCACCGCGTAATCGAATTCGTAAGACTTCGGCTGAAAGATTGATGTTTAATATCAGTGGGAAATTGTTTTATTAGAAGTTGTTCGTGGCTACTTTTAAGGGAAGGTTTATTACTTTATTAATAAAGTGGGGGATCGATTGGATGTTAATTAAGTTCAGAGAAAGGGAGACTGCCGAAATTGATGGGAGCGGAACAGGTCGCGGATCAACGAGATTTCATAAAGCGCTTGTCAGAGCCGGCTGAGAAGAGACCAGCGCGGCTTGCATGTGAGTCTCATTTAATTCTCGAGTGCCGATCATCATTACGCAAGAGCACGCACGCTTTCTATTAGAGCATCTTCTGGTGCACGCTGCTCTGCGCGCATACGCAGAAAGAGTAACATAGATCGGCGATATATATATGCCTGTGTCTGTGTATGTATGTCCTGTGTACGTAAAGGTACGTGCGAAGGCAGATGCTTTCGTAAGCTAATTTCGAAAAAGTGGGGCAACACTGGCGAACATCCTCTCCGCTTACTGCTGCTGCTACTCGCAGCAGCAGCAGCAGCAGCAGCAGCATTAAGCGATTACAGAAACAGCGTAGGTTCAACGCCGCCGCCGCCGCCGCCGCCGCCTATCGTGGAAACTATGTAACTTGCCGTGTAACACTAGGTCTGGAATCGGGATTTCTTATGTCGCCGGTGATTACCCGGTGATCATTAGACCGATATCGTAACAGTGAAATCCCAAAAGAGGTGCACATCCTACTTGCAAAATGTTGCAACAGCTTTTCATCTCGCTGAAAAATCATCTCTACCGGTCCACAATCTTTCGTCAGCATCCTCGTATCTTCATCTTTATTACGAGAGGATTATAAAAGCATCGCGCGTGTGCATACTCGGCAAGATCTAAAGTGGAATTTCATGTAAGAACAAGGCCCCTTGAGATATGACAAGTACATTCCAAATATCACTTATTAAAGAGTGAAAGGACATTCCACAAGGATTGTTTCATAAAAAGTCCCATAAAGTTGGGCCTTGAATCGACCTAATTATACTCCTGCAAAATTTCTATAACAATTGATTGGTTAGGAGGTCCTAATTAGTGCGTGGGTGATTGGGAGGAGGGGGGGGGACGGTCCCATGGGACTTGTATCACAGCACGTGTAGGACCGATTACGTAGTCCGCGCACTTTCCTCCAACCGCAAGAAGTAGAGCAAATCAGTGCGGACGATGCTAGAGATGGGGGGATTCAGGCCGATGTTCGCTTGGCAGATCCTCGGCCGAGATATGGGAGAGTGAGCGTTCTCTGCGGGCCTCATAGGGCCCCTCTGGGTCATTTAGATTCAGCGGGCCACGGGGCCTCCTCTCGCATCTCGCCGATGGCCGATTAGCTAACCGACGGCAACGATTTGCCGTGAATTATGTTCGCACTCTCGCAGCTCGCCCTATTAATACCCATTGCGCCAGGCCCCTCTTTCTGGGCCTTGGATCCTCCCACCCTTTCATTCGCCCCACTTCAGCCCTTCAATGAAGAAGGATTATTGTCTCTTTTTAAAATGTGGCAATTGAAGTTAGAAAAATCGCCGTTGCAAAATGGGAAGGGATGGGCCCCCTAGTGGAATAAGGCCCCACACCCTTCCCCCGAAAGTTCAATGTTACAGAGCGAAGTAAGCCGCGATCCTGATCCATCATCTTCGCGAATAATCCTTCTAATTTGCCAGGCATCGATTGTTCTAGGCATCGATCGATCGGCCGGGCCCAATCAGACCCAATCAAGGAGTGCCAGTAATACTTCATCCTAGTTGAAGATACTTGCCTGGTTGTCTACGTAATCCTGATCACTTCCGCTGTCGTAACCGTGACCTCCGAATCCACCCCCGTTTCCATGGCCCTCATTGCCGTTGGGCCCAGCGTAATTCCCAGGAACACCATACTGGTTACTCAATGGCGGCTCCGACAAGACCAGAGCTGCGCTCACCATCAAAGTGAGTGATATCTGCTTAACAAATGATTCTTAAATACTGTCGATATGAATTGAAAACTGTCTGAACGGACCCAAAAGTGCCCAACTCGAATCACATATATTTGGGACTTATAATCCAAGTGTGGTCGTATTAATGATTAGAAATATAATTCCGCGAGGAAAGATATGTGAGAAATCCGGGGACTGACAGTGTGAAATAATGACGATAGGTTGAAACAAAGTGGGCCTGAAAGAGAATCTACGGTATAAGTCCCATGCGAGCACACATTTCCCAGGCGGTGCTCTCGATGCGTCACTTGAGAAAACGAGATGATCATGTCTCGCGCTCTCTTGCCCGAAGAATTAGTGTTCTACACTGTCTTTTTCCTTCCATTTCTACCAAGTCCCACCTTCTCTGTCCCACTGGGGGGTGGGGGGGGGGGGGGGACCCGGACGGGGGAGGAAGAAATACAGACTCCAGCAGCCGTGAGAACCGCCCGCTATAATATGGTGCACTCAGCGCTCTGGTTGCGTCAGCCGCGATCCTCTTTAAAAAGGGCCTTGCGCAACTGGCCGCAAAATATAATGACGAAAGAATTAGGCCCCGTCGCGTCATTAGTCCCCCCACCCTTTTGCGTTGACGATTTGTGATGCGAGTATGTGCCATGAATTTTTGCGGTCCCCTGATCGCCTGGGAAACAAAGACAATGGAAGTCCCAATATGGGCCCATTGGCAGTGTTGGTTTTGGGACCGAAAGGAATACGAACGATTCGGGAATTTTCATTTTCAACGACCCCGATCACTGCCAACCCTGTCTTACTAGTACGTAAGAATCATTGCACCGCTACTGATAATGACGCGTCATTAAATTACACGATCATCCGCCGGGAATAGTTGACAATCGAGTGAGAAAAGTATCAGTGTTCATCGAATTGCCACTCTGATTCATTTCACCCTCGCAAGAATCATGAGAAAAAAGGGCAGGTCAGTTCCGTGTGGCCCAGTTACGATTACTATGTCTAAGGGAAGAAAAGAAAAAAAAAAATGGGCGTCAGGAATGAAGACGTTAATACAAATGAGCGATTAGTGTATGGAAGAAGAAGCAATCAGTGGTGTGCGTGTCGCAACAACAACGAGTGAGCCATCACCGTGGTCGTCATTCAAAGAGAGAAAGAGAGAGAGACAGAGAGAGAGAGAGAGAGAGCCAGTGCAAGATTAGTATCCCAAGAAGCTCCACCAGCATCCACTTATCATCTTCCCCGTCGTTCCAAGATGCGTGTGTCTTTACCTGTCTCAGAAATCCATCCATCCTTGGCTCAGAGGGGACTCACAATCAGTGACGAGAATGAAGAACTGGGCCTGTTTCGCTAGTGTCCTGCTAGTACTGGGTGGGCACAGCTAGTTGCGGGAGAAAAAACAGCCCGAGGGAACTGGTGTAAGCAATGTGAATGATATGCCGGCGATGCGGAGTCTTGCTCTCTTATATACAAAGGTGGGCCTTATGGGCCTTACTTCACCCCAAGGCGGAGGCGCGCAGGGCCTCTTCGTCCATGGATCTCATTTCCTGGGCAGAAGAGGCGCCCAACGGGGGCGAGCAACCGGCGAACCGGGGCTTGGCGCTACCCCACCCTGGGCCCCCTCCCCCCCCCCCCCCCCCCAGTTGGGCCCACGTGTGTACTCACATGGGACTGAGTTCACATGAACGTGGAAAGCTAGCTTGCTATTGTCTCCCGCCGGAGGCGGGGGCCACCATGATTTTGGTGAGCACGCGCTACTCACCTAGCTGAGGGGACCCCGCATGGAGGGATGGGGCCCCGCCGCCGGTGAACACAAGGCCCAGAAGGCTGGCAGTCGCGTCTTCGTCTAGAAACGGGACGAGGTGGAGGACGAAGAGGGATTAAAGGAGAAAGCTGATTACCACAGCGCGTGGGACTTGCACGCGCGCACGCACGCACCCCCCTTCTGCTTCTGGCAAAACCTCTCCTACTCGACTAATTAGCCAATTGGGCCTTAATTAAGGCAGGCCCACTATCCGACGCCGGTTTCCAGGACAACTAGATCCACTCATGCCTCCCATTGCCCACTCTGTTTAGTTACTTGGAAAGCCTCGGCTCATTTTGCTCCTCGAGGCTCCTTGGAAGCACTAGCCCGTAAATTTTGCCCGCTCTTGCCGAAACTTCACGCAACACGGGCCCCGTAACGGGCCCCGCAAACTACTGTCGCTCTCCTGCTCCCGATTGCGATCTAGTTCGCCGCGAGCACCGACACCGCCGCCTTATCTGATTTTTCCTGCCCACTTATGTAAATCCTTGGAAATTATGTAAATTCGCCCCCGCCCCCCCCCCCCCCCCCCCCCCCGCCGCCGCCTGGAATCCCAGAGATTTGTCTGTGCTTTTGGATTTGTAATTAGTGCTTTTATAGTAGGGATTAGGTGATTCTTATCTGTCGGGATTGTTGGAGAAGTGATTTATGGAGAGTTGAACGAAGTTTGATGAGCTTTGAAAAATTGGGCAAATTTGAGGTGGAAAATTGTGGGAAAAATTATTTTTGAGCTTGGGCTTTGAAACTTATATCGTATGTTCTTCGATGCAAGGAAACATTACCCACCAAATTTTGGGCCCGGAAAATGTCGGGAAGTGTAAAAAATATGGGAAAAACCATTGAAAATTTCAAGAAATTCGTATTTCAAGAGCACTTTTTTTAGTGTTTTTGATAGAAATAGGGACTTTTTATTACGGATTATTTGTTTTCTATCCGTTTTGATACTCAAACAATCGATTCATGAAGAATTAGCCAAGGTTTGAGAACTTTCGAAAAATCGGGAAAAAATGTGAAGGGGTAGGCATGGAAAAATTTTGCGAAAAAATAAATTTTGAGCTAGGGCTCTGAAATTTATACCATATCTTCCTTGATATAAAAGAACGTTACCCACCAAATTTCAGCCCCGGAAAATGTCGGGAACATAAAAAAATATGGGAAAAACCCTTGAAAATTCGATAAAATTCGCATTTCAGGAGCACTTTTTTCACTGTTTTCGATAGAAATCCGGACTTTTTATTACGGATTATTTGTTTTCTATCCGTTTTGATACTCAAACAATCGATTTATGAAGCATTCTGCCAAATTTGAGAACTTTGAAAAAATCGTACATTTCCGAGGGTGAAAAATATATGAAAAAATAAACTTTGACTTAGGACTCTGAAATTTATATCATATCTTCCTTGATATAAACGAACATTCCCCACCAAATTTCAGCCCCGGAAAATGTCAGGAACATAAAAAAATATAGGAAGAACCCTTGAAAATTCGATAAAATTCGTGTTTTAGGAGCACTTTTTTTAGTGTTTTTGATAGAAATACGGGCTTTTTATTACGGATTATTTGTTTTCTATCCGTTTTGATACTCAAACAATCGATTCATGAAGAATTAGCCAAGGTTTGAGAACTTTCGAAAAATCGGGAAAAAATGTGAAGGGGTAGGCATGGAAAAATTTTGCGAAAAAATAAATTTTGAGCTAGGGCTCTGAAATTTATATCATATCTTCCTTGATATAAAAGAACATTACCCACCAAATTTCAGCCCCGGAAAATGTTGGGAACATAAAAAAATATGGGAAAAACCCTTGAAAATTCGATAAAATTCGCATTTCACGAGCACTTTTTTCACTGTTTTCGATAGAAATCCGGACTTTTTATTAGGGATTATTTGTTTTCTATCCGCTCTAATACTAAAACAATCGATTTATGAAGCATTCTGCCAAATTTGAGAACTTTGAAAAAATCGTGTATTTCCGAGGGTGAAAAACATATGAAAAACTAAACTTTGTCCCAGGACTTTGAAATTAATATCACATCTTCCTTAATACAAAAGAACATTCCCCACCAAATTTGAGCCGTGAAAGATTTCAGGAACTTCGAAAAAAAAAAAAATAAAAAGGTCCAAATAAAACGGAGTAGAATGATTTCTTCGAACAATTTTTAATACAACAACAGATGAAGATATCTTTAAAAGAGCGTGGGTGGAATCTGAGACGGATGCGAAATCGAGGAGAGTGTCCTCGATCTGTCAAAGGTGATTGCTGATGATCTCATTGTACATTGGAACTAGTGACCATCCCAGCTGACCAATGACTCCGCCAGTCATTCACGGGCATCACAATGGCTTTCGCTTTTCTTCCAATCAATCCTTCAAAGCCATTCTCCGAACAACCGAGTTGAAAGAAAGAATGAAAGAAGGTTCCCAAGGAATTATAGTCGCGCGCGAGAAGACCTCCAATCAAAAGCCTTTCGCTCGGAGTTTCTGTCCTTGAAGTAGAATCGGCCTTCGTTAAAACTAGAGTAAAACGACAGATCCGAAGAGCCTCGCACTTTCCACCACAATTTCCAGGAAGAGGAAGGAGCGAAGGGAATCTCGCTACTTCGCACATCTTCGATAATAGCCAGGCTATTGCCATCTGACATAATCAAAACCGACTGTACCAGTGCCTGACCCTCTCATTCCATCATGAATAATTGGATGCCACGATGGAAATGACTTTCTCCACCATCCACTGGAATTCTAGGGTAGGCAAATCAAATGATTCCTTATACTGTATAATAACAACTGATTTCTTAACAAAACATTTATTTATCAAAAAAAACAAACAAACAAACAAAAAAAAAGAGACAGCGCTACAATTACTGTACATCAGTCTTTATCACTTTAACGCAGTCGATTTCCATGCATCCGCGTATCAATTCGACTTAATCCTAACAAGCAGTCGTACAAGTCTCCTTAATTAAGAAATATCGATTTATAAAATCTAACATCTCGAATCTCAATGAAATTAATACAAACTAAAAGGTTTACATATGAAAGTCGTTGTAACATGAAAATTCTTCATTTACTATTCGACTTTCGAGGCGGTTTTTTCATCATATTGAACAGATGGAACCATCGGTGGCTTGAAACCATATTCAATCTTGGACTGTTTGAAACTCCCTGTATTCCCTTGGGAATTCTCTTGGCGGGCCCTTCTAGGAGAGATCAGATTCCCGCCATTTCCATTCTGACTCTCCATCGACGAATACTGAAAACTTTTCGGTTGAATGTACACTTGGGCCTGATGGGCAACGGGCCCCGAATGATCCTTTTCTTTCTCCCCTAAAACATACGTTCCCCTTCTCCTATACGACTGAGGCCCAGTCAGAGTCGAATAAGGATAAAAGTAATTCCCAAAAGTATATTTCCTTGGCAACTGGCCCAATTGTCTGGTCAAAACTATCTGATGAACGGGCCCATAGCCATTACTATAAACCTGATCGGAGTACTGAGAAGAATTCGTTTGACTATCTTCGTGAACTCTATAACCCTGAAAATGGGCCTTATCCTGACCCCGATTGAATTGATGATTCTTTTCGTACTGAACGTGTGGAAAGTGTCCTTGAATCTTACCAAATTTCTCTTGGTAAGGTCTTATTCTATCCGTCGATTTATCCACGTCTATTAAATACGAACGTGGGACTTGTCCACTGTGAGGCCCATTTAAATGGAACGCGTATGGTTGCACCACGTATCTTGGCAATGCGTATGGGATTTTTTTCTCCGCTACCTTTTCAATGTGAATGGGGTAAATGTGTGGAATACGAACTTGTTTTTCCACCACTCGGTCAATTGGGACTTGTATGTGAATGGGGATGGGGTGGGGAATCATCACCTGCTTCTCGACCACTTTCTCCACAGGATAGGGCACCTTTTGCTCGACCAGTTTCTCAATCGCTATGGGGTGAGGCACGTGCACCGTCTTCTCCACTACTTTCTCCACTGGATACTGAGAAAGGTATTGCACCTTTCGTAATTGATCGATATTTTCAATGGCTTCGATCTTTGTATCGAGATTTGGTGATTTTTCTTGGGTCGAAGCGGGCGATAAGAGTTTTTGGAAATCGTAATTGTAAGGCTTCGGCGATTCGGTTTCTGGTTTTTGGATATCGATGTATTGATCTTGATTTTGATTCGATGCTGATTGATTTAATTCGTCGATTATATTGACTTTTGTCATTAAAGGACGTTTAATGTCTACTTCGAAGTCGTGACGAGTACTTTCTGGGTTTGGTCTGAGAATATTACTTTGTGGCAGTTTTTCATCTAGTATTTCATTACTTTTGTAGATGTTAAAACTGGGTTGAATTGGTCTACGTTCTCGGGCAAGCTTTTGAATGTTTGGTACGTATTCTACTGGATAATGTATCTCTTGAATCGGTGCTGTATGAAAGATCTCCACTGATTTTTCTATCTCAACTGGTTGAGCTGGCACTTTTTGTGTCACTTCGTCGGAAATCTCTTGTTCTTCTAAAACTTGGTCGACTTGAGTCTCATTTTGATCACTTAGATTGTCTTCCTCATTGTTTATTAATCCTTGAAGGTTTTCTTCCACTTTTTCATTCGATGTTTCTGTGTTATAGGAAGTATTATTGATTTCACCGGAATTTAAAAGTGCCAAACCAGCTTGAAGAGGACTTAATTGATGATAATTAAATTCGACGATGTTACTTTTGGATTTTGACACTACGGGCTTCGAAGTACTTGGTACAAGATTCTCTTCTGGATCAACTGTGCTTGCGTAAGTATATCTATTCTGCCTGGGAATATCTTGAACGACTATTGGTTTCGAGAATTTCGAATTCAAAGCTATACTTGAATTTATAATCGTAGATTCTGTTGTTTCCATTTCAATTCTTTCTGTGATTATTTCTTCTTCAATTTGACTTCTGAAATTCTTAGCATTTATTAAATTCTCATTACTAATGATTCGAGACTGTTGATGCGGTAATCGATGCTGATTTTCTCTCGATTGAATTTTCCCCGAACTATAAAACACCTTCTTCTTCTTTTCATTATCCAAGATTTCCTCAGTGGGTTTCGTTCGATTTCTCAAAGCAATTCGATTATAAGAATAACCATTTCGAACTCTAGCACCAAAGGAGCCACTGTACTGCGTTTCCGAGGAATGTAGGATAAGTGATTCATCGGATTCCTCAGTGATATTCTCTAAAAATGATTTATTCGAATTCTGACTCGTCCTAGCAGTCCTTTGTAATTCCATCGAAGTATCTTCGACCGATTCATCCTCCAAACTCTCTCCGATTGATTTCGGAATATCCAATTTCCCAATGTACGGCTGTAAAAGAAACCACCACCACACCGTTTCCTATTAATATCAAAGAAGATTCTACATAACAAGAACAAATAATTTCCTTTCAGGAAAGTCTACCTGAGGATTATCAAGGAATTCGATACCAACTGAATCTTCATTGGCAGAATCATTAGAAGGCTTTCTATCGACTTTGTCATCGTTGGTAGAATCCGAGCTCGTCACAGCTGCTCGATCATCGGTGCCAAGTTGTACTGCTGCATAAGGAGAATCCAACGATCTCGTGCTCGTCCGTGCGTCTCCATCCCGATCATCCTTGATCTCATAGATATAACTGTAGACAGGTACCTCCTGGAACGTTGAAAGATATCTTACAAACAATAGGTAAGCCTTTATATAAATACTGGACTAAATTCTTTTCCATCTATTTCCGATCTTAGAAAAACCAATCCAAGACTCTTGGAACTTATTGGAAAAGAGGCTCGTTTAAACTCGCCGCTCTCTCACTTGACCGTGAAATTCAGGCGGATGGTTCGAACGGGACGAGGGATCTCGCAGAAAGTGAAGCAGGATGCCGTGGATCATCCTCGAAAGCTATTGTGTCATAACGCACTAGAATAGTAACCGTCTATCTTCACACATCGAAAAGATGATGAGATTTGCAAATATTCAAACTAGTTGGAAGTGTTGGCATGAATTATGAATACTTTCGTCATTTCTCAAGGTATGTTAAATATGATACATTACTTTTATAGACGATCTTTCGGTTTCTAAGAAATGATTAGTTTATTAGTGAAAGAAAGGAGAGGGATTGACCGGACTCTCACTGCTGTTTCTTTTGTCCAAGCGATGGAAGATTGCAAGCGGCCAGTAACTGCGTGTCTTCCCATTTCTCCTTCCTTCTTGGTAGAACGGCACAACACTCCGGGAGAAAGGATGATCATTCCGGGTGAGAGGGAAGAGGGACACCAACCACATAGCACCTTTCTCCGTGGAGAGACTCGTCGATGATACGAAATTCGGACGATTCAAGGTCGAAATATGTGGATTATTTTAAATATTACTCGTTTTATTTCATTATAACTATTTCGAATGATTTCAATCGCAAAGTGTTATATTGTTACGTCAGTTTTCAAGTACTTTCGTCACTTGTTCCTTAAAGGGGAAACAATGCTAGGTTCGTTGAAACACTTAAAGGAATACCGGCGTTTATTCTATTCGAGTGTTATGCAATTTTTCTAGACAGAGAAACAAAGAGAGTATAATAGAATCTCTTTTCTCTTCTCTCTCTCTCTCTCTTTCTTTCTTTCTCTCTTTGGCGCATAATGTGCGGATACCAAGCACTCGAAGTGGCACTCGAACTCGAAGCGTCGCAAGTAGATCGAGGTTAAAGATTTCTATGCCCCAAGGTGAAGGATGTGTCTCTCTTACTGTCTGTGGTGGTAGCTCTAGTGCTCTAGCATCAGTGTTCCGGGCTGATACGATTTTCTCTTGTTCAGTTCTCTGTCATCCCCAATTGAATATTAACGTTTAAAACACTTTTTAGAATTATTTTCTTGTTTTATTTCGAATATAGAATTTAGAATATATAGTTTTTATGGTGTTTCAAGGTTTCAGGAAGAGGATACGATTTAATGATCGACTTAATCGAGCAGGATTAATTATTATTAGTCTCGAATGCGTTTTCTGTCATCCCCAATTGAATATTAACGTTTAAAACCCTTTTTAGAATTATTTTCTTCTTATATTTCGAATATAGAATTTAGAATATATAGTTTTTATGGTGTTTCAAGGTTTCAGGAAGAAGATACGATTTAATGATCGACTTAATCGAGCAGGATTAATTATTGTTAGTCTCGAATGCGTAACCTGAATTCCATCGACGCATCCTGCATATCCGGATACTGTTACCTTGTCTGTCCACCTACACACATTATTTCGTCGTGGAAATCTTGATGTTTCTCCCACTAAAGAAAGCTAATACAGCTTCCAGTAGCAAAGGAGTTTCCGGATAATCTGACCAAAGGAAAAGGAGAAAGTGGCTCGATTGGAACTAGTAACATTTCATTTCCAATCGTGCTTCCTGTTTTTCCATGACCAATCTTACCTTGACAGTGTGTGCGAGGGAATTGTCGGGGATTTTTGTTAAGGAACGATTTTCGAGAAAGGGAGAAATATTGGGTGTAGAAAGTGGGAGAGTTAAAGGAACAAAAGATCGTCGATGTACTCACCTTTTCGTCGCTCCGATTCCCATGGGAGTCCTGCGCGTAGATCGCTGATATGCTCGCTATCCCTATTGTCAAGAGGACCTGGAATCATAATAAATACTAATCACTTTCCAAGAAACTACGAAATCAAGGTTACAATTAATTTAGTCTGTTAATTAAAAATGAATTGATTTCTTTTTTCTCAAGTATTCTACTTTAAATCATATATATATATATATATATATATATTTTTTGTACACTTAATGACTTTTGTAGGATTAGTAGTTTTCTAGTAGAAACTTTTTTCTATTAATGGCACAGTGATCTAGATCGATCGAATGATTCGGTGTGCTGATTCAGCGATCAATTAAAATATCTAGGATGAATGTCGATGATATACGACTTATTTATGAAAGGCATTGGGAACGAATTGGAGGAAAGTATAATCGTAACAATTTCTCGAGTCTTCTCTAATACGATTGGTTCTTCGATCATAAATCAATACTAGAGATTTCACTATTACTATATGAAATATCGATCGAAATCAAAGGAACTGGGAATGTATAATCGATTATGGTTGTTAAAGCTACTTTGAGTCATCTCTCACTTTCGCTCGTTTCCCTTTTTCCTCGGGCGAGCAACCGCTTATTGTCGCTTGATTATGGCAATGAGGAATTGGACGCGCGTGCGGAAGTAACACGCGAGAGAGACTTCCGACTTTTTTCTTTTAACATTAGTTAACGCAATGGGACGAACTTTTGCTTTTGTATTATAAAAGTCTAATAGTTCTACTTGTATTATTCTATGATTTTATTAATATATCTATTATCGTAAAGAATGTTTTAAGAATTGAAATATTATTTATTAGCTTTGATTCGATCAATCATACTTACAAGCTTGAATCTCATATCCGCAGTCTCGGAGACAATGAGTCGAGTTATCCGAAGGTTCCAGGTGATCCCGGAAATGTCCTTTACAAAGGAGACAATTGTTCTTTGATTCTTCAATAAGAATAGATGCTCGTCCTTCGATTCGATTGATTTTTCCTTGTAACGGTTGAGTATGGAGAGCGTCCTCGAGACGATGCACTCACTCCGAAAAGAAGTCGTGCACTAGCACGGTCGCCGGCGATACACTTGACTTCACCTGCTGCAGCTCCAGTTCCAAAGGCTCCGGTGAGCGGCACTGCCAACTGCCATTAAACCCACCTGTTGGAAGTCTCGCAGCATCCGAGCAAACGGCTCTCTTTAACTCCCGGGCGTGACATGCATCTCCCTCTCGGGAGAGAGAGAGGGCCTGGACCGCTTGGACGCTTGACCATCATCGAAATCTCGAGAAAGTGACATTGACCGAGAGAGCTCTCGCATTCCCCGAGCGGGAGCCGTTCGCTTCACGTTTCTCTCTTCCGCCTTTTTCTTTTGCAACGCGCGCAGAGTTATGCGCCCCTTTCATATCACTCTAATTTATCATTTTCCATCGTACGATTTTAGATTTAGTATTTGTACGATTTTTCTTTTCTTAATTTAATCGAATCTATAAAAGAAAGATATTTCATAGGAAAGATTTATATCGATCGAATTCAAAAGGCACGCCATAAGGAATGTTACTTCCAAGCGATTGTACCGACTATAATAAACCTTCGCGATCAAAGTACAACTTCGTTGAAATACTTGAGGACCGAGGGAGCTTCCGGCCGCGCAGAACACGGTATAAGACGAAAAGGCAGAAAAGCACAGAAAAGCGAGAGAGAGGCGCGCGGAGAAATGAGCTAAGTGCCAAAAAGCGAATAGAATACATCGAAGAGCGCGCAAAGTCTATTCTATATACCTTTAATACAAACATAACAAAAGTGATATGTGTGTGCCTGTGTGTGTGTGTGTGTGTGTGTGTGTGTGTGTGTGTGTCTCTCTCTCTCTCTCTCTCTCTCTCTCTCTCTCTCTCTCTCTCTCTCTCTCTCTCTCTCTCTCTCTCTCTCATCTGTGTATATGTGTGTTACGCGAAGAGAGCGAAGTGAACTCTCGTAAAGGAGAGGAGCCAATGCGAGGATGGCAATTCATCGAGAGCATCTGAAGAACACAGCTCTCGAAGAGCGCGGCTCGTTATAGGCCCTCGTGCGAGTTACAATTAATTGGAATCATTGAATAAGAATCAGGAGAAATCAAGCTATTAAAAACGATTAATCAAGATCGTAATATAAACTATTATATCGAAGTATGCTGCGACTGCTTAGGTAAGGGGAAACCGATCATTCCGGAGAGAGGTGGAGGAGTAGGAGTAGCAGGAGGAGGAGGAGGAGGAGGAGGAGGAGGAGGAGGAGGAGGACAGTGCGGAAATCGGTGCTAGCGAGAGCGACTGACGGACCGACGGACAAACACAGAGCACACACATCGCGTAGAAAAACAGAGACATCGGCCATCTGAATTAGGATTCGAACGATCTATCAAAATCGAGATGTGTTTAGAAATAACCGCTTCCTTTTTTTCTCCCATTCTTTTGCATTGATTCCTTACAACATTTACAACGATAACCTGTGTGCGAAAGAGAGAGAAAGAGAGAGAAAGATCGTGTGAAAGAAAGAAAGAGTGAAAGAGAGTGTGGCGGCGCGCGGGGCGGGTGCGGGTGCAGGGGGGGGGGGGGAAAAAGAAGAGTGAGTATCACTCGATGATAATCGCGTCATGTTGAGTACGCATAATGAAGAGTAAAATGCCACCCTTCCGAAGGAAAAAGTCTGGAAAGTCTTTCCCTGTTAAAGTCTGTACGCTCGACGCCGAACTCGAATTTAATCTTGAGGTTAGTTTTTGTGTGTGTTTCCTTTTTTTTTTTTGTTGCCTCTCTCGTCAATCATATGAATTTTTAGTCTTTTAGTATTATGAATGATATCTTTGATTATTAGTGGAGATCAACCGGCAGAGATTTATTTGATCTCGTATGTCGTACGATCGGGCTCAGGGAAACCTGGTATTTTGGATTGCAGTACGAAGATGCCAAAGGTTTTATATCTTGGCTCAAGTTAGATAAAAAGGGTACGTAATGGTACGTTAAAGGTTGTCAGCGTCAATAAGAACTCGTTGGAATTGTAATCGTTCGATTCAGTGCAGGACCAATGTATATCGCAACAACCGACGACTCCTTTTATGTTCCTCGCTAAGTTTTATCCGGAAGATGTGGCGGAAGAACTCGTACAAGAAGTAACGCAACACTTATTCTTCCTTCAAGTGAAACAAGCTATTTTGTCAATGGATATTTATTGTCCGCCGGAAGCATCTGTTTTATTAGCATCGTACGCCGTTCAAGCAAAGGTCTTTGTCTCTTTTTATTACGATGCGTCTCTTGTGATTATTCTATATTAATTATATTTCTTTTCAGTACGGAGATTACGACGAAGTATCCTACAGGCCAGGAATGTTGGTCAGCGAGGATTTATTACCGCAGCGTGTAATCGATCAATATCAGATGACTCCGGAGATGTGGGAAGATAGAATCAAAATCTGGTACGCCGATCATCGTGGAATGTCACGCGACGAAGCTGAAATGGAATATCTCAAGATAGCGCAAGATCTCGATATGTACGGTGTGAACTACTTTCCGATTAGTGTAAGTTAACAGGAAAAAGAAAGCGCACTCTTGGACGCTTTACGGTGTGACGAATGAACAAACAAAACAAACAAACAAAAACACACAACCGTCCTCTCTGGTACTGACGAAAGTCTTTTCCGCTCTCGGGACTGTTCCTAAACAGAATAAGAAGGAGACCGATCTTTGGTTGGGTGTGACTGCTCTTGGATTAAACATCTACGAGAAGGAGAACAAACTGGGTCCGAAGACAACGTTCACATGGTCCGAGATACGTCATATTAGTTTCGATGATAAGAAGTTCGTGATAAAACCTGTCGAGAAAACATCGCCAAACTTTGTCTTCTTCTCGCGGAAAGTCCGCATGAATAAACTGGTAAAGAAACAGTTAGATGTTGGCAGCTGGGTGAAGGGATTCGTAGCTTTAGGAATGGACGAACCGAACAGTGACAAAGACGCCCACCTGTTATTTGTTAAGATCCTCGACCTGTGTATTGGCAACCACGATCTATTTATGAGACGACGAAAGCCAGATTCCATGGAGGTCCAGCAGATGAAGGCACAAGCGAAAGAAGAGAAATCTAGGTATAGAAATAATAGAATCATTCTAGAATATATCTTTATACCTTAATCTTCCATATATCAAATAACCAAGTTTCCTATATATTTATCCTTCCATTCCGGAAGTCACATTTTACTGCTTTATAGGACTTTAAGCATGACTGCGCTATCGCAGAAGGTCAGTTAATAATGCACTTGGGATTCTTTCCCGAATGACTCCAGCGAGTAACAGCACTAATAGTGGCTTATTCTAACTGTATGCTTCAATTCCATCTCATAAAAGTTAATACTTCCCATCATAGAAATCACTTATAATCTTCACTCTGGTCATTTTCTTTTTCACTATTACTCGATGCGCGGAACAGGCGTCAAATAGAAAGGAACAAGTTAGCTCGAGAGAAACAATTGCGAGAAGCAGCGGAAAGAGAAAAAGCAGCGATGGAGCAAAGATTATTACAATATCAAGAAGAAATACGTTTGGCAAACGAAGCGCTTGTAAGTCAAATAGATGCCAAAATTAAAGCACATCTTTATAAATATTGATATATATAACAGAATGAATAATATTTCAGAGAAGATCAGAAGAAGCAGCGGACCTTTTAGCAGAGAAGAGTCGAGTAGCGGAAGAAGAAGCGATGTTGTTGAGTCAAAAAGCATCGGAAGCCGAACAAGAAATAACTCGTATACGATTAAACAATATGAAAACCGAAGAAGAGAAGGTTCATCTCGAAAGAAAAACGAGAGAAGCTGAACTCCTAACAGAAAGGCTGGTTCAAGAATCAGAAAGAAGAGCAGCGGAAGCTGAGAAATTAAAAGATGAATTACTTCGTGCTAGAATCGCTGAGAAAGAAGCGAAAGAAAAACTTCTGGAATTCCTCAGTCGAAACGCTTACACTGCAACAATAACTGTAAGTATAAATCTAAAAGTATTACTTTCTATAATTCCAAACAATCATAAACAAAAATCCCTCCTTTTTTCTTTTTTTTTTTTTTTTTTTTTTTTGTCATTCAGCCTGTGCCGAATCTTTTCCCATCGACGCAAGTACTTCCATCGGATCTTCAAGCTGATCTTCAAACTCTTCAATTAGAAGCGGAACCTTTACCAAGTGATCTTACTTCGTACGATTTAATAGCGGACGGTGATGTCGATCAATTATCTTTAGAGATAGAAAAAGAGCGTGTCGATTATTGGGAGAAGAGCAAACATCTGCAGGAACAATTAAAAGAGCTAAGAACGGAAATCGAGGTGATGAAGGTTGGTGAGAAGCAGTGCGAATTGGATCAATTGCACGAGGAACAAGTGCGACTTGGAGAGAATAAATATAGTACTCTTAAGAAAGTGAAATCAGGAAGTACCAAGGCTAGAGTAGCCTTTTTTGAAGAGTTATAGTATTTCTCGATTGAGATATATCGAGTTCTATATATATATATATATATATATATATATATATTTGTCTTCTTTAATGGAACAAAAAAAAAGCAAGCAACACACACAAAAAAAAAAGCCCTGTAAGAGAACGAGGACGTAGATAATACGTACGTTATATGTATACGTTCTAGAATACTTTAAAGTACGTTTGTCTCTTCTCTTTTCCAATTGGATATCCAAGTATTTCTTTCTTCGCTAATCATCATGCGATATGATTAGCTGGTACGATCGAAGACTAATATTATCGATCACCGGGATGTTCTCTCGAATGAATATCATATATCATACTCACCGTTTAGTGCCTTTCAGAAGTCGCGGTTTATCGTATTCGTGGCACAATTCGCCTTGAGATATCATCACTTTGGAATTGCCAGGCGTTCTCATTTGTCATCATCTCATTTCGAAAAACGAATAACACGTACGAGATAGAAAAAGGATGAAAGGGAAACATGCACACACACAGGAGAAATAACACGCGCACCGAGAGCATTACGGTCTAGTCAGTACTACTGTGAAAATAGTTATCAACTACGCCAAGCAACCCCATCTTTTCCGGCAGACACACACAGACACAGACACAGACACAGACACACGTATACAACTTTTTAAACAAGTAAGTAATAAATCCTTACGAATTGGCAATTCCTTGGGCGGATGGAAATGCGAGAGAAAAAGGAAGTTAGTAGCTGCCATATACGCGGAAACATAATATGTGATAGAATGTCGACAAAGCTTTCAAGACTTTTGTTATTATTCTTCCTCGTGTTTTCTTTATCCTCTACTCTGGTTTTTTCTCTTTTAAATTTATTGACACGCGTCGCGTGAGCCGAACGTTCGTACACGAATGTATCAACGAGAATAAGTTCGGTAAAGTCTGACTGGTAGATTTTATTCGCGCAAATAAAGAGAATCGTATAACTCTCTTTAATTCATTAATAAGAACACACACGCGCGCGCACGCACACTTACACAGACATACACACGTATAAAAGAGCTGGGAGAAATTGAAGGACTATTAAGGACTCTTCGAAGCAAGCATTCCCTAGAGGACAAAACCTAGATCTTACACGTTCCGTTTGTGACTCCGAAAGAAAGAAAGAAAAGAGAGAAAGAAAGAAAGAGCACAGAGTAAACATAAGAGACACACGGAACGTAGAAAATGAATGTGAGAACTAGGAGCGTTTTAATTGAGAAATAAAATGACCTTTTCGACGAATGTGATTCTATACTTTCCTATAGCTCGATTCTTTCAGTTTCGTTGACACAGAAAACAAAGCTGGACACCTAACAAAACAAGACTATACCGTTGACATTGCCGAAGGGAGAAACTCATGAAATTGATTGGCATTGAAGACTCTCGAACGATGTTTAATGAAGAAGGCAACCTTCGTTTAACTGGTATCTCTCATATATTTTTCATCCACTACACATTTTACAGGAATTCGTAACAATGGAACCTTTATTATTATAATGACAGGTATTATTTTTCGATAATTTATTAGATAAGAAAGGTTCTATTGTATGATTAGAGTTAGCAGAATGTTGGATCAAGCGGAGAACATTGAACTAGAGGAAATAAGTATTGTTGTTAGAGAAATTAGAAGTTGAAAGATAATGCTTCGTTTCCTATTGGTTTAAATTGTACGGTGACGAAATTGTTGAAAAGACCGCTCGATATTAAACGAACCGAAGTCATTCCATATTCGACGATCTCACGGAAATCTGGAAGAAAAAGGAAAAAAGAGGATTTTTCCATGGCTTTAATTAATTAACGCGATTATACTTTGATTGATCGATCACCGTTGCCTGGGATTTCACATGGCAATTAAAAGAGACGCGCGCGCGAGCGCGCGCAACGTGAAGATAATGAACTTTTCAATTGCGATCCCTGTGGGACTAGAATTAATGATGATCGATCGAACGCGAAAGGATCGGCGCATCCACGATTTTAACAAGGACACTAATTGAACTTGATGAATCGAGTCTGTTAAATCTAGTTAGAATTTATCAAGGACTTACCAGATTTTGTCTTCACACCACAAATTCTATCGAGAATTTGTATCTTCGAACTATCCAAGCCATAACTACCGCCAATCAATACTTGATCTTGTGGACTTCGTTCGTTGCACTGGGGATGAAATAGGAATTGAATTGCAAGAGAATATCGATGAAAGTTTTCTTATCTTGGAAGGAATCATCGAGTACGAACTTTGTGTGAAATGCCATCTTGAAGGAAACGAGAGAAGGAGAGATCGAAAGGACCAACTGCCAAGGAAGGAATCTCTACGATACTTGAATAAACCGCTGTGTAAGTACAATTCACACGATTACCATAATTCCTTAAAGTAAAAGCTTCGGATGAACTCACTGCTAATACATTACAAGCTGTGGAAATATAGAGATAAGACAATTCAAAATCGATCGTATTATAATTTGTAGGATTTTTAAGTAAGCAAATACGAACGCATAGGATTTTTAGGATAAACAACATAAATTGTAAATCCTTTGCCAACTTTTGGTACTCTATAACGAATAAGAGCAACATTCTGCGAACTTTGAAAGATCCTCGGACCTTTCTGTCCGCAGAATTCATCGACTCTTTGCTCCAAAGATAAAGGATGATCATCCGCGCTTGGGAATAATTCACCATTTAATTCCCAACCATCGACGGCCTATAAGAAATAATAAATTTCCCTCGAGTGAAAGAAAACTATGAAGAATGATAGAAAGTTTCAAATACTTCTTACAGAAATAAGTGCGAAAGATTCGCAAGGAAGATCCAAGTTGACAAAGTGAATTTCGACTCTTTTATCAGGATCGGTCAACAAATAGATAGCGCAGATTTTCTCATCATCGTTGTGAGCCACGTATTTAAAAGGTCCGGATTCCGAAGTGACGAACATACAATCTACGATGATTGAAAATCATCGAAAAATTCAAAGAACAAAGTTATTTCTTTAAGAAGAAGAAAAAAAAGAAGGAATAAAATGATTGGTATTAAATAATCAATCATAAACGTACCATCAATGGTGCGTGGTGATTGCAAAGCTTTTGACAATCGTTCTTCCACGTACGTATCCTTAATCAAGCCATTGTACGATGGCTGAAATAGCTCGGAAATTAAAACCCAATAATTCCCCCTCATGGAAATTGTTATATTACTACGATCCTTTTTCTCTGTGTATCGTGTTCTCTCGTGTTCTACGTGGTTGTTTCTTTTTCGGTGGCTGACAGGAGTACGCGGCAATAAAGGGGGGTGGATTATTGGTCGACGACGCGCGAGAAAACACCAATTTATTTCAGATTAAAGCCAATTTACTTGAGATCAGACGCGATTCCCGCTCGCATCAAATATCAAGTGATACAAGAGAATGATAATCAATGATAATCCCAATCATCAGAGAATTGATCGATTTATTCATTAATCAAGAAATATAACAATTCCTCGAAGGGAAACTTTTGACACAAGTTATAGAAATAAAACAAGACTTTTGAAAAAGCTTACCTGTTGCTTGTGAGAGTAATAAATACCCTGAACAAACAAAACAGGAAGAAGACCGAAGAAAATACTGATGAATGAAATCGTTTTCATACACGCGCCTTCAATCATCTTGAATCACTTTCAAACGAATTCAAGCAATAGAGATTCAACTTTCCTCGAACAACCGCCACGGAATTATTCGAAAATTCTCTAGAATAACTAGAGAATCGAATCAATTCAAATTGATAGAAGATTGAAAGTGAATATCGTAAATAACACTAGAATTTCCCACGGAGACAAAAGTTTGTCCTTTGCGGTTCGCGGAAGCTGGCGTACTCTCGTGGAGGACGAGGTTCGGTGGTACTCTTATACCAGCGGTGTTCTCATTTCTCTCTCCAACAAGACTGGAACAACCCTGCGCAACGAACGACGGCGTCCAACCCCTCCGCGAGTGATAGGACGGAGTAAAAGAGAAGAGGATAACAGAGGAAGTTCACGCCTGTCTATTATAATAACATTCTATCATCCTTTTAGAATCCTCTTTTCTCGTCGATCATTCTCGATTTCTCATCGAAAGCAAACACACAGAGGAGCTTTGTCAACCATTGAAACAATTCTTATATTAAATGGAGAAAAAAAAACAAGGATTTATTGAAATAAAAACGATTGGTTTACTTATGATTATCGCTGAGAAATTATCAAGCACGAAATGGTATTTGATGAGACAAAAGCTAGGGCGGGAAAAAAGGGTACCAGGAGAGAGAGAGAGAGAGAGAAAACTATCGGAGTTTACCGGAGAAAATACCAGAGTAAACGGGGCGAACGTGATTTAATCAAATTCAGCAGCTCTCCCTGGAATAAATCAAGCTGTGTGCTTGCTGAAGAAGAGAGTGGCCAGGATGTTCCTTTGCGGTGGTGAGCCACAATCTCTCTCTCTCTCTCTCTCTCTCTCGGTATTCGTGGAATCAATAAGCTCGCAAATGTAGCGGAAACGACGCTTCGCAATCTTTGAGTGAAATCATTATTGCGCTATTGAAATTTACCCTTTTTTTAAAAAAAAAGAGAGAGAGAGAGAGAGAAGAAGGGACGAGAATCTTTTCTTAGAAGAGACTTAGTAAGTTCAATCTGGATTACATAAGTGTTATAATCTATTATATAAAGCTCGAGAATAATTAAGGTCTACCAAGTAAATAAGTTTTATAATTTAAATCGACGTTTTCCGCGGGAACTTGACTTCTATCATGCCAACCATCGGATAATGGATTATGATAAAGTCCGTAATTAACACCACTCGTAGCGATCTTCTTTAAACCTTGGATACTCGAAAGTATAAGTGCCATCTTTGCCAAGAGTAATGCTTTGCCACCCAAGACAGCAAGGAATTGGAAACCCATTGGAATAAGTATCGAACCCATCAAAAGGAAACCCATCATCATCATTGGCATCATTTGACTGTGCTTCCTGCGGCGGCGTCTTCTTCTTCTAGCTTGGAATACAAAGAAAATACTCCCCCGATCGTTAAATAATTGATCTGTTATAATTAATGTTCGGCTGTTTCTTTTTCTTTTTTTCTTTCATACTGTGTTGAAATGATACCTTGAGAAATAGTCTCATCCGAATGATTATCTGGATTGTTCGATAGACTAATCGATAATTGATCGATATCTACTTTGAAGACATGACTACGCAATACTTTTGTCACACGATTTAAGATCACTCTTGTCCAAGACTCTTCGTCCGTCCTTAACAAACATATATTCTAGCTGTCAATAAAATCTCTCCGGAGCACTTGGGACTATTATGCGAGAAGCAATCTCTCACCCCATACGGTGATTTTCCGTCACGTTGCTTTCGTCCTCCCGAAAACGTACGAGGTCCAATCCATCGAATACAGGAATAACATCGTCGCCAAGAAATTCGTCGAGGATAGTTAATATCTTTTCTTGAAGACATCGTCGGAATTTCTCTAAGAATTCTTCTTGGCCAGAATTATTCCATGTCTTGTAAGGACAATTTCTAAGAATACCTTGTAAACCGGAATACCATCTTCCTTTATCCACGCAATATCCTCTCGATGGAAGAATGATTAAGAATGCCAGCACGTAGAATGCACGGTTGTGCATCTGAACGAATACAAAATGTACGATGAATGAATTGTTGAAAAGAAAATAAGAACTAGAACTATCGGAAGATCTTCTTTACCTCGAATTACGCACTTGAGTCTGTCGATTCCCGGCGAACAATACGGAGGAAGGCAAGGATTCTCGAATATATAGACGAAGGAAAGAAGAGAGGAAATGAATGGAAGTAATAATTAGGATTCATCGAAGGGCATCATCGGTCAAAAGGAGGCGCGCGTTTCATGCTCGAATAATAAAAGCGAGCCAATAATCAAAACTCTCGGAAGCGTATATTCACCGTCGAAACGGTAAAAATTAATATCTCTCTTCATCTTTTCAACTACTTCATTAAGAAAGGAGACTCTCTCGGATATAATAGAATCAGTGCCATTTATTGAAACATCTTCGTACAATTCGATTATACATCTTTAGTCGTCGAGCGGGAAAGCTATGATCGAGTTAGGTCGTAGAAAAAAGTGGGGAGATTCAGTCTTTAATAAATGCCCGAGTACTTTTACCCAGGCAAAGCTACTCTGCTACGTTTTACAGACATATGAACTATAACTGCATATCGAGTAACTATCTTCATTTATTGGTTCACGTTCTTCGTGATTCGAGGAAATAGCTGTTTCATTCGCTTTGCCAGTCTTTAGACGACATCGATTTCTAGGCAATGCTGAATTGATACACAATTCTAAAAGTGCCCATTCTTCGATCGAACCCAATGAACCTTCCTCGCTCAAAGAACTCACCGAACTATGACGCGATGGTGGAATATTTGATTTGCCAACACTATTTCGCGATGATTCATCATCCTCGTAATTCTCCGTACCATTCCCCATTGACGATGAACAATTAGCATTCGATCGAACATTTAAACCATTCGATAAACTTCGAATACTTTCTTGATGCTCGTTCGAAGTAATTGGATGTCTGACACTCGTTTGATTCGATCTTTCAGGAATTACAACGCGATTGCTTCGACTCGAATTACGAGAAACGTTTCTATTTCTTTCGCTAGGTTTAATTGTGAATCTTGAGAAATTTGTAGCGATTTCTGATTCTATGTTGGTTTGTTTAATGCTTGCCGGTTGTACTTGCGTTGCTACGTCTCGGTTTGAACATGTTCTACTTCGGAAATAAGGATTCGGTGGAGTTTGAAGTGTTCTTGGCTTGGAACAATGCTCGATCTTCTTTGTTGATGACATCGAAGGTGTTATTGATGATACATTTACAGCCTGAAAATTAATTATTTATTATTTCTTAGTGTTATTGTTATGTGTTTATAGAAATATTGATGAAAATTTACCCTAGGAATCCCTGAACGAATACACTGCGCTAACATGCTATCTTCATCCTCTTCTTCCTCGGATAAACAAATGTTATTCTCAAATGGAACAGCTGACCTTTCTGGATTCCGAATTCGACAAACTTGGTCGTATTTTTGTTCGCGTTCTTATTCAAATAAAACAGAAGAATTTGAACTGTAAGAATTCCTTTTCTTTAATAGTATGATTTTTAATTCTAAAATTACCTAAGTGTGTCTTTTTATTATGCTCGTATCTTGGCTGGAAGATTTTTACTGGATGAGACGTGGATGGCTTAGATTTCTCAACATTCTGCGATGATAATCCTGTCAATGGTGAAATATTCAATCTCGCCTGTGAAGAGAGCATAAGAAATGAAGAAAAATCCTTCTAATGGTAATATATTCTATTAATAGTATTTGCTTTCTTTTTTAACACCTTTGGCATAGCGGATCGTATGCATTCTGTTAAAATAGCTTCGTCATCGGAATGATTTAGACTGTCATCGGAAAGGTCAGGTTCGTTCTCAATATTTCCTGGTGAAATAGTCTTCGAAAGTACTTGATTCTTATTTCCATGACCACTTTCGACAGGCGACGATGAAGGTGTACCACATTTGTTAAATCTCTGTGGTAATATCTCCGATTTAGTCGCGCATGGCATACAATTGACTGGCGGTGGTGTTATTTGTCGGACTTTAGGCATTCCAGATTGAATACATTCGTCGAGGATTTTCTCATCCTCGCCTGAAAGATTGGAACTCTCATCGGAAAGATCATTTCGATGACATTCGATCTCATTCGATTCTTTATCTTCTTTTATAATATCTTCGCGAACACTTGGCATTGATAATGCTGATAGATTCGATTGTGAGCCAACTGGTGAAATATCAGCCGGTGTGTCTTCCGTACAATAAACATGCACTGTGTCTTGTGCGACAACTGTTTCGATTGGTGGATTTCTTTTCATTGTTGATGGATTTTCACTCGTCACACGATTTACTAATCGATTTACAGGTGTGCTTCTTGGACATCTAACTAAAACACGTGGTGTTTCTACTGGTGCCGATTGTTTTAAGATATTATTTGTTTTAAATGATTGTCTGTAACGATTATTTTGCATTCCACGACTGATACATGCTGCGAGAATATCTTCGTCATCTTCGTCACCTTCGTCAGCGTCGCTAACTTGTTCCTGTTCTTTTTCTACTTCCACTTGGCAAGCTTTCTCCGCGAAAGTCACTCTCTCTTTCGGTAATTCTCTTGTTTCAGTTGTTTCCTCGACGAGGCTCGTCGCCACTTTTTCTAGACTCGGTTGAATCGTACAATTCTCAGGTATTTTCACTTCATCATCGATTGTTAATGAACTAAGACTCGTCGCGGTTGAAAATTCGATAGGTGTTGATTCTTCTTTGAATGTTGCGATATCATCTTCGAATACACTTGTCCTTGCAACAGGAGTTTTGGAAAATGCTAGAAATAGTGATTAAATTGATAGAATTAAAATTGAAAGTAATCAATAATCGTAGCAGCCAATTCTTATTAGCTATTACTACTGTTTGTGTTTTGCGATCAACAACATTGCATACATAAATGTCGAATCGACGGCCTTACTGCTTCCTCTGGAATTTTGCTGACAAAATCAGCGCACTCGTTCTTCCGGTTCCCAGGACTCGGCGGCACCGTTTGTGTTGGGGAATCTGGTAATTCGCTTGGAGAAACAATACCGCTTGTTCTACGACTATAAAATAATATCATAATTATTATATATCCATTTATAGTATTTTTTTTATATGATTAATTACCTAAAGTCGCTAACAATAGAACTTCGATCATCGTGAATAGAAAATTGTTCGAAACCACTCAAGGATCCTAACGAACTACTTCGAGAAAACATTAGAGGTGTTTGTTCAGCATAGAAATCTTCGCCGCCGAATGTTACCATTTTTCCTACGATCGTAAAGAATGAATAAATGTTTCTATTAATGTTTGAGATTATTTTGAAATATCAACCTTCTTTATCAATAACTCTAGCGGATGATTTCTCTGCTGGAATATCAGGTTCCGATGGAGTCTCCGATACTTCTGGACTCGAACTTGTTTGCGATACAATATTGTTTGTTATTTCGGTTGAAGGCACTGGCTTCGCATCTTCCGTCGAAGCCTTCGAACTTGTCTCGGATACATTCTGCTGAGCATTCGTACTACCAAGAGAACTTAAAGAATTGACTCTTGGAAAAGCATCTGGCGTGGAACTCTCGTAATAACTATTTAATTTCTCATCTCCTAATGGAACGCAATCAGCATCTAATAAAGTCCTGCTTTCTTTCGGATTAGTCGGAGTCTTTCCTAGATGCGTTTGTGGAACGGTTCGCTCTTCTTCTTTGTGTCTTAAAGAATTTGTAACGTTAGGAATAACGGGCTTTTTCATAGACTTTTTTGTAGAATCGACAGTATTGTCTTTGGAGTCTTCTAATCTTAAATCGGACATTGATGTAGCCGTAGAGAAATTAAATGGTGTTTCGTATGGTGTTCCTTCGGTGCAATAAGTCTTTACTGTGTCTTCTTGAACACTGCCAGGGAAATATTCGTGTCCACTTTGTTTCTCATCTTCGTCGGTATCATTCTCAGCATATCTCAAACTATAATCCGTTGGTTGATCAAGATCTGTTTCAGCATAATCACCGAATAGATCGACTTTCTCACGTTCGGCGAATTCCTTCTTTCTTACAGACGAAACACGAGTTTGTGTTTCTTGTACAACTGTTTCTCGCTCGGAATGACGATGATGATCTCTTTCGATGTATTTCTTACTATAATCGACTGGTTCTTCACTCACCTCTTCTTCGTATGCTCCACCCTTTGAATCCATCATTCGATCTTTCTTAAATTCAATGATTCAACAAGATTTATCTTCTATTCTTAATCAAGTTGTTTGTTTATCGATCACAGGCACAAACACTTCATGACTTTCTTCGTAGCGATTCTAATGTCAGGTGGGTGAAAGTCCATCGAAGTCTCAAGGAATATCGAGGTCATCGACCGTCAAGCAATCCTCCGAAGGAAAAGTCCGCCATTCGCTACTTCACGTACCAGCGTCCTTAAAGTTAAAAGGGCGTCACGTGACTCCTCGAGAAGTGGCTGATCAGAGAATCATCCAACAAACCGAGACAGCTGATGCCGCCATGTTGTATTTTCAATGGTGTTGCCAAAATATTACATTTTTATATTTATAGTTCATCTTTTTTTTCATATATGTTTCATTTTATTACATCTGTTTTAATGTTGGAATTATTGTAAGAAATTTATATTAAATATTGTTCTTAGGAATTTATTCAGGAGTGTTATATTTAAGAATAAAGGTAAATGAAGGACAGTGATTGTAAAAATGTGGAATACTTATTTATTTAAGAGCTTAAGAGCGTTACAATGCACGCGTTATAGACCTGGTATTCGATTAGTAATACAAAGTGCACAAAGTTCGATTCTTCCATTCGGATTTCCTTCAGTCACACACAATTGTTCTTTAACACCTATCCTCGTCCTCTACCAGTTTGCGAACCACCCGGTTGACTTTGTTGGTTGAGCCAAGGTGCGGAGCCTGTTCCTCTTCCTCTTTGATTCTGTCCTCGTCCTCTGCCACGAGCTGGAAACATAAATCATTGATATTTGTATTTCAAAATGATGAAACTTTCTTTTAAATAGTTAGAATTTAAGATATGTTGTATAAATAATAGTAGAATATTAAATCGAACCTTGTGCTCGAAGAATAGCAGATTTTCCTCTGCCAGCGGTTCCGGAACCTTTGCCACCCGGACGCTTAAACATCGGCGCATTTTTCAGCATATCCGGTAATATTAGAAAATGGATTTTCGAGCCTCGAATATAAACATTTTCTAATTGTGCGACACGTCCGTCTCGATGAGTGACTGTTATATTTTGCATTTGACAGTTCATGTTGTCTTCGGCTTCTATTAATTTACCCCGGTAAACCTCGCCGGTGTTAGTCTCGCAGGTTATGGTGTGACCTTCTGCTTCGTGCAGCACTTTTATTGGAACACCGATCGACATCTTCGAGTTGGATTTCTCAGAAATATTTCCTAGCCTCGTACGATCTTCGTCACTGCTTTTGAAAAGCTTGCGATTATTAATTAGGATTACTAATTAATGAATTCCCGTCAGTCGTTATAGCGCTTGATTCTCCCAAACAAAGATAACCTCACATAATGGAAGTTTGGACTTGTGCCTATGTTCAGAGCATACATAAAATCTGCTGACTCGCAGCCAACTTCAGACCGGTCACGAAATCGGTCAAAAATGATCAGTTTTCAGCGCGGGAAATTCAAATATCATGCCGCCAGCCGCCATCTTGTTCGACCTGTGCCTATGTTCAGAGCGGTTGTAAAATCTGCTGACTCGCAGCCAACTTCAGACTGGTAGCAAAATCGGTCGAAAATGACCACTTTTAAGCGCGGGAAATTCAAATCCCACACCGCCAGCCGCCATCTTGTTTCACCTGTGCCTACGTTCATGCCATTCAAGAATTCGCATAGTTCATGGTTAACTCTAGACCAATCAGAAAGCAGGACTCGGCCATGTTGCTCGACCTGTGCCTATGTTCAGAGCGTTCCTAAAATCTGCTGACTCGCAGCCAACTTCAGACTGGTAGCGAAATCGGTCGAAAATGACCACTTTTAAGCGCGGGAAATTCAAATCCCACACCGCCAGCCGCCATCTTGTTCCACCTGTGCCTACGTTCAGGCCGTTCAAGAATTCGCATAGTTCATGGTTAACTCTAGACCAATCAGAAAGCAGGAGTCGGCCATCTTGCTCGACCTGTGCCTATGTTCAGAGCGTTCCTAAAATCTGCTGACTCGCAGCCAACTTCAGACAGGTAGCGAAATCGGTCAAAAATGACCACTTTTAAGCGCGGGAAATTCAAATCCAACACCGCCAGCCGCCATCTTGTTCCACCTGTGCCTACGTTCAGGCTGTTCAAGAATTCGCATAGTTCATGGTTAACTCTAGACCAATCAGAAAGCACGAGTCGGCCATCTTGCGCGACCTGTGCCTATGTTCAGAGCGTTCCTAAAATCTGCTGGCCTGCAGCCAACTTCAGACTGGTCACGAAATCGGTCAAAAAAGGCCACTTTTAAGCGCGGGAAATTCAAATCCCACACCGCCAGCCGCCATCTTGTCCGACCTGTGCCTATGTTCAGAGCATTGCGAAAATCTGCCGACCTGCAGCCAACTTCAGAGCGGTCACAAAATCGGTCAAAAATCCTCGTTTCTTAGCGCGGGAAATTCAAATATCATACCCCACCAGCGGCCATCTTGCTTCACTCGTGCCTATGTTCACAGCATGTTTCTAGAGCGGGAAATTTGAATTTCAAGCAGCATAATCTTATAAAAGAGACGTTGAAATAGATGAATCTTCGACTCGAATATCTGAAACGATGAATTAACTTTTGGACAGGGTGTGTTACGGCAATAAATTTACATATATTCTGTCTTTAAATATACATAAATATAGTCGACTATAATTATAAATGTTAAGAACGGTCGAAGGATCTCGGTTGGGCTAAGTGGGCTTGAAAGGACTCCTAGTTAGTCCGAAGAGATAGGCGAGAGGGAAGAAGAAGAAGAAGAAGAGGATACCGAAGAAATGCAAGGAGAGAGTAAAACGTCGCAGAAGATGTGAGGGGGGGGGGGCAGAAGAACAAATAGAAAAAGTTTTCTGCAATGGGAAAAAGGAGGGAAGAAATGGGGGGGGGGAGGGGGGAGAGTGGGGGCTAAATTTAAGGGTAAAAAAGGAGATATCGCAAGGAGGGGGACCTGGAGGACGGGAGACCTCTGCGCAAGGACGCTGAATTTGTTCGATTAGGCGAACCTAAGTCCCTAAAGCATTTTTCTTTGCTCGCGGTTCCTGGCGATCTTCCTGTGTAATATATTAAAGACCTTATCTCCTTAATCGCTTAGACGTACTAATAATGATCTTAGCAGTTACACAAGCATCATCGGTGCTTCCCTCATCTCTCTTTCCTCCTGCACGACTCTCCGATCCCAGATTAATTCAGGTCCGGCCACAGATCATACCGTGATATTCATCGATCATCAACCATACTCTCTCTCTCTCTCTCTCTCGCAAAGGAAGATTCCCTCGGTTAAATCTCCAGACAAGAACAATCATTCCTAAAGTCAGCTTTTCAGCTCCTCTCATCATCTTCCAGCTGATTTTTCATCTATCTTTATTCGCACCTTTCTTTCTTTCTTTCTTTCAATATTGCACGCAAAATCTTTCATTCGAATACATTCGTGTCACAATCTCTCGTTTATCTCAGACATCATTTATTCGATCTCTCGTTCTCTCGGTTTCGTTCTTTCTTTCGTTCTTTCTCTCGGTCGCAATTGCCGTTCGTATCGCGCGATGTCTCTCTTAGAAAAATATGCTATGCCCTAAAGTAGGATGGGTGTCTCGTGTTTTTTCTTCGTCTCCTGCCTGGCATTTCATCCCTTTTTTGTCGCGTGGTTTTTGTAATCTCGATGTCTTGCGAGCCATTCTTTAATGACTACAGGCTTAGCAAAGCGTTAGCCTAGGCGGATTATATTCTGGAAGTGTTGTCTTTCGTTTTCTTTCTCTTCTAAAAGAAGTAAAGAAATGTTTTAACAGTTTCTCGACACTTCTAGAATATTTAGATGGTAAACACCGTTCTCGCACGATAGGCGGTTGGACTTTTACGGACCTTTCCGGTCTCTCTTCGTCTCCGATCACGAGAAAAACGCATCTCTTTTCTGATAGTGTTCGGGGACGAAGGATCTTCTATCGTTTCTAAACTACGAGAAAATCCTTCTAAAGAACATTACTAAAGTCCCTGAAAAACTTTCTTATTGCAGTTTCCTTTTCTTTGATCCGGCGGGTATGTGAAACGCTCGTGATCGGAGTGTTGTTGTTGGTTTCTCGATGATTCCTGTGAGAAAGCCCGCACGGGGGAATCTGGTGTTATGGTTTCTTTTTCTTGCTTGTACGCGTTTTATATCGATACAATTCTGGTGTTCGTCGGGTGCGATATAAAAATACGATAAAAACGACGAGGTTTTGCTTTAACAAGCCATTGGCGAACGTGTGTGTGTCTTACTTCATTCCTTTCCTTGGCTCAGTTTTTCACTTATTTCCATCACTCCTTCATATTTTCCCCTCGCACTGTGTTCCAACTACGAATCTATGTTCAAATCAGACAGAAACCTTTCTCTTTCTCTCTCTCTCTCTCTCTCTCTCTCTCTCTCTCTCTCTCTCTCTCTCTCTCTCTCTCTCTCTCTCTCTCTCTCTCTCTCTCTCTCTCTCTCTCTCTCTCTCTCTTTAATATTCCTTTCCCGCGAATGATAGGATCATCGTATTATCATTTCAATTCTTTTTAAAACCGACGAAAGAAAAAGTCGCTTTAATTTCACGGCCTGTTTAAAAACCACACTCGAGAGAGATCTTTAGGATTCTATTTTGATCTAATATTCTCTCTATTCGTGTGTTTCTTTCATCGTATAATAGAAATTCTAAAGATTTCCAAAATCCTTCCATTTCTAACTGCCACGTATCCTGGTGTGTATGTATGTGTGTGTAAAAATCTTGAGAAAGAGCGGCGAGCTGACAAAGAGCGGCGCGTGTTTTTTTCCTTTTCGTGTCCTCCGATTTGTATATTAATATACATATACATATACATATATATATATATATATGCGTGTGTGTTCTTCTGTGCATTAAATAACACGAGATAGATTGAGAAACATAATTTGAAACATATCTTTTTAATGAGGAATAATGCTGGTTATATTCACGTGAAATTGGACATAAACACACAGTACTACTTATATTCATTGCATTATCTTTATGAATCAATAGACTAATATACTTAATTCATTATTAGACTAATTGTTAAACCTAGGATTGTGATCACCCATATCAACGTCAGCCACTACCTAAAGCAACACTCCCGTTTTTTGTTTCATTTCCTTTTTTGTTTATCCAGCGGCGCAACGCACGCACGCTCGCTCGCTCGCTCGCTCGCTTTCAAATGGCTCGCTCGCTCGCTCGCACGCTCGCGCGTATTGCCTTCTTCGATATACGAACGAAACGGAAATATATATATATATATATATATATATATACGTAATATATATATGCATGTACCTTTATCTATAAAAACTTTCGATCTTAAAAAAAAAACAAAAAACACACCCGAACTCTCGGTGATGATTGATCGGTTGAAAGGGGTTGATTGTTGTCTCCTTGTTTCTATATATATATACTCGTAGGATCCTTGGTTGTTTGTATCCTGTTCTCTCAAACACCGAGAGTCCTTTTTAGCTCGCATTAAAAACAAACAGGTTTGCCTTTTCTTTTACCTTTCTCTCTCTCTCTCTTTCTTTCTTTCTCTCCTTTCACATATATATATATATATCGATCACCAAAAATCTGTCTATCTCACATTCTCGTGTTCTTTTTCCACCTCAAAGTAGTTAATTCTTTTGCTATTCGCGCGCGCGGACTCGTTCTTTAAGTAAATTAATAAACGTAATATAGAATCGTAATAATTAATAATGATCATAATAATAATAATAATAATAATAATAATAATAATAAACCGTAATAGTCGTGAGATAATAATAGGTAATAGTAGTAGGTAAGCTGGCAGCAGTTAGTAACCAAATATATTCTTTTTCTTCGATTAAAAATGTTCTCTCTATCGTTCGCACTTTCTCTCCACCGCTCTCACATTCGTTTTCACTCTCTTTCGTGCTTTCTCTCTCTCTCTCTCTCTCTCTCTCTCTCTCTCTCTCTCTCTCTCTCTTTCGCTCTCTCGCTTAGAATGACAATCCTCTGCAATGGCACTCTGACATCCGATTACGAACGCACCCACACACATATACGCACGCGCGCACGCACGCGCGCACGCACCCACGCTTCATTAACAAAGAAATTATTTCGTGTAGTTTTTCTTCGCGCGTAGAATCGAACCGCTCTCTCTTTCATTTATATATCCTTTCTCTCGGCATGTGTATATCGTATTCTACCGTTGTCAAACAAAAGTATAGTTTTTCCTTCCCCTGGTTTCTCGGGCGCCTTGCGCTTGGAACTCTCTTTCTCTCTCGCGCACACTTAGAGACATTAAAGAAGACACGCACACATATCATTTCATTCGTCATTCAAATCTATTCTCAGAATCATTCGACATATACACATATCTCCGTTTCATTCCATCGATGTGCAATCAGCTGCCAGATAATTTATTTACCTCTCTCTCTCTCTCTCTGTCTTTCGATTTTCGACTCTCTCTCTCTCTCTCTCTCTCTCTCTCTCTCTCTCTCTCTCTCTCTCTCTTTTTCAATCGTTCGTCCCACTCGCCCATTATCCGTTCACTCATTTCTCATATTCTCCCTCTCTAGCATATTCTTTTCTTTACGCACACTTTCCCTCTCTCTCTCTCTCACTCTCTCTCTCTCATTCTCTCTCTCTCACACGCTGTGTTTTTTTATATTCTGTTTGTTTTTCTGTTTATATAGTTATATAACCATTTTTTTCCCAACGACTACGCACTAAATAGTTCAAATTTTTTGCACTTTTTCACCAACAACAACCGGATTGTTGCGCCGTATCTCTTGAGCGCCCATTTGTCTGTAGTCGAACTTGCAGTCGTGCTTGTCACTGTACCGATGCACGGAGCAAAAGAGTCCTCCACAGCGGCACTCGAATCCTATAAAATAAATTTGATAGATTATAGAACAATTATTGAGTGATAGTAATATTGGATTAATGGGTTCTTCGATGACTCACCGGTTAAGCCGACTTTTTTGCGACAAAGGGCACAACGATTTTTCTTCTTCTTCGATTCTTTGTCAGTCTCTTTGCCGTCGAAGCAATCGTCAGCGTCGCCGCTACTCACGGAGCCCTCGGCGGCTGCTCCGCTCGCCGATACTTCGCTTTCCTGATCTTCTCTGTTCACCTTTATTAAGGAACAATTCTATTACTATGAAATACTCACGAAAATATATCATATTTCATGATGATTATACTTTTTCTTTTTAATGATTATTTTCAGATTCAGTTAATATTTACTTCTTTGGGGTTGGGCAGATCAGTGCTGGACTGCGGTATGGTAGGAATGGTAGGCTGTGCTGTGGTTCCAGTGGCGGCGGGACTACCGAAGCCACTCTGCAATGTGCCAGCATTGCCGGAAACGGCGGTCTGCGATGAGGGGACCGTTGCGGCCGAAACCGGGGGTTGTTGTTTCTTCTTAAGATTTTCCTTATAGCAAAGTGAACAGAGGCCGTCTGTTGCTGGTGAGCCATAAAATCCACAACCGCTACGGCATAATGCTTGCATCGGATTCGACTCGCGCTCCATTTCTTTGCCGTTTTTCTTTCTTCTTCTTCTTCTTCTTCTTCTTCTTTATATCTTCCTTTATATTAAAACTCCTGTCGAATCAAGTCCTTCTCTTTCTTTAGAGAAGTTACGTACGGGCGCGCGTGTGTGTGTGTGTGTGTGTGTGTATGATGCGAAAGAGTGTTTTATTACTCTCGCAGTTTTTTCTTTTTTAATTGCGAGAAATAGTGCGGCGGCCTTCTTCTTCTTTCTTCTTCCTCTTATAATTAGTCAACTCTCCTCGACAGGAGCTAACTAACTATTCCTTGCCACGACTCGCTCCTCGGTTACTCCTGGACGACCGTGTGTCACCATGAACCCGCCTGTTGTACAAAAATACATTCGAATTAATTTCACTTCTTTTATAATATCCAATATCGAGCATTATTTTATCTGGCAGTCTTTTCTCACACCTTTCTTCTTTAATAACACTTAAGAATTATTCAAAGAGATATGATTTCTTTGCGAAGTAACAGTTAAAACTTTGCCCGCCTTTCATTTCGAACTGTTGTGTGTTTGAGGGGGACGGGCGAATTGTTTTGGAGAGTTGTCATCGAGCCGGTTGTATGTCAGCCGTGATTTAGGCATCTTTTGAGACTAGTTAAATTACGAGCTAAGTGTACTTAAGTTTCTATATGTCGAATCTCATTCGTAGAACGCGGATCAAGCTCGCAACTAACCCCAGTCGGACGGACTCTCCTCTCCGACGATAACCCTTCTACCGCACACTGCATACGTAACACACGGATCAACCGACAGCAAATACACAGAGACACACAGCAGACACAGAGAGAAACACACATACACTCGTGGGGAGAGAGAGAGAGAGAGAGAGAGAGAGCGCACGCGAGGCGGTTATCGGAAAGTAAAAGTCCGAGGAAACGGAGAGCGCGACGACGACGACGACGACGACAACGACGAATTTCCATCAGTATTAGAAACAGGATAGGAAAGAAATAAGATAATTGAACACACACTTCGATAAGATTTAATCCAACCTATCACTTTAATTCGTCACAATTGAATATTGAAAGAAAGAAACTTCGAACAACTCACTTTCCTTACTCGCATTGTAATCGAGCGAGGGCAACATGGGCGAATAGAAGAGAGAGAGAGACAGCGAGTTGCCTCGTCGTTGTTCCCCAGGGTGTCTGGGAATTCCGGGAGATTTCGTCCAGGTGGCAAAAAAACTTGGCGATTTTATGTAAAGTGTTCACTTTGCCAACGGTTTCCCTCCTCTTAGCCAGGGCGTATTTCACTCAGGTGGAAGACTAAGGCTTCAGTCAGGAAGAGGAGAATTCACTTTCTTGCACTAACTCCTGTGGGAGAGGTTGCTTGTTCTCCGGGAGCCTTGATTCCTCCTCGGCGGCTGGCGTGTGCGGCGCTCGATACTATGATTCAGCCTCGGCGCTCGGGGGCCGAGCCAGCCGAGGAAGCAGCCGCAAGGACGGCGGAGCAACGATAACGGCGACGAGCGAATGTTTTCACGATGGCGCTCGGTTATCCTCTCCTTCTCTCTCTCTCTCTGTCGAAGTAGCACTCGCCAGAGCTCGGCCTTCGGGCGAGCGTGCAAGCGACGACACCGCCAGAGCGCGCCGATCAACTCTCCTTTGTGCCTTTTATACCATTTTAATAATTTATATCCTTTTTGATTATATTAATGTCTCCTTTTTCAATTGATTTAAATCTCTTTTTATCTTTCCAAGAAGTTCTATTTTTCAACTGCTTTGTATACTTTGATTCTTCTTGTTCCATTTTGTAGTTATTTGCTTGCTCGAACTTGTTAAGTCTCTTGTTTCCCGTACTCTTCCTGGTTCTGCGGAGAGACCAGCTGCGTCGGATACGCTCTCTCTCCGAGTAGTGTGTGCCGTTCATCCTTATCCGTCGTCTACATCTTTGACTCTCTCCCCGCTCCCTTGCACAACCTAGTAACAGCTACCCTTTCCACAAGTAGTCGTGTGGGACACGCTTGCGCAGCTGGTGCATCTCTCTTAACATATATGTTACCCGTGTGTGGCTTTGCTGCTGACTCTGTCGTTCCAGCACTCGGCATAACAGAGCCGCAATGCAACAGAGGGAAACCCAGTGAACGGAGCAGTAGCAGAGATATCTAGTTACTTTCTTCCCTGTTTTACGTGACCCCTGACAGACACTTCTTCCCCTTTCCCTTTTTCAACCCGACCTTGCCTTCTTTCTCTCTTTCTCTCTAAGAGATCGAGTGGGAGATGAGTGATCATCACCGAGGACTAGTTTAAATTCATATGATAATCATACTAACGACAGTTATACCTTTTACTTTGAATTCAAGCTTCTTTTTTTTTATAGTAATTGAAATAGTACTTTTAAGTCTCTCATAAAGAGTGTTTGCCAGTGGCGTAGCAGGTGCATTGCCAGCTGTGCGTGTTTTCAATCGTTTTAGCAGTGGATTCTCGCGATCTTTTTCATTTCTGTATTTCATCTTGAGTTATTGGTGGAATTAGTTCAAGTCTGTTTGTAATTGATAGTTTCAATTTCGTGGTTGTATACGATGAAGCAATATATCGCTCGTAGGTGGAGGAGAATGGAACTCCCAGCAAGTAGAATAAGCCTGGCTGACTACTTTCCTTGCGGAATACTCCTACAAGTTGATATTGAGTCGAATGACTAACACTCGGCTTCTCCTATCTATGCCAATGGAAACGAAACTTCGTAGCAATGACTAACTTTGCGTTTATATCTGCCATTTAAATCTCGTTAAGGATAGAAAATAGCAATTCTAGAAATACTGGAATAAAAGAAACCACAGACTATCGAAATATATAAGGTAAGAAAAAGTACGCGATTGGTTTAATCATTGGCTGAGCAATCGGTACTCGAAATTTAGAAACAGATAGCGTGATGTCCACGTGGTTACTGGCTGAATACATGAGAAACCACTTTTCCCTCTCCTCTCATTGAATTCAAACGGACATACTTCGATGGTAAATACGCGAAGATAGAGTCGCTGTTTTGTTTGCTGGGATCGGCTTTGAATCGCACGGGGAAACACAGCCGCAAGGGGGGTTCTACCTATTAGCCAATCAGCTAGCTGGAATGGCAACCTGCCAGGAACCGTACGGTTACTGTGACGCGGCGACGACGATGACTGCGCCTCGAAATCCCCCGGGAACTATTAGTCGACGATAAGGAATCGTACTCGAACGATTAGTCCGCAGGAAATAAACATGTTGCCGAATGATAAGGCTACCAATTCAACCAACCATTCCGATTGCTTCGTATCTAGTTAGATGTCTATTTGAAGAGCCATTGTTATTAATAGTAAATAATGCCGTTGAAACAGGTTAAGGATTTAACCTTAGACATTCCAATTGAATTATTCATTAATTCAAGATATATGTTTTGAATAAGTTATTAATATAGAAAAAGATGATGTTCAAGATACTTTTGAAGGTTTTAAGATACAACTTTGTTGTGAATACATAGTTTTCCTTCTACGATTAAAATTACTAAGATCCACTACTCACAACAGTGTCGCAATCTTGTGAAACCGCTCGAAATTAGTGGCGACGCAGATACAATCGAACCCTGCATATCTCGATCGGTCAAACTCTCGATCCGATGCGTGTGCCTGCCTGTCCCCTCAGAGTTTCGCAGTAGCAAATACGAGGAAACCGAACGGCGAAAATACTAAAGGCTCGTTTACATGTGCGCGTAGTAAATTCGCAAGCCAGCTGGCAACTGAAGCGCCGCATTCTTCCACTCGAAATACAATTCCACGTGATGGTTTTTCGAATTTCTACCGAATAGTATTGTTTTGCGTATGCGACTTGTTGATTCTGAGCATTGCCATTGTTAAACTCGAAGGACATCGACCTTTTTCATTGCCATTCTTGTATGCTTTACTGTCTGCATTGACAATTATAGAAAATACCGTGTGAATTGAGAAAGTAGTTAAAGAAATGTTAATATTAAAAGTTACTCTTTGTTGGTAATGAATTAGTAGGTTGAAATGGTAATTTGTAAGACAGCTGTTTGTACTAGCAGCTGTTGTGAGTCAAGGAAAGTGACTAGCCAGGCTTATTCCACTTGTGCCTCCCCTACTCACAGCCCTTTCATTTTTCTAACTTTCCAAAGACTAATCAAAAAACATTCCCTCCATTAATTACCAACTAACTCTCACTTCACAAACACTGACAATAAAAACAATCTTTTTCCAAACAAAGCACAAAGTTATAAAATCACTATATTAATAAATCCCAACATAATGAAATTACTAATGAAATAAAATGATTTCGTATTATAACCAATAAGAAAGGTAGAAGACAAGAATATCCGAAAGTTTCATCGCTTTCACCGATTATTCACCAGTTTTGGAGAGAGGCGAGTGAGCGAGCGAGCGAGCGCGTCGACCCTCGAGACTCGCATGCAAAACAAGGGTCGTATTTTTGTCCGCACAAAGCCACAAAGCCGCCGGCGAGGAGAGTCTCTTTGACCACTTTGTCGAATCCAGGGAGTTAGAGACAAAGCGAGAGAGAAAGAGAGAGAACACAGCCTGCTAGATTGTGTGTGTGTTCCTCTCTCTACTTTGCCTCCGTTCTCTATCTCTACTTGCTCCGCTGACCAATTGGCTGGCCCACGTGTCGCGTTTGACACAACGCTCGTGACATTAGTTTCCCCTTCCTTTCATTTCCCTCTCTCTCACTCCCTCTCTCTCTCTCTCTCTCTTTCTTTCTTTCTTCAACCAGTATAACCTACGATTCTAATCTCATAAAAGCACTATTTCCACTTTAAACTACTTTAATTATACATTAAACATATACTGGGAGAAATTCAAGGGGATAAATAAGTTTTTCCAAGCTTTAAGTAGATCGCTAGTAATTCCCATGGGAATGCTATCTGAAGAGGGGTCCAGATAACGCTCATGGGGGAGGAGGCAAAGAGAGTGCAAGCGCGCATTGTGCGTGCATCGGTTGACACGGGGGCAGAGCGCGGCCAGCGAGAGGGCAAAGTCAAAACAACACACACCAAACGAGAGAATAGAACTAGCAGAGCAAACGAGAGAAAGAGAGAGGATATATCATGGATGGTAGAGGGGAGTAGCAGAGATAGTAGCATAGGGAACGTCTGCCACTCGTTGGTGGTATATGCTACTAGCTGACGCAAGTGGCAGCGTTACGCTGCGAGATCTTTGCGAGAACAAACGGTAGTTGTCGCGCTAGACTCTCCTTAGGAATTGACTGTAATTAATTAACCATTCATGAAGTCATTCATAAAGATTCGAATGAAAAACTTGCTTCTACCACAAGTGCAATGATATTTAATTATAGATTCAATATGATTGTTAGAATGGTATTAGATATTCGTAGAGTTTTAGAAGAATGTTATATAAATACTAGATGAATTGGTTATAATTATTGACAGGGTTAATTAAAGAGAATAGAATGATGAAAGTATGTTGTTGATTGAAACTGAAGTTGCAGCCGTGGCCATTGCAACTTGATTTACAATCGCGTGTGTGTATTGAAAGTATATGTGTTTCGGAGGGCGAAGAGAGAAGAGAGAAGAGAGAGAGAGATTGTAAGAACTTAAAGGGCCACTTTCGAAAGGGAAGAAGAGAAGCAAGGGAAGGCTCTCTCGAACGGTACAAATGCAGAAGAAGAGTGTATGAACTGGTATTGCCGAATCGAATATATCGGCGCTGGCATCGTGCGGAGAGCAGAGCACGACGACGGCGGCGCGCGCGCGAGCCAGGCCACCACTAGATAGAAAGACATGGCTTCCATCCTTGAATACGTACTTAGTCAGAAATTGCGTCGTTCCTTTGTCCCCGTTGGCCGAGCCAGAACAACGATAGAATGCCAAACGAAGCGATATATCATCGAATGAAGAAGACAAGAGAAAAAGATTCACAAAGAACCACCGAAACGACCAACAACTGGGGAAAAGAGGAGAGCGGAACGGAAGAACCAGGTTCTCTGGCATGGCGTGTGTGTGCAGGTGTAGCACGTAGTTTCCATATCTCTTTAGAGACTACTAAATAAAAGAACCTCGTAACTTTACTTATAATCGATCCTTAGTTTTATAGATCGAAATCAAAAGTCCTACTCTCGATGGGCCCGCGTGATTCAATAGTATGTCGCCGAGTCCTTTCTGTATCGGATGAAAATTTTCGATCCAGCTCTCGATCGTACCTCCGAAAATAGTTACTCGCCCTGAGGGTTGCGCGCGGGTGAGAAGAGAAGTAGGAGGAGGGGCAGAGAGGGGGGGCGCAATTGCGACACTTACCGAAGGCTGCTGCGGTGTAGCAGGGTGCAATATGTCAGCTGACTTGACGTGTGACCGATCGTAATCCCGTGCCAGTATCCGACATAATTCTCAACGACACATCAGCGCGCACGGAAACCCACGTATGCCTGGACGAGAGCGCGCTCTTCCTTACGGGGCGGCCTTCCTTCTTCCACAGCCACAAAGCAGAGAAAGAAACACACTTTTTAGGGGAGGAGAATATCGTAGCACTTGGTGAACAGCGCTCAGCCTCTTCGCAGGCAGAGCGAGGCCTGAGAAAACGGCCGAGTCACACACACGCACACACAGGCCTCCTCCACCGGGTCTGGCGAAAGCTGCGGGATCGCACGGGAGCAAATACTGCCGATGACTGGTGTAAAGTTAGATCTCTCGCACACCTCTCCCACCACCAATCGCAGCGCCTCTCTTGCAACTTATGCCAGGAGGATTTTAAAGATGGAGAGAGACCACATCGTACACGCTTGCCAATTGTCTAATTACTAAGTGCTTTTCTCTTGCCTCTTTTTGAACTTTGGATAGTTGTTGCTTCTTGGAATGGAGGAATTTATTCTCGATTAAAGTTGCTTTTCTATGATCTTTGTGAAAAGATTCCGAGGAATTCGTGTTGTTGTGATTTCGGATTGGTTGTTCATTTGTTCGACATGCCTGCCAACTTTTGGGGAATGCTGGAACTAGCGATTTCTGTTTTCGGACTTTATATCTTTTTATGTTAAAGATTTTGTATTATTAAGACTGGATTTTAATACTCCTATTTTCACTTGTAATGATTTCATTAAAGTATTTGATTCATTTATACTTATGATTATTAGTTATTATGACTATGTTTACTAATGTTGTTATACAACAATTTTCTCGCGAACTCTAAATCGCGCAGTTCTTTTTATTGTCGTTCCTTCTGTTTGTGTTTGCACCTGCGCACCACGTTCTAGGTTGTGCTAGGTGATTCGTTTGCCGCTCAATTTCCCCGATAAATGCTGGCAAAGCATCGGAAAGTACCGCGGCGATGCATACGATCGCATCAGAACTTTTCATCGCACGATCTTGGCGATTCTTGGAACTTTGTCGCAGAAATCGTACCGACGAATGTGATTGCGAAACTTGATTGGTCCGCTTGTAGAGAAGCGGCGCAATTCGGAGCTTTTGCACCACCACTCGCGTAAACATTGTCAGGTGACACGTATGTTTGCCTGGATGAGCGCAGCTTTCGACGCAGGTGAAAGCCAGAAATGAATACGCCGCACTCAAAGAAGAAGGGCAGAAGCCGTGTTAGCACGCAAAATGAGAGCTCAAGTCCAACTGGTAATGACGCTCTTGGTGTCCAAGAAAGCACTAAGTTTGTTCTGGTAAGAACACTTTCTATAAATTATATTGAAACAATTTAAATAATCCTCTATTTTCGGAGTAATTTCTTCTAAACTCCAATTAATTAATAAAAAGCGATTATATTTAATTTTAAAGGTAAATCCAATAGGCGAAGACAAACCCTTTAAAATAGGAATATCAGATTCAATACCAATTATATCCTTCGATGAAAAAGAGCTCCCATCGGACGACAAGAACGCTCCTCAAAAAGGTCCTAGCGACAAAGATAAAGAAGACAAAGCAATCTTAAATTCTTTACCGGTTGCTAATGTTAAAGAAATCGAAGGTTACGAAAGCCAATTAGGAGAAGCTAAACCACTTCCTAATTCTTATATCAGATTCATGGAAAGAAGCGGCGAAGAATTAGATGGTGAGACGATAATTCCGAAACGAAGTACCATCGACATTGTAAAAGTAGCACAGGAATTTTCCAGGAGAGGTCGAGTATGACTTGGACGAAGAAGACACCGCGTGGTTGTCCATAGTAAACGAACGTAGATTAGCATCGGGACTTACACCACCGTTGGAAGCGGATATGTTCGAATTATTAATGGATAGATTAGAAAAAGAATCATATTTCCAACAACAAACTAACGGCGGTGGTGGCGTCGCTGCTGACGAAGATGCCGTTTGTTGTATTTGCATGGACGGCGAATGTCAGAATAGCAATGCTATTTTATTCTGTGATATGTGCAACTTAGCCGTTCATCAAGATTGTTACGGCGTTCCATATATTCCCGAAGGACAATGGCTTTGTAGAAGATGTCTTCAAAGTCCTTCTAGAGCGGTGGATTGCGTACTTTGTCCTAATCGTGGCGGTGCATTTAAACAAACCGATAGACCAGCTACTTGGGCGCACGTTGTTTGCGCTCTTTGGATACCTGAAGTTCGTTTCGCTAATACAGTCTTTCTTGAACCGATCGATAGTATAGAAAGTATACCAGCAGCACGCTGGAAATTAGCATGTTGCGTTTGTAAACGACGTGGACTCGGTGCTTGTATACAATGTCATAAAAGTAATTGTTACGCGGCTTTTCATGTCACTTGCGCTCAACAAGCTGGTCTTTGTATGAGAATGAGAACGGTACAACCAGCTAATGGTGAGCCGATGTTGGTACAAAAGACAGCTTATTGCGAAGCACACACTCCACCGGATTATCAACCATCGACTAATCCAGCTGATGCAAGAAGACGAGCTATTGCGAATAAGAAAAGTTCCTCCGCTCCTGTTATTTCGATTCCGACGATACCACCGGAAAGAATCAAAGAGATTGCTAGGTAATACAAAAGAAAACAAGACCTGTAATAATGAATTCTAGACAGAAAGAATAATATATTTCTATATAAATCTTAGTTTAGCGGATGGTTTACCGAAGAAGAGTCAATTGATCCAACGTTTGATAGCATACTGGACATTAAAACGTCAATACAGAAATGGTGTTCCTCTTCTACGAAGATTACAAAGTTCACATCCTCAATCTCGACCATCTGCTCCTCTCGGCGATCGCGCATCACCACCGCCAGACAGTGAACTCCGAGAGGAACTCTATCGTCAATTAAAATACTGGCAATGTCTTCGACAAGATCTCGAACGTGCGAGACTTCTTTGCGAATTAGTTCGTAAACGAGAGAAATTGAAGAAAGAATTGATTAAAGTGAAAGAGAAATGTCTTTGGTATCAATTACGACCATTGGAAAGTGTTCTCTACGCTTTATTAGAAGCGATACAAGCCAAAGATGTAAATGATGTGTTTGGACAACCAGTTAATATCAAAGAAGTCCCGGATTATTTGGATATCGTAACGCATCCGATGGATCTCTCTACGATGCAGGTAATTAAACATAAACATAATAGAAAACAGTGTATAATTTGTATTTTTTCAAATAAATGATTTATTAACAGGCCAAACTGGAGAGACAGGAATACGACACGATAAGTTCCTTCGAAGTAGACTTTAATCTGATGGTAAGCAATTGTCTTGCTTACAATCGGAAAGATACTATGTTTTATCGTGCTGGTATGAAAATGAAAGAACAAGGCAGTGTTTTAATAGACCAAGCACGTAAAGATTATCCTGATCTTGATCCTGTTAATGATTCCGATCAAGTAGGATCGAAATCTCGTAAAAGAGATCGTGGCAATCGTGTTAGGAATGAACAAGAATCACAACCAAGTGAAAAAGAAGTTAGCGGTGGTGTTAATCGAAGAACAGCTGTATTATTTACAAGAAAAGCAGCACGCGCACGTGCAAGTAGAGGACAAATGTTTCTAATGGATGATGAACGAAAGAAGCAGAGTGACAGCTTTAAAGTCTACAGGTAGGTGCGATATTAAATAATATTTCTTAAAAAGAACCACCTAACATTCAATAAGTAGACAAATGAGAAGTGTGTCCTACGTGTGTGTCTGTGTGTTTTTATTAAATAGGAGTGGAAATTTGGACAGTGATGTTGGAGAAGGTGAAAGTCAGTCGTCTAGTTGTAGTAGTTGTTCAACGAGTAGATCTACAACACCCGAGCCCGAAGAAGAGAAACAAAGTACAGTTGTTGAAGAAGAGAAGAAGGAAATTGAAACTAAAGAATCGAGTCCTACAATTTCCGGTGGCCTCGAAGCTCTACAATTAGTTTGGGCTAAATGTCGAGGATATCCTTGGTATCCTGCGTTAATTATAGATCCAAACACACCTAGAGGAACTGTTCACAAAGGAGTTCCTATCCCAGCTCCTCCGGATGATGTACTTGCTCTTGCGGTCAATTATAAAGAGCCAGTCTTCCTCGTTCTCTTCTTCGACACCAAACGAACTTGGTTAGTTAGTTCTTGTTTTATAGTATTCTAATTTGTTTACGGTACTTTTTTCCCTCATTGTTCCATTTTATGTATCAAAGGCAATGGTTGCCCGGAGAGAAGCTGGAGAAGCTCGGGGTTACGCAGGAAGTGGACGAAGCCAAGTTAATCGAATCTCGAAAGCCCGCTGATAGAAAAGCCGTGAAAAAGGCTTATCAAGAAGCCCTGCATTATAGAAAACAAACTCACAACACAAGCATCAATGCAGGCAATACTGGTTGACCTCTGACTTCGATACAACATAGAAATCACGACGATAGAAACATAATATCAATTAGCAATTGTCGAACTTTTTTACAAACAATTTATTTGCATCCCAAAAATAGCGTAATACAAAGTCTGAACGAACATATTTTCATATGGAATTGAAAGCTGCATTTAATATGAAGATTTCTTAATTGAAATCATTTATAATTTCTTCACATATTCCGAGAGTTCCTCAGCGTACATATCCAAGCGTTGAGTCATCTAGAAGAGTAGAGAAATTCTCGTATCAAGGGAAAAGGTTCTTTAAACATTAATGCAAAGGAGGCTCAACTTACTTTGAAACCCCATCTGTCTCTGACCTGACGGCAGAGGTTGAGGTCCAATTCAGCAACCAGGAGACCGTCCTTGTTACGACTTAAACCCGGTGTTCTAACACCATCCGGTGCTGTCACGTAACTGGAGCCATAGAAATGACCAAAGTCGTGGTGGGCTGGTTTACCATCACCCGATGTGAATTCATTCGGATATAATTCAGTACCAACACGATTAATCGCGCAGGTATAATAATTATTAGCTAGAGCAGCGCATCTTGCTTCGATCGGCCAATTAGGCTCCGATATTGAACCAATAGTTGCATTTGGATTGAAAACAATCTAAAAATTCATATTTATTATATATATATATATATATATATTATTAAATTCTTGATATTTAATATCATAACTTACTTCAGCACCGTTCAATCCAAACATCATCCAATTCTGTGGATGATGTCGACCAAAGCAAATATTAACAGCTATTTTTCCATAAGGCGTATCAAACACTGGATGTTTAGTGTTCCCTTCCATGTAATAAGTCGATTCATTGAAATCGCCTACTCTAGGAATATGATTCTTCCTATGCTTGCCGATAACTTTGCCATCGGGTCCGATAATAACAGCTGTGTTCCATAAAACATCGGCAGTCGAATCACGTTCGATTATCGGTGACACAATCACCATGTTACCACGCTGAGCCAACGGAGCAAGGAATTGTGTTGTTGGTCCATCTTCGACATCTTCGGCGAATTCGCACCAAGGATATTTCTCTCTCGTACAAAAAGCGAAAGGCATATCTGAAATATGTTATCGATGATTATATCATTTTAATCATCTATTTTGGTGTGTGTATGATACTTACGCCAGGCTTCTTGGAAGCAGAGAATGTTGACACCGCAATTAATCGCATGATCGGCGTAATTTTGGATTTTCTTATGAATCGCAGTTCTTTGGGCTTCGAGGGAATCAGTAGTTGGAAGAACAATGGAGTGTTGAATTAATCCTACTCGTACTATTCTTGGTTCTCTTAATTCTTCTTTTAAAGTACCTTCGAGTGCATAAGCTTGCACGTCGAGTTCTTCATCACCCGTCCATTGCGGTAGACTTAATCTCCTGTAAACATGATAGCTCGTATGATAAATACAGTGATAGCAAGACGAACTATGGTAATACGCGATAAGAAATTCGAAGCAACGAATTTCCTGGTATTATTTATAACAGTTAAGTATTTATTATATAAAGATTAAGAACAGCGAAGTATCTTACCGTAATTGTCTACCATAAAGTAGACGAGTTACTTCGGCTAATTCCTTTTCGGGTAAATGCTTAGCAAGAATATCGTCGAGTGTTTGCTCGAACATCGTAAATTCTTGTCTTTCGCGAGAGTAGATCTGTTTAACTGGACCAATGAATTCTGTGGAATTGTGACACCTGACACCAGTTGCTAGAGCTTTTATAGCCCGATAATCGGGCGACATCTGAAGCAACCTTCGAGAAGTTCATCTCCCGCCGGTTTTTTTTCCCCTACCATTGTCGCGTTTCGTAGATATCTCTTGTGTTCGAATCCGTGTTTAGTGTTTACTTGTCGTCCACATTGGTTAAGGACTTTGAACGGCGAGGATGGAATATACCTTGCAAGATACCCACGATGCCTTGAAAGAGTTGGAAGGAGAACGACAACACGAATTGGAACAATTAGCTGATAGAATTGCTAATAATAGAATTGTTAGTTTAAATCCAAGCGCTGTTTCTAATGAAGTTTGGCCGAAGAAATTGAAATTTGTTGAGTATATGTTGGAACATTTAACGGCGAAAGAATTAACCGCGTATCCTTTGCCGGACACTGTTGATCTTCGCGTTGAAGTTCTTAAAGATTTAAAGGCAGAAGTGAAACAAATGGAAGAATTGGAAAAGGCTATGGAAGACAAACTTTCGAATATTCAAGAAGACATTGCTTAGTACGAGTTTTTATATAAATGAATAGAATATTCAGTAATTTAATACTATGAAATAATTAAATATAATATTAAATAAATACAGCTTACGAAAGAAGAAAGAAGGTCTCCAGAAAATGGAAAAAGCATGTTTCGAAATGTCCAATACAACTCAAAGTGAAAATTACGCCGATGAACAAATAATAGCGAAAAGGATTTTCCACGATGCTAAAAAGGATTTGAGAGACGTCGTAAATATTCTCTTCCCAGACGACGATCAAATGCACGATCTTCTAGCGGTAAAATCCTGATTCAAGGATAATCAACGTTATAAGAATCGATTTATAAATCAATTTCTTCCAGGATTTATCCAGCGCGTTCACCAAAGGCGGCGACGACATGTACGTCGATGTTACCACAGAAATGGAATCCTGCATCGCATGTCTACTCGAATACGATGTCGTTCAATACCACAGAAACGACAATACAAAGATTAAATTCACCGAAATGCTATAAAGGAAGGAAAAAACGAACAACTAGAATTTTAGAAATATGTCGATTTATTACTGACTTCGAACGAACTTTATAAAACAGTATTTCCCATCTGATTTTCTCGTTGTTTCACCACATAAATGGTGCTCGTTCCCGTAATACTCTTACACCGATTCTCTCCCATTCTTGACGACCGATCCAAAGTTCCTGAGCGGATTCCAAACAACTTAGAATCGCTGCACCTTTCCACGCAGTCATTCCAGGATCCATTTCTTTCGGTTGAGTTATAATATCCAATTGTTCCGCGCGATACATATAAGGAATTTGAAGAGAAATCCTATTATGCAACCACATTCCGATTCCTTGGAATTTCATGCCTGAACCAACAACTAAGACGCAACTGTACATCTTTCTTTTAAGATCCTCTGTCGCTGAAATAAGACATTCATCTTTATTATAAGAATTAAAGAATTTTCAAGAGTAAAAGATTCATTCTCTTACGACATCGATCTATGCTTTGAAGAACAGCATGATCAAGACCAAGTAATTGTTGTGGACCAACAACGAAATCTCTAGGAGCATCATCTCGATTTGATAATGTCATTGGTGCTGAATCTACAGCATCCACTACGACTTCCTCTTCGCCGCCTGCGGCTGGAGCCGCAGCTTCTTCTTGTAATTCTAATGCTTGCTCTAAATTCTCTTTCATTCCTCTTCTCTGTAAATATCATCATTTTATAATTCCCTTTCTATTATTTATTGTTATATAATACTTACACTTGTTTCTCGTAAATAATTATCGTCATGTGGATCTTCTGGATCGCCCATTGATCTTTTTTGTATATGAACGTTATGATTCCCAGTGACTTTAAATAATTCCGGTTGAAAGAGACTCAAAGGAGCAACGAGACATTCGTCACCAACTTGCAAAGTATACTTTTCTGTTTGTGCTTTTGGCTTACGAACTACGAAAGTCTTTTCTTGTGATCCACATACATTTAAATCGACGTGACAGAAGTCTTTCTTTAATTGACTCAAAAGAAGAGCATCCAATTTGTTTGAAGGATCGCAGGATTTGTAAGGGAAGGCACATTTTTGTAAGAGCCAATAAAATGTCTGTGTTATGTCGCCTCCGCCGTAATCCATCCTTACTCTTGTGTTTCTATGAGAAATACCATCTTCTACGCAAGACACCGATGTTTTTTGATCGCCAACATCAACGACGCAAGCGTATCCTAATCCAGCGCCGAAAGTCGCTGCTACGTGATCCTTGAATTTAGTAATTTTGTAGTAGTTTGAATTATTGTTTATTCGATTTTGTAGAATATCAGACTTACTTGTAAAAGAAAACAACCACCGAATCCTATTTCACAGAGCATTAGAGTCGTTAATTCTTTTAAATAATGCCTGTTATAAATATCAGGAATAACGAGCACCGCTCTGTAATGTTTTAAATCTCTCAACGGTATATCCATTTTTTCTGTTAATACAAACTCCCAGATTGTTTTAAGATCCGCCATAACCGAACGCAAACTACCACCGGGACCGGAATGAACGTTTAATTCTCCTCTTCTGTATGGGAAATGAACGTTGTAATTATCTTCTGGATTTAACGATAGAATATCGTCTCCCACTATGATTTCTTTATCCGTCTTCAACCATTCTACTACGCAAGGCGAAGAAACTTCTGGGCCGGATCTTCGATTGAACGCTGCGATTTGTTGCGGCGGTGTCGCGTATCTTCTAACGCCGTTCGATTGTAAACAAGATTGGAGAGTATGAGATACTTGGAGACGAGATTCCTCCATCGCTTGGGTCAACTCCTTCGTCTACTAGATCAGAGTACTCGTTAGGAACGCGTATCTTGATTAATGGAATAATGAGAACCTACCAATGGCACTGCTGGTGGTAATAAATGATCTTTGTAATCGATCCCTCCGATTAAACGTTTCCTTGCTACGGCGTTTAATAATGTACAAGGATTTAAATCGGAAGCTCTACCCATTCTTAAATACATCGAGCCAGGATGAATAATTATGATTGTTTGCGCTTGGATTTGCTAGAATGTTGATTGTTATGTTTAGTATTGGATTTCTTTGATAGATATCAGTAATTAGTATGTAATAATTATTATCTACCTCCGCGCAGGATTCCTGGAAGACCGGCATTTTCGTTTTAGTTGTTTCTTAACCTAACTGAGACAGCATCCCTTTAAACTTCATCTTGTTTCGTGGCGATGAGCTCGCCGATTGTTAATAATCGTTGAAGTTTAATGATACATTTGCTTCTGGAGAATTCGGGCCGTAAACGTTCCGGATATGAGATGTAAATAAATTCGTGTATGTTATCTTGTTTCTGATAGTTTACATCACATCCGTGAAAAAATACATCGAGTCGCTTTATTGAAATCGTACAGACCAGTCGTCTGAAGTTGAACGATAAACAAGATCGAATGTTATCATTCCGACCAATGCCAGCAAAATACTTTTTAGATATAAACAAATGAGGAAACGGGTGTAACTTTGTTTTATTCTTTGTGCAATACCAGGATTGATAATCGTTTGTTATTTAATAATAAGAAATAAGTATAGTTTCTGATATCTTTTTATTAAATTCTCCCAATCATACATTTTTTTAGCTCCTTTATTCATTAACTTGAATTATTAACGCTCCTCATATATTTCTCTGCTTTTCTTGGATATTCTCTTCGCCTTAAAGCGCGGGAAAATAAAAGGGCGTGCCTAAATTCAAAAACGCCTAAAAGTTACGCGAAGCTCCACCACCAGAGTGCGCAGTGTAGCACTCCAACTTCAATTCAAATATGGAGGAATTAGTTGCTTTCTTTAATAGACCGGGTGAAAACGCAGTTCAGTGTTGACAGTTAGTGATGAATTCGAAGCGACAAGTGTTAATAATCAATAAAATTCAATGAGGGGGACATTGGGGATTGGAAAGCAAGCATGAGGTATCAATCGATCGTACTTATAACATATTTATTTGTAATGTTTTAGTAATATACTTCTTACCGTAGACATATATTTATATCGTATGGCAGCATAGTATTATGACATTGTATAATATAGGTGAGGTGACTGACAGAACGACTTATTGAATTTCACTCGCCCTCGAAATCGCTCTCGTCGAGATATCAATATTCTCGTGGAATCGAATCCGAGGCAATCTCTCTTTCTTTCTTTCTTTCTTTCTTTCTCTCTCTCTCGCGCACGCGAAGCTCCAAATCCTCTATGCCTACCACACACACACATTCCCAGATATATTCACGCATTCATACCGCATACATTCCTCTCTCATATCATTCCAATTGATTAGTTCTCCGTTAATAAATATCTGGCGAGACGCCAATGGAACTCGCCCATCTCATATTGGTTAATTAGCGCTCGGCCACGGACCGCGCTTGCGAACCTAATTGTCTCCTAATTCTTTCCCTCACTTTTCTCCCTCTCTTTCTCCTTTCTCTTTCCCACCACTCTAAGTTATATATATGTATAGCGTTTTGCTGTCGCACTCCCTCTTTCGTTACTTTTCTGTAAAGGTTCCTCAAATTCCACGGATTGTAAATGAATTCTACTTAATGTGAATTTTAGTCAGTCACATGTTCAATTGTTTACGATCCGCGGAATATGATTAACCTTAAATCGCGTACTTTACACCTTCCCCTTCAACCCCCCCCCCGTTTTTCGTTCTCTCGCCCTTCTATTCGTCTCGCTGCTAGTTAAAATATCCCAATATACATTATAATAGACCTCTAGTAACGTTAATGCAACATCGTTAATTTATTATACCTTTGCAACTTAGAAAAATAGTCCTGGCTAGGACGCGCCCGCGCGCTACACCCGTACCCCGAATATTTCCGAATCATTTATCCCTTTTCCTGTTTTAAGTCAGTAATTGTAATTAACTATAATCATCGAGTTGACAATATTCATGATCTTCCATCTAATTGACTATATCATTTCCAACTTGTGGAATTTCTTGTCTTTAATTCCTAGGTTTAATAATCGATGATTATTCGTTTACAATATTGGAAAAGATAATTATCGATTATTACTGTTGGAACTTGCTTTCTGTTTCGGAAAGAGGGCGTTGTTCGGGGTGCTTCGTGATTGGGTGGAAACAATTGCGAGTCGAAGTCCAATCGGGGAACGAGGGCGCGCGCGCGGCCACGACGCAATAAAATCTATGAAAACAATCAACGGAACAACGGTATTTGGTGCTACCTCGTCTGAAATAGTCACGCTTCCCTACTACGTCTACTGTTGATTTATCGTAAGGGCTCTTTTCCTTTGTCTTTTCTGTAAATGCGAGTGATTCCCACAAGGGATCCTTTTCGATTCACGGAAGTACGATCGCTTCTTAATCGAATCGGCCCGTTAGAACCCTACTTTCTTGCCTGCTCGCATTCTGATCGCCCCAACAGAAACATCCATCTCTCCTTTTTTCTTGCGATTATTCGAACATTTCTTTCGAATTAGATTTGTTATTCGATCGAAAGATGCGTATTTCTCGGATTAATTCTTCTATTACATCTTTTCATGGAATGATATCTGTTTGGGGTTAGCTTCGAGGAATAATTCGATCGCGTCGAATGCGAGATCATCATCGACGATGACACTGGCGAGTCAGCCCGGATTTAGGATCGAATAATTAACTACGAAGGGATCTGTTTCTTTTAGTAAGGGATTCTTCTAAATCTCATATTGCAGGAAATCCCATCCCGATTTCTCTTCTGGTGGTAAACGCATAGTATTTACTCGCATACTCACTCACTCCCTTTGTCTTATACACTTTCTTGCGAGTGCTCGGCATTATCATTAACATTCTCATTTCAACCTAGAATCTAAATTCCAAAGACAACAATAAAAATCTATCTACAAAAGAAATGATTTCTTAAAACAATTCCGACACATTTCGTACTAGTAAACATCAACGAAGCATTGTAATAATAACGAATCATCAATATATTCGATTATTACTAATCAATGATAATTAGATTTAATGTGAATGCCGAGCACTTTTGATACAATTGACACAATCTCCCTCGGCTTTTAAAATCACGAACCACACACGTATACGCAATCATATGCCGGCTCGATGACACTCGATGACATTACGAGTATCTGCTTGGCGGTTCGCATAAGCGGTCAATGATCTTGTCGCTAATCGCATTCGTAATCGTAATCCGCATATGCATATATGTATACTTCTTACATATATTTATATATATATATAAATAATTGTATTTATATATATATTCATCTACTTGATATAGCGATCAACGATAGTCGTCCTTTCTTTCGAAATCCTTGCCCTTTGTCACTCACATTTCATTGAAGTTGTTCATTCAATGATTGGGATGATTCGAATTGGAATAATTCGATCAGATATCTTTCGTAACCTTTTTTTCCAATGACTGTCGCGTGTTCTTCCTCCAAACTTTGGACCTCGCACACCCTCTCGCGCCGCTATGTATATGTTCGTCCTTCTTTCCCACTCGCACGTGACTATGTATAATATTTATATGGCCACACTCGCACTACGTATTTATAGACTTAGAATTTTCAATTCTCTCGCTTTTCCAGGAGACGATTTCATCGTCTCCCTTTCTTCAGGGTTTAGTCGACTGCACTCTAGCTTTCTCCTTCTTTGTTAGGTTCGCCAAGGTTCTAGTTTCAATCATTCTCGAATCACTCTCGCTCGTAATGATTACGCATGTAATATACAATTAAAGTGCTTGACGCTCGCGCGAAACCCCTTTCTTTTGTAGTTCGTCACAAATCTCTTATTTATTGGAAATCTAATTCTTTGCTGTTCTGCTTTTCAGATGGATAAAGACAATCAGAATTGATTTTGGTAAGAACAAGTGAAATATTTTTTGTTCCATTTAGTTTAAGAATAACTTATGCTTGTCATTTTTATTGACAGGTTTCCTTTCGTTATAAATAAGAAAGTTCGTGACGATTATTGGGCTTTCTCGTTTTCGTGTATGATACATGGAATTCCCCGGTGATCTCGTGAATTCCCTCACCAGAGTTCTTACCCGCCCCGATTCCCGGCTGCCCGTTCAATAGCGAATCGAATTCTCATAAGAGAAATCATCACGCTCTCTTCCATGGTTAATGATAGGAAAATGACGATAATTCCTAGGATGATGATGATATTTACTCGGAGATATTAAGAGAATCTCGTCGGAGCAAGCAGGAGTGAGTTTTTTTGTTTGTTTTTTTTTTGATTGGAAATATATCTCGAAAGGCAGAGAACTTGGATGAAATGTTGCTTGAATTGTGACCATCCTTTTTGACTATCGATCTTTTTTATATTTGATATATCTTTGTTGATTCACAGCGTGTAATCCCCTTGAAATGTAGGAGAAAGCTTTCTAAAGATAGCGAAAGATAGTAAGTATATTTTCCATCTCTTAAATACGTAACTACGAGTCGTGAAGTCAGATTGTTTTTTTAAGTCAACAATGATTAATTTGCAGAGTCGTCGAGAGAATGGAAAGATAGATGAGATTTTGTCCTTCATTTATTATATGATATAAATCTCTATGAGATATCTAACAATGATTATCGAATGAATTGAATTGAATTGAATGAGAGGGGGCCACAATTCAGATAAAACTACTTTCTCTTACTCGCGTTCGCTGTGTCAATTGTTAGTGTCTCTCTCTCTCTCTTTCTCTCTGTGTCTTACGGGACAAAAGTTTACCAGCTACTACAAGGATCACGGCAATTGGATATGTCGATGACTGCTGATGATATCTTTGCCTTCGATCGTCTAAATCACTCTTCCAAAGAAATCATGATAATCCAATCATATCAATCGAAGAGAGATTCAATTATAGACGATACCAGCTTTGATATATATGATATATAAAACTCGTATGTGCGCGTGCTTGCACTTATCCACGAGTTATACAAAGGTACGTAAAATATAGCAAAGCCATTTTATATATATATTATATATATATATATATATATATATATAACGATCCGAGAGAAGAGGTATTGTCGAGATCGATCGGGCAAAAAACTAATCGAGAATGAGATGATTAGCTCTCGCTAATCATTCGTCGGGCAGCCTTGAATTTTTCCCCCGTGAAATCTCTCCTTTGCTTTGTAAAGCTCGTTTACCAAATGTTAATGTGCCTGTCTGTGTATGTGTGTGCGTGTGTGTGACTGGTTGATTAGGAAAACTCGTATGAAGTTGTTGTATATTTGAAATATCCTTTATTCAATTTTGCAGATTTGATGATGATGACGAAAAATGTCTAGAAAGCGAGTTTTCCTATGCCAGAAATTCCTTTCTCGGCCTTCCAAAGCAGAGTGCGCATCCTAAGAGAGGACTACAAGAATCCAGGTGTGTATTCGACAATTTTGTAACGATTGCGACGCCACTCTTCTATGATATGTAGGACGATTAAAAGCTTTCGGGGTTACCCTACGACATCGAGTCATCAATGACTTCCGTGTCTTCTCCTTCCCCGAATGAAGGATGGAAATGATCAAAGCGTTAACAGATCAGCCCACCAATTATCTTTCTTTCAAAACCCTCATCTTCTTCTTCTCTTTTTTCTATAATCTTTTGATTCTAATCATTCGATTTCTTATCTACAAGCTCTCCGAAGGATACGAGCGAAACAATTCTAATGATAGATTAATCATAAAAAGGGGGACAATTCAAATAACCCACAATATACGCTATAATACTTAACAAACATGTTAGAACAAGGAAATGTGCAAAACACAGTTGGACCACAATTTCATTGATTCCACTTAACACTAGAAACAAGTTCTAAATTCATATTAAACATGATTAAATATCCAAGTGTTTTTTTTTTACCAATTGTTTCATTAAAGAATATTATTTTATGGTGGGCTGATTGTTTAAATGGAGTCAGACATTCCCTTTCCAAACTACGATGATTCGATTCCGGGTGAGATATGTGTGTCCGCAGCGATCCGATCCGGAGATACGTGACTTTCCTTTCTTATTCTTCCAACACACTTTCTCGCACATTCTCTCTTTCTCTCTCTCTTTCTCTCTCTCTTTCTTTCTCTCTCGCTCTGTATGTATATATATATTTATATATTTATTTATAGATTTATGTATATATACTCCGATATTTATATATGTATATTGTTTCGTTCCCGCGTTTTACTTACACAAGAAGCTGCGCTCGCAAAATACTCGTGTGTATGTGTATGTGAGTGTGGTTTATGCAATTGTTTTCTTGCACGGATGTGTATGTATAATAATTAGTAGAATCCTCCCTAAACGTTCTATTTACAGGCTTCTTAATCTCGAGGCCTCTCTTTGTCGTCTTTGCCCTGCATTCTTTCGAACTGTTTTTCGTCTCTTTGCCTCGTTGCGCGTTATTAATCTTAATCAATTAATTATATCCCTCTCTCTCTGTCTGTTTTCTTTCCCCCTCGACACCCATTGATACTTGTATGTACAACGCAAGAATCACGAGAATTCATTGAATGCCTTTGTTCTTGTCGTTCTTTGCGAGGGAAAAAGAGAAATCGATCTGGCATCGCTTTTTTTTCTTCTCTCTCTCTGTCTTTTTTTTTTACCTTATGCGCGCTAATTGCGGCTACTATCGGCTACTTATTATCTCGTTCAGGGTCGTTCAGCACCAAAGGGTTACGAAAAGCGACCTCTGCAGTTTTGCGTGTCGCTCAACTTCGGGGTACATGTGTATGACTTGGTTTGTTTTTAGTGGGTTTTTTTTTTTTTGGTTGCTTTTAGTGCGATTTCAGAGTCATTAATACTGAATGATGCGCGCGGCATTCTGGGACCGACGGATCTCAGCGTGAATGGTATTATTGTGTGTCTGTCTGTCCTGTGTTTGTGTGTGTGGAAGGACGAAGGAAGAACGAACGCAAATTGTAGTTTTTTTTCCTTTTTTGTAGTAATTAGAGAAGTGTTTCGGACACTTGTTTTAAAATCGAAAGGAAAATGTATTTGCGTTCGCTCGATCGAGTTTCTTAAGATTTCTCGTTCCTCTTTAATACTAGACGGAGGAATCTCACTTTAGAAAATAGTAGTTATGTGTATATACGCATGGCTCCCTCAACTTCTCCTTTTTCGTGTCTTTGGGATTACAGATTTGCGACACATCCTTCTTTCTAAAGTCTACTTTTGCTACTTGCTGCTACTATTAACGATCATCGAATGCCCAGCTTCCTTTACGGATCGCTCTTTTTCATCGAGCTAGTATCTTTTTCTTCTTCTTCTTCTTCTTCTTCTTCTTCTCTTTCGAGATGATTTCTTTTTAAAACGAGAACACTATCCGAGTACTCCGCTACTCGCAGCTTCTTACGGGCCTCACCCACTCCCTCCTTCTTTTTTGCATGGGGATTTCTTTGGAGGGGATTCGAAAGGAGAAAGGGAGTGCGACCACGTTCATTTTTTAAAAGCTCCACAGGATTTTTGAATCTAGCGAAAGTCCATCTTTCTTGTAATTAACGATCAAATGGACAAACGATTGAAGAATCCTGTAGCGCGGGGATCAACGAAAGGGCTTTGCTTTTTGGACGATTAAACCGGGAAAAAGGGGTTCACGCTTAGACCGCACTCCTAAATTAGTCCCGGACGTAACGCCTCTTTGTTCTTTTCACGCCCACTTTGACAAACATGGTCCATCTGGTTTTTTGTTTGCGTAAAAACAGCGTATGTTAGGGATGGTTTTGATAATAAAAAAGAAAACTAGCGGGCCCAAAACTCCGGCGGGTTTAACCTAATTCGTCGTTGATCGTAGTCCCGGCGATACATACACGTAGCTATATATGGCTGTACAACAACAGTCGATTATACAAAAGGTATGCGGCAGTGTGCTCTCTCTCTCTCTCACTCTCTCTTTTCATTCGAATGGTAATTTGTCTTTTTTCTTCCTTTTTCTTATCTTTCCCTTATAGGTTAAGGTATGCGGTAGGACAGCATGGTAGACGATTGGATATAATGACGTCAAATATCGAACTTTTCAATTCCTCCGGGGAAAAACGTCGATCTTCTTTCAAATCGCAATAATACTTTTTTCTCTGTCATATTTCATTACAGCTGAAAAAACGAACTCTTTCGCAGGAACAGATATATAATTATCCGAAAGAAATCGTTTGGACATACGGTTTTTGGGAGGATATATCTTAGTTTCGATGATAGATGGCGTCATGATATCCAATATGTTTCGTCTCCGTTTAAGCGCGCACGCGTCAAACACACAGTATTGTTTTTTTTTCTTTTCGTTCTGGGGTGATGGGTTTTGTCGACGTAGCAAGGATAGTGTTATAGTTTGCACAGTGATGGGTAAACGTAGAATTGCCAAAGAGTTATTTCGAAGGTATTACAACACATGGGCCCCCCCCCCCCTTTTTTTGGTTCTTAAATAGATTCTCATTGGCTAACGAAAGACAGGAGTATTGGGTGAGACTTTTAATGAGACAACGACAGTAACAACTACCGAGCAAACATCTTCCCCTTCTTTTTCTATACACACTATGTATACATGTATATATACGCGTACATCATTACAATATGGAACGTACTAATGAACCTTTTTACGGGGAATTCCCCGAAGCGAGTTTAACCTCAATAACCCCTGTCTTTCAAATACCACAAATATCCGCCATCATTTTGTGCTTCCCCCTTCTTTTGTTTTTTTCTCATCCTGTATACGTCTCTCTGTGTATATGTGTGTGTGTGTGTGTGTGTGTGTGTGTGTCTGCGCGCGATAATACTGGCTATGTACTCGTGTTAAAGTTACGTTCTATCGATTAGAGCGAGCGTAATTATTATCGTCTCGAAGAAACCGTGCGCGTTCCCTCCTCGCAAGGTAGCGCTCTTTGCCTGTCTTTTGCGTATTATCGATTCTCGATCGATCCCAATCAATTGGTTTCTTTTGCGGGACTTACGAGATAATCGATCCGCCTATTGTCAACATGTATAGAACGTCGAAGGTACCGGTTTTAATCACTGTTCTAGTCTTCTCAGTTTTACAATGTGCTCTCTGCTTTTATGTCGCGTTTCTTCTTCTTTCCCCCCCCCCCCCCCCCCCTTCTACCCCTTTACCGATCGCCGGTCTTTCTTCTTTCCCGCCATATTTTTGCCTATTTTTTTCGTGGGCTAGCTATGTCGCTACGAGTTTAATAGTCTTTTATCAAAAGCACATGTATATCGTGTGTGTGACTAGCCTATAACCTTTCATGTATATATATAATATGTATATATGTATATATATATATATATATAGAGGATTTATGTATAGCTTAATATCGCGTAGAAACCGACCGTTACGATTCTCTGGCTCTTTGTTCTTTTCTTGGTTATGTTTTGCTATGCAACGTTGCCCGCCCCGCATTTCAAGGTCCTACTCTTGCATTTCGTTTCCCTTTTTTATTTCTTTGTATAACTTGTATCTTCTCAATTCTTCTCTGTTTCTCTCTTTTTTTTTTTTTTTTTATTAATATTGGTATACTCTGTTTCAGCTCGTTGGTGTTTAACGCGTCTCTCTCAGTGCTCTGGTTTGTGTTTTGTGCGCCATGATCGTGTTTGTGGATCACCTGCGTCTCTTTTCGTCGCTCTCAACTCGGATTGAAGGGAAGCAATAACGATCTTTTGACGCCAATGGAATGAATTGCTTTTAAGTAAGTTTGTGCTCTGTTTTTATCGATCAACAGTTGATCCACATGGCCAAACTTATCCGATTCCTTTATTCGCGTGTTTTCTCGTGATTCATTGATTGATTCTTCGGCTCGCATCGCTCGCAACGTGAGATGTCGATTGTTCATATTTAGGAGTATAACTCTTGGTGGTCCCGTGACGCGTGTCTTCTCTGTCTTCGAATTAAGTCTCTAATTGTCTCTGTGTTGCTGCTTATTCACTATTACATTATTTCAATGACAATGATACTCGTAAATAATACATTCTCACATTAATCGTAAGAATAATTAATACAAATATCATAAACATCAAAAAAGATGTAACTCTCTCAGTAATAAGCAACGATTGTACGTAGAAAGTTGTGTTTCTCATTGAGAGAGAAGCATTTTTTGTTTTTTAAGGGGTGGGGATGGGGGGGAGGAACAAGAAAGCAATGGATTAGTCGTTTGTACAGAATCCGTTAATTTTCCTATCGGATTCTTTATCCTGCATCGTAAGATTATAAATTGTCTTTCTTACGATGAATTCTCAACTTATCCCTCGAATGTAAAATTCCACGGTAGAAAAACGAATCTAAGCTAGGTAAGACTCTTTCTCAGAGTCAGCTAAACCCATAGGATTCCCATTGCTTATGAAATTAAAGCTCGAAATAGTTGTTTGTGTAAGAAATGTCATTGTGTCTCTCTGTGTGTGTGTGTGTGTGTGTGTGTTCGTAAGTGTGTTGTTGATCGTAGCCCTTCGCGAAGCGTCACCGTAGAGAAATAGATTACGATTTTCGAGTCATTGTACAAGAGTCTCGTGTAAACAGTTACAAAAGATCAGTTCCAAGTTTTTCAGTGTTGGGGGAGTTGGGGTTGGGGGGGGTTGGGAGGGGAGGGCAAAAATTGTTGGAAGAGGGTATAAGTTTTGGATAAAAAGGCTTTGATAGATCGTCGCAAAAAAAATAGTGTTCAAAGCTTAACAAGTACGTACGAAAAGTTTGTCGCGCCGCACGAAGGGCTATGATCGTCTCAGGAGCGATTCCTTTCGGCCTAAAAACAACGACTCCGCCTAGTTCGACGAGTACTGGCTAAACAACAGTCTGTTAATATCAGTGCGTTTTTGGGTTTTTTTTTTTCATCCGTCTATCATAATCGACATTAATCGATTTAATCCTTATGGTATGTGAAAAAGTCAGTGTGCGCCAGGAAGCTTGTTATTTAATATTCTATTCCTTTTACGAGACTTTGTTCTTCGTAATATTTCTCAAAAGGAATAGATTATCATAATGCCATTGACGATGATGAAACCCTTTGCCTTCGCGATTCGAGGAAGCTTTGTTAAAAGCCGATCACCAATCAGTCGATCTCACCAATCAGTCGATTATTATTGAGCGACTGAAATGGTGGTCGGTCGATTGGCGGAGGCAAAGGGTTAGTGATTATTATTCTTCGACATCTTCAATTGTTGTCGATCATCATCGCTTGCTTCTACATCTGCTTCGGCATCATTCTCACCCTCTTCGGGTTGTGGCGTTGTACCTTCTTCGGTATCAACGCTACTAGTAGGAGTCACCTGATCGTTATTACTATGATTCTGATGATGCCCGTTATTCCCTAGGTGTCCACCAATACCATTGCTAGTTGGTTTAGTCATCTGTTGGCTGCCATTGTTGTTAGTCTTCTCAAGATTCAATGATCCTAGAAGACTCTTATTAATTGGCTCCGGGGAACAACCCCCCTCGGATTCCTCGCTGCTAGGTGAACCGGGAGACGAGACTATCACCTGTGAACACACGCACGACAAACCACCAATATCCTTTAATCCATTTGAAATAATAATGATGATTCAACGACCATGCTCTTGTTTCTTTATTGGAGGATGCTGCGAATGCTGAAGACGTTTCATGGATCATGTGAGTCTAAATACTAGAGGACTATTATAAACAGATTTCAGTTTATTATCATACTTCCATTATCTCACAATCACCGAAAACGTTCGATCTTTCTAATACTAATACTTGCCAACGATCATGCTGGATAGCGGATCGCAAGGTGCAATTTTCAATATGCGTATTAATCATTATTAATTCCTGGCCGTTGTGTGTCTGTGCCGCATTCCCATTGTATGTGTAAATATGTGTTCTACTCTTGAAAAACAACAACAAAACAGAGACAGAATTTATCTTGTAGAATGAAAGGGATGAACCAGCCGATTCCTAAAAGTGTCTGATGCAAAGGATCTAATATAAGTAATAAACAGAAGAAGAAGAAAAAAAGGGGGGGAGGGAGGGTTGTAAGATTTGAATTAGTACAAAAAGTCGACAAAATCTCTCGTGTGACATGCACGTATATGATCGAGCGAGACGAGTGTTTTTACGTGTGATTCGTTGATAACGGGCTAAAGGTTGACATGAGGGCGAGAAAGAGAGAGAGAGAGAGAGAGAGAGAGAGAGAGAGAGAGAGAGAGAGAGAGAAAGGTAGAAAGATAGAAAGATAGAAGAAAGAGAGGAGTAAGAGAGAGAGAGAGAGAGACACGAAAGTGACAGAACGAATAATAACGATAATACCTGTGCAAGAAGCGGCGTCTCTGTGCTGTCAGCGGTTTGGTAGAGCCGGCAATTTGCGCTTGCTCTGAAGAATACGTGCCCAAAAAGGAAAAAAGATAAAGAAGACAACGTAAATCGTCACTATAATGGAATACGGACCTTCGCACACTAGATAGAATAGATATAAAGCCAGAGAAGAGAAGAGAGAGAGAAGAGAGAGAGAGAGAAGAAAGAAAGATAGCGACAGGGCAGACACACGTATAATAGAAAAAAGTCCCACCGGTCCAGACAGAAATAAGATAGAAGAATGTAGGCGTCATGTACGACGACAGATCATATCACAGAACTGACATCGAGAGACATGCATGAAGCCGTTGTGTCACTGTTGCCCGAATCGACATAGGAATAGCCAGAAAAAGAGACACACATCGCAATGAACACGGCACAAGAATGAAAGCGAGAAGGTATTATGAACGTGTTTTTTTTTTAGACTATATAAAACGCAGAAAGAAAGAGAGAGAGAGAGAGAGAGAGAGAGAGAGAGAGAGAGAGAGAAATTATTTCTCGATGATAGAAGCGCGTTGAGAACGTGGTTGTTACGAAGGAAGAGAAAGACAGACAAGACAGACAGATAGATAGAAAGATATTAGTCGCCAGACTGTCTACCATGCTGTCAACAAAGTGTGTTTTTCTCTGCGAAAGTTCATCCTATTGAGAAGAATTTCGAAAAGCTTTCAACTCTGAGGATTTATTTCCTTATTGAATGAATACCGAGTCGAAAGGAAATCATAGGATTGGATGAAGGTTAATGTCTCGTGTTTTGGGAAGACTGACCTGCCGTGGTTTGACCGGTGGCGGTGCTCGAATGGAGGGACCGAGGGTGGTTCCTCCCGTAGTTTGCGGCTGATGATGAAGTGAGGGTTGCTGCTGCCAAGGCAGCCCTGTTCGCCCCAAGGTTCCCTGTAACTGATGCTGCATTTGCTGCTGATGCTGATGCTGCTGCAAGTGCACTTGATTGCTGTTGTGCTCGACTTGCGTAACTCGGGGAATTGCCGAACCGACTGAAGAAATCTTCCGAACTGTCTGTGAAATGAACTACTGATTACTCGGCCCTTACATCCAAGTTACGCGCCCTTCAGATTGAATCTCTTCTCTATTAAAGAAAGAGATTCATCTGCCAGGCGCGTATTAAACATTGGAGACGACTACATTACCTGACTTCACCGGCCAAATCTCCAAAAGATACTTTAACACAGCTATTGGCTGTTGGAAGTCAAGTTGAGGACCATTCTCATCCGAATGCAACATCAATACTGGGCCAAAGCATACTGCTAAACTCGCCGGCGACATTTTATTACACTGCGAGACAACCATCGCTAAATGATCCAGAAGATAAATGAATGTGCACTGTGGAGAAATATAATTATGATATTATTCGGGTGATTTAATTCAAGTTTCAGATCAAATGATTTAAGACGAACCCTGTTGACTTTCGGCAGAAGATCAAGTATACCAATGATTAACTTAGCGTTCCTTTGTGGATCTTCTGGTAGACAAACAGCCAATGCATCGACCATCATTTGGTAGAGGCACTTGGTGAAAAGAGGCTCTGGGAGTTCTCGTAGATAATCCTTAAGAACTCCTGCAAACAATTCAATCCGATTGATTATCATTTCTCTTAACATGAAATATTAATGAATATTTACCAGTGATGACATTAATATCCGGAACATTATCAGGCGAGAGATTAACTGAGCGTGCATTTCTCTCGAAGGCTTCCCTGAGTATACGTTTCTTCGTCGCGGATCCACACAGTCTATACAGACCTGTACATTCCACTCGAATGAATTATTTAATCCCTTCTGTTCGAATGAATGAAAAAACTCACCAATTATATCGAGTCCTCTCCTTTCCACCTCTTCGACGCAACGCCATACTATTATTGGTACATTCGGCACACCCATCGCTAAAGCGGTAGAAACACCACCAGGAACTCCTCCTGTTTTACTTTCTCGTGCGACCTATGTTTCAATTTGTATTACAGATCTATAATATCAAAGAATCATAATCATATGATGAAATCAGACTTACGACAGTCTCAAGATCGACTCCAAAGAGTGGTGCAACTCTTGTAGCAAGTGAAATAACAGGAAGGCCACGTCTTCTAAAAGTCTGTTGTGCGTCAGTGTATCGAAGCCTCAAGTATATAGTACCACGAGGTTCGACCTTAACAGCAAGTTGATGTACCGGCGATTCTTTAAGTAAGGTCGCCAAATGAACAGAACCTTTGTAGCAAAGTTTGTGTCGATATTGCGGGTCCCAAGAATAGACAAGCAGATCCAGCTGCCGATTACCAACGAGATCCAGCTCGAAGGTTTCATCCCAATCGAACATTAAATCACCAGTTCGTACTACTGTGCGTGCTTTATGCACTCTGTCGCACTCCAACACGCAGTAAAGATCTCTTAATCCACAGCTAGCTGTTTTTACCCAAAGAATATCCGATGAAAAAGAAGCTCTTCTTTCTTACTTCATACAATTATTGTACAAACAATGCGCGTACAACACTCGCTGTTGGGATACATGAGATTTACGAGAAGCGTGCTAGGAGGGAATATATATGATGGATAGGAAAAGAGGAAGGTTGTGCGAGACAGAAGCGACTAGCGGAAGGTGCTTGATCCTGACATACCTAAACTGGGCTGACCTGAAGGCGTCGAAGGAGTGGTAGCTGCCGATGATGTCGTCGTAGAACGTAAACCACGACCTGCTAATAAATGAACCCATAATAATCCACTCACACCACCTGCTAAATCACCGCCTGTTGTGTCGCCGAGTGTACTCAACAAAGAACTCGTCGAGCTCGGAGTACCAACAGTTGGTGGCTTCTCTATTTTATATTTGAGGAACTCTGCAAAGAAAACCATCTTTGTAACAAGTATTCTCTTGATTAATTATTAGAGAAATATATCTGAGAGATTATAATGAATATTCACCTGCAGGATTAATATCTAGCAGTCTTTGATCCTGTGTTCTAGTAGGCGTTGGAGTAGGTATGCTCCTGTTGGATTCAAGGTCAAGGAGATTCCTGATTCTACGAACAGATGTCCTTTGACTAGCTGAACTAGCCAATGAAGGCTTCTGTCCAGCTAGAGAAGCTCTGGCACTTGCTGCCACTGACGCAGGCCTTGGATTCGTCGTCGCTCTATGGCACGAGGAACTTATCGCCGTGGAGGCTCGTAGATTCGCTAGGTTTACCTGTTGGGCCGAAGCCGACCTCGTCGAAAGCCTATCCAAAGTACTTGAAAGTGGCCGGTAAGCACCGTAACTTCCATAATCCCCCTGATTAATAGAAAATCATGATAATATTATAAATTCTTCTTTATCTCAGATAATAATTAGTAATAAAATCGTACTTGATTAACAGCTGCATGAATATTTTCCGCGCTATAAGTATATCTTGGTGGTCTACTTGTAGTCGCTCTGATTTGTTCGTAGAGTGCGCTGGTGCTTGGTGTTCGACTGAGCCATGCTCGGTACTCGTCGGATGTGAAGACACTCGGTGAAGATGGTATCCTTCCTATGAATCAAGTGTTTCTTTTTTTCTTCTTCTTTTTTTTTTTCGTATGACATATATGATTATCCTTGTAGATGAGGTTACAGACATACTACTCTCTTTTTGTCTCACTAAAGAAGGGGGTAGGGCTGATGAGTTTTCGTACCTCTATCACGTCTGATCGAGGGCAGCTCGGGGGCGGAAAGAGCACCGTCACTGTCCTCTTGGTCGATCAAGCCCGAAGCGACCGTACTGAGACCCGACCTCAGCCCCGGTTGCTGGGGCAACGCTCTGCCGCTTCGCGGCAATGAATTCGACCTCAGACCTGCCAGACAGAATGATATCTGTGCCAAAACTCATTCAACTCGCTCACACGCTAGACTAGTTGAAACTACAGTGCAACTATGATCTTTTACGATTATCGTAGCTTTTCTCATCTCTACTTTCATTATAACACTTGGATGATTTGATTTATTCATCTAGCTAGGACTAACCCGAAGAACTCTGGCCGAGTTGTGATCTGGAGAGTGTTGCTAGATGTGAAACAGCACTGCTTTGTGTTGGATTGTTCATGTTGTGCCTGTAGTAATAGTACGCGGATTTTGGTGAACTCGAACATGTTGCTTCAGTGTCCGAAGCATAGTCCAATGATGGTCGATGTCTTCTTGTGAGAGTGCCGAATTGACCCTGACGTTGCGTCGATGCTGACGTAGCATCACTTTGACCGTACCTTGTGTTATATCTCAACGCAGAAGTTCCTGTGATAAGAAGAAGAAGAAGAAGAAGAAAAGTGTTAGTGAATGATTTTAGTGAATTCGTGCTTGTTTGATCGTTTTTATAAACACACCTGACTTCAAACTCGATCTTAGAAGCGTGTGTCTCGCGGGAGTGGTAATGCTAGTGTAATCAACCCTTGGCAAATGTTGATCGGACCCACTTCTTGGCATAATTCTTCCTGTCGCGGTATTATGTCCATAACCATAATGACTGGATTGTGTCTGAGTGGAAAGACGTCCACCGATCGATTGCATCCCAGCACCGGTCGACATACGTCGTCCTCCGTTCGAAGGCATTACCGGACCAGTGTAGAACGAGTGTACCTGAACGCACAGATGACCGTTTCATATCACTGGGCATACACTATCGAACATGCGACACTCGATAATGCGATTGACCGATCATCGATCATTAAGAATTCATTGTCATTCAAGATCGTAATCCCCTTCGAAGGGATATTTCGGTCGATCGCACTAGCAACAGCGATTACCACGAGCATCCAAGTGATACAATGACAATAACTCAACATAGACACAAGGCGGGAGAAATGAAATGTGGAGGCGCGGATAGGTGTTTGTGTGGGCATCGACGGGAAAGGCGAGAAGTGGTGGTGGTTGGATGCAGCAGATGCAAGCTTTGCAAGGCACAAATGCAAACGTGGAACTTTACTTAGTGGCGCCACTGCACGTGCCTACACCCGATTCATGAATGCTTCATGAGAGAGTTTGATCGCTCGAATTAATCGACCGGGGCTTTCGTCAATCGGGTATATTGTGAGCACGACGCCACTTACACAGACACAAGACTCTAGGTATACCAAGAGAGAGAGAGAGAGACAGAGAGATAGAAAGAGTAAAAGATAGCGTATAGAAAAGAGGAAGTGAAAGAGAGAAGAGAGAAGAGAGAGTTGCAGATGATGGTCTTTACCTTCGTGAAATCCTGGTTAATTTCAACGTAGCATTCATTCATAGAACCGATTAGTCACATGTCACACTGACACACAGACGCGATGTGATTCTCTCAAGGATTTGAGAGCGACAGACTCTGAGATCGATCGACTGACAGTGATTATATGTGTATGTGTGTGCGTGTGCGTGTGTGTGTGTGTATGAGAGAGATAGAAACGGAGTTAGAACGAGCGAGAACCCCGTCGACACTCCGTACCGGCGAATCGTCATAATAACTAAGCAAATACTGGAATAGCGTTAATGATGCTCTAATTAAAGCCCGGCAAAGGTTGTCTAGGAACTAGAAAAAGAGTGAGAGAGAGTGAGAGTGAGAGAGAGAGAGAGACAGAGAGACAGAGAGCGACAGAGAGCGACAGAGGTCGACAGAGTGAACAGAGTGATAGATAGAAAGAAAAGAGGTCCTTTGCGAGAGACAGAAGTGTTCGATTGGTGCAGAGACAGGTAATGTGAGAGGGTGCTCGGTTGTCACATCGTCTAGAGAACATCTAGTCATCACCTAACCAACCAACCATAGCTGGGGATTCATTATTTCTTTATAATAATCCCAAGCTATGCGAGATCGAGCGGAAGTAACGTTGTACGAAATACATCGAACTTACTTTCTCCGCGAGGCTCTCAAGCGTCTTTGGATAACCACGTTCGTATGGCTGGAAATGCTGTGTCGATGATGGTTTTGGTTGATGAGTGATTACTGGTGGCGGTGGTGGTTGGTACGACCAATGACCTTCTGGACGAGAATTGTAGTACAAATCACCATTGCTCGAACCCAAGTCCTGGCTGGAACCCAGACCAGTCAGACCTAATCGCGACCGCGATGGTAACATCTCGCGACCGTCACCTCGCCTGCGATTACTGTCCCTGGGCCAGAAAAAGTCATTGTCAGTAGTCCTTGAAGAGTGTTTCATCACTTCTGTTTCTTCTCGAGACATTCATTGATTGTTAATCAATGTACCTGACGTGGTTACTGGTTGCATGATCGCTCTCATCCTCATTGAGCTCCCGTTTGATAACTACAACCGGTGGTGCTTTGTGTTCGTTTTGACGACTATGTGAAACTGGTTGATGGGGGCCATGCCTCGTCGCCAGGACGAGCCTCCTTGGTATCGACATGATGATGACGACGTCATCGAGGCTCATGTGCGTCACGTCCACTAAATTCACCGCTAAGATCTCATCGCCCACCTAAAAAGTCAATTTGACGTCGAAGAAATAAGTTAGCGCGATATAAATAGTCAGAGGATTCTATAAAAAAAAATCCTGAAACATCGAGGAGCTTGAGGATCGATCATTGGAAATGTCAAGGTGTAAAAGAGGATAAATATAAATGGTGCTTCGATTTAATCACCTTCAAGCAACCGCTGTTGTACACTGCGGTTTCCAGGGCTATCCTGGAGATGAAGACGCCATCATTCCTGTCGACACCGTTGCCCTCGCGTATGTAAAGGCCCAGAGTCTGACCAGGTCGTTTGATTATCTCGACGAAGTGAATGGGATGCTTTGGATCCTGATAAGCAATCATTTAGTAGGAAATTCTTCCAAAATGTGGATGTTGATTGATTTAAAACTTGAATTCAATTAACCTGCATAGCGATGAATTTCTTGGCCGCCTCGGAGGCTTGTCTGCCCATTTGCCGAGGTTCGATGACTCGAACGACCATTTCGCCACGACGCTCAACGGTCTCCAAAGCTGCGGCTGTCGAGGCGTCATGATCGTTCTCGACTGTTTCGATTTGCTTGAAGATCTCTGTACTGATCCCGCTCACCTGAAATTTCAGGCCACACCACTTCAGCCACACAATCTTCTTGCCCATAAAGTTTTCCCCACAATTGAAATTGATCCTTGCATATCGAACGATTCGTTGCAAGGAACAATTTCAATAATTTAGATATTGCTTTTATAAAAGCTTTTATTATACTTCGTTGGGAGTTAATACCTTTCGAAAGTCTCCTTGTATGACCATCGGGGGTGGTTCCTTTGGGCGCAGCTGATTGGCAGGCGCCTGCCGACCAGGACTTGCGCTTATGTCCGTCACTTCCCCCCCGCCCTCCTGGAACAACAGGATTATACATCGATTAAATTAAATGAACATTATCTTAAAGAATTACAATATATTCCCGATGAAATCTTGAAGTCTTCAAGGGATCATAAAGCAACGAAGCGATAATTGGGCCAATTCCAGAGAAAGCCTGTCAGGAATCTTGAATGATACTGTGGTGAAAGAGAAAAAAGAGAGAAGAGGCGAAGTGTCAGAATGGAAGAATGGCAGTGAGACCATATCGATTGGTGCACTCGAGCTTTTTCTATTTCTAAGCCCACGTGTGCCGCCGCTACCGCCGCCGCCGACGTCGTCGTCGTCGTCGTCGTAAGCACGTGACAGCGAGCGGCGGCCTCTCATTCATTATTATTGAGCAGAAGAATCGAAAGCGATTTAAGAGGCCGCCGTCGTCGCCACCTACTCACACGTACACATAGTAGACAGAGACTCAGGGATGCGTGGATAGGACGCCAAGTGCAGCTGTGGAACATCTTTTGTCCCTCGATCCCCCGATATTGTCTCTCTGTCGGTCGCCTCGGCAGAGGGTTGGGCGGTGTGACGAGGGGGGTGGCTGGCAGGGCAGAGCACTTCACCGAATTGCGGCTCAGCCTGATAATCGTTATCTCGTCGGCTGGAAAAAGGATGCCCAGCCGCGAGAAAGAGAGTGAGAGAAAGAGAGATGACAGTGGAATAATAAAAAAAAAGAGTCCATTGGTGGGAGGAATGTGTGTGCACAAAAGGCACTCACTCCTCTGGTGCATCAGTGTCAGCTATGTCTCTTTCACAAGATTCTCTCGCAAGTTTCTCTCCCTCTCTCTCTCTCTCTCTCATGCCAGACGAGTGCAAGTATCTCTGACCCCCGCTCCAGCCACAAAGGCCATGTGGGAGAGGAACACGGAGTTCACAAAAAGCTAGGCCCCTCGCAAAAGAGGTGTAAAACGAAGCCCACTGCGAAATCCAGAATCATAGAAGAACGTATGTAGTAATAGTGTGCGTGGAGAAACCCACCCCTCGGAAATGGGAGAAGAAGACGAGGAAAGTAGCGGATCCGCATACTCTCTCGAAGAAGGCAAGCAGGGATACCCAGACTTGCGCGGCCGACTTGCAGCCGCCTTTATTGGAGGCGTCGTAATAGCTTGGCTCCTTAAGGGGCCCACAAGGGCCCCCTGCGCCCTCCCTCGGCATCGGCCTGCCCACTCTTCCGTTTCTCTCCATGCGCTCCTCGATCCCCACATACACCCTTCGCGCTCCCACACACACACACACACACACACACACACACACACACACACACACACACACAGAGAGACACGCACGCCGAGAGAGAGAGTGTCACACGGACGAGATGGTTTGTCTCATAGGCGAGATATGTGTCACTGGGGCCGCAGCCTCCGGACGCTCCCTCGAGATGGACGCGCGCTGGTGTGTGTGCGCCGGTTGCTCGGACGCTCGCAGCAGGTTTCCTCCTTGGCGCAGGTTGACTCGGGGGTGAGAGAAGAGCTACCCCTGCTCGCTCTCGCCCTCTAACCCATGCTGGCTAATATGGCGGGAACGTCGCGACGCCTTTCGATTGTCGACCTGCGCAAGCGTTCATCGACGCTTTTGGCGACGCCTGGCGGCCTGCAGGTGCCTATCGACCCGACTGACGTCACCTTCCACACCCCCCTCTTACTGCTCCTGTACTCCTCCGAGGGTGCGTTACCCCCTGTCCGAGTGCACTACCCATCCTCGCAACGCCCCCTCTGCCCCTGTTCACTCACTCACTCCACGACCCCTTCACAGATCTCGTACGGAGGTTCGTACGTCGCCGATTTACGAGTCCGCACGACCTCACTCCCACCCTCTACTCTACCCCTTCTACGTCCCTTTGTCGATTGGTACTCTCCTTTCGGGACTTCATTTTTAACTCTACCCCCTCCATATGATCCTTGTCCTACGAAAGCTTGGTCCAAGATCGTCCATGTCGATCTTGATATCATCTTCTACGACCTACTTTACAAACCCCTCCGAATGCAGAGTTACCTCCCTCAGAGAGGACTTTAATTCTTTCCCGAGAGTCGAGTGGATACGCTTTGTCTACGCGCTCTCTTTGAGATCGTTTGGTAGTCGGAGTCAATGCACTCTTCAGTCGAGATTTCTTTGATACCATTTCCTGGAAGATCAGTCCTGCTTCGGAATTAATACGCCAGGGATTGAAGAGTTTATTGATTTACAAGAGTTGTGAATTAATTCACTCGACTATTGAATGTCGTTTCTGGAGTGGAAGCTGAGACCACCTCGCAATGGATGCAGTCTTTCGAGTCTGGCCCACTTGTTAGCCTCACAATGACTCGAGATTGCAGTTATTCGTCGTTGGGTGTCAGGGCAATCGTCGAGGTTTGATTTGAAAGTGAGGGACAACATATTGTTATGCTCGGCAACAATTTTAATTGGGTATGCTAACAAAGTCAGGATTGTTAATCATGCGACGCTCGTTTATACTTTTTAGAGGCGTGCTTTTTATAATTAGAGACACCTAACAATTGTAGAATGGATAACGAAACAGTACGAAAGCGCGCTATTTCCTTTATTCGATGCGACAGCCCGTTATCGTCCGTGGGAAAGTATTCGACGAGGGTGAAATATATCCTATTCAATTGGGAGATGATTCAATCGAGACCTCGTTACTGAATTAGGTCGCCTCATTAAAGAGGATCTTCTTCTCTCTTCTTTTTTTTTTTTCTATCCCCGCTACCTATTTTAGTGGGCAACGAGGAAAGTGGGATTTCTCCTAGATTCGTTCAGGGTTGGCTGGTCGAGAAATCGGTGGGAAAAAATTATTAATAGGCCGGATAATACCAGGGCTGAATCGATCCTCGAATAATTGGCGTACGAGGGGCAGCGCGGCGTGTGCTACTTCATTATGAAAGGAGCCATTTCTACTCGGTGTGCTCGGGGAATATACGGGTTAGCAGGGCGCACGATACCCCTGGAAAAAGAGTGAACTAATGCAGATTCAATTGGAAGTTCGAGGATAGAAAAGGATTCGACCAATCGGGAGGACAGAGTGTCGAAATAAATGTCCCGGATATCCAAGGTGGCCGACTTCGAAGTGGCTCCCGTTTCAATTTGGCAACGGTCCATCCACAGCAGCAGCCCTGGATATCTCTTCTGCCTCATTTTTCACCAGCGAGCATTGCACCCTCACAAAATAAAGGCTCGGCCCAACTGGATTTGGGACACTCCGGAGAAAGTTAGACCCTGTTACAACTCCGAATCACTGCTCGCCACTGATATTAACCCCCGCAAAGTTACCCTCGTGATTCTAATTATTCTGTGTGGAGCGTGCATTGCAAGTGGGTCAGGAACGAGTACATTCTACTTGGTGGAAAATCAAATAGAATCATCCAACTGTATATGAATCACAAATATCCAAATGAGAAGTTTCATAATTCTTCAATGCAACGACGTTCCCAAAATTGAAGATGTGCTAGGTCAAGAATCAGCACATCGTTCCAAGGTTCCCTGGAGTTCATCATCCGGCAGGGGTCATTCAAAGTGGCGAGTGACAGGGGGCGCGCAGGTGCGCCAGGTACGCGCGTAGTAGCGCGGAAGTATCAGTAGTAAAGCGTAGAGTAGTAAGTAGTAAGTCGGTATACGCAGGCGTACGCACGGTCTTCGGTCAAATCGGGGGTCGAAAAAAACCTCCTTCCACCCACCGCGGCGTTCTCTCTCACGTCGAGTGACGATGGTGGTGGTTTGCAGGATGAAGATGGAAAAAGGAGAGGGGATTCGCCCGGATCCTGCAATGCTAGACTGGACGTAGCGCCTGCGTGTCCTGAGTTTCAGAAAGCAAGGTGCCCGCGCACCTCCTTTCAACCCCTCTGCGCTCGACCTCCGAGCTACTACGCGTTCTTTATGAGCTACGATGCTATACTCCTCTTTGACTAAAGCGTACACACCACCCATACTTACCACCCTCTACTATGTCACTCTTAATCCAACAGAGTCCAAGAGAAATATGAAAAAAAATCCCCTCTAGGACATTTAAATTAAGTATTTAGTCGAATGACACGAATTCTCGGAATATCTGAGATTCATATCGCAGTCTGACCACATCTGCCATTAAATCCCTTCGGGCTGTGGCATCTCTCGCTCGTGGTTCACCTATCTGTTTGCCTTAAACCACCATCCAGGGTGTGTGTGCGCGTGCGTTTCGAGCCAGTATTTGCTAGAACTCGTACACCGGCTCCGTTCATGTCGATGTTGGGGGGGTTGGCGAGTGTCGGCGAGGCTCGTTTCAACGCCATCTATCTACCTTCTTCTCTCTCCGACCAGTGGAGTCTGGATCCACTTGCGCACCTCTCTTTCTCGCACCCTCGCAGACCAGGTCGATGTACCTGGTGGACTTTACGTGTCTAGGCCAGAACTGCTTATGCCAGTCGACCTCTTCGTCGTTGCAATTTCTATGGTAAAATTGAACTAGTTTCTCCCATACAATATTTAATACTTGACCTGGTTAACTCCCTTTTTTTTTCCTCTTCATTTTTGTAAGAGAAATTAATGAAGGAATTTTAAGAATGATCTACAATGTGAAAGCTGCTTCGGGAATTGTGGTAGGTCAGAGCTTACTATTTTAATACGGCACTCGAGCTATTCTCGAATTCACAGTGACGTTGGTATGTCAGGCTTGTAAAAGAGACATTTGATTCCAACGACCTCATTCTCCTGGCCAATTCGTAACCATGACCTACCCCTGATCGTTTCGTAGTAACCCTATCGAAAGCATGCTCCTCTAATGTCTATGAAATCCTAAGGCCTAGGAGTTCATAGAACAATTCGAATTGTTCGGAAACAAGTTGGACGCCAGTTTGACTAAGGGAAATGCGGGCGTCGTCTGTGCGCTAGTTAAATAGGCGCACGTACGAAACTTCCTGGAAATGCAGACCCGGACGAATCTACGTGCGAACCTACAACACGTGACATACATCTTCGTAAAGTGTTTGTGCGTGTGTGTGCAGCACAGTGTTCAGTTAATATGACCAGGCAAGTGTCTCTAGTGCGTCTCGAGAGCAATATTCCGAGGGCTGATGGAATTCGAGGAAATCAGTACCAGCCTGTTTTCCTAGTTTACGAGCACGCCAATCCTTCTGCTATCATTCCGAGTCATCTTTACCGGCTTCCCACAATGTTTGCACCATTGTTTTCCGAGACCTCCTCCTCCTATTCTTCGCTTTTGCTTCCCAGCATTTATTGAACTTTCCTCGGAAGTCGTTCGAGCAATTTACGAAGAAGTGCACTTGAAACTTCGAAGAATTCCTAGGAATTGCTTCGAAGCAATCATTTCTCGGATGTGTGTTTCACCTGCTCTCAGAAGGTTTATGGGAATGTTTAGAGTCTCTTTAAACTTAAAACAGATAGTATTCTTTAATATAACATGAGAGAAATCACTTTGAAAGCTTGGGAATTGATTAGCAAGTGTCGAAATTTCGACACTTGGTGCGACAGAGGATTGTGTGGCCGCTTTGAAAGACTCCCAGCAGCCGAGAGATTGAAGTTCAAAGGAGCAAGTGGATCGATGCGGCATTAGCAACTAGTTAAAAGTCGTCTGGCTGCGTGTGGCCGAGAGGGGAGCAGCAGCAGCAGCAGCAGCAGCCTTCAATATATTCGAAGAGGGCGAGGTGGGTGAATGTCGCCCGACGCAAGGGTGAGGCGAGCTGCTCCGACCTCTCGAGGAAAGGAGTGTGGCCTGTTTGAAGGGTGCTCTCGATAAAAGGAGCGCTTTGAGCCGAGCGCAAGTAGCCCTTCCCGAAAGGAGCCTTTTAAAGGGAGCCAACGGAAAGAAGTCACCGAATTCCAACCGGTCATTCGGAAAGACTTCTTTCCACTCATATTCACAGACCTTATTCCACTCTAATCACATAGGAAGATCCAATAACATCGTATTTAAGAAAAACTCGACGATTCTTCCAAGGTTTTTCCATTGGAACAACTTGAAACCCTTCTTGATTTATTCTGGAAGATAGATGAGGTCTTTCAGCCTAGAGAATCTCGGCGAACCACTCGTCCGAAAGGAAACAGAGCCGATTCTAGCCGATATTAGGCGAGGAGATGGGCGCACGTCGCAAATGTATCGAGAATATTCCTCCTGGACGAGGAAAAGGGAAATATAAAAGGGGCAGAGCCGGGTAAAAGGCGAAAAAATGTGGATAGAAAAATGTGGAGTCCGATAAGAATTCCGATATTGATTCCTGGGACAACGGGGAAGACTTCTGGAGTTCCAGGACTGGACTTTTTCAAGAAATATTCGACTTATTAATAAATAAAAGTGAAGAGACTCAAAAGTATTAGAAAAACAAGCATATGAAAGATACGTGGAACTTGGAACTTCCTCTAGGAAAGTTGACCATCGATATTTCACGTTATTATTACATGAGATTGATTCAACCAAGGCAGGAAAAAAATATCGGCTGTGAATTCATGAGGTCTATCAGCATAGGCGATAAAAACCGATGAAGAAATTAATCATGGCCATTTTTTTTTGCCCCTCGCTCTCGGCACGCTCTTCCTTTTGACAGTCGCTCGCCTCGGCGATTTATAGGGCGGATGGCACGAATTCATATGGAGCCGCCGTCGCCGCCGCCGCCGCCAGCGGCACTTGTGCGCCAACAAGCGCGCAGCATTGTTCTCGTAGATTGCTGTCACCGATATTTTCGCACGCCAGCCTTCCGTACTCAGTTGTGCACGCATATACAAATGAAGCATCCTGTATGTATAAATCTTCCCGGTCATTCATCTAAATCATCGACTTTCCTTTCTGGGACAAATAACCCTGATTATAACTCGTGGGAAGTGAGTTAATGAATGCGTCCCTGACAAATGAAGCACCCTGTATTTCCGGGACACAGGCTCAAAGTTACGCAAAGTTCGCCACAGGCACGAGGCCAGCGAGATTCCAAGGGCGATTAACGAGATAGGTGATGCTGCGACTCAAAGGATGAACGGGAGTGTGGCGCGGGGGTGTGCGAATGAAATCGCCTGTAGCCCGGGGTACTCTGGCACCGGGACTCTTTTCAGCCGGGCAGCTTCCCGGTGGTCTACCAGCGGTGCGGGGGAAGAGTGAAAAGAGAGTGTGTATGTGTGTGTGCGAGAAGACGAGAAAAGGCATCGTAACGATCCAACTGCTCCAGTTCCGGTATGTGGAACGTGCGAGAGGGATAATTGCGGCCCGCCTGAAAATCAAAGGGACTTCCGTTTCGCCCGACATTCCACCCCCACCCATCCACCTGCTTCTGGCCTATTTTTTTCCTCCCCTCCCCGCCAACACCACCACCACCACCACCCTCACTGGCTGCGTTTGCCACTCGACCGAGCACCCTCTCACGATTTATCACGTCGTGTCCCGCACCGAGCCCCGCGCCCCAAGCCTCCGAGAGCAACCCTTTGATCGCTCTTGCAAATCCGCCCCGCATCGAATTAACCCTCGCCCGCATTCGTTAATTGACCACTCGTCCACTTAACCCTTCAACTGATTCTTATTAGCCAGTAGAATCCATGGCGCGCTAGGTGTTTCTCGCCACTTTGCATCCCTCGGAATTCGATGAGGGGTTAGTTCCCTCTCGCTATGGGTCCCTCGATTATGAAACACCGTGGAAAAGGTCAACTTGAAAGGGGATTTAAGAAAGACGCGTCAGGATGCTTTTTTCGAAAAATTGTCAATCTCTAAGGGAGGAGCTCTTGTTCGAGGGCTCGATACGTCGGGGGTGGGTGAAGAATGCAGGAGGGTAAGGTGTCCAGGGTGGCAGAGGCACCCTCGTGGCGCCGGCGACGACCCTTCATCGGTTTAGCGTCGGCAGGAAAAGTGCATATGCACGAGAGCCGCCCGATCGAAGGCATGTGTGTGTGTATGAGAGAGAGAGAGAGAGAGAGAGAGTGGCGAAGAAAAAAGAGCAGGTAGAAAAGAACGAACACCCTACGAGGAGGTGCGTAAAAAGGTGGAAGGCAAAAAGCGTGCTCTAAGCCCCTGAGTGGGGTGGACGGGTGCCTAAGTAGCCTTCCACGAAAAACAGAATGCCACGTTCATTCGCCAGCTCATAAAGTGTGACTGCACTCCTACGAGGACTGTTAAACCAACATTCAACCGAGGCACACACACGTGTCCTAGGTAAAAGCGAAAGTCGCAAGGACTCCCGAGGATAATTAGATATTGATTTCGCATTAGGGCCAAGCTAAGATGGACGGCTATTCATTAGCGCGTTATAACGACCGAAGCGAACGCTGATTGGCCGATCCATTAGAATCAAAGGGCGCTGGCTGCCTCAAGACACTGAGATCTTAGTCTCTCTTACCCTCAGACCTCTGCTTTCCCTCTCGCTCAACCTCTGCACTCTCGAGCACTGCGCTTTCAAACTCTCTTCTACCGAGCATTGTGCGCCTACGACTGCCTTTTCACCCAGCGCGAGTTCCCCCCCTCGGAGGGGAGCGGGGTCGGGCAGTAGCAGCCGCCGCCTCAGAAAACGAGCAGACGCTCATATTATACTTGCGCCACTCTTTGTTCTTTGTTAATGCTGCGAAAGCTCTCCTACCCTGCAATTGGGGGGGGGGGGGGGGGGGGGGGGTTAGAAAAGTACGGATCATCGTCGATTCTTTCCAGCACGACTTCCAAGAAACCTGAGAACTAAATAGTTGAAGAGTTCGTCGAACCAATCGTGATCTCATTCGAGTATAAGGTCGATCATGGCGGCGATGCACGAAAGTGCAAGACACGATACGATAGTGTTTCAATTTTTCAAGATACTTCTAGTATTCCTACTTTGGATTAATCGATAGAAATTAAAGTCATCAGGGTTTTTTTTCTTCTTTTATTTATTATTCACGGAGTGGTGGGGTAATTGATGGAGTGGCATCGACGCCGGGCCAAGATGGCGGATAGTAATGAGCGCGTGGACAGCTCGAGAGGCAGACGTCGAGGATAATGCCAATTACTCGAGTGACGAGCGAGCTTTCGATCGATCATCGAACAAGTGCATAAACGTAGGCAGCAGCCCTTAGAAATAAAGGGAGGAGGACTTGTGGGCCAAGGCATGTCAGGAATACAGTAATGCCAGTTGACGAGGACCCTCCGGCTAATGGCTGCTTTTAAAGTTCGTGGTTAGCAAGGCACTCTCCGCACAGAGAGAGAGAGAGAGATAGAGACAACTCGAGAACGTCTCCTCGAAACTACAACTGTTTTAATTACCCTGTGCAGCCTGCATCCTAATTACAACGCGACTAATAAATCGTCTCATCTCTGCGTCATCCAGCTACGATTTTCTATGAGATAAACTTGCCTTTGATCACAAGGAAGATATTTCTAACTAAAATCTCTATGAATTTCCAAGGGAAAGACATAACTAAATGTTTCCAAGAGGAAGAAAATGATGGGGTGGGATGGATCGACACTTAATTGGGCGAATGTACGAGGATTTCAGGGCGTCTCGTCTCTCGGGCCAATTCAGCATCTGAAGAAGCTCGATTTAAAAACACTTAAGGGACTCCTGGCGGCCTCCAACCCCCTTCTTCCCTCCTCACAGCGTCATCTTCTTGCCAAGGCTTGCCTTGAAAGACACGAAGAAGAGCCAGCGGTGCTTTTCGTGCAACAAGTCCGGATTTTCTTGTGGAATAAGGCACACTCGCTCGCCGGAAACGAAGCGTTCATTAAGAAAATGGTGGCTGGCATTGTCCCCCGACAAGCTCGCCTAACTTCAATCTCCCTTGACCTCCTGGCAATTTGATCTTGGACTCATCTCGAGCGAACGACAGACGAATTCCCGGACATTTTGCGGTCAAGTTGGGAGGACGAGTGGCCCGGGCGGATGGCGGTGCCTAATGGGGCGGCAAAGAATCCTAACCTAGATTCGGAAGGGGCCACACTCGAGTGGGTACTTGGTGGACAGAGGGCCACTTCCGCCAGCCAGCCAGTGTCAGCCGACAATCAGAAAGTTGGCGAGTTTTACTTAAATCCCGCTAATGACGTCGTTAAAATAATAAACGATGTCGTTTAGGGGAGGGAAAAAAAGAAGGGTGGGTGGCGGACTCAGCTGGTAGTTGGAAGTAGATGGCGCTGGAGTGAGCGGGCAGACGACTCGAGGAGATCCACTCGAAAGAGTGCCTCGCTTTGCAACTTTCCTGATGAAAATGTAGCCGGTGAAAAAGTCCATCCTTCTTCTCTTTCTTTCCTTTTTTCACTGTTTTTCGCGTTATTTTCACTACCAACTGTATTTAATCCTTTTCGTGATCGGATATCATTGATAATTTCGATACTTTCCACCCTGGCAGAGCAACTCACAGATTCGAGGAGTCATTACGACGAGGAAATTACTAGCGACGAGTAAGTTTGGCCAGTAAATCGAGACCGTGGGAATGAATCTCGTCCGGGAATCCGATTTCGCTGGACAGCTTTAAACTAGAACTTTCCCCCGGCGCTTTTTTCTCCCTCTCGTCCACCATTCTCGCTCGTGTCGTTTTTCTTCTCGCTTTTTCCCGTCGCAAGTTTTAATCGACTACTTGTCGCCGCCACTGGACCGCCCTGTATTAACTCTCCGCCACCCTGGTACACGTGTGTGTGTGTGTGTGTGTGTGTGTGTGTCTGTGTGCACAATCGTTGTGTGCCATTTATTTGCGAGGTCCTCGCAAATAGATTTCGCACTTGGCCAACAACATCGTTACAGGGAAATAATCGCAGTCCACTCGGAGAAATACGTGCCGTTTCCCCGAAAATCAGGCGCTCCAGTCTGGAATGACCATTGAAACAACTCGTCCACGATTCTACGATCGTTGACCTCAAATTCTAATAATTCTCTCGCTTATTTTTCCAATTTATTACTGCCAGACATAAACCTCTACTACTCAAACAAGGGCGATCGTGATTGGAATAAATGTTGGGGCCCCATGCGAATCAATTTGCAAGCTAGCAAGTGTGCGCTAACAACTTAATTATAATGGTGCCCGCGACCTTTAATCTTTTTCCGAGCAGGACTAATTACGTCCGTGCGCTCGCGCTCCAAGGCGAGCGTGAGTCTCTGACATTAACCCCCCTGTAATCTGATTTCACGGATGCACTGGTCGGCCACTCGACCCATGAACGCCCGCATCGGGCGAACTCCGCACCTGCGTCACAACTATGTCTCTTTTTCTCAAACAATTGTTCATCCAACATTCCCTTCAAACTTTTCCAATGCAAGCGTGTTGCTAAGTATTTTACAATTGCCATAATACTTGTATCATACTTGTGTGATTATTTCCAATTTTTCAATGAAAGGATTAGACGATAAAGAAATATATACATATGGGATTTCTGTGTTTGGTACTTACTTTCCTGCGGCCGCAGCAGAGCATGGTTGCCGTTGCTGCTGTGCTGCAGCTGCGACGAGCCGTCGACGAGAGTTGAGGCTGCTGATGGCAGACGTAGCCGAGCCGAGCGCCTCCTTCCCGCTGCAGCTGCACCACGCGCACCTGCTCCCGGTCCCCCTGCCGAACCCTCGCCGCCCCTCTCTCCCTCTCCCTCTGCCCTTGACCGACACCGACTCGACCACCGTACTTGATGCGCACGTGTTTTCGCCACTGCATGAGTTCGGTGCGTCATGCCCTCTTCCTGCAATTGATAAGAACAATGTCTTCTTAGAAGAGTTGAGTTCAATTTGCGTCCACCTGCGAATCAAGCCACCCTTCGACTGAGACACGATGGGTTGGATATCTGGTCGATCGTGTCGCTGAGCATCCAGAGTGTGCGTGCTGGTTGACCTAGGCGCACGAGATATCCGGGGAATGCCATAAGCGACGTCCATCATCGGTAATCTGGCATCAGTGATGACTGGCATGCGTGTGTGTGTGTGTGTGTGTGTGGGTGTTCGCATTGTGGTGGCTGACATTCTGGTCCTAGCCTCATTAAGAGTCAATGAAACGACGACCTTGACCTACACGGTCGCTTGGGCCTTACCTTGGAAGGAGATCGTGAGTAGACAATCTTCAGGATAGTGTGGTTACGTGCGAAGAAACATCGTAACACACTCGCCCTCAGACTTATCGATTCAAGGGGGGGGGGGGGGGGGGGGGGTTGAGCGAACCGTCAGGGGGAAAAAAAACGGCTCGAAGTCATTTCTGTGGAGATATACGGGTCGACTTAAGCTTAGACCACAGCCGTATTATGATACACTGGCACAGTTAAGGCGCCCTCGGGTTTAATTAAAGCCAGGACGATTTACGCGCTACGAAGATTAAGATCGAGCAAGGTGTAATTTTTTTCGATGGATTTAATTAAAGACTTTCCGCCCAGAGAACTTTTACTGCTTAAGGCTGAAAGAGAGAGAAACGCGTTATCTTTAATTGGGCGAAATAAAATTCGTGGTGATTATACGCGAGCAGTTACACCTAATTTAATGCGGCTAGATAGGAGGCTGCGCTCGAGCATTTAATTACCGGGCGCTACTTGCCGAGCTTCATTTACCATGCGTGTGTAATTAGCACTTCCACGCCAGTCAGTCAGCCGGATGGGCCAAGTTTTTGTAAGTCCAATCGAGCGGTGGCCCCCCCCCCCCCCCTCATAAATATACATGGCACCGCTGCCGCAGCCATCTTGCAGACTCTTCGCGTTCACCTCGCATCTTCGAGCTTTATTTTCCTGGCGGTTATTAATTAATAAGAGCCCTGGCAAGTCTTGATGGCAAGAGCGCGAGTGAACAAAGAGAAAACGAGCGGCAATACCTGGTAAGAAATTGCAAGTGCATGAGACGAGCAGCAGGAGATGCTATAACCGTAGCGTCTCGACTACTCGTGCACTATGCACGTTAATGGAGCTCGTAAACACGGGCGTGCACCATATTTCCCAAGTAAACGAGCAATCGGTCCCCCGTGATACTCTTGGCGAGCTTCTGGCAACCAGCTCGTACGTGTTCAATAAGAAAAAAAAAAAAAGAAAAAAAAGAAAAGCGCAGGCTAATGATAATCCTCGAGTACCACGCTGAACTAGCATGCAAGCCATTCATTTCGAGGATGAACGCTCCACTTAGTTCGCCTAACCCTTTTCTCCCATGCCGACGATTTAAGGGAATGTGATCCCATTCTCCCACACATATATCCAATACTCACAACATCAAGACTGATTTAAATACTTCGTGCCCTCTGTCAAGCATGCAACACCGCCTTCTCCAGAGTAATTTCCATCCGTGTGAATTCTCTGGGCACATTTTCACGTGTAGAGAAAGGTCTGTTTTGTGTGCGTGGAGAATATAAGAGTGGAGAAAATAATTGAATAATAGTGGAAGTACCTTCTAAAAATCATATCTCGTGCAAAGGGCCGACGGGTCCCTGCTCGAGCGGGCTCGGGCGATCTCTCTCATGGTGGTCCGCGTGTGCCTCCTGCCACCCCTCTGCAAGATAACAGAAAACACCGTGATTACCCACGATTCCACCCTTAATGAAGCCATTTCCTTCCCCGCGCCTCGCAATTAGCCCTCCTGTTACCCCCCCCCCCCCCCCCCCCCCTCCCTCGGCGGAACCCATTAACTCGCCAAATCTGGCGTCGCCTTTGTTTGCAAGTGAGCAACAAACTTGCTGGGAAACGAGATTGCGAATAAAATCCCTCATTCGTCCATTTGGACAGAGAGGAAAAGAGGTCCATCCAGTGCACGTGCCACTCACTACGAACACTGTGGGTAGGGGGGGAAAAAAACGTGGGAATGGACACTTTGGACCGCAGGCGAGAGTTAATGGGTTAATGAAGTCATTTCACCGACGATTAGAGGAGGCTCGCGCTTAATGGCCTGGCGTCGAAGCTCAAAGAGAGGAGAGAGCACGCACGAGAAAGAGAGCGAGATTAACTGGCGGGGATCACGGCAGGCGTAACTTAATATCGCCGCACACGCTACTTAACGTTTAGCGTGGCCCCAGGCTCCCCACCAGTCTCTCGTTCGCCCCCCCCCCCGCCCGCCCCTCCTGAAGACAAGAATCCAGTGCCTGGCGCGTCTCGAGGCGTGGCGATACCCACAAATGTGAATTACAATTACTTTTCACAACTGGATCTCATCCCTGAATCATTGGAATCAATCCTACAAACCTGTGGGACGTTGCCCACAAGAAGGCTAATCTACTTAAAGAAGTAAAACGATACTCGAAGAGAGTGGCTGATCGAACAGTGGACGAACTGATTGGTGTAACTCGACACCAGAGCATTCGAGGAGGTGGAGGGGGAGGGGGGGGGGGGGGGGGGAGTTTGCTCGCAGGTCATCGGGAATCACTGACATTCAACTGGTTCTTGAACTTCGCTCTTCGATTCCTGGCAGAGCGCGCGTACCAAGCGGCGTGGTGGCAATCCTCCCAGGTCTTCCCTATCGATCCCACACGGCCCTCTCTCTCTTGCTCTCTCTCTCTCTCTCTCTCTCTCTCTCTCTGCGTGTGTCGGCGAGGCAAAAGCAACAATAAGACAGAGCTTTCGAGTAGAAGGCAGACGATGGGATGGATGGATGGGTTGGTTGGCGAAAGGAAGGGGTGGAAAGAAGGTTGGGAAGTAGGAATATTCCGAGCTGAAGAGACAGAGAGCGTAGGATGTAGAGCCGTGCACGAGCAAATAAGGGAGCCTACTTAACGAGGCTGGCCAAAGCACAAAGCTTCAAGTCGTAGGTGAGTGGAGGGGGCGGCGGCGGCGGCGGCGGCGACGAAGGGCCGAGGAACATCAACCCTAAGCCCGGGTCAGAGAAAAGAGCGTGGAAAACAAAAGCAGAGTCGAAACACTTGCGACCTTTACCTCACAAAGCATAAGAGAAGATGAGAGAAAGGATGGAGGGTGGGGGGGGGGGGCGGGGGAGACGAGCAGAGATCTCCCCTAACAAGGACAGAGTCCAGGATGTTCCTTCGGGATCGAGTACGAGTGTGGCTGAGCCTGTCGATCGATAAGGGACACCTTTAAGGGCCACCCGCACGAGCTTGTCAGTGACGAAACTAGTCTGCCTGGCACCCAACGCTCTCTCAGACCCTTTCTCCTCAGTTATCTCTCTTATCACTGGCCACAATCAGCTCAACTTCCTACTGATTCCGATCGTCTCTCACGAGCGACACCTGTCAGCCTCCGTCGATCCACTCTCACATAGCGGCGTGATTGAGAAAATGTGGCCATCCCAACCGCCCACTCTGCCTACTCTGCCTGGGAGACGTAGTCTCAGGGGCGAGTGGGTGGGCGGAATGGCCCACTTCTGAATGACGGCCTCTCCCAGCAAACCACCAACAAATAAGGGACACACAGCCATCTCTCTCTCTCTCTCTCTCTCTCTCTCTCTCTCTCTCACGCTTTCTCTTCGATGATAGAGAACAAGGAGAGAGGAGGGGAGCCACTGCGATTTCATGGTGGTGGCGTACGAGCCGCACTCTGCCCGGAGAGCTTTCGATCGATATACCCTTTTTCCCTGTGTTCCCTGCGAGCAACCGAGTCATATATCCCAAGGATCACCATTGGATTCTTCGTGGTACGTTTAATGATCATGGATGGAAAGATGATGATTCGAAGAGGACATACCTGTGGGAGGACGGTAGCAGTGCAGGAAGGGTGGCAGGGTCCCGGAGGGGTCCGAGAGCCGAGCGGTGCCCTCCTTGCACACGGAATATCCTGCACACTCTCTCTCTCTCTCTTTCTCTCTTTCCCCCTTTGCTCCTCTCCCCTCGAGGAAGGAGAGCCAGGAGGAATCTTCCGGTTGCAGCTTTCTCACCTCGGCGTATAACACGCCACGCGGGAATCAATACGCGCGCCTGCCTCAAGCCTTTTTCACTCTCTCTCCCTCTCTCTCTCTCTCTCTCTCTCTCTATGTCGCTCGCTCTCCCTGCGCTGTCTCACTCCCACGAAACCCTCTCTCCGAACCCACCCTCGCTGCGAGCTAGTACTCTGCCCCTCTTGCTGTCTTTCTCCTGCTTCTCTGCGACTCCCTCTTCTTCTTCCCAGCTCTCTCCCTCTCTCTTCGTGGTCCTCCTCACCCACCCTTCAGTACAATTTTATATATCTTTCTCTTTCTCTCTCTCTCTCTCTCTCTCTCTCTCTCTCTCTCTCTTGGCACCGAGACCCACCGATCTTCTCTTGGATTCTTTTGCTTGATTGACTTGGTAAACTCTGAGATGATTACTTGTGTCGGGTTCCACGGGGACGAAGAAGTTCTATGCTAGCTCCGCGAGGTTGATGCTCCAGCGAGGCGACCTCGCGCGATAAAGAGGTCTTCCACCCCCCCGGGTTAATCCGGCGGCGGCGGCGCCGGCAAGCAGCAATTCTCGGGCTCTATCCTCGTGGGCCGCCCTGGCAGGTCCCGTGACAGCACCGGCAAACTACGTCCAACACACCAAACCCTCCTCTCGTCCGGCTCAACCACAAGGCTTTTGCGCGCTCTCCTTTTTCGTTGGCGCCCGCGCGCTTGTAAGCTCTTTCTCTTGTTCTCTCTCTCTCTCTCTCTCTCTCTCTCTCTCTCTCTCTCTCTCTCTTCTCAGAGGGTTGGACACACACACACACGCACGGGGGCTGGGGATGGCAGGAACACACGCTCGGAGGCTCCTGCTGGCTGCCGACGGGGCTGTGCTACGCAGCGCGACGCAAAAGCACGACTAGCTCGCCCAGCCGGCCGGACATCTTGGCCGGGGACAAGGCGCAAGCGTCGCCCTCCGCACGTCGGCGCCCTTTTCGACGCCACCAACCACCCCACAAGCCCTCCCCCCTCCTGCCCCACCCCCGACCCCTCTCTCGCGGATTCGCCACCCTCGACGAGAGAAAGCACCGGCACACCGAGGACCCTCGCACTCACCGACCGATGCCCGCCGCACGTCTTCGACCTCCACGCCACGATTTCCCTTGTCGAAATTCCACTTGCGACCTATCCACGCTTGGAATCTTGGATTTCGTAGTATCGAAATACCAGAGGAATAGACACTGATAGAAAAGAATCATTTGGGAATTTGATAATAATCCCTGAGAGATTTTGTCGGGGATTTCAATAGAGAAATGTCGAAGGATTCCTATGAAATGATAGGGTTCTGTCATATGTCAAGGGTTGTTACACACTTCTACTCTGATTACCAAGTACCAATCAGAAGCGAATTGTCGCTGGCTGATTGCGGGAAACCTACCATCGCGTGTAGGTCAACCAGACTCAAGTAGAAAGTGACCCTGGTTGGACAGATATTTCTAGCAGTGATATTCATTATAATCCTGATAGAAATGAAAGTAGTGTCATTTAAAAGGGATTGATTGATTCCAATATGAGTACGATTTTTCATTAAGCGTCATTGGAACGAAGGTGTCGGATCAGTCATTTGGAATCAGTTGCGCGGCAAGTGGAAGAGAGGACACTCTCTCACCGGTTGAGAGAGAGAGAGAGAGAGAGAGAGAGAGAGGAGGGTGTGAGATCGATGGGAGTTACTTATCTTACCGGCACCAGTATCAGTTTCCAGGATGGGGAAGGAAAAAGCCTCCCAACGAAACTAGATCTACTTCGACGTACGTTAATCAAACTATTTATGACCTCACACAAGCTAGTCACACATGGCTAGTCTTCCTTCACAATGACCAATCGAGCCAGCAAAAATTCCCTCCCCCCTTTGAACTAACGGTGATCGGCTTCGAATGGCAGCGTGCTTATCTCACTGGTCAATAACGCCGATCTCGTACAAAAGCAGCCATATGTGCTGGAGGATCGATTTCACATGCTTGGAGTGATAACCTCGAATGGGGAGATCGAGATATCAAAAATGAAGTGAAATAAATGTCAAGTAAAAGTACGAAGTACTTTTGGATTGACTGAAATCTTTATTTCATCTTCTACTTGTCTCTGGCAAGCATTGTTTCCCATAAGGATTGATAATTCACCAGAGAATCATGTGTGAAAACAATCATTGATTCCGGGAATTGCTCGATTTTATTGGCCTCCTCGTAGGAAGTGGTAGGCGCCGGACTCAGGAGCTCTCCCATTTAGGCCCGGCGTGTTCCCGTCGTGGCTAAACGTCCTACTTCCGGTTCGGCTATTCCGCCGGCGGCCTCCGATCGATTGGGGAGCGAGAGAGAGAGAGCGAGAGAGAGTGGTTCTTCTCCTCTCTCGCTCGGTCGCCGTGTCAAAAACACTCGGGGCCGCCGTTGCCTCCACCGCCGCCGCCACCGCCGCCGCCGACGACGACGACGACGACGACGTCGTCTTTCCGCCGTGGTGGTGGTGGTGGTGGTGGTGGTGGTGGTGGTGGTTTCGTCGCAACACGATTTTCGACGGTGTTCCTCCTCGTTCTCCCATAAATTGCCAGGACGCGCACACTCGCACACGTGACATCCGCAGCTTCCACTATGTGCGGATGCTGAGAGTGCTCGCGTGAAATTCCTGCGTGCCAGCCAAGAGAGCAGTTAAGGAGACTCTCTGCTGGAAAGGGGAGAGAGAGGGAAAGGGATGCTGGGGAAATCTGTGTGGAAGCAATAGCACTATCTGCTTAAGCCTCTCGGATAAGACTACAAAGTGGATTGCCAGATTGGACGTCTGCCATAGGCTCCTTTCTACTCAGGACTTACTCCTGTGCCCAAGGAATTCGAGGACTGCCAAAATGGCATCGCTTAAGACAACATATTCCTATAATTAAAATTAGAAAAAGGACAATTCCAAATGAAACCAGAATCAAATACAATATTAAATTTAATCATAGAGTTACGACTATGAAAAGGAAAAAAGCAACAGGGGAGGAGATGGATTTGAATGAATGTCATCCGGTGTTCGCACCTTTTTCAAGCCTTTCCACCCCTCCCCCCCCCCCCCGGAAAAGGGGTGGCAAGTACAGGGACACACGCACGAGTAGGATACGAGTATGTGGAGCGTCGTAATGCGAGAGCCGTTCAACCCCCTCTTAACCCCCGTGGGCGATAAACATATTTCTCCGGACGATACACCCCCGAGCCAAGCGGGACTCTTCGAGCCCAGTGCAGGGTAGATGCCAAGGAGAATTTATGGGTCGCGACACTACCCATCATGCTCCTCTCTCGCCCTGCAACCCTGCAACCCTTTCCAGTCACTGATTGAACCTGCCAGGCTTGGCAGACACCGATTAACTATCCGTAGAATTCCACAAGCAATCCAATAGTTACTCTCACCAAGGATTCTACGTTTAGTAATTAAAGAAGACCCTGAAAGTTTAGATGATTAAAGAATGATTTGAAGGATTAATATTTAAAATTGTATTTCGGGAGGATGGAGAACTCGGTGAGATCGAGCGCTCGGCTTTAATGTCCTGGAATTACTACGCCACCGTAGAATCCGTGGGAATAGTATTGATTATTTATTAGGATACGTCCTCTATCGTTCCAAGCTATTTCCACGGCACTCGGTGCATCCGCGCCAGCCCAGATACGTCCGAGAGAAGCGTCGCGACGCCTACACCCGCCTGCCTGCCTGCCTGCCTGCTGCTGCTGCTGTCTTCTCTCCTCTTTCTCCTTCTACTTCTCGGTATCGGCGGCGGCGGCGCGGCGCCCCCCCCCCCCCAAGAAATTTGCATCGTCGAAGATTAAATCGTTCCGGGGGCCTGAAACGGGGAAAACTGTGTCAAAGCGACGAGCGATCGATCACCGGTACTTACTGATTACTCGCTATTACCCCGGGCGAGAGGAGACTTCCTCGCCCGTCGGCGGAGCACCCACCACCTCGGGCTTCTTCCTTCGAGCGAACAAAGCCCGTCTGATCCGCCGACACTCTCTCGCAAACACCCACTTCTCTTCCCTCTGATAAAACCTCAAATTCCAATGGAATTCTTCACATATTCTTCCGATATCGTCGATATTTCCTCATCTACGATTAGTAAAATCGTATTTACGTACTTGGAGGTTCAAGACAATCTGTACATGTACCTATAAAAAGGTCTCATCCACTAAAACAGCGTTTATAGAGCAATAAACGAGGGTGAGAGAGGGTATGTGTGAGATGGAGATTGGTGGAAAGGGGTTAGCGAGAATACGGTGTGGACGAGGACGAGTAGGACGCATTACAGAGCGAGCCGACAGGCCACACTGCACGTACTACGAAATACTACGCTCTGTGATGCGGTGCAATTAAGCCCGACACACAGCCACCCCTTTCTGAGCCCTTCCCAGTCGTGGCTCCCTCCAGTGGCCCCACCATTCCAACCACAGACTTCGGCAGCGCAAGTCCGTCTCCCTCTTCTCTCCTTTACTCTCCTCTCTCTCTCTCTCTCTCTCTCTCTCTCTCTCTCTCTCTCTCTCTCTCTCTCTCTCTCTCTCTCTCTCTCTCTCTCTCTCTCTCTCTCTCTCTCTCTCTCTCTCTCTCTCTCTCTCTCTCTCTCTCTCTCTCTCTCTCTCTCTCTCTCTCTCTCTTTATGGACTCTCGCAGTAAATCTCGAGGCCATCTTTCTCTCTCACTTGGTTCTGTTCCTCTTCCCGAGGCGCGTCCCCTTCACTGACGTTTATCCATTCGTTCATTCATCGGAACCACTTCTTTAACGGGCGCAGTGTGTTTCCTGGTCCAGCGGATGCTGCTGCTACTGGTGGTGGTGCTGGCCATTCGAGATTCAGGTCGACCCACTGAGAAGAATGCGATTATTTTCTCGAGGCCAGCCTCCCTACGGATTAAGGACACACTTATTGAGGATGCAGTGCACTCTACAGAGATTGGAAATTAATTATCTTCTCTCACTCTCTCTCTCTTTCTCTCTCTCTCTCTCTCTCTCTCTCTCTCTCTCTCTTTCTATGTGTGGAAGTGACTGTAATAAGGCTTTTAAGTGCAGATGTACTCTAAGAGGGTAGAGTTGCATTGCTTCCACTCGTGTTTTCTTTCCAGACGGTAACACACGCGTGCTTCATTCGTTCATTCAGCATTGCAATGGATATTGTAAACAAACTCGATGCCGTTCAGGTGGAGGAGTTTCCATTCATTGGAACACCAGTTGGTGCTTCGTAGATCTTGTTAGCCGATTTTCTATGGGCTCCCTTGCCCTCGAGGACAATTGGCATGCACACGAGCGCGCCCCACCCGTTCCTGCCCCCTTTTCACGCTTGCTGCTCGGCTCAAACGAGCCTGCTAATGGGAAACCTCAACCCAGCCGGAGATTGTCACACCTCCACCTTTCGTTTAGCTTGCACGAACTATTAAGCTTTGATAATCAATCGATTCTAAGATTCGAAGTACAAATAGTATAATTCATCGAATATTTATTATTAATATCTATTAGCTTTCATTTAGCTAATATATTATGCAGATAATTAATCATTGAATAGCAGTTATAATTATTTACGTTGCAAGCAAAGCTACGCGTTGATAATGATTTAATTACTCGATTGAATAATTTAACTTGATCAAATCGAATTATTCCCGCCACTCTCCTATTGGATAATGGTCGTCCAATCAGGGAGAGGCTTGACATGATTTCAAATGTAGATATTCACAGTGACGCCATCTTAAGTCGGTATAAAGGCACTGCGTGCGAATTCTAAGTTAGAAGTAACTCGGTGTGCCATCTAGCAGGTGTTTCCGGAGCTCGGCACGTCCGTTTTGACGGCTTTCCCTCGATCCATGCACGTGTGTCTGCGTGTCGCAGGGATCCTCCGTTTTTTGGCGCACAACTAGGTAAGTTCTTACGGGCACTTGCGTTAAATACCAGCAGGAAATAATTCGGAATACCCGGAAGCTTTTCACTGATAATTCGGACTGGGTCAACTCGGCCAGGATGTCGCGCGGGCCTCGCATTTCTTTTGTCTCGCTACCAACGAGTTCGATCGCTCCCTCTCACTCCCGCCAAGCTCCACCAGCGCGCACCCTCTCACTCCCACCAATACCATTGCCTCCTAGGAACTGCTGTTGGCACGCGCGCGTCTCACACTCGGCCTTACGATTTTTCCACCAAGCATTTTCGTTTCCGGAAATGCTCGTTTCGACTAGCAACGAAACCAATTCCTACGACTATCAACCAACAGTTATGTAAGAGGGAGAGTCGAAGAGTAGATAGTTTTACTGACGCGCGCCGCATGCCAGGTTCCAGGTGAGAGAGAAAGAGAGTCGAGAGGATGCCGTCCGACGCGAAAAAGAAACAGCAGCAGAAGAAGAAGGAAGCAGCGAAAGCCAGACAATCTGGAAAGAAACCTGCTAATCCACCTAAATCAGAAGATAAAGAATCAAGTCCAAGCGAAACTCAGAATGGCACTAATGGCACTGCTATGAGCGCCGAAGGTAAAAATATGACTTCTTATTATTACTTATCATTTATATAAAACTTTATATACTTTTCTCTTACAGAAGCGCTTTGTTTAAAACTCGAAGCGGATGCTAGACTCAATGCCGAAGCACGGTCGTGTACCGGTTCGTTAGCTTCTCATCCTCGTAGCAGAGATATTAAGATTTCCAACTTCTCGATCACCTTTCACGGATGCGAACTCTTACAAGATACTATGCTAGAGTTAAATTGCGGCAGACGTTACGGTTTATTAGGACTCAACGGTTCCGGCAAGTCTACTTTACTCGCTGTCCTTGGTAACCGCGAGGTTCCTATTCCAGATCAGATCGATATCTTTCACTTGACAAGAGAAATGCCAGCTAGCAGTAAAACAGCTTTGGAATGCGTCATGGAAGTAGACGAAGAAAGAGTGAGACTAGAGAAACTAGCCGAAGAATTAGTAGATTGCGCCGAAGAAGACGCGCAAGAACAATTGATGGATGTTTACGAGAGATTGGAAGATATGGCTGCCGATACTGCCGAAGCACGAGCTGCTCATATTCTTCACGGCTTGGGATTTACTGCTAAAATGCAAAGGACGCCTACCAGAGATTTCTCTGGTGGCTGGCGAATGAGAATCGCTCTTGCCAGGTATTATTTCCTTCTTCATTTATCAGTAATTTTGTTTATATATGATAATTTATATGATATAAACGATTCAGGGCATTGTACGTGAAGCCTCATTTATTATTGCTGGACGAACCTACGAATCATCTCGATTTGGATGCTTGTGTGTGGTTGGAAGAGGAGCTCAAGACGTACAAGCGTATTCTCGTCATTATTTCGCACTCCCAGGACTTCCTCAATGGCATTTGTACAAATATTATCCATGTTAACAAGAGACACTTGAAATACTATAGCGGTAATTACGAAGCGTTCATTAAGACGAGGTAAATATTATTAATCATTGAATTTATTGAATTAAGATCATAAATGATGAATGATTAATTGTTATATTACAGGATGGAATTATTAGAGAATCAAGCTAAGCAATATAATTGGGAGCAAGATCAGATCGCGCATATGAAGAATTATATCGCAAGATTCGGTCACGGTTCAGCGAAACTTGCTCGGCAAGCACAATCTAAAGAAAAAACCCTGGCGAAAATGGTTGCGCAAGGATTAACAGAGAAAGTAGTCAGTGACAAAGTATTGAACTTCTATTTCCCATCTTGTGGAACAATCCCACCGCCAGTCATCATGGTGCAGAATGTTAGCTTTCGATATAACGAAGATTCGCCTTGGATTTATAAGAACTTGGAATTTGGTATCGATTTGGACACAAGGCTTGCTTTAGTTGGACCGAACGGTGCTGGAAAGAGTACTCTCTTGAAACTTCTTTATGGAGATGTAAGTTTTAAAGAGAAGGAAATCCTTGAATCATTAATTAATGAATACTTGTAATACTTTAACAGTTGGTGCCATCGAGTGGAATGATTCGGAAGAATAGCCATTTGAGAATTGCAAGGTATCATCAACATTTGCATGAATTATTGGACTTGGATGTATCACCTTTGGATTATATGATGAAAGCGTTCCCTGACGTCAAAGAACGCGAAGAAATGAGAAAGATCATTGGTCGTTATGGACTAACAGGTCGTCAACAAGTGTGTCCTATTCGACAATTATCCGATGGACAAAGATGTCGCGTTGTCTTTGCTTGGTTGGCATGGCAAGTGCCTCATCTATTATTGATGGACGAACCTACCAATCATTTAGATATGGAAACTATCGATGCTTTGGCTGATGCTATCAATGACTTCGATGGAGGCATGGTTCTTGTTTCCCATGACTTTAGACTCATCAATCAGGTATATAACTATCTTACTTTCTAAATAAAACACATTAAAGAATAATGAATTCAATCAATCCTGTAATAATAATTGTTTAAAGGTTGCCGAGGAGATTTGGGTGTGCGAGAACGGAGCAGTGACGAAATGGAAGGGTAATATTCTTGATTACAAAGAACACTTAAAGGAAAAGGTGCTGAAAGACAACCAGAAGCGTGCACGAGACATGAACAGGGGCAAATAATTCGACAATGACATTTCAAACAAGCATTAACACCAACAATCGCAGTTTAAAACACACAACACGAAAGCTTTATAATCCAGCTGCTCTCGGTTTCACTTTTTAAAAAAAACACACACACACACACACGTACGTACGTCTTTCCCTCCGAATCGCTCGAGCGGAAACTTCCTTTAATCTTGCACTCTCGGCAAAGTAACAATGAAAGGCGTTTCGAGCTGGGATTTATTCGCGCTGCTGTGTAGCGCGCTTCCAGCAAACGAAAGGACGATTTAGTTAATTTATTTAAGTGTTAAATCGATGCCAATTATTCTCGAATATCAATCGTTACAATTGACGATCATTCGAAATCTCTGGCATAAACTGGCTTTTCTTCTCGGAGAAATATCAGTCATTGAATTAATTATGTACGCAGAGCACTCTGAACGAATCGATTGGACTTAGACTAATGCAGAAATATACAATACAAAACTAATAAAAAGGACACTCAAGGCAAATTGAGATGAAATATCCATGATTCACGGAGTATTCTTCTTCTGGATTGTATAGAAACTTTATTAGAAACGTATCACGTTTCTCATCTCATCAATCACATCCTGCATAACAGCAATAACTTCTCGGAATATCATAAGATAAATCCTATCACACACACACACACACACACACACACATATATGACGTGTCTCTAAGTTTTCTTTCAAGTTATAAAACTATTTCGACATATACAATTAAATATACACGTGCACCACACGTTATTCATATATTTTCGAGTGCGTAATTAATAGAAGAGACGCGCGACGCAACACAAGTGTCACACACACGCTAAGAAAGAAGCTAAGAAAAGAAAAAGAAGAAGAAGAAGAAGAAGAAGAAGAAGATGAGAATGTCAGAAAGTGTGTTGTGTGTGAATAAGAGAAGTTCGCACTATCGTTCAGTTGTTGTGCCTTGAGATTCACAGTATATATCGTCTGGATTCTCATGTTTCTTTAATAAAACCGCCACAACACGTGACGAAACTCTCCTGGTCATCCTGACTCTCTTCCTTATTCCCGCTGGGAAAGGGAAACCCTTAATCATCATCATTCCAGTAGAAGAGATGACAAGAATCCTATTAAAATAAGATCAATGATTTGAAAGAATGAATTTGTTAAACTGGTGTCGATGCAGGAATCGAACAAGCAACTTCTTGCGCTAGTGCAGCATTTCTTAAGACAAGAAGATGCGAATCCATATCGTTTAAAGCTTGATCGATAAAAGCAAGCTTTCGTGCTTGATTCTTTGGTACTCCGTGCTTTGTAACAAGTGCCAAATGTGTCACAGCTAATACCAACGCTGCAACTCTTGCTTCTAGAAGCCGAGCATCCAATGGCGGATAAAGACTTCTTACGACGTCGTCGACTCTTGGTGGAATTCGTCTAGCAACCTATGAAAAGAAGTTATCATTTATTAATCCTTGAATTCATTATTATTTCGTGTTTATTAAGAATTACATCAACTATTTCCAGAGGCACAGTATTACTGTTGACAGTGCCTGCGATTGATGTAAGACTCGCTGCTAATGAATGACAGGATCGAAGAACAGCGATACAAGGCGGTGCTAATCCTGTTGCATCGTCGACCCATCTGAAATTTCGTATTTTTACTGACACTTCCCTTTTCTTGTATTACAGATTATCCATGAAATGGTTACCTTTCCGCACCAGCGAATAATTCTTCGTTCTCCCAGATATCCAATCCTAATCCTGTGTTGTTTTCACTTTCGAGAAGATCGGAACTTAAGTCGGGCGAATCTTTTTGATTCTATTGGAATTTGTTTATTATTTAAATATTATGTTTGAAATGTGAGAAGAATGTATGCTGTCGTTCTTACGTAGTGGCAACGATGTCTACGGCATATGACGAGAAGGACAAGTAATGCGCCAACGAAAACAGCAGCCAATGCACCCAAGGCGATGGCGACAATTGGTGACTCCATCATTGTACCAGTGTTCATCTTTGACACCGAAGAACTCATCATTCAAGACTCTTACTTCCGCTTCTTCAGGTTTCTTGAGAACACAATCAAAGTACGCGCAAGAGCAACAAGTGTCGCCCTGGACCTTTCAATCAAAGCTTTTGATAGACGGAAATTGAAAATATTCGTGGATTTAAAGGACTTTTCGTCGAATTAGAACTCTTTGAATGTTAATTCAGAGTTAGTTGAAGATTGGTAAGAAAGATCGATGAACAAACTGTATTCTTTCGCAATTTCAAATGTCAGGTTGAACGAGATACTCGGTGGGAGGCGGAGACTGTCACGGATCTTATGCTCCATCCATTTTGGCACTCCGGATACTCCGGAGATCCACGATGTACAGTGTGGCTCATGAAAGTATTCGAATACGTATGTTCTTCGAATGATAATAATAATTGTCTTGATTTTTAATTTTACGAGATTATCTTTGAATTGTGTTTGGAACATTTTAAGATTTTCAAGGAATTTTAGTTGATTTTATGAAACATTTGTTTATATGTCGATCGGATGAATTTGTGAGTCACTGTGTATGCAATAATTATGTTGAATCTTCGTAGAATTTATTTAAATGATTAGGAAAATACTCAAAAAGGAAATCAATTTACGATTGACAAAGATTTATAATTAGTGCTAAAATAATACGATTATTTTATGGCGTTCCACCATGCCAACAGGTGGTTTCGCGCTCCACATTGAGACTTCTTACCCACATTTGTCATTGAAAGATTTCTGTTTCCCACAGTGATATGTCTGTTCTGTTTCCCAAATGTATAAACAAATTACAGACTGGAATGATTCTAAAAATCATTTCGTTCGAAGTTGTTATCTCTTTTTTGAAATAATAAATTGCTCTATCATTAATTTATGATGTGCAAGCTCGCATTTTACTGGAAAACAATTCCAGAAATAATAACGTACGTTGGAAATAATTACTATAGAAAAATAATGAAAAATTTAAGATGAATTATATTTATTTTCGAAAATTCTTTCGATTTCGGCGGTACAAAGTTATATATAACATATAACCTTTAAGCAATGATTCCGTATGATTTAATTCGAAGATATTTCGATGTTCTATGAATCTTAACAAATATCCAAGTGAAATGACAAGAAACAAAGAGGTATCTTTTAAAGATATATTTTATTTTATCATGATAAATGAATAAAAGTCTAGTTGAAAGAGAATAAAAATTTGGTAGCACTGTCGTAGCTGGGATTTCAGTGCGCCACGACAGTCATATGTTTCCTCGATCCTGGCAGTGGTATCCGCTGTCAAATGCTCCTGCGATATCTCAATATTCGAGAAAAAAGGTGCCGGAATCATTCTTTCATCAATCAAAAACTTACTTTTCTTTATACAAAGATTCTTGATTTCCGTCATATCGGCTATACTTCGAACAAAGAATATTGTCGAACATCTCGCATACCAATAACGTGCGTATATCTTCAAAGAAACAGGTTACCAGCGGTTCATTGTTGTTGCCAATAGAAAAGCGGCGAATGTTTTAACAAACTTGTAACTACCGTGAAGAATATCTCGCAACGAAATCATACAGTTTCTCTGTGTTAAATACAACCTTAAGAAGAAAAACGAAAACCTGTGAATTTCGGAGAGTGTGTAAATGAACGATTGTTGTTAGTGCATTTAGTGCGAGTATTATTTTCGTGAACAATCGTTTCAAGATATTCAGTCCAGATGGTAAGAATGAGTAAGAACACCCACAGTGCCACAGCCAGGTTAAACCAGGATTACATGAGGCTGAAAAAAGATCCTGTGCCTTATGTTCTAGCCGAACCAGTACCGTCTAATATTTTAGAATGGTGAAACAATACATTTTCTCTATCATCTAACAATTTCTACGAATCATACAACAAATACTATATTCTATATTTAATATTTCAGGCATTATGTCGTAAAAGGACCAGAAAAGACACCGTACGAAGGTGGATTCTACCATGGCAAGCTAATCTTTCCAATGGAGTTCCCTTTCCAACCGCCGAGTATCTACATGACAACGCCCAACGGCAGATTCAAAGTCAACACCAGACTTTGTTTGTCCATTTCAGATTTCCACCCTGACACGTGGAATCCAGCGTGGAGCGTTTCTACGATTCTTACAGGACTCCTGAGTTTTATGGCGAGTTTAATTAGACAAAGTTGTATATAACAAAGAGATTATTATTAATTCTGTGATTAAATATAGATCGAGAAGAGTCCGACGTTGGGTAGCATTTACACATCGGACGCGGACAAGAAACAATTAGCTGCGCAGAGTTTAGAGTACAATCTTAAGGACCAAACATTCTGCGAACTTTTCCCTAAAACTGTCGAGGTAAATTATATAAAAGACTTTTGTTCTTGTTTTATTACGAATGAATTAATAATTTCTATTATTACAGGTAATAAAGGCAGAGTTAAAACACAGAAAGAAATTACAAAGCAGATCGAAAAGGCAATCAACAACCGGTGAGGAATCTTTAGGGACTTCGGACGAGTATCAAAGGGATCAAAGTCTCTTCCACAGCGTTCTAGCGAACATAGCGGTAATAATAGGTTTTGCAGCATTCGCATATACGGTTCGATATGTATTGAAAAGCATTGCTACGGAGTAAGTGAGAAATTGGCTTTTATCGAGCCACTCTTAGGCCAATTAATCGATCCTTTGTGATGAAGGTCTCGTAAGAGGGAAATTTCGTGAGCGGATATTGGGCCAAAACCGAGAGAGCCCCCTTTTTTCCTATCTATCTCTGTCGCATTAGTCGAAAAAACTTCTCCGTGAAGAAGAGAGCGCAACTCATTTCATAGGATTTTTTGTATCGCCGGTATACACTAGAGATTGTAAAAAAAAACGGGGGTTGTAAATGAAGGAGAGATCACAGACCCTTGAAATATTCAATAAAGATTCGTATTTGGCGATCGAAGGAATAGAATTTCCTTCGGGCCGACTTCCCTCCCGAAAAACATGATGAGAATTCATGGAGTATACGTAATTCGGCACTGAACTCTTCCATCCTGTTTTTCAGAGGCTTTTTTGTATTCTAAACGTTCGTTTGAACGATGTCAATTTTAAGGAATATTCGAATTATAGTTCAATCTATCTTATGTGAATACAAATAGAATGAAAAGGATGTGTTTAAACGAACTTTTAGAGATATAATTCTCCTCTTTGACGCCGGTGTTCCAAAGCCATTTGCCTAACGGATGCACAAAAACTTTACGGAGTTCTTTCGGCTGCCGCCACCGCCGCCGTCGCCGCCGCCGCCGCCGCCGCCGCCGCCGTCACTGTCACCGCCGAACCGAAGCTTGTTCAGCGCGATTCGTGAGGAGAGTTTGTAAATAAGTAGCGCTAAAACTTGTAGTTAGAGCATAGAGGCATTAAGGAGTGAAAGGATAACATGAACTTTTATGGGACGAACTTTTTTCTCTCTTCCATTCGCTATTCGTTTCTGCTTTATATTCGTTTCTTTTCTCCGCTCGCAGTCTTCTGCCATTAATGGCCTATGTGCGACCAGGATTATTCTCCTGCGAGGGAAGTTTCCAGTTTTTATAAATTAATCAAATCGTCCTTTCTTCCCGGCTCGAGCCAATCATACAATGACCAAAAGTCAAATTGACTTTCGAAATGGTCATGTCTGCGTTTCTGTTAGTTATGTAAAATGATTCATTATCGATTAAGTAACTATTCAATCGCGCAGGCAAAACGATTGCATATCAACATCACTTTTACTAAGAAAGACCCGAATGATTAAATAAATTCGAGTGTTAATTTATTTATTCACAAGTCTAATGTAAACTCAGTAGTTTAGAACTATTGACAGATTTGCCGTCCGATCGAATCAATGTTCAATAAGAACATTCGATTAATCTGTCATCCAGAATTGCCGCAAACTATGAACACCTATTTTCTAAATGCCAACTTTATCTCTGGAGTGTTAGAAGTTATTGTTAACGAACGGACGGCAAATAGATCGAATTAGTTCGTATCGAAACTTTGAATTAGGATCAATCAATAGGAATTATCGAATAGCAATTAACAAAGTGCCACTTCACCACCTTCGACGACGAACTATGAAAGGGAAACCTAGTGAATGAAAATGTGCGATTGTTCTTCATTCTATTATTCAGTAAAAACGAGATAATGATTTCGTCGAAACATTTTTCTTCCGTGGCAAACAAAGAACACGCAAGTTTTTTTCTTTCCACGCTTTTGTGGTTCTCTAACATTTCTCGCGTGAATATACAGGAGTACACAGACACTCATGCGTATGACTATTTTTATTTACCACGCTGGTGTAAATACGATGTATGTTGTTATTACTGTAAACGTGTGAAATACAATTTCCTTACAGTAACTTTAATAGTAGTGTGTTACTTTTGGAAATATTAGACAATCATTTCATTCAACTATTCCTATATATTGCAATTTTAATTAACAAGATAGAAAATTACCCAAAACATTCTCACGAATTCCTTTTACAGTTATCCCATAAATTCCATACTATTTTTCCAGCACTTGCACCTACAAAATCAAAAGGACCGTCAAAGTGAAGCATCTGTTAAGAAACGTGATTTCCTTGGCGCGACTTAATCCTAGTCGGCGTCACCGCAGAAGCTAAACAGTCATTTATTTGACCGGGAAATAACAAGGAAGTCCTGCGGCATTCTAGGATTCATGGCGTTGGTGATTTTGGTCGGCCTCCTGCCACTTGGTAACACGCCCACTAATTATAAATCATTATTAGGCGCCAGGATAGTCAGCATCCTGCGAAAATAGGTCGCACATTGACTGTTCTTTTAAGAGATTCAATATTGACTTTATTTACCAGTATTAAAATTAATATTATCCTTTTTATTATGTTTTCTATTTCGGTTGAAAACTAAGAGAAAATATTCAAGCATTCGAACAAAGTTCACTCGCCGCGATAGCTTTAATAATAGCAGCGGCTTTACGCTCTATCGAGCGAGATGCGAGCAAAACGACGCGAATGACTTTACGTCCCCATTGAATAGCGGAAGTCGCTAGGACTGATTTAAAGTGCCGTCAATCGGCTTCTCTAACTGAGTTCGTGGAATAGTTGATGGCGTCTATGCCAACAGCAGGAGGGAACGCATTTCGACAAGATGTGAGAGGGTATCGCATAGTAAAAGGGGCACCGAACAAAATAATTAACTCGCCTACGACCTCATTACGTCCCTTAATGAGCTGCCAGCCTTGCCCTTCGACCGCGCCAACACCATAAAAGAACACTCTTTTTTTCCCCCATACATATAATCCATGTGCATCCCATTTATTTCTATTTCCGATTTAGAATCTAACAAAGTCTATTCTTTAATAAACTTATCTAATATATTTTGTGTTTAAATCAAATTCTTAAATAAAAGAAGCAACTATTTACCAACGAGTGAATGAAAAGAGAACTTCCGGTCGGTAAGATATCCGATCCAGCGGTAGTTAAGGTTGAAAGGAAGTTCAGGTGACACTGAAGGCGTGGTAGTTGCTAGCAAAGCCATATGATACGATTCCTAAGATTCCCTTTGAAATAACCGAACTGCTCAAAAAACCTAGACATAATTAACTCTGGCGAGCCAGACTTATTACGACTCCCTTAATTAGGTGCTACTGGTGATCTACTCGTGTAACATTTTCCTTGTGCTTTGTATGGCAACTTGAAAGAGCAGATTTGCTAAAGAAAATTGCAAGTTGAATAACAGTGGTGTAACCAGAGCAAAGGGTTTGCTTTTCACCGAGCTCTGTTTACTCGGCAGTCAAGCATGCCCGTAAAACTCGGCCAGCCAGTCTCGAGGAATTGGCTCAACCTTTCTATGTATGCTGTAAATTTACATAGCGCGCGCGCGCGCGTGTGTGTGTGTGTGTGAATTCACAGAGAGTGGAAGCGAGGCGCGCGGTAACGACGCGCTATTCATCATGGGGGAAAACGAAAGGAGTGACAGAAATTGCGCCGTGATTTAGTAGGAAAAGACGGAGAACAGATGTTTCACTCTTCCGTTCTTCCACTTCTCCAAGATTTTCTTTAACATGCGAGTGTGGTAGAAAGTTGCTTCTAATGGTAAGTCATTTTATATGTTTCATTAATTGTTTATGATGAAAGTTCGAATTATTAAGAATGTCATAGAATTCTTGTGGATATTGTAAGGGAAGATATTATCTAGATAGTTTTGAATTGAATTAAATTCGTTGGGGAGATAGCAACGCCAGAGAGAAAGAGAGAAGAGAAGCAAGAGTAGGGGAAGTGAAGGCTAACATCCGGTGCTCGTCGATTGGCTCGAGGCATGTCAAGCGAGCATTCCTGTAAGCCAATCGGCTGAGTGCTGGGCGTCGCTTTTCCTCCCCAGTTTCTTCTTCTTCTTCGTTCGTTGCAATAATATTTGCGCTGCTTCCGCCAGAGTGTGTCTACGTCGGCGCCGATCCATTAAGGACTTCGCCGTCAGCGCTCTGCCTTTTATAAATTATTTATCGACTCTACTCTTCTCTCCCTCTCTCTCTCTCTCACTACTTTTCTCAACCAACCGGTTCGTCCTCCCTTTTTATTCCTTCATTCTAAATTCATTCTAAACTCGAAACTTAAGACTTCTTTGTTCTCAGGGACGAATAATCGCGAACCTTTCAGTTTAGATCGGTAAAAAGTCAGACCATCTTGTCTACGAACAAAAAAAGACACAGAGTGGGGATCGTTGGGATTAGGTTGGGTTAAAGTGCGGAATGAACAAGTGTAGGCTTTCCATTGTACAACAGTTTATTCGAGTTCGCAGGACATAGAAAAATACTGTACATTATTAGATTAGCATCTGTCTGAAGAGAATATGTATTCTCTCTTCAAGGAATGGAAATCCAAATACTTAAATCTAGGATAATTAACTCTTAATTACTACGCATCACTTTTTTCCTTTCTATCAACGCGACTATGTACAACGGACGATTGGTTTTCGTATTCGATCGAACGATCGACGAAGAGAGTCGTAAATAAATTATTGCTGGATCCGGCCATCCCTTATTAATAAAAGTTCTTAATTAACGGAAAGCTTAAACTAACCTAATTCTAAAGTTATCTAGGAAAATATACACAAAGGAATCTTATTTACAAACGGTTCTCGATTCCTTTGGGACTTAAATTATTAGTTATTCTCTACTATTTACAGATCTTTGGTGTTCCTAACTGTACGATCAAGGCACAATCGAGGCACTTTGAATCTCGCAAACTTAACATCTACGGGAACAGGTGTTCCGAGCCGACAAGTCTCTCTCTCCCACGATCGTAGAGACTTTCCTCGACGACACAGCTGGCTCGGAAAGAAGAAAGAATAAGAGAGAGAGAGAGAGAGAGAGAGAGAGAGAGAGAGAGAGAGAGAGAGAAATAGACAAATAAAATATCGAGTTCCGCTTGACGGACAGCAACTCCTAAGCTCGATGACACGTTGACGGGAAACAAGCAGAAAGTTGTTGCTCCCCGAACGACTCTCGGGGTCTCTCCCTTGACGAGACGTCGGCATCGCGGCGCCCTGTATTATTTTTAGAAGAATACCGGTAATTACCGACGCCCTCGCTTCGTCTTCTCTCATCAAGATGAATCTTGGAATCTGGCACGTTCTACTTTTACTGGTAACTGATTTTACTTATACTTTTCATTCTACTTCACGTTTCTTGGCTAATTGAAGAGAAAGATTTATGAGAAAGACAAAAGAAAAATCAATGATATCTGTCTCTTGGTGTTGTCTGACAAATGTACTTTCGTACGCGCAATTAAAATAACACGGTGAAATTCCTTGCTTTCAATTATCGGATTACATAGTCAGCATTTCGAGATCTCATGACTTTTGCTTGTTAGACGCGAAGTTAAGCTATATTTCTAGCGTGCGGGGGGCATTCGGCTGCGAATTATGGGAGATGGTAGAAAACGTTGGCAGTTACGAGGATTCGGCAAAGCTTCCACTGTCAGCCGAACGTTTAAGTCCGAGCATACCGTCTTCTCTTCTCTTCTACCGCTCTCTCGCAGACTTTGAAACACTATACGCTCGTGTCTATTAGCATTAGAAGCCTGTCACTCGAATTCCCCGTACATTTCCCGCATCACCAACTTCCCTACTTTACAATTAATCTCTTTCTAACACTGCTTTTCTTTTTTCCCCAAGTATTCATGGATTAGAAAGTTGAATTTCATTGTAAATGATTCGAAAGTTATATGAAACACATAATTCTTATAGGAATGCAGTAAATATTTCGAAGAGAAGATAAACCAAAGCAAAAGCCATACATTATTCCCGGTCGGCGCTTTTTTCTCTTGGCAACGCAATAAAGACGCTGGCGAATTTAACGTGGCGTGTCTTCGTTAGGCGCAACTCTCTCTCCGCCCGAAGAGTGTCTTAAGGCTCGAGAGAACTCTCGCGGATGCCTGGGGCCCGAAAATAACTGGTAACGCGGTACGAAATCCAGTGGAGCGAAGGAGAAGAAGAACTCTTTGCTTTTTCCTTACTGCCCTTTTTTCTCACTCATCTTATTTTTCAGCGAGGGAGGCTTCTACCGGACAGCGTGAATTAGGTCCTTGCAAGGCGGCACCAGCAGCAGCAGCAGCAGCAGCAGCAGCAGCATTGAAAAAGAAGAATTCCGGCGCCTCAGTCGTCCTCTCGTTAGAGTTAAGTCTACCACGAACTTTTTCAACTTTCAAGGTAATATAAAATACTACTTGATTAATATGAAACTTTAAGTTGATCTGTCGAATGATATTTTTAAATGTTCGATTTTTTGTCTGTCTATGTTTGTTTAAACCCCTTTTATAAGAAAGCGGTAGAGGAGAAAGAACGACTGGTAGTTCCGAAGGTCTAATAAAGCATCGTAAATCTTAGCCTAACGGAGCACTCGACTGGTACTTGCTGGAACGCGCGCAGGCTATTGGGGAGAATCGAGTTTGGAAATCCCCGCAATAATCGACCTTTTAGTGATCCTATTGTACACGCTGGCTAAAGCGTCCTTTTTCCTAGACTTGGCAAAAGTACGCACTCGAAATCTTTCTTGTTTTTAAAAACTATCCAATATGTTTTTCTAGCTTTTCAAGATCTTTTTCGTAACGCCAAATAGAATAGTACGCGATCCAAGTAATGAGTAATTGAACTTGGTTGAAACTTAACTAAATTAACTTTGAATGGTCTTAATTGTTCGACATTGTAAAATTGTTATGGATCTTTCTTTGGTTAATTTGATCGATGTCTCTTTGGATTGATGATCACTTTATCATTACTAAATATTAATATAACGAGAAATATACAGGTTGTCTTTGGCACTAAACTAAATCGACGCGAATTAAACACTAATCGCATAATGGCGGTTTACTTGAAGTTGGCACTTATAATAATTAACGCGGCATATCACAAAGTCCAAGTGCGCGCAACGTGAAAGAACACTATGATAGAAAATCGATAGGAATTACGGTAATTGTTCATCTCGCTCGAATGTCGAGTCGACACCGATTCCCATCGATGAAAGCCAATCATTGTCATTCGTAACAATGTCATTTCGGTATTTTCGAACCAGCGAAAATAGGAAATAGACAACGCGTTGGAACACGATTGATAGATTTCAATCGTTGGTTTGATCACTTACTGAATAATTGTCAAGTATGTCGATGAAACTAGAGATTCGAATTCCAATCGCCTTCCATTCGCCATACGCTGAACGCATAGGAAAGTTTCTCGTGTGCCATATAACTGCAGGATGAAGAAGATGTGATTTCTCGCGCTGCTAAAACTGCACTCCTTGAATTCCGATCGCCTGTAAAATAAAAGAGAAGTTATTTAGACAATTTATTCAATATGATTTCTGTAAAATATTCATTCTTTCATTTATCCAAATTAGGCAGTGTAAATTTAAAAGAAGCACCAAGTTCTTGGGAAGTTCGAGTCAACAAATTCCAAAGGTACGATTCACCGCAGCCATGTAAATCAAACGGCAGAGAGAAAAAGAGGAAGAAAGGAAAGCTGGAGACGAATTCCGTCCAACAAACAAAGCTGAATCACAGCATTCCTTTAAACTACGTCGCCAGGGAATAGTGTATGTATCAAATGAAACTCTTACTTTCAATCTTTCAAACATTTCCCGCCAAGTTTCTATATTCAAAAAGTCCACTTTAACTCGAAATAATCTTCGAAATAACAAACTCACTGGCAGAGTGAGTTTATTATAAATTTGTCCGTTGCTAGTTTATACTAGACACGACTCTTCAAACATCGAATTTCACTTTGGTAAACATAAGAATTGAGTGGACGAAGAAACGAGAGAAGAGTAGATAAGTGGTTGTAGTAAAATGACAGAACTCTCAGAAGTCTGTTGAATTGTCGTGGATTTGTAAACAGTAGTAGTTTTTCATAGTTTTTCCAATGTTACGCTACCGAAACAAACACACGTGGAGGATATTCCAAGGTGCCGACGGATACCAAAAGACTCCTCTCTTCCTCGACAAACAACTTGTCGACGGTAGCTAAACTCGAGTGGCAAAGCACTCTGATAAGCAAAGTACATACACACAAAGTACACTTGAACAGTGTAAGACACGAGTAACTCCGCAACACTTGGATCAATGAATTACACTTGACTCAATTAACACAGGTATCAAACTTTAATAATAAGAAAAATATTGAAAAACATGTACTAACCAGAATCATCGGGTGTTTCTCCATTTTCCATGTTGCAATGAAGTACTTGAAAGAGGAAATCGATGTATCTCGTGGCAAGTTTAAGTGTTTGAATCTTGCTAAGTTTATCACTAGGAAGAGTAGGAATAATCTTCCTAAGTGCAGCGAAAGCTTCGTTCAAGCTTTGTGTCCTCTGCCTTTCTCTGACATTAGCCATTACTCTTTGATTCTGGATTTCTTCGAAAGTAGCTGTGCTGCTCTTCCTTCGAACTTTTGCTTTCGATGACGAAGCATTGCTATCTGTTTCGGAGTCATCCATACTGCTTGATTTCCTCTTCCTTTTCCCAGCGGATCTTGAACCTTTCGGAGATGAAGAGGAAGCTTCTGTGATCTGATTAAGATCGACTTCTTTATATCTTAATTGATCAATCTCAGGTTTATATTCAAGTGGATCTTGTTTGTATTCGACAGTTTCCACTGATGGATGATACGTTGGATTCTGTGTCTGTCTTGGAACAGAGATTTCTTCACCACCGGAAGAATACATTTGCGGCGATGGAGTAAGATAAAGTCCTTCATGATCGCGACTATGATCAGACAAGAAACTCGGTGAGTGATCATGTACTCTTCTATCATAATCCGATTGCAAATCACGTATTATTTTGCCACCTTGATGTTCTTGATATCTTTTCTCTTCGTCGTGTGTCTCATACATCATATAAGGCGGTTGTTGATACAACATTTGATGATGATGCGGATGATAATGATGAGCTTGATGATATCCTGGCAAATCTCTATGTTCCGGTGGACTACTAAGATCCATTAGATGCGTCGGTGGTGAGAATCTTTCATAATGATCCGGTGAATTACTAGCTGAACTTCCAGCACTATGAGGAATACCGGAGCTATCACCATTGTCTAACATATAAAGACCTGGAACAGGGATCCTTTGAGATTGTAGAACAGGTTGAACGGTTTGCATCTTGATTCGGGGTCGTTTCTTTATTCTTCTCTTCAACGACAGGTATTATAATCAAGGCACTCGCATCACTTCCGCACCAATCCTTAGCACAGGAATTTTCTTGACAATGCAATAGGAAACACCCGAAAGGAAATCTTAGAAGACACGTGTGTGAGAGAGAGAGAAACTTGGAACAGATACAAGTTCGAAAGTTTAAGAGAATCTAGAAGAAAGATTGAAAGCTCTGCTCACGATGGAAGGCACAAGTGCAACTGACGTCTCGAACTCTTCTGAAGAAGACCACTGAAGTCTCTTGGCTCTTCGACCTCAGGGATCGACAGAGGGGCTCCGCCCCCGAAACGCGCACCGGCTACCCTCCACTTCTTCTACCCTCTCCAAAACCTGTCGCTCGTGCCCCTCCTGCCTCCCCGGTACCCCTTAACTTCCTACCATTCGAAACATTCTATCTCTCGAAGGATTCCCCTTCCACTGTTTCTTCTTCTTCTTCTTCTTCTTCTTCTTCTTCTTCGTTCGCTCTTGTACAAGAGCGAGCAAGAGATGATTCTCCCCCCACCCACGTAAAGAATTTCGTCGCTAGCGAACCTTCTCATCTTAGAGGAAGAAACGCTATCGTATTTCCCTCTCTCTCTCTCTCTTACTCTTACTCTAGTTATTCTCCTTCGTCATTTTGATGACGATCATCCAAGGATTGGAATCGTAGATCGTTCATTTTAAACTACCACTGTTTATCATTGAATTACGAAGCTATTACGATGACTCCCAAATGTTTTTAAATAGGTTTTAATAGTAATATGTTTTGTATGTATTATTTAATTCGTAATGATATCGTTTGTACTATGATAAAAGATAAAAGAGAGAATCGTGGAATTACAGGGCGAGAGACAACCAAGTTGATGGATCGTCGGCTTGGATTGCCGGTGCGTGTTTGTTGTGACGCAGAGAAGCTCTTTTGAAGCTGCCTATAAATTCCGCGACGCCCGGCAACATCGAGGACCCCTTCCGACTGGTGATTTAAAAGCAACCACATTCGACACAACTTATTCTTATAGTAAGAACAAAGTATTGCCTTTTTTTTTTTGTTTGCCTCTTATTTGGTTCATCCAAGATGGTAGTAAAGGTTTGGTCGGATGTTTTCTGGACCGAGATGGCTGCCGACCTTGGCAGATACCTCGGCACTCGGCAGACTTCACGCAACGTTTCACGATATAAACGGGCATTTAATAGCGCGTGAGAGACTCAGAGCGCGTTTAATCCCGGCACGCGTCTCTCCTTACATGCAAATGCGAACTTGCTACGAATCACTTCAACTTCAAGCGAGCTTATCCACCTTTCCTTTCATTCTAAACTACTTTCTCTTAATTGTTCCTTCAGCGTAAAGTCATTTTTCAAAGTTACAAGTTAAATATATTTTATTTTAGATTAAAGGCAGTTTATTATTATTGTTTATAGTAATTCATATCGCGATTAAGTATTAGAGTTTGTTAGTTAGAGGAAAATGGTGGTAGGTTGTCATCAATCAGTGCCGGTGCTTTACAAATGCCGTCTTTTACGATCACCGCCGACAGATAACTCGAGAATACAATGTTTGCACCGGTCTGCCACTGTCTTCCTCGCCATGTGTCGAACACACGGCTCTTGCTACGAAGCGCACCAGGAGCAATAACCAGTAGAAGCGTGAAAGCTTCATCATCACGTACACCTTTCAATTCACGTTAATATTAATACAAAATATCTATTTTCATCTAAATATACTTATTAGAATTGAGCTAAAATCTCTAAATCCCTCGAATAATGTTAGAAAAGGTCTCGCACGTGGTTTATGCGCCAGTCACTTTGCACGACATACGCACCACGTGAAAAGTGTACGTGCTGGTGCGGCACGTTAAGTTTATGACGGGTTGCCGAGGGGCTACCTCTTCGAACATTGTGGCAATATAGTTGCTTCGGTCTAAAGGAACGTCGTCGTCGTCGTCGTCGTCGTCGTCGTGTCGGACCCATGTGTCGCCACGAACGGCTATTCCCTCCCTGTGAATTTGCATTTACGGCAGGGCCAACTTCTGCTCGCCCTCTCTGAACATGTGTTTCGCGAGTATATCTCTGCCCGTAAAATCTTAGCAACACATGTTTCCCAGGGAAGAGAAAGTCCTGTCGAAGAGCCGGAACTTCCGTCCATATGGACATATTCGCAAGCACTTCGTACTCTGTGTGTTTTTTACCATCGTGTCATTGAAAGCCTCGTTCGTTATATTTATTCTGACCATGTACTATCCTTTAATGTAATGACTTTCGAATTATCATATAATTACTTAGCAGAAGTGATTTCAAATGAAACGATGACGATGAAATCTGTAAATGAAATCGGATTTGAGTTAGATTTATGGATAAGCCCTCCCTTTTACAAGCGGTGAACTGGTGGCCGGCTCGTCGATGAATTCGGCCACCAGCAAAGCAATTAGCACCTGGCAGACAATTGAAAGTATGTAGTACTCCCGAAGACGAGACCCGCACCTCCTTCGACAGGCCCATTTAACACCCCTTGGTAAAAGGGGCGCCGTCGTACTGTCTAGGACAAGTCGTTCCTGTCACTTTGGACATCTGTGAATTTTATTGAGGGAAAGTCCAAAATCCTACGTCTTTCCAACTCCTTCCGAATGGTCTTTCAACTTGCCTGCCATATCCTAATCTCGTTACCTTTTTTAGGCTGCCGATGGTCAAAAGCAAGTGGCAACGAAAACTCGATTAACCAGCTGGCATCTCCAAGAAAAGCAATTAGTTCTACGAAATCCTAAACGAGCAGGTACGAGAGCTTTTACTAACATGTGTTTTTAATTGCACGACGAAAAGGTTTTTCTTACAGGTACATTACGAAAGATATTCATTTGATATATTTTACAGCGGCGATGAAATTCAAGCGCAATTTGGTACATTTTCATAACAGTAAATCATACGTTACACCCACCTTTGCTTAATTAACTGTTTGATTAATAGGTACTTTTGATTTGTAGCCATCACCACGACAAATTGCTCGGCTGCTCTCTGATCACTGGCAAGCCCTGTTAATTATAGTGTCGCGAGGATTAAGTTGCTGCCGTCGCACGAGTGAGTGAAATCTCCACGAATGTTCGTAACTTAGTTTCGTTATTACAGCATCCAAAAGGAGTATTAATTTACATAAAACTTTGTTGACGGAAGTGATCGAGAGATGAATAAGTCTCGTTGAAAGGACAAGAAAGGACTTTTGAAAGCAGTGGCCAGAAGACCAGCAGCCAAGCCCTTGTAGAAGTGGTCTTTATGATTTCTGAATAGCGACAAGTGCCAAGCACAATGCCGACCCTTGAAATTCTCTTGACATTCAAAGAGAATGTATCCTTTATTCAATTCTTCTTCCTCTCAGCAGTCAACGACTATTATTCCTTTCTTCGCTAACTGATCGATCATAGCTGATTCAGATACGTAAACATTCCTTATAAATATAGAAACATTAGTTTTCAGTAGAATTTCATTGATACATTTCGATTTACTTCGAGTATTAGATTAGTAAAAGCGGATTTCGAAGAGTTTGCAAAATATTAAATACTCAGGGAAGATTAAGTACTCTGTTTGTCCAAGTGTGGATTCGGATTTGACCATTAACGGGACACACAACCGTACAGAACCCAGTAGTTACTAATCTGCCTATTGTTTTCAACGCAAATATTTTTTCGACTTACTAATCCGAATTAGCAAGCAATGTCAATTATCTTAACTGTGTCTTCTAAGATTATATTAATTTCGATATATAAATGATTTTCATAATTCAATATTAACAATCAATTATTGAAAGTTCATTTGATAATTGTTTGTCAGACTTACAAAGGACGATAGCCTGTTTGCAAGCACGTGCTACCTGTTTGCACGTAGGCTTACCAGTGACCTTTTGGCCAACACATGTCACTCGGCTGCGCAAGCTTGAGAAATTTGGCGACCACGTGCTGGAATCTTTACCTTTAATGAGATTCCAGTCACGTCAAACATCCACGTGTGCTTCGTACTTTTCTTACTTCGACTAAACTTTTTCATTTCATATTATAATCATTTAGATATTTCAGTTCGTTAATATTCTTCGAGTTGAAATAGTCGAAGGAAACGTGAAATACGAAAGTTCAAGAGCAGGTAATTAAGGATCCTGGAATATAAAGAAGGCAACTCCGTCGACTAGGAAAAGGGGCCGGGACTACGGAACGTGCTGAAAATAATAGAATCGGCTTCGTGTCGTACGAACTTTTCGTGTCCTCGACAGGGGAAATGCATCGTCGAAGAGGCAAAGACAGACATATCCCAAGTGTACGATGGGGAAATACGTCTTTGGGATCGTCGACAAGGCGTACACTTCAACCACTCTTGGATTACCAGGCCAATAAACTTGGCGCGTCCGGTAATCCAGCGGACAGAAACCCACACGGAAATTAACCGTAGATCTTCGCGCAGGTAAGTCTTAGAGGGTCCTTATGGTTTTTCCCAAAAATTCTCTCCGACAGACCCTTCGTATACCCTTAATTGCCTTTACACTATGTTCAAGCACACGCTTCGAAACCTTTTACATTCCTAGCACTGGTCATTTGAAATCCCTTAATTTTCTAATCTTAAAGAAAATATTTATCATCTAATAATTCGATTTCATTCGATCTTTCAATTCACAGATTTCAACTACAAATTCAATCGAAAGGAAGTCTCGTGTTCTTAGAAATTAGACTGGGGAATTTCCAAATTAGCAGTGGTAATCCGGGGTGAGTACGGTGTACCTAATATCCTTCGTAGGTAATTCGTATTTCGGAAATGCTGCGCGTAGCCAATGAGCCTATTAATGGCCACCCTCTGTGTTTGGGATCACCGTGTATTGTCCACTTGCTGGTGGCGTACTTGCTCGAACACCCGGGTGGTCAAAACCCCCTGCGGCGAACTCTTATAAACGATGTTCTTGAAAATATTCATAGTATAAGAGATAATTCAAGAGTGTAATTCTATTTTATACACGAATTTGATTTGATACGATGAAAGATATAACGAGGAGATAAAAGCAGGGGTTCGAGTCTTTGGAGTAATAAACAAAGAGAGGTGGAAAGACGGAAGTTGCAGAAACTTTGCTTGCCGACGAGGATCTTGTTTGTTTGATTTGCCAGTGCGGCAGAAGCGTAGCAGTCCTGCTTTCTTTTACCCGGTTAAGAAGAGAGTAGAACGCGGACCGCGCGCACAGTAACACACATCGGTGTGTCGCATCGTGTCGTGTCGACGCGTGCAGTAACGTCTACTCGACGACGACGACGACGACCGCTTCTCCTCGCTCCGTGAGAGAAGACCACCCTCGTTGAGACGCAAACGCCACTAAGATCCAACCCTTTCCCCCCCCCCCCCCTTTAGTTAATCCTTTCTCCGTTCACCCTCCACCGACTTCTCCCTTCATTCCTTACAGCGGCAAAACTTCTCTCTTTTCGTATCGCGTAGCGTCCCGATGTATATTTGGAAAGTCTCGTATTCCTTCTTTAATAGCCGCGGAACTTTTGTAATATCAAACTTGTATATTTCCATTCATTAATACATAATGATTTTATGTATTCATTAAGTGAATTAGATATTCGTAATCATTTGAAATAAGATCGAGTATTATGTAGTCTGGTTTGGTAGTAAAGTGGTGGGGGGAAAGAAGAGGAGGACAAGTTTTTCACGATGCTCGAAATCCCAGCGTGGAGACATGTGTTCGCCAGACGATGTGTCCTCCTCAAGGTACATGGGAATGAGTTACGTTTTATTAGCTCTCCCCTTTTACAAGGGTGTAAAAAGGTGGCTTCGATGCTGCGCCACTTTTTTCCCACTCTTCCCTTTCCCATTCTCTTCTAACCCCTGTTACATCCTAGCATCATCTTGTTTCGTTCTGTCATTAGACGACCACTGAATTACACTAAGAAACTAACCTAATCACACAGATCATCTAGATCGTGTTAAAACTGGTTCGACACGGTAGCTTTTGGCAAATATTGGATTTTCAAATAGGAATGATCTGATTTAAGGAAAAGGTGTGTACGAAACAGGTAACTGGGACCCACGATTTTGGGACTCTTAAGATTATCACGCCTAAGCAAATGAGGTTGTATTCGGGTTATGACGTTCGTAAAGTCACCAGCGATTTCCATCTGCTTCGAAATACTCCTAGAAAGGTGCACGAAGCAAATAAAAAAGGTTCCAAGACTGTCATTGTCAAGTTTTCGCCGACCGTTTTCCTAGTCCCAAACTTGTCGACACACGTGTTCACCGGGAGTTTCTCTCACGCGCGCCTTCAACTCTTCTCTCATGAATTCTAAACGAACCTGCTCCACGAAATTCTAATCAAGACACGCCGACATTTCTAGACCTTCTAAAAGGTGCGACAGAGTGGATATTCCGACCGGGCTGTCATATATTATTTCATCTGGCGAAGCCTGAACAGTCTACCCAGGGTTATAAAGGTACAATAAACGTGATTCTCAGGCCGAACTCTGCCACATGGTGGATACACATGGTGACCATCAGGCAACAGTCGCAAGTGTACTCTACGGATTTACCTGCTACTCTTCTTCTACCGTGTACCGTATTCTCTATTGACAGAAAGGCCCATGGAATTCTGGGCCTTAAATACTTCTCTCTTCAAAGTTATCCTGATTAAGTTATCAGAGTCTCATAGATGTTTATCAAGGGAATCACAAAGTTCATGATAATTACTCGTGTCTATTATTTCTTGTGCTATACAAGCATAGAGTAGATTGAGGTTAGCTTTTAATTCTAGGAACATGTGTTTTCTGGGGCCGGGTTATCGCGGATTCTTGAGAAAAAGAAGGACAATGGGTCCTGGGGGATCTTAGGAGGCAAAGAGATGAGAGAACGTCCCCCGCTGAGGGTAACGAAGGCCCCTTATGCCGCTTCTACCCATGAGGCCCTTTTTTTCCTTCGTCGCGCGACAGTTGACGGCCCAAGAAGCACCGGCGACCCCTTCCTGTAGGTCTCTCGGCCGCCACCACCTCGAAGGACTTGATTCAAGAAATTCTAGATCATATTCTTCCAATGCTTTTTTAAACACTCCGTAATCTTCAATATTCATCTTTATTTCTCGAAAGTTGTAAGGCCCAGATATTCGAGTATTATTTTTCTACCATAGGATTAAAATCGACACATCTGTCCAATCATTCGGACATTTTGAAAAGAACGTTTGGAGCTCGGATTGTATTACAGTAACACAGCATGGCGAAACTGGGCCGAGAGTCCCAAGAAAAATACTAGTGGTACAAGAAACAGCAGGAATCGTCATTGAAATCGATTGACCACGCGAGGATCCCCTTTAGTAATGACCGACGAAGGGTTTCCCCCCCCCCCCCCCCCAATGGAAGAGGGGAGGGTGTGACCGGTAAATTCATTTGGTGTGGGCCCGAGGTCGGAGGTCGACTCTAAAAGTGCGGGCCTTTTTCTTAGAAAGGCAAAGAGCACTAGACACGCGACACTTCCCGAAGGAAGCGTGCTGCCTGTTTTCACTTTTTGCCGAAGTTACACCCCGCGGATTTCACAATCACCATGCCGACAGATTCATCGTAGAGACTTTTGGGCCCCCGGATTGGGCCTCCCTCGGAGAACAGCTAACAGCAGGCGTGTCAGAGCTACCGGGGAAAATGTCGGACTTGTTGATTAACATGAAGATAAAATGACAAACTTCTGTTGGAAATATATCGGAAGAAATGTCTGTTATATGAAGATTTTGGGAAAATGGCGGCAATGCCAGCCATTTCTTAAGGCCCATCTTCGATTCACCAATCAAATGAGTTTTACCTGGCCAGGTAACGCCACCTGTGCCTAACAACTCCTCCTGAACAGGTGGAGACTCCTCCCAAAAATGGAGTCGAAGAAAATGAATTTCCTGCCCTTCCTCGCAACGAATCGAAGACGAGGAACTCCCTGACAAATGCGCCGTGTCGTAGAAGAAGAAGAAGAAGAAGAAGAAAAAAAGGAGGCATGGCAGAAGATGGTGCTTCCTTTCGGTAAGCTTTGAAATTGGCACGCCGCTTGATTTTAGAACTTTCTTTCGTAGTTTGAAGACGCAAAGGAGGGTTGGACAGGAGTGGCCGACATTCTGGCGCCACCATAGTAAAAAAAAAAGTCTGGATAATCGGCCGTGTCTCCTTATGATTTCACGTGCTACTCGTTTCCAGGCTGAACTCCACCCCTTGTCGAACTACTGGAACTCCCCTAAGTTTAACTTATTTCAGTATTTACTACAAGTAAGAGAAGTATTTGTTACTTTAATATATTAAAAGTAATATTACTGTTTCTTTTTACAGGTTACGCGACAGGAAAAAGGAACAGTATCGATTGCCATGTCCGCTCTTCTTCAATGAACATTCCTGGAAAAGAGTATTTCGGCTCGCAGGGACAAAGGGCTGCTACGGTACGCGCTCGTATGCCTTGAAAAAGGAACCGCAGAGAATTCTTCCTTTGCTGAATGAGTAGCTGCATCGTGAAACTCTAGACCTTTCCATTCACTGGAAACCTTCGACTTCCTCTCCCCTTTTTCTTACTCTTGGAAATTCATGTAAGTACAAACCGTTTGTTTCACAGTCTTTTTAATATTTGTATTCATTGTACTTTGAAAAGCGCAGACGCACCACCAATCTTTCCAACCCCTCTTTTCTCGAAAGGGGTTGGCTCGATTTACGATTTACCGATGGCGCGCACAGCATTGCGCGCTCTTCTCTCTATTTGGCTTTCCTCGCCGCACCAACCGCGTGATAAATCAGTGGCTTGAAAAAACAGAGGATACATCGCGCCTTAAGGAAAAAGAGTGGGAGAAGAGAAGCTGATGCATACACGCGTGATTCATTAAGCTGTTCTGATGAAGTATGTGTTAATGAAGAGACTCACTCCTTTTTTTCTTCTACACGTGGAACAACTCTTTGGTGAGAATAACTTACTTCTTTTAATAGAGATAGCAAAGTAATTAGAATATGAAAACTTGAAAATAATTAGGATTTTGTAGAATTTGTGTATTTCAATATTTAGTATTCGTTGTACGAAGTTTTTCATCGTCGAGATTATTAGTCGGATGATAATCCTTTTCTGGAATGGAGAAATTCTCTTCCCTGTGGCAGTGTTCTTCCAACAGCTCTTTCTCTTTCTCAGCTGGGTTCGAAAGGAGCTCGAAGAAAATTCGAGTTGATTCATGGCTGTTGCCACACTGCGTTAACACCCCGTGTTATTCTTCGCGGTCTACGAGGAACGCGACGATGTAATGACTGCCTTCTACTCGCGCGAGCACACAACCTCTCTCCTTTACTCTCTCGTTCGCCTCTTTATCTCGGAATCCTTTCGTACACTTTGATTAATATCCTCGAGCGATGCTTATTTTTGGATACCTTCGCCCTTCCATTCGGAATTATGGCATACATTAACATTCCTTTGGACTTGCGCATCCGATCGCTACTCATTTCGTTTACTTCGCTAGGCATCATTAAAATTCTCTTCTATTCACTTTGAATATTTGAAATTTTCTTATTTATTTTAATATTTCAATGTATGATGTAAGATAGTTTTAGAATTGGAAGTGTGAGAGGGTTGGTCCAAGCGATCCTTCATCAAGGATGAAGGACAACTTGGTCCTTCAATGTTATAGTCACCCTCGCTTTCACAGCGTACTTCCGCTTTCTGCTTTGGTAGTCCCAGCAATTTTTCAGGGCCCACTGTGTCCTCTACGCTACGCACCGCTCGTAAATTATCCATGTACCCTCGCCTTCTCGGCAGCCCTCTCGATTTATCTGACTCCGACACTCCTACCAACTCTGCAATTAAGGATCCTGAATTTCCTATGATTCAATTATGATTTTTCAACTTTTATTATATATGATTATTTCAATTGTATGATTTTCTCTTTATTTCAATGTATACAATTTGTTCGAGGTTTCAGGTTGAAAATGATTTGGCATTCGTCAAGAGAGAGAGAGAGAGAGAGAGAGTTAATGGTCCAGACTTTCCAGAGTGCTTCGAAAAATTCCATAAATCTCAGTCGTAGGTGATTAGCGTGCGCAATACTTCGGAGAGGTTCGTAGAATAAATTCATTTTGTCTGTGACTCTGAGAGTGGCATTGGATGAAAAATGACTTTGTCCTGGAATTCAAATGTCCAATTGGAATTTTCGTACGATTAAGTTAAAGTTTCAACGATTCTAGTATACATAAATACGAGTATCCATAAGGGTTTATCGTTCCGAACTACGCTCGATCACTTACTAGTCTTCGCCGCCAATAAATCCGGACCGAAACTCTCTTCCGTTCACCATAAATCTCTCGGTATGAGCCATCGCCGATATAGGCCAACGAAAATAGCTACTTTTTCTCTCTCTCTCTCTCTCTCTCTGCTCGTGAGAAACGGCTCGGTGAAGAAACTTCTACATGTATGTATAATACATATATGCGCGAATAGAGTCCGCCCAATGGCCGAGAATAGTTCTTCTTTCCGAAGACAAAAAAAGTGTTTGTTACGCTAATCTGTTATTTATTAATACGTCGATGTAAGCAATAACAACGGAGGGTTGGATATTCAAGGTAAGAGAAGAAGAAGAAGAAGAAGAAGAAGAAGAGTCGAGAAAGAGGAAATTAGCTGGCGACAGGCGGTTCGAATTATAAATTTCTCGGGAGGCCCTTGAGAACTCCCTCCGTTCCCACCTTCCGGACTCTCTTTAAAGCTTCTCTTTCTCCATAGAATCCCAACTCATCGGCTTCTTCAAAGACCTTTTTTCTCATCTCAACGAATACTCTTACACCTTATCATCTGTTTCACTCAAGCATTTTGCAATGTAATTAATAGTTCGTTAGTGAAATAGTATATTTATTATTGAAGCGTTTAATAATATATTTGAGATTTCTACAGGATTGTCGAGTCGTTTAATAGCAATTAAGGGAAAACGTTGGTGGCAATTAATGTCCAAAAGCCGGTGCGTCTACGAGCAAGAAACCAATGCTTATTTTTCTTTTTCGGCGGTCTTTCCTGACACCAGGGCATTTGTTTCTTGGCTCCCTCGTCAGGGAGGAGGGCACGAAGAGGAGCAGAAGATGTCCCCTCGACAGCTGCCACCAAAGCCAGATCCGGTTCACACGCACTAAGAAACTTAGAGATCATCCTTCTTTCATTCTAAATAAGGCATGTATATAAAATTTCTATATTATTTATTCATTATCTTTATTCATATAATACTTGATAGAATTTATTCATTGATTAATGAATTATTAGAGAATGAATACAATATAAAGTATCGTAATAATTGAAGTGGAGTGTCGAAGATCAGAGAAAATCGATGTCTGTCCTATAAGCATCCGTGTAATTGCCGCGTTACACGATAGTGTTACAAGCGTAGCCTTGCAAATCGCCGGCGTGCGGATCTCGCGCGAGCTTCCAACAGACACTGGTCTCCATTCATTGCGCTCCGCTGACCCACATTCGCAGAAGTCACTATCTTCTCGAACCACAATCATCCATTAATTCTCTCGAACGATCTATCGTCACGCTTCGTACCAATCCCCTTTTTCCTCCACCCACCCCACCCCCCCCCCTTTTTTTTTCTCTTCCTTTCGGAAACTTTAACGAAAGCCGACGCAATTAGACACGAATTTCACTCTCTTCTTTCTATGTCAAAGGCAAAAGGGGACTTGCCACTTTTTCCCGCTTGTCAATCAAAGCTATCTATCTTCTATGACCTGAGAGATATCGCTCGGCGACGTCAGTAATCTTTCTCATTTCACTAGCATCGCCTTTTTTTTTTTCCTTCTTCTTCTCTGCCTTACTAAACCCTATGACGCCTGTCTGTCAAACACCCATCGCTTTATCGAATCTCGCCAAGACGAAAATAGACTTTTTCCAAATCCCTAAATAGTAGAGGCGAACGATCTCCTCCTCTCTTTGTGTATTCTAAAAGGGATAATAATCAGTTCTGATGTTTACTTCAAACAGAATATTTATTAAAAATACAAATAACATAGATCTGTAATTATTTCAATATTACAGCTAACTAGAATGTCTCTTTGCGCGAGCTTTCTTTATAATAACTTATTTTACATCGAATGGAAAATTCAAGATATGTACAATTCTTTTCTTAGAAAAATAAGATAGGTTTTTTGAGCTTGTGTATTAAAAAGAGTGTGTGTGTTTGGTCTTCAAGAATGAATCGATGTGCCAAGGATATGTCTGCTACAGAATTCTCGGCCTGGAGATGAAAAAAGTCGACATGGTTTTCCTGCTCTTGTTGTACCATTGCATTGTGTTCTTGGTGCACTAATAACACTAGAATAGAAATATTAATTAATTAAATAAATAAATCTTTCTTTATTTAATATTTATACCTTGTACGACTGACGCGAGTACTAGCTCGACTAGCAGGACGTTTGATTCTAGCCAAACGAAGTCGAAGATCATTAGCATCCACTAAATGATCGAAATCATTATCGCTGTAATAATCGTGTTTAGCCATTTCTCGAGATTCTTCAAAGTCTGTGTTATCTTCTGACAAACTTGGATGATCGTAAAGAATGTCATTGTGACTTTTCGTCGAAGGCACGTACGAACATGAAAGTTCTTCCTCTTGCGCGAGAGTTCGCTTACTCCAGGACATCATTGATTCCAAGTAACTTTTACATTTCAATGTCAATTCTTTCAATTTGTATGTCAGGATTCGTAAAAGATCTGATATTCCACGTAACACATTAGAAAATATCGATGTATTTGATTTTGTTGTTGTTGGTTTATAAACAACACCATTCGCGTGACCATTTTCTTGCGTCAGTTTGGTTGTTTTCATTGTTCGTGGACTGAACAAATATTGAACACTGACCATTAAATAGTGCACTGGAAAATATTGGAATTAATATTGTTCGATTTGTTTGGAATTATTGAGAGATAAAACTTACTGGTTGTTATTAAGATTATTAAGACTGTGATCGATGCGAAGTCCAAACAAGCATCCATGCCATGTTTTAAGAATGAAATAAGATTCAAAGGTACAATGGAAAGAATTGATAATCGTGTTAAGAAAGGTGCTTGTAAAAAGGCAGCAACAATCATTGCTACTAAAATATAAATGACGTGCAATGCACTTCGCCACATTCGATGAACTTGTTCACCTAGAATTTTATAATAATTATAATTGACTTGAAATGAATGAATCATTATTTCTGTATTAATAATAACCTGTGTCTCCGATGTAACTAGCAATCCAATTCAATTTCTCATCGAGTTCCGAACGCATTGTGTTTGTCACATCCCAAACAAAATGAATAGTATCATTAATTTGTATTAATTTATGCAAAGTCTTCTCGTATTGGTCCAAAGCTTCTTCTTGTTGCTCGAAAATCCGAGTAGTACTACTTTCAATCTTCTCCCAAATCTCTTGCGCTTGTTCTTGAATCTTCATTAAATCTTCCAACACTTCTCGATGATTCTCATTGCGTTCCAAAGATTGTTGAACCAGATTTTCACTTGCTTCTTCTGTTATACATTAAAGTCAATTTTTGAAATCACTTCGAAACATATAAATCTGATCTTTAGTTTTAATTACCTAATTTCTTTCGAATATCTTCTGCCATTGCCGAGAGTTGTGCGTGTCCCGAACGAATCAAAGCTCTTTCGTTACTTAATTCTCGTAAATTAGTTGTTACTAATTGATGAGCTGTTGTTTGCGCGTCCTTTAAATTCTTCTGTTGTTGCAATAATGCTTTATTTCCTTCGGACAAAGATGCTAAAGCTTCCGTTGTTTGATGTTCCAATCTTTCTTGTCCTTCCTATTAACAAATAATATATTCAATTCTCTAATATTATTATCCAATCAAAATATAACTTACTTTAAGCGAAGTCAATGTCTGAATCTGCGAATGAGTAGTACTCATCAATTTATTAACAGTCAATTCTGTCAACGCACGAAACTGTGTACTTCTCGCCGAATAACAAACCGCTCTCGCTCTGTTACTCATCAGATGATACGCGTTCCACATATCAGCGTCCATATCCGTTGTACATTGCTTCAGAGACTAATAACACAGATTTCATCCGTTAGACAATAAATCACAGATGAAGAAACTGAACTATGATGGAAAGATTAAAGCGAAGGCGTTCGGATGAGCATTCTACTATGTTTCATATGTGACTAATGCTTTGGGGAGGTCTGAAAGTGGTGGGGGAAACCTTTGCAGGTTTGTGCCTGTTTGGAATCACCCTTGTATGTTCCCCCCTTTTTTATACGACTGTGTGTTAAGTCTAGTTATATTTGAATCGAAGTATCGAAGAATTATTGTATTAATAAAATATAGAAAATAGTTATTGTTTACCATTTCATCCGTACAAGGAAATTGTTTTCTTCCTTCGACAGCCGATTGACAATTTAATAAATTAACACTGAGTTTTGCCAATTGTTCTTCGCTCATTCCTGAACAAGATGTCTTTAATTTAATGATAACTTTGTGTTGACAGGTTTCGAGAGGAGAAGCTACTTGGATCTCCGTGAATTTTGCAGCCTCTTGCAAGAATTTCTCATCCTCCGTCATTGATTCGTATGGAATTGAAACCAATGGTACTCCATCGGCTACTAAGACTGTTGATTCTACTGCGCCTTTGCCAAATACCCAATCGAACACTGATGCCGTTTGTGCTTGATGAATTATTAGGCAGAGTAAGATTGTTATTATATGTTTCATCTTGTTTCGACTGTCCTGGAATTAGTGAATTATTAATATTGTGTTGTAGAATTAATGATGTAATATTTCAAGGTGTTTGAAAAGATTGTTGTTATGACAGAGTTGTAGAATTTCCGCAATGTTTTTATTTACGTTCGTATACGATGGGATTTAACAAGTGTGTGTGTTATGGGAATTTACCTTGCGGAATACGATGGTTAAAGTCATCGTCATTGACGATATGTATACAGAAGATACAAAAATAACCGCTTGCCTTGCGATTCTATCAGGTGGAGGAAGCAGTGACAAGTATATAATCTTTCCGCTCTTGGTTTGCGCAAGAGAATTAACGGACGCGCCGTTCTTTCAACATGGCGACTTGAAATCATCGTTTTATAAACAGTTTAAAATTCATTTAATCATTCGTTGACATTATCAATTCATATCTCCTTTTAATTCTATGAAACTTCTTTTATTCGACGAATTTTATAGATAAATCTCATCAGGTTTCATTGCGAGGGAAATAAATGGTAATTTAGAAGGCCAGGTGTTGCGTCGAACAATACACGCGTCTCAGAAACCAATCGGAATGGAAAGTTACACTTTCTGGTGGGGGAACACCGGTTTGAAATATGCCAACGGCATCCAAGTATTTTGAATTCGCGCGACATCAAAGCGTTCGCTTCCGCAATTGCGCTTTCGAGTTTTGGATAATGAAATTTTCAACTAGGTTTTCAATTATTCAACATTCATCATTTATTTCATATCTCTGTATTTACATGTAAATCAGAATTTGTACAAATCATTTCATTTCTTTTCAGGTAGAACTTCGCTTATTCCATACATCCCAGCAAGTAATCTTCCATGAGACGTTGGAACTGGTTCTTTCGGTGCTAAAAACGGCCCTTTTTCACTCACGTAAACATATCTATGATTTATTATAAGGAATAATTCTTAATCAATATTTTAATCAAGTATTTCTTTCATATAAAAAAGGATACGGTAATCGAAGAACCCAATAAGCACTTTGCGATAACTTAATAGGTTCGTCGCAACCAGTAACAAAAATAGGACATGGTGTTGGCCCAGGTTGAACTCTTGGATTCAAAGTAACATGAACCGGTGCTTTAGGAGTAACAACATGAATCCTCATCAACTGAGCAATCAATGGTTTAGTTTGCCTATATAAAATTAAATGAATAATGAATTAAAATACTTCCAACATTATTAAATAAGATTTTCATACCTGCAAGGACATGGAAAGTACAATGGCATATCAGTTGTGCTCGAAGTAACTTTATTACCACTATCTTTAACAATTCCATTCCCAGTTGCCTTTAAAACTTTATCAGGAGCGGATGCCATAAATCTATGTCCACGTGGACATTCGTATTCAACACCAACGAAAATCTTTACAACAAATTCTTTGCCTCCTTTTGATTTCCTACCACGAATTGTGTTCATATTCTGATAATTCTTGCCGCGGGAACAATAACCGTGTCCATGATCGCCGACTGTCGGCCAAAGAGATCCTCTTTCTTTCTGATGTTCCAATCTAGAATGAATTATATTAATAATATATGAATAAGAATTTTGTACTATTTTCTTATTTACCTAACAGTAACATCCCATGGCAAAAGAAATGCTGAAGTAGGAGACATTCCTGCTTGATGTTGTAGACCCAAATTGTGCGAATAGAGACTACTTGGACCAAGACAGACCAATGACCAGCTGGAGAATTGTGGTAGCAAACCGGCTGGTGATTCTGTGTGCAACATTCCCGGTAGATACTCTGTAGTAGATGGTTGCCTGACAAGAGACTTCTCTGCAATATCATTTCGCAGTCACTCGATCCATTAAAATCGTAAGTCATTTAAATAATCTAATCATTTTACCCTTGGTCGTTTCAACATCACTGTCCGAAACTTCGATAACCACTTTGTGCGCGTCGCTTGGTGTTAAACTTGTCTTGTTACTTAATTTCGAAACATCTTCTTCATTTGTTTCGCTAACTGCTTGCGATTGACCGCCACTTCCGTAAGCTGTGATTTCATCGGAGATATTAGCGTTTAGATTATCAACGCCTAAACTGCATGCTTGTGTGTCTCCTTGCGGTGTCGGTGATTCTGTATGACTGAATGAATCTTTCCTCTTCGTTGGGAATAATTGAGCTGCTCTGATATTAATTGTTTTATGAGATATAAGTGTTTATTGATGGAGTTATCTAATGAATTGATTTAAAGGTTTACTTGTAATAATGTGTGCTCGGTTGGAAAACTGGGAATTGAATGCATTCCAATTGAGCGCAAGTGCAATGTTTTGATAGCAGTTGGAAGAAATCGTAATTTGCTTGTCGCATACTGAAAGGATCCTCGCGCGATCCTTGATAACGACCGCAATTACAAGCGCAGATATATCTGACGCCACTGCAATGTTCTCTTATTGGTAGATCACTGTTTAAAAATAGAGTCAATTATTTCTTGTGTTACATATTATTTATTATTAGGATTGTTTACCTATCCGCGTCTCTTGGCTCCGATTGTTCTCCACCGCCAGCTCCTTCGCTTCCACCTCTGTGAATTGGATTGGTGCAAGGATTTCCTGTTAATGAAAGTACTTCGCACATTTGTCTTCCTGATCTCCAATGTTTATCGCATTCCCCTTGTAATTTCTCACTGAATTCCTCGAACAATGGACCGCGCGCGTGCATCTCGAACACAGCCATTGCGTGAGCTAATTTCGATTCGTGATACGCTCTAGAAATTATGTTTATGTCTCATTGTTATTGGTGGATTTATAGTGATTGTCTTACCTTGCATAATGTTGCGGTAGATTTTCTTGGTAAGCTTGCAAAGCTCTTGGTAGAACTTTACTGCATCTACTTTTACTGAACTTAACATCCGTGTCAAGTAAACTGTGCAGAGTTAATAATTCTTTGTCGGTGCTGTGCATGAAATAATCGTAGATTTTGTTCGCTACTTCGCTGAATATTTTTAGTGATGGTATCTGTTAATAAATATCATTTATTTATTTGTTTTATATATTTATCTTTGATTTATATTTACTTCGAAGTAAGCTGGAACCGAATGTCGGCCAACATTGTCGTCGAATCCTCTCGCGAATGCTAGATTTATATGTTGTTGTAGAAATAATCTGAACGATCTTGTTTCTGTGAATTAATTATTTTATAGAGAATTTTATATAATTATATAATGTTTTGTTTGTTTTAGGAAGATACCTGGTTCACCATCTTCTACTTGGAGATTAGAATCCTGACTTGTAAGACTTCGCGAAGTACTTCCGCCGGAACTAACTTTACAACTCTGGATTAATTTCCTCGCCATGTATCCAAGCATATCTCTTGATTCTGTCGTTGCAGTGTGAACATACACGAATTCTTGATTAGCAGGTATGGCGAACAATGAATTGGAACTATAAAGGAATTGTTTTATTAAAGAATACTTGACTGTTAATGTTATATTGTTTTTTTACCTGATATTTGTGACAATTCTATTCTTCCTTAGAACATGATAAATCTGATCTTCCAAAGAATGCTCCATTTTCTTTATATTCGCTCCACTGTCCGCTTCTTGGAAGATCGTCGGACACGTTTCGAAGTAGAAGAGAACTCTCGGTGAACAAGGTCTTACATTGGACACCCAATCTTTTGGTAAACTCGTTATTGTGCTTAGAACGTCCGAGAGTTGCGGTGAGATTTTCTGTCTGATACAAGAACGATATTAAAAGATTAATTTCTTTTTGTTTCGTAGAGAATATAATTACCTGACGATATCCATTGCTCGGAATAAGTGGACATAGCTGTAGTCGAAAGTATGCGTCGGATGAGTTAGAACAATGACGTGCGATATATGAAAAAGGACGAGTAAAGCTCTCGCGTATTTATCGCGCATGTGAGCCCAAACGCTGAGGAAATCCTTGCAGTTTTGCTTCTCAAGGAACCTGTCGTACTCCGCTAAGACAGCGTGAGTGTCCAAAGGACCTCTTAAATGAAGATACACAGTTTTTTCTTTCGCATTATGATACCCTTCGATTTCGCACTGAAATATATTTGTCATTATTATTTGTCTTTTGTTATTTGTCCTTGGTAGAATGTTGTTTGTATTACAAATGTTTCTTGGTCCACTTGCGGTTCATCCAACAGATCCACTTGGAGAATAGAACTTAGCATTTGTGTTTTGCATCCTTTCGCACGGTATTGCGACTTGCCAAAGACAGAGACTATTATTACTTTCTTGTCGCTCTGACTGAAACTTAGAATAGTTTGTTGTTTATGTTTGGTATGGTTAAATAGTTGTAGATTTTATTATTATGTGTTAATGTTGAGTATTGTGATTTGTATTGTTATTACTTGTCGACGTTGCATGGCAGACGGAATTTCTGTGGTCTCATTCTCTTTTTGTTAACCGGCTCTTTAAATCGCTCTTTATTTACATTTTCAACCTAAACAATCCTGGCAGGAGTCATGATTGGTCAATGATTTGAAGTTAGTAGCGGATAGATAAGTAGAAATTCGATTATCGACTTTGTGGGTTCGAGTCTCGGCTGAACGAGTAGTCGTTTGAATTTGTGGCGGGAAAGCGTGGGAAAGTAACATTTTCGCACTGGTCTGAAGTTGGCTGCGAGTGGGTAAGTAGAAATTCGATTATCGACTAGGGTTCGAGTCTCGGCTAAGGTGGTTTGAGTCTCGGCTAAACGAGTGTACATTTGAATTTGTGGCGGGAAACCGTGGGAAAGTGTAATTTTCGCACTAGTTCAGTGGTTCGAGTCTGGGCTAAGGTGGTTTGAATCTCCGCTAAGGTGGTTTGAGTCTCGGCTAAACGAGTGTACATTTGAATTTGTGGCGGGAAACCGTGGGAAAGTGTTATTTTCGTACAAGTCCAGTGGTTCGAGTCTGGGATAAGGTGGTTCGAATCTCGGCTAAGGTGGTTTGAGTCTCGGCTAAACGAGTGTACATTTGAATTTGTGGCGGGAAACCGTGGGAAAGTGTGATTTTCGCACAGGTAGGGTGGTTCGAGTCTGGGCTAAGGTGGTTCGAATCTCCGCTAAGGTGGTTTGAGTCTCGGCTAAACGAGTGTACATTTGAATTTGTGGCGGGAAACCGTGGGAAAGTGTCATTTTCGCACAAGTCCAGTGGTTCGAGTCTGGGCTAAGGTGGTTCGAATCTCGGCTAAGGTGGTTTGAGTCTCGGCTAAACTTTAGAACAGTGCAAAAATGACACTTTCCCACGCTTTCCCGCCACAAATTCAAATGTACACTCGTTTAGCCGAGACTCAAACCACCTTAGCCGAGATTCGAACCACCTTAGCCCAGACTCGAACCACCCTACCTGTGCGAAAATCACACTTTCCCACGGTTTCCCGCCACAAATTCAAATGTACACTCGTTCAGCCGAGACTCAAACCACCTTAGCCGAGATTCGAACCACCTTAGCCCAGACTCGAACCACCCTACCTGTGCGAAAATCACACTTTCCCACGGTTTCCCGCCACAAATTCAAATGTACACTCGTTTAGCCGAGACTCAAACCCCCTTAGCCGAGACTCGAACCACATTCGATAATCGTATTCCTACTACCCACTCGCAGCCAACTTCAGACCAGTGCAAAAATGACACTTTCCCACGGCTTCCCGCCACAAATTCAAATGGCCACTCGTTTAGCCTAGACTCAAACCCGCTTAGTCGAGACTCGAACCACGTATTCGATGTATTGTGTAAAAGGCAATAACCATCTTCCATATGATATTTCATTAACAGTAGCTTTATTTACAGAATAATTAGATATATTACAACAATCTTTATTACAAATACCATCTAATAAAGTACAATTCATACATAACAAACTACAATTAGAACAAAAGAATTTTAAAATGATTACAAACGATTAAGACGACATCTGCAGCGATAGAATAATCATAGCTGCAAATGTGCAGCTGAGGGACACTCGGTCGCAGGCAGTCGCAGACGGTCGCAGAGTGAAAAATGTACAGCTAGTTTGAGAGAAGAGGCGACGACCTCTTTCACAGCCGGTATTTTAGACGACTTTTACACAGCAAACCAGTCGCAGACGCGCTTAATGTTCAAGCTCGTCAGCGTCCCAAAGGATTTTCTTACGTGCTTTCTTCATCGTGCCCGGCCATCATAATCAGCCACAATGAAGCAGATTCTCTCCGGCAGATTTGGGTAAAAGTTCTCAGAAATCCTCAATAAAACAATCCAATATCCACCTAAAAAACCTCGACAAACATTCTAACGCACATGTAACTCTTTCCCTTTAAACGACAATCTTTACATTTAAATTCTACAGACCTTTTTTCCTCTCATTGGGGTTAGATTTGCCTGCTCCAAAAGCACTGTCATTGAAATAGAACAATTTGTTTATAAACTAGTGCACTTCTTCCTCTACTTTTACGTAATAATATCTACAATATAATTCCATTATTAATTCACTATTATATACAAAGAATATTTAAACGTCCAAACAATTTAAACGCCACCTTGAAATTTAAAGGGACAATGCAACTATTAATTCTTACTTTACTTTTACGTAATAATAACAACAATACCTTTCTATTATCAGAATAATATAAACGTATTAAAAATATAAATCTATCGTTTCAGGGATAGTATTCTCTATGTTACAAAAGCAACAACCAGGCATCCGGCGACGATAACGACAAGAAACTTAATGTCAGGTAGAATCGCTAGAGTTTCCAGGCCTCTCTTAGCCAATCCTCATCTTAGACATTTCGGAGCGCCTCATCGTTCCTACGGTATGATCGTCGTACGCGCTCTCAGAGGAGTAATGAAACTCAGATATATTTTATTGGGCGGTGCTGTCGGAGGTGGCGTAACTCTACAAAAAGTAAATATATCTCACAAGCAGAACTAAGATAGTGAATTTTAGTCGACGCCAGTTTGGATATAACGGAGATTTCTATCTCAGAAATATGAACAATGGAAAGAAGATTTACCAGATTTGGGTTGGATAAATAGTTTATTACCGAACGATCAACAATGGCAAGACTTCAGAAGTATGCTGATGGACGCGACGAATAATGTATCCGACAAAATAGAAATAGGTACATTTCTTAAACTATTATAATTCGATTTATACGATAATTTCCATATTTAAATAATACCATTATAGATCCGAGGATTAAAAAGTACGGCGAATTAAAATACCAAGAATACAGAGAATGGTTCAATCGGAGATTGGACGACGCGATAAAAGCAGCGGACACAATCGATGAGAACGAAGATGCGCCTAGTAAGTCTACGAATCATCGTATAATTACTTTATTTATCCCGATCTTTTCATTCAAAAATCCAATAAATCTACATTTACTAGATTAATCTTTATTTCTGGCAATTCTAAGTATTCGTAGTAATCGTATCCACCGCATGCAGCCGCACTAAATCAGTCTCAGTCATATGCATTACAGGAATGATGGTCTGTTCTGTTCAGGTACAATTCGCGCCACTTTGGAATTACTACCGCGCGCTTACTCAGGTGTGTAATTCTTCCAAGGAATTCAATTGGGATTATTCAATATAAAGTCTGTCTGCCATTCGTTAAGGTTGCTAGTCCGTTCGATATTTCAAGTATCATAAAGAAAGAAATCAATATTCTACAAATGAATAATAATAATTACGATAAAAGTTCGATATTTCGACGGACTGTTGACTCGTTAGTAGTTTGCATACTGAATGGGACAGACCTGCTTCTTTGCCGAGGTCATAAATCACTTTTCTTTTAAATATTTCTATTATCTTTTCTCTCTCTCTCTCTCTCTCTCTCTCTCTCTCTCTCTCTCTCTCTCTCTCTCTCTCTCTCTCTCTCTCTCGATTTCTTAATTATCCTTCCTTTCCTTAGAATAAACAATACTGACAGAAATCTTATCACAGTGAAAGTAATATTTCATTCTGATAATATTTCAGAGAGTATTTCAATTAAGAACATATTGTACAGCTTTGGTATGCTTGTTTATACAGTGGCAAAGAAGCAAGTAACACAGAACGCGACAGTGCATGCGCAATCCCTGTTTCACGATAGTCTCGAGGAGGAACGTAAGAAAGCTCGTATGTACATGTTAGTTGCGATACAAGTAAATTAACGAAAGTTATACATCATTTCTTTATATCTCTACGATGTCATTCTTCTATTCAAAGAGACTTCACAGAAGAGATTGGATCAAATGCAAGATGAATTAATGAAGATGCAATTGAAATATCAAAAAGAACTCGAGCGACTTGAAAGAGAGAATAAAGAGCTTCGAAAACAAATCTTACTTCGTGGAAATCAGAAGTTAATCTCAAGAAAAATTAAAGTAATTCTTTCTATTCTTTCGTACAATAAATACCGAATTCAAATGACTAAATTCGACATTCATAAATCTAGAAATCATTGATCGAGATGTACAGCGATGTTTTGGACGAATTGAACGATTACGACAGTGCTTATTCTACATCCGATCATTTGCCAAGAGTCGTAGTAGTCGGCGATCAAAGCTCTGGTAAAACGTCTGTCTTGGAAATGATCGCACAAGCTAGAATCTTTCCCAGGTAATAGAAAATCATATAAACGGAACCATTCATTCTAAGAACTAGAATAAAAACAAGTGTTTCAGAGGTGGTGGTGAAATGATGACGAGAGCTCCTGTGAATGTAACTCTAAGCGAAGGTCCATATCATATAGCTCAGTTCAAAGATAGTTCGAGGGAGTTTGATTTAACGAAAGAATCGGAACTAGCTGAATTAAGAAAGGAAGTTGAATTAAGAATGAAAAATAGCATTAAGAATGGTAAAACTGTGAGTCAAGATGTGATATCTATGACAGTTAAAGGTCCTGGTCTCCAACGAATGGTTCTCGTCGATTTACCTGGTATAATTAGTGTAAGTATTAACAAAGAAGTTTATAGAAATAATTCAAGAAATCGAAATATTATAAATACGAATGATTACAGTCAACAACAACCGATATGGCTGAAGACACAAGAGATGCTATTAAACAAATGACAAAGTATTATATGAGCAATCCAAATGCTATTATACTTTGTATTCAAGATGGATCAGTCGATGCTGAGCGCAGTAATGTGACCGATCTTGTTTCCGATATGGATCCAACAGGAAAGAGGACAATCTTCGTTTTAACAAAGGTGGCATATTATTATTGTAAAGAAACTTGAAAGTATAAAGATATAATTATTGTATAAAATTAGGTTGACATGGCAGAGCAGAATTTAACAAATCCTGAAAGAATTCGTAAGATATTAGCAGGGAAATTATTCCGTATGAAAGCAATGGGTTATTTCGCTGTTGTAACTGGTCGTGGAAGACAAGATGATAGTATACAAACTATCAAAGATTACGAAGAGAAGTTCTTCCGTAGTTCGAGACTTTTTAAGTAAGAACTTTTTGTCAGATTTATACAAAATTAGTGGAATGTTTAATATCAATGAATTCTATTCGTTTAAGGGATGGTCTAGCTATGTCAGGACAAGTAACGACAAAGAACTTGAGTCTAGCTGTTTCGGAATGTTTCTGGAAAATGGTTCGAGAAACAGTAGAACAACAAGCGGACGCATTCAAAGCGACAAGATTTAATCTTGAAACTGAATGGAAAAATCTTTATCCAAGATTAAGAGAATTAGACAGAGACGAACTCTTTGAAAAAGCACGCAATGATATCTTAGACGAGATTGTTAATCTCTCTCAAGTCTCATCTCGACATTGGGAGAAAGTTCTCATGCAAGAAATCTGGGAGAAAGTGAGCACACAAATATTCGAGAATATTTATATGCCTGCTGCGCAATCCGGCGATCCTGGTAAAGAGAAATTCCTTAACTATTACAATCAACAAGATTCATTAAAAAAAAAAAAGAAAAAGAAAAGTTTAACTATTAATAGAAAAATTCCTAGGTACTTTTAATACAACAGTCGACATAAAACTACGAAACTGGGCGGATCAACAATTATTAGAGAAAAGTGTAGAGAGCGGTTGGGAATGTTTAAAATCAGAGTTCTTGAAATTCATTGAAAAAGCAAGAAACAAAGCTGACCACGACAATATTTTCGATCACTTAAAGAACGCTGTTATTTCGGAAGCTATCAAACGTCACACATGGGAAGAAAAAGTACATCAATCAAGTACATACAATGAAACATTAATATATCATTTATAATATATTAAACAAGATATATTTCAGGCGCCAGATATGTTGCGAGTTATACAATTAAACACTTTGGAAGACAGAAGCATACATGATAAACGAGATTGGGATCAAGCAGTTCGATTCTTAGAAGATTCCGTGAAAGAGAAACTTCAAGTAACGGAAGAAGTATTAAAGAATATGTTAGGTCCTGGTCGTTGGGATCGTTGGGTTTATTGGCGAAGTCGTACGAAGGAACAAGCACTTCGCGGTGTAGTAAAAACAGAACTAGACAAAATTTTGTACACTGACAAAGTAAGTCTAGGTTATTTCTAATTCTAGAATGAAGAAATAATAGTAATAATATTTATAGAAACATCCATCTATCTTAAATGTCGAGGAATTAACAACTATCAGACAGAATCTTCAACAACAAGGATACAAAGTTGACAATGATTTCATTCGTGAAACTTGGCATCCATTATATCGAAGATTCTTCCTTCAACAAAGTTTAGCAAGAGCGTACGATTGCAGGAAAGGCTTCTATCTTTATCACACTGGTCACGAAAGCGAGGTAAAACTATTCTTCGTTCAATAAATACATCAGAATTTCATAAATCAATGATTTCAGGTTGATTGTCAGGAAGTAGTACTATTCTGGCGAATTCAACAATTGTTAAAAGTCACTGCCAATGCTCTCCGTCAACAAATCATGAATCGGGAAGCGCGGAGACTTGATAAAGAAATTAAAGAAGTCCTGGAAGATTATAGTCAGGATAATGAAATAAAAGCGAAATTATTAACAGGCAAACGTGTAACATTAGCAGAGGAATTAAGTAAGTTTAAAACACATAAACATTTATCATTTAAAACAGACATATTAATCAATATTTCTTTCAGAACGTGTAAGGCAGATTCAAGAGAAGCTCGAAGAATTCATACAAGCGTTAAATAAAGAGAAGTGAATATTCACTGATCATTTTTAGAATCGACGAAGAAAGTCAGGTACTCCGGGTAAATCGGCCCTGGCGGCCGCTCGCGAGCACGCCCAAAGATAATTCATCATTAACACATGTGATATAATCATTCTACTAGCCTCGTGGAAGTTTTCTTTTTCGCCGCTTTAATAATACTTTAATAGTACTTGAAGAAAAAGTGGCAAAAGAGAAGAGAAGGCTAATCGAGAAAAGCACGATTCTGTACAGACTTTAAAGAAGGGCGGCCAGCGGAGAATGCGTCATGTACTCGTAGAGAAATCGAATAAAGATCATTGTTATTCTGATGCTAGAGCATCTCGAACCTTCGCCCATTTTCCCAATCGCTTATTGGAACTGAAATATTGAACTCTTATTATGTTCCTTCGATCGTAAACAGAGATAGATCGTCGACGAACTAGATTTGATTAGATAAGAGAAAGTACTTGAGAAATACTATATTATCTAGTCAACTAGTTCATCGGATTATTTATTAAGAGTAAATAATCAATCGTCGATTAAGGACAAATAAACTGTCGAGCTTTTTACACAATAAAGCATTATATGTCCATTAATTCCTGTCTTATTTGATTCTACCTGACTTCCAATTTCTAGTAAATCGGTGAAACAAGAAAAACAAGACTTCTCTTAGGAATTCCTAATAGATAAATAAATATACTTATGATCTTTGTTGTTATTATAAATAAAGTAGGTGTAAATGCGAGTATAAACACAGCCGTACAAGTGCGAGTAGGGAACTTTTAGAAATTCTTGGTGGGGGCAAGTTAAGATCGCGAGTGTGAGAATATAGGAGAGATTTCTCTAGTGTGTGAAGTGTGATCAGGTTGAAACAGCTGTTCTGTCCGTTTGCGCTCTGCTGGATGGTTGCTTTGACAGGGAGATCGACGGATAAGCGAATGATTTATCCAAACACCAGCCACTTAAATGATATCGCGAATATTCCGTGGAGAAAATGAGAATGTCGCGCTCAAAAGGAAACGACAGATCGACACTCTGAAGATCTTCAACGCGAAGTAAGAAAGGGAAATTCTAGATGAGTATTTAACCTACCGTTAACCTCTGCCACTCCTGTCAGGACACTACTCTTTAAATCCTAATAATCCTTATCTTAGAAAATCCTATCAATTAGAATTTTCACAAATAATCATCTTTTTCTATATTATTATTTTTAAAATTCCATCATATTTTCTTCGATGATTATTTCTCGTACGATTTTCTTCGTTGTTATAATGAAATAAATCTTATTCTTACAGTGTAGTAGAATTGAGAGAAGATGTTGAATATCAAGTACAATTCGATGTCGGTGAAAGGCGAATGGCAATCATGGTCTCTTTGTCACCGGAGTTTCCGTTGGAGAAGCCTGTGCTCAGAGTTCTTCCACCGATAAGTCATCCTTGGTGCAACGAGCATAGTGAAATCACTAGTGCTCCTGGTTTACTTAATGTAAGATTATAATTCTTTTTCTTGAATGATCTTAATGAATCATTCGTATAATATTAATCGTTCGATCTTTTAGTTCACAGTGCACAGTGATCTTGGCCGCGTCGTGCAAGCGATTATTGGAGAATTCAGGAAGAACCGTCCGCAATTATTGGACGATGCATCACCGAGTTCTACGAAATCACACAGAGGTAAATAATCCTCTATTTTTCATAATAAAATATCTAAAAGTTTATAGAATAATAAAGAAATAATTCTAGATCTGCAAGGAAGGAATTCACCGTCGTTTTCATTACAACAATATCCGGAAGTCGGCGCGAGTTCGTATAATTCGTATTACAGTCCTTCGTATCCGCAATACTCGTCCGCCAGTGTAAATAGTTGCATTTATAACTATAATCACAGCAGCGCCGACGGACACTCGAAGAACTTCCAACAGGTTTGTATTTTAGAATAAAAGAAATAATAGAAATATTTCATAAGGAATTCTGAAATCGCAGGGAAGTCAATATATGAGTTCGAGAACAAGTAATCTACAAAGTACATACATGGATGTAAAAAGTGCTGAAGTCAGTCATTATGGTAGTCAGCAAAGTTCGTCAAGTTCGTACTTGAATTCGCAATATCCACCAACCAGTTATCCGCAGACACTTCCGAGTCAACAAACCAACACATCACCGCAGAGTATTGTTTTTCCTGAATTGAATAATCTTAGCAACGAGGAATTGAAACGTCTCGTTGAGGACGAAGATAAAATCGACGAATTCCTTGAGAAGCATTCCCAATTAAAGGATTTGAACGCGGCGGTCGATGATGCTATCGATTGGGTCAGCAAAACTGCCGGTAAATATTACTAAATATATTTTAAATATCTATTTTTACTAGATTAAAATATGTATATATATATATATATAATTCTATTATAAATAGAGGCAAATATAGCCAAAGAACCAGAGCTGAAAGAATTGCAATCAGAGATTGCAAAGAAAGTTGAATCCGTGGCAGGATTGAAAGCGAGATACGACGAGCTTATTCAAAGATATAATAAACTCTCGGAGGTTTTTACACCGGACCATATAAAGGAGTGCCTGAAAGAAGCAGCGGATGAGAGTAACGAAGAAAGCGAGCGTATCGCCGAAGACTTTCTTAATCGAAAGATTGACGTAGAGCGATTTCTAAGTACGTACGTTGAATGTCGGAAATTAGGACAAGCACGACGAACTAAAGAAGAGAAGCTCGCTCATCAATTAAATGAGTTGAAACGAGCTGGATATTGATAATCCATTGATAAAGAGAAACAAAAGCGAGAGAAGATTTGCTTGTCTTGTTTCAATGGATCGATCCTGCGGGACAGAAGCGAAAGATACGCGAGAAGAAGAAGAAGAAGCTGTACATACTTGTCTAGTTAAATTAAAAGGATTATACTGTGTGAATTCGACTGGCATTCGTGTTTACCAAATAAGGAAAGGCGCCAGAAAGAGACACCAGGATGAATTACTAAGCGAACAAGGGACGCTTTTTACTTACGCTATCCGATATCTTTCGAAGTTAAGTCCGTTCATGGCATTCCAGGAGTAAAAGAAAGCAGAAGAAGCCGCGCGCATACTTTAAACGGCGCTAAAATCGTACGAGTAAAAAACAACACGGAATACGCGGTGTACTTCACTCGAACGAGAATAATATAACACAAACTTGTATGAAAGAGAGATAATGATTTTGATAAATCTGAGGATCATAATCGCAAAAAGTTTCACTATGAAAACACAATGTACTTATTTTCCTGTTGGAAGATCCAGTTTCTTTTGCGATATTCACTGAAATTGATCCTATTATAAAATTACTCTCTCATACATACATGGCTCTAAATATCCATTACACAGACACAGACACACACACACACACACAGACAGAGAGACATAGAAACACGCGACCAGTCACTTTGACCGGGCACCTTTTTTTACTGTTGTAAATAAGATAACAACAAATTATACCGTATCGCGCGACGTCGAGTGAAAACCTATTATACATATATACATAATAACGAAAAAGACCTTTTTCCAAGAATTTGCTATTCGCCGATGTTAATCGATTACAATTATTTATCCTGTGGATGTTCCTAGTGTTGTAACATAAATGATCGAACTGCTGTGTATAGAATACGACGAGAGAGAGTCTGAGAATAAGAAGAACACGCTTTTCTTTCTTTGACAAGAACTTGATTGTTGAATTCATTTTAAAACCCACTCAATTTCAGGGGTATAATCAAGATGAGCGGATGAAGATCGATGTAACTTAATATTTTATTCTCCATAGAAACACTTAGCACTACTTTTCTTAGCACGCGCGATAACATTTACAATTCCCATAGAAAAATAACAGGTATTCTATCCAGAATGAAATTATTATTACTAATTTCATGAAAACTCTGGATAATACTTCGACGATGATTTAAATGTGCAATATTACAGCGGATCTCTTCCTTCCTTGTTTTTTCGTCACTTACAATTCACTTATAGTCTTAGAATTCTCTTTATTAATGTCGAATGGCAGTTGAAATGCTTTCGGATCTTGTTCCCGGCACCAATGAGATAGTTCATGATATTTAAATGCCTCAGGGATCAATGAAAGAGATCATAATATATCGTGTGCCTTCAGTCACACGTAATCCTTCGTGATAATGTGTTAATCTTCCAGGATGCATTAACATCCATCCAGGTTTTGTATCAGTCACCGAACAATTGTATCGAATGAATTTACATCCACCACCAACGTAATCTTCACCAACTTTGTTCAATGCGATGTTGATAGTATAAGTCGAACTATCATGATGTGGTTTTAAAGATGGTTGTTCTTCAGGTTTGTATCTCACAACGAAGTTCATCAAAGATCTTGGTGGCTGTAAAAAAGAGTTCGATCTTCTAACATCTTTTTTCAATAATAGATATTTACAATTATTTACAAAAATCATTCAACTTTGTACAATTATAATTGACACGTTTATACAATGACGGTTCGAATTAGTGAATGGAAATTAGATGGAAGATAAGTAATCCGTAAGACCAAAATTAGAACCCTGTGCGCGCCTTCATCCTGTCAAAAGTGCTGTACCCAAAAGTAGATCCTTTGTAGAAATGTCTTACTGTATCAAGATATCCTATAAAGACCATATCCTGTAAAGGGCTCACGTATTCTTTGAGAAAGTATAACCAAGCTTCGTGAAGTCCGACTTGTCTCATATGAATATCACGCGTTGGAACCGCTTCGTATCCACCATCGATTCTTGGATCCTAGAAAATCATATTGGAGAAATATTAGAATAATCAATGAAAACTTACATCATGATAATATCCAGTGAAGACGAGTTCTTGAAGAGGTCTGACGTATTCCCTCAAGAAAAAGAGCCATTGCGATTCTAATTCCACTTGATTCATATGAATATCACGCGTTGGAACATTCTCGTAGCCACCTGATAATCTTGGATCCTAAGAGTTCGAATTTTACCTTAACATCTCTTGAAAATTCGATATTTATTCCAATCATTTATTATATTATAATAATTATAAGAATTCAATCTATTCGACTTACGTGATTCGTACCATCCGACCATTTACCATAGCCTTCTACGATGTTTATGAGTTCTTCTGTAAAATGTGGACTCGCAATAGGGAACCAATAAACATCCGGACAAGGCTAATAGAAAGAAATTCATAGAAATATGTCTATTTAAATAAATACTTGACGAAATAATCTATATTTTCATACTTGAATAGGTTTCTTCTCAGGATTGAAACTTTCACTATATTCTTCGTGAATATATCTCTTCTCCCAATCAAGTTTATTATCCATGATTTGATAGAAATCAGGATTAGTAAGAGTAACGTCGTAATTTTCCGGATTAATCAAATGCCCGAAATCCACACGATTACTAACATACATGAAGATAGATCTTTCTCGATTGCCATAAGCAAAAGCCATTTCAGTGTCCAAATCACCGACGGAATAAGTCGGACGTGTTTTCGTATTCTTTATCAAAGTAGCATTGACCAGGTAACAATTGCAGACAAATGGAACGTTCCAGAGACCTCTGAATCAGAAGAGTTTCAAATAATATATTAATATCTTTATATACGAAATAAATCATTTCATCTGAACTAAGATTACAATTATATTCATGATTAAAACAATGACCAACATCTTTCTTCATACAAGAAACTAAATCTCTGCTTGTTTTCTTCCAAGAGTACATGCAAATATTTCGTAAACTAGAATCATACTCCTCGCTTGCCAAGGCGACGATTGGCCGATGAGTGCACTGGCGATGGCTTACAAGCGTAATTATCCAATTGAGACTGATAAGTCCGGGTGCGAGTATACTATTCGCGGGTGGTGTACGCGTGTGGTCCATTCGTATTTTAGGGAGCCACCGGCTTTCAATCCTGTCGGACTAAAGTCTCTCTTTTTTTTTTTCCCCCCCCCCCCTTCATCAACGAAGAACTTTCTTCTGGTATTTAATCATTCATTGGATTATTCTTTTTCGTGAGCTGTTAATCAATTTACTAGTTCAATTAATAGAATCGAGTGCACTGTCGATTCATTGAACTCTCTTCAGTCGAGCGTAAACAAGCTTGGGGTAACGTCCTCTCGGTGAGCTTCGGTATTCTTCTTTCTTTCTTTCATTCATTCTTTCTTTAATTTGTTTTTCCTCATAGTTCAATTGTTACAGATCAAATGAAGAGATGGTGGTTCCTCTATTTCTTCTTATTCCTTCTGATTGTGACTGGCAATGCGGCAAAAGGTGGAGGTGGTAGAGCTGGTTCACGAAATCGTTCGCGCGATAGATTCTACGGTGCAAGAATGCCAATTCCACATCGGAATCCTAGCAGTGCCAACTATTACGATAATAAGGATGTGAGTGTTTACATCCTGATTAAGAAAGTATTATCCAAATTGGAGGTGAAAACTGTTAATTAGGGTGCAAGGATTGTTAAAGCATCGCATTTCGAGCTGGATTATATGCTTGGTAGAAAGATTACTTTCTTCTGTATGGCAACAGGATTCCCTCGTCCTGAAATAACTTGGCTCAAAGATGGAATAGAACTTTATCATCACAAGTTCTTTCAGGTAGAACTTTTGTCAAAATACTTTAATCAATGAATTGTATTAATATATATATATATATATATATATATATTTCTGGTTTTTTAGGTTCATGAATGGCCAGTTGGTAATGATACGATAAAATCAAAAATGGAAATTGATCCAGCGACACAAAAAGATGCTGGTTATTACGAATGTCAAGCTGATAATCAATACGCTGTCGATCGACGTGGTTTTAGAACAGATTATGTTATGATCTCTTATTAATATTAAATATTAATCTTATCGATCAAGAATTCCGGAGTGTTCACTTAATTTAAAGGGCCATCAAGTCGCACGAGCGTTTACTAATCGCATTTAATTATTCTGAGAAACATTCTAGTTTTAATATCTCGAGCCCAGTTTTTTCTTTACTACGTCGTTGCTATCGTTAAGATTCCTCGGTACATAAAGTGCCAATTGGAAATCCAGGCTCTTCCCCTAACTCTCTCGACAACTCTCATTGAAGCACAATTGAGAGAGTACGCGCGGGCGAGCGCGCGCGCGCGCTCTTAGGGTACACACGAACCAATATAAAATGCATGGAAAATAAGACAAGATTTATTGAAATATAACAAAATGTTACTTTTACTGTAATTCATTTTCAATAAAACTTCGAAAGAATCATTCTTAGTATTTGAATTCATTATATTTCACTACTCAAAAAGTCTAGTAGAACTATATGAATAATTCAGATATAGTTCAGTCGGGTGTTAAATTAATCGTGCTATCATTTCTACGATGAACAACGCTTTACTGACCAAGGAGAATATGTCGATTGAGAGTGTGTGTGTGTGTGTGCGTGTGTGTGTATAACACAGATACATTAGTGACAAACGGGTTGAACGAAGCCCGGTAGTATCTCTCTATAAGTCTGTAATGGATAGGAGAGGACATTGGGGGAGTAATGAGTAGGTGACTGCCAGTTACATCGGAGTTCCGTGTGATCATCGTACGTTGCCAGCCACCACATAGTGAGTAGAAAAGTCTATAAACTTCTATTCATGAAATAGTCGAATTTTCCGTGATCTTTTCTTTCCATCTTCACAAGTCTTTTCAAGCCCTGTTTTACTGATCTTTATCTTGAAAGATATTAAGAAAACAGGTTGTGATTCAAGACTGGTTTTCTTTCAAGAGATCGGTTTTGTTTCGTGGAAGAATACAGTGTGGTTCGATTGTTTCATCGTGATGCCACGTTTCACGTGGATTCTCGTTCTATTGACGATCCTCCTGATTAGTTCTCAGGAGATCTTTGCCAGGCGTGGCAGAGGTCGTGGTAAAACTAGATCGAAAGTTCAAATTGGCTTGCCTATCACTGGCAAGTATCGAGATCCAGAAAGTGATCAGTATTATAATAATAATGATGTATGTTTCATATTCTTTCGTTGTGATTTCTTCGATCTTTTAAAGATCTGTGGTTTTTAGTAAGTGATCTTTGTTTTGCAGGGTGCTAAAATACTTCTTGCGTCACATTTCGATTTTGAATATGTTCTTGGTCATAAAATAGCTTTTCTATGTATGGCTCGTGGAACACCTCGACCGCATATTACATGGTTCAAAGATGGCAGTGAGATTTATAGTCATCTTTATCTTCACGTGAGTAATTCTTGTAATATTTTATAGAATCAATAGAATTTGTAATATAGGAATAATACATTGTTTTCAAGGTTCACGAATGGCAAGTTGGTACGGATAGAGTGAAATCAAAATTAGAAATTGATCCAGCTACACAAATGGATGCTGGGGTTTACGAATGCACAGCGGATAATATGTATAGCATTGATCGGAGATCATTTAAGACTGATTTCTCCATTGCTTTTGATTAGTTCGATGCTTCAATGAAAAGATCAACAACTTTGGAAAGTTCGACAATCGCGCGGATTAGAATTCAATGTAACGAAATAGTGGGAATATTAGCTTAAGTAGATTTCATCATGCAAAATGAATTCTAACGACAAATACTTTACTGTAATAAAGTAACAAGACTTTGGATTCAATGATTTCACTTACCTTCGCTCGTTCTTTACGATTTCCATGTAATCGAAACTCCTGGCGTAGAAACCATCATCGGTGATTGCTCCCCAAAAGTTGCTCCATGCCTTGAACGGACGAACTAGAAGCGGTGCGACAATATCTCGTTGTTGTTCGACTAATAATTTCAAAGTATGTTCATTGTCCAAGTGTGCCACTGAATCGATCGAGAAAAGAGCCGAACATTCCTTCAATTGACAATAATCCCTGCGAAAGAAAATCCAGAATGAATAGTTCTTTTATATAAAAATCGAATTTCAAATATTTACACTTACATTGCTAAATTTCTAGCTTCAACTTCGTTAATTCCATCGCTGGGAATCACTTGTTTACTGCTTCTGTATTCCTTCGAATATTTCTGGAAGAACTTCTCTACGACTTTCTCATGGAACGGTTCATTATTATGAATAAACAAATGTAATCTTGATTTTGGATAAACTTGTTTATAAATCGCTTTAAGCGATGCTTCTAAGAATGGTGTTGGTCTTTCAATGAAGACAGCTATTACTACGACTGGATATGATTCTTCTTTGATAGGATTTAATTCAACCGTTCCTTCCCAACATGCCAAACAACCCTTTTCAGGACTCCAAGCATGTGCTAAATAATTGCCAAGAGAATTCAAGACTAGTTTACTTAATCCATTTCCGTGTAATACCAACGGCACTGTGTTATAAACAGTGTTTTGTAAATAAGATTCTTGTCCTTTGAAACGTAATTCGACATCAGCTGAAGAGAAATATTTCCTATGAATTGTCTATTATTAATTAATAATGGAAAAAGATGGAATTCTTTTATGCTGACCTACTGCAGCGTATAAATTCTGGAAGATCTCAGATTTATGATCAAGTTTGATCTGATGTTTCTCGCGTAAAGCATTATTCAAGTAAGCTTTAGTAAAGAATAGTTGATCATCTTCTTCATCAGCGATATTAACACGAGATATAATCGCATAAATATCAGAAGCGTATCCTATAAAACTGCCAGAATTAAGGAAACGTTTTCCTCGACTAACAGCTGGATATTTCGTGGCTAAAGATCTATCTGGCCAACAAGAACCTTCCGCGGAGAAAAGAATTCTTGCACCAGTCGTTTGGAATTTATCCACGATGTCTGGCAAACTCGCAAGGAAAATCACATCGTAACTGTAAAAATAGAAATATATATATATATATATTTAACGATTGAAAAAATACTCGAAATATTAATGGAATATTTACTACCTATCAGTGATAAGAATAATTCTGTCTTCATCATTTTTATAATCTTCCAAAGCTTCTTTAAATAGATTCACTTTAAATCCACCACCAGGACCTTTCTTTATACATCCACCTTTCCATTCTTTTCCTAAACCCAACACTTTCAAGTTCTCCTTCAATCCGTAAACTTCCGCTGATCGTAGATATCTTTTGAAACCGTCAGTTTCATTCGTCGCGACGGTGAACACCAACACATCTGAAAATAAAAAGAAATCTCGAATTAATACAATATAAAATTAATTAAAACAGGAGTGATTTCAGATTCTAAAATCTGCCTTTCACATTTGCTTTTTTACGATCTTCCACTGTATAATTGAAGTATGTACGAGGACGCGCCTCTGGTCGACCCGGATACTTGCTCTTCTCTTCAGTCGTTGTTTAGAGTGGATATGCTCGAGTGATCGAGGCATTCCGGGTAAATGCACCAGTGAAAGGTTTTACAGTTAGAATAAACTTTATAAGAAGATGGTATAAGAAATTCTTAGTATAACAGTAATAACTTAATGCATAATGCAATCATAGATTCATCTTAAATCGTGTATTATGAAATCAGACAAGCGTAGGTGAATCTAAACGTTCGTGGGTGTAATGATCGTGACATGTTTCCATTACTTAATGATTATATCATAATTTTCAAATTAATAAAATATAAATATAACCAATTAATAAAATAATCTGACAAAAAAGTATATAAATATAAATTCTAACAGATGCAACAAGCATCCGTTAGAACGATCAGCATCACTGGACCGCGTTTCTAGAGCAAGGAAACGGTTACAGAAGATTCCCAAGCGTGGGCACGTACGGCGCAACGCAGACAGTGATTGCCCAGCGGAAATGAAATGATACGGAGCGCGCACTCAATCCTGTTACAGACAGACAATGGACCACTTCTGAGTCAGCACGTTTCTTCTCAGAATATTTTTACTGATAAAAGAAATTCATATTTGTGTTCGATGAAAATTGTTCAAGATCTTACACGATAAATATGCGCTTCTCGTTCGTCCTTGTTACTCCACTTAACGAAGTAATTGGCTGTTCAAGTGAAATGAACTTTGTTCGTAAAATGATGTCAATTGTATTATTCATTGTCGTGGAATGAATAAACCATAATAAAATGAGCTATTTCACTTTAAATCACTTTAAAATAAATCGTTCGAATAATAAATAATTCATTAGAATTAATAAAAAGATTCATTCTAATGGAATTTAATCATTCTCTAGTAATTACAATTTTTAACAGCCAATTGCTTCATCAGCAGTTCTAATAACAGCTCAGACTTTTCTAGAGCGAAGATTAGGTCTCACGGAATGATAACCTAAGACGACCTCAAGTCCCGAAAGCACAGAAGCCGAGGGAAGATTTTCAGAAAGTAAGAGGAGATCGTGACTGGAGAAAATAGGCGTTGGAAGCTGTGGTGTCAGCTTCTCCAGACGGCGGGTGTGGTATTATGTCATGGATAAGAATAAAGTGCTGTTTTAACGAGCCTTTCTAAGCGGGTCAACAGTACTTGTTCCATAAACTCGTAGAGATTTATTGAACTTTGCTTAATTAATTATAAATTCAATTTAAAGAATTAAATCTAGTAATAATTATCATTTGAAAGAATAGAAATGAAACAAATCTAAATAAAACTTGAAATGAATGAATCAAAATTCGATATTAACTTTCCCGATTGAATTTTAATATTCGATCGACGATCGAATACCATAAATGGTTTTCGGCAGTGGTCTCGTCGCTTTCCTTCCGCGATCATGCTGACACGGGGTCAACGAACGATCATCACTTTCCCTGCGCTTCTTTTCGGTTCAAGCGAGGGAGAAAATCAAAGGATAGTATTTTTAGTATTTCGGTTTCTCAGCTGAAATACTTTCTATGGGGTGGAAAAGTATACCACCCAGTGTTTATAGAAACTGATCTAATTCTAGCATGGTGTTATACGAAATATAATCAAAGATAAACATTTGTATTAGTGTGTCTTTGATGTATCGATATATATCGAGGACCATTCAGTAGTTCATAACTACAACTCCATTCAGTAACAAGTTACGATTCCATTCATTACTACTTACGAGAATCCGAATAAAAACATGACTTTAAAATACTAGAATAACAAAAATAACATAAAGTTCAAACAAATGAAGAACTAAATTCTAGTATTAGTACATAATAATGAAAAGATATGAAAGTTAAGGGTGTAAAAAAGAAAAAGACGAATCCCAACGATTCCTTTACCGGATCGAATTCCTATTGGTCGAAAGACAAAATACAAACGACGAAATATGTACGAACAGTAAATATAGCAGGGTGGTTAAGAAACAATGAAGATTTAAGGGTAGAAACATGGCAGTATGATGCTTTACCCTCAACGTTGGTTTCGGATTCAGTAGTTTCAGTAGCCACATGGCAGGCGAGGCAACCGGCGGTCAATAAGAGCCAGGCGAGGCCTCGGCGCCCAATCATTTTTCCTACAATGACTTCCTGCCGGTTTAATGACACTTCCACGATCTCCTTCTTCACACACACTAACTCGTAATTAAGAGTCTTGATGATCGAACAGTCCGCCGATCACTGAATGACTGAAGCTACTCGACACTTCCACTCGATCCTCACTCGATTCCAAGAATTCTCTCCTCTGCACTGTGTTGCACTTAGTGCGCTAAGTATGAACTGCGAGAGAACAGTTTTCGTTGCGGGGGGTGCGTTGCTAAGTTCCGAGTGGTTCGTAAGACTGCAGCTCACTTCGGATTGGTTCGTAAGACTGCGGCTTACTTTATTGGCTCGCAAGATGGCCGCCCACTTCTGCTCATACCTCATTGGTTAATGAAACTGCGGCCATCTTCAGAGTGTTTGGCGCGTTAATTTAAATTTGACTTACGCGGGAAACAGAGATTTGAAAAACTTTAACTATTGATCAATGGCGATTATAAAGACAATTGTATTACAAAGAATAAAATACAACTTATAATTCACTTACTTTATTATACTTGTGCAAAACTTTGTCACTTTTCTATGTAAATAGGAATTAATATTTGAAATTTAATAAAACGTATTAAATTGTCAAGTGTAGTACAATTATCGATAAGTCCAGCGAACAACACTCGTTCCAAGTATTACAACGGGGAGAACATCTTCGAAACAACTTAAATCCACTTACCCGAAGTATCAACTCGATCCCGGCAACTAATTGCCTTTGCTTTGTAACGTTCGGCCGCAATCTTCTTTATGTCTTCGATATCTTCTTCATGATCACCATAATCCTGGCACAAGTCATTTCCCACCATATAATTCCCATTATTCCTATCTTTCTTTGCCACGCAACTATTACTTTGAAAAGACGCGCAACACAATAATAAAATACTTATAATTAAAAGTCCTAAGAAAACTTTAAACATACTTAAAAAAATTCTTTCTACAAGTCTTCGAAAGAAGGAAGTGACTAGGTTTAAGAATGATCGATTAAAGACTAGATTTCAAAGGAACGTCGCATTTATAGGGGAAAGTATCGGCTGGAAAGCGAAACGGATCAGCTTTTTGTTAACGGAAGCAGTGGCCCGTGGTCCATGACGATCTTTCTCCTCCCATTAAATGACAGCTTCTAAAAAAAACACTCTCAATAAAAACTTCCGACTCTCCAACAGATTCTTTGACCCTTTAAAAATGCCTGATACATAAAAAAAAAAGAGCATACTTATTAATAAAAGAAATATTATATTTAACAAGTACAAATTTAAACAAATGATTCGGATAAAGATTAGCCGATCTTCTAACAATAGAAGAAGTCAAGGAATTACGAGTGCGGAGCAATGCGAGCCAGTGTGTATGTAGGTAATTAAGTTAGTATTTCGAAGAGAGAAAGGCTAATGTGCCCTAACAAATAAGATTAACTACCACGGGTTTAATACGATTACTAGGACAGCGCAAGAGGTGGAGAATGTTCCTGAGGCTTCTTCCACATTTTAATGGAAATCAGTTGGCCAGTGTCGCTGTGCATCGATCATTGGGGAAGTGCGCGTAAAAGAAAAGGGTACTTGGGTGTTGCCCTAGTAGGCCAAGAGAATCTCCTCCTAGGATACTTGGATATCAAGAAAAATGGGCAAAGATGATCCGGAAACCGCAGCACTCAAGAAAGAATTAGAAGATCTTATTAATAAGTGCAAGGTTCATCCTTTTATTCTTCTTCATCCCCCCATTTTTTTTTTAGATATAAGTAAATATTTTAAGTATTTTACCATTATTAATTCTCTTCAAAAGGATGATCAAAAGAAACAACAAGATACGACACTCGAAGAAGCGAATAGTGGAGCTTCCGATGCTCCAAAAGTGAAAATGTCGACGAAGAAGATGCTGAAAGGTCATATTAATAAAGTGAATTCAGTGCATTACAGCGGTGATAGTAGGTCAGTGAAATTCTGAAATAAAATCGTAAATAAATCATATCTACTACAAATTTCTGTATAAACTCTTCTCAGGCATTGCGTGACCGGTTCTTTGGATGGGAAACTTATAATCTGGGATACTTGGACAGGAAATAAAGTCCAAGTAATCCCACTTCGTTCCGCCTGGGTAATGTCTGTCGCATTTGCACCATCGGGCAATTTCGTGGCTTGCGGTGGAATGGATAATATGTGCACTGTCTACGATGTGAACAACAGGGATGCAACTGGAGCAGCGAAAATTGTGAGAGAATTATTGGGTTACGAAGGTTTCCTTTCATCTTGTCGATTTCTCGAAGATAAGAAAATCCTGACTGGTTCGGGTGATATGAAAATGTAGGTCGAATTATCCATTAATTTCCATCTTTTGTAATATAAAGTAATACTTTCATACTTGAAATGGAAAATTCTTAGTTGTATGTGGGACTTGGAAGCAGGCAAGCGTATCCAAGATTTCGAAGCGCATGCTGGTGACGTTGTAAGTATCAGTCTTTCACCGGATATGAACACATACGTGACAGGATCGGTTGATAAGACTTGTAAGCTTTGGGATCTAAGAGAAGAGAATGCAAAACAAGTGTTTTTCGGTCATGAAGCTGATGTTAATTCCGTTTGTGTGAGTATTTCATAGAATAGTAATAATATCGTATTAATGCTGACATTAATTCGATTGAACTGTGTGTGTTGTAACGGGTTCGATAATCGTTTGGATTTCTAGTACCATCCATCGGGGAATTGTTTCGTAACCGCCTCGGAGGACAAAACGGCGAGACTGTGGGACTTCAGATCCGATCAGCAAATCGCTACTTTTAAGCCGGCTAGTGGTAGTCCTGGTTTCACATCTTGCGGACTTTCTCTCAGTGGTAGATTCATCTTTTGTGGCAGTGATGATAATAATATTCATATATGGGATACCTTGAAGAATCAATATAATGGTAAACATTTTGCAATTACTTACTTTAATTCATACTTAAGAAATTCTATAATATACAAATCTTTTACAGGTACTTTATCAGGACATGAAAATAGAGTAACATCGCTGAGCGTTGCTGGTAATGGAATGGCAGTTGCTAGTTGCTCCTGGGATCAGAATGTTCGAGTTTGGGTGTAAAAACCGGCATTGTTAACATCAGGAAATTATACAAAATCTTGAAAATTCACCGTTTTTTCTTACCGCGTTAATAATAAACAACCAGGCGATGATTGATCGTCATTCAGTTACTTGTACGTAGTGGATCTGAAAGATTAAATGGATTAATGAAAGAGAAATTAGAAACTAGTATTAAGATTATCAAACAAAACAAAACAAAACAAAGAGAGAAACACTTACTATTGTATGATTTGTATGCATTTATAAAGCATAGTTACGAAACGGAATGTTTCGAAGAATGAATGAGAATCTTTCTGAAAATAAAGAATCTCGACCGAAGGTTTAACATTACTACTTTTTCGTTTAATCGGTGGACTTAAAGCTGCTTTCCTTTATTTCTACAATTACACTTAATACATGACTCGATCGTCGATACCGCATGTCCGGCGCTGTTCATCTCAACCCAAACGAACGAAGTAGAAGAATTTAATGCGCTCCTTTATTCTACTATAAATCGATTATTCATCGATTTCTTTATGTGTGTGTGTTTTTCCGCGGGCAAAAGCTGCTAGGCCTGAGTGTAACTACATCGAAAGGGTGTAACGTAACACGGCCGTCTTTTTAATACGCACACAACTCTTTCGTCTACTGGTACTCGTTGCTCGATTAAATAAAGATGGATGCTGCGAGAACTGAACCGGTATCAAGAGTATCATACTTGAACACTTGAAGATAATCAGATGAAAAGAGAGACATAGAAATCGAGAGAATTATTCTGTACAGTCAACGATCAATTGCTAGAAAAAGAAAGAGAGAATCACTGACCAGACAGAACTGGAAGGAACAGGTACACGAAGGACGAAACATAAATATACAGAGATAGAGAGAGAGAGAGAAATAGTATTTAGAGAGACGGAATCGAGGATAAGAAAAATCGTGTGAAAAAATCCCTTTTTTTTTCGCTTAATAATTAGGTGTTTCGATTACGTTCTAGCACTTATGTACAATCATCGATGGTCCAAGTTAGGAATCCTTTATATTCCAATTTATTGGAAACCATCGAGGTGAACTAGCAATGCCACGATTACCGTGGCACCAGCTTCTTTGGTAGCCCATTTGCTTGACTCGAATTGTGAGTCACCGGCATCCTTGCCATTTATCGTATACGAGCCTGGTTTCACTAATAATTGAAAGGCTGTCGAAGCATTTAACTTCTTCTTCGATTCCGTATCAATGTACCTAGACACAATTATATGTTCCTAAACCCTTTCACAGGGTTTTCAATAATTTCATTTAATAATACTTACGGGCATTTACGGGTGAATTCGTCCGAGGCAGCGTATTTTATACTTGGCGAGAAGACAACTTGAGAATTCTGTTCTTCCGTCTTCGCACTTAGACTCAAATCGCTCAGGTCTAATTGTTCCTTTGTTAGAAGTTCTCCACGATCGAGAATTAATCTGAAACATTTAATAGAATTAATTCATATTTTATAAGTAAAAGGATTGAAAAGATAGAAATTCGTACCTGACAGCATCCAAACGAACGCCATAAAATGCTACGTGCCATTTGTCAGTTGTACTTTGTGGTACTTGATTAGAATTAATGTTCTGTTTAAGAGGGAATCTTGTCCAGCCAATAGGGACAGCAAATTCAGCGGGTGGTTCGCCTTTCTTGCAAATGGCACTATCACCTTCGACTTTATAACACCCGTTACAATAACAAAGAACATCATCGTGCGAGAAGAATTCATCCGGTAGAACCAATGATTTCTTCAATCTTGTACATGCTTTTAAATATTCGCATTTCTTCGATGAAACTGGTAAACTTGTACCAAGAAGACTCGAAAGTAATGGTGTTTGTAGCATTGGCAAAGGTGTTTGCACTGGCAACGATGTTGCATTATGATTCGTTGTATTCTGTCCAAGTGGCTGACTAATGGAATTATTTTGTTGACTCGAATTATTTTGAAGACTGCTAGAATTATCCCAGCATAGATTGGAACGTTCATGAAAGCTCGATGATAAATTATTCGATCTTATTTCATCGATCGAATTATCAAGAGCAACATTCTGACAAGAGAAAGAATTCTGATGAGCTAAACTTAAACTAGTCAGTTGAATATTAGGTGCTATACTCTCATTAATCGCGTCATTAACATTCGCCGAGCCGAAAGCAGCAAGATTAGCTAGATTATGATTACTAGATGCCATGCCATTTTTAATATTAATGTTCGTCGCATTATTTAATTCGACATTTGTGCATTCACCACCTCTCAATGCCAGGAATTCGCTAGCATTGTTCAATGATTGACTATTAGTCATACTAGCATTATTCTGTTGGCCGGAATTATCAGGATATACTTTATTCCTGTTTCTAGCTTCATTAGTTAAATCCAACTCTGAATTATCCGAGGCACTTGTCGCCGCTCGATTTTCCATAACATTGGCCAAACTTGAATTATCATTACATGTTGAATATTCTGTTATGGTCTCTGATTTCACACTGGAGCTGCATTGACTAGGAACACTTGGTGAACTGGACGGAGAAAGATCCAATGAATTAGCCACAGCCATATTCTCTTTCTCATGACATTCAAGATCTGCTTTCTCTCGTGAATTATCTGTATCTTCGATTTTCGATCTATTCGATGCCAGTGCTGTCATTGTTACGGTATTATCAATCGCACTATTTGTGAAGTTCGATTCAATGATTGATCCAACAATTGACACTTGCTCGCATTGGCCATAAACATCGATCACTGCGTAAACGTAGAGAGGTAGATCTGTCACTGCCACACCTTGGTCCACTCCATTCACTATTAAGTGAAGCCTACTATCTTCATCGATCACTAAACCCACCAATGAATTACACTGAAGATTATCCAATGCTGATCCATACTTCGTTTTTACCTATAAATTCATTCTTTTAGTAATTTAGTATTATTCAATTAGCCAAAGTATTTGTTTTTAATAATTACTCGAACGCCATTGTGAGATATCCAATCGCTACACATGATCCACGAGTGTTTCTTAAAGCCAAGTGCTGTGAGTGGAAAGCTAGCTTTCTCTGGTGAAATGCAAGAAACACCACAAAGAAGATTGGATACCCATCTTTCATTGACTCGATCGATTCGAACTTGAAATGGTTTTCCTCTTATTAAAGGACGACTAGACATAACCACAGCTACGAGAATATTCTTCCATTAATATATCAAATATTAGAATGAATTCTTCTAAATTATTATAATCACCTTGATTATAACTCGCAACTCTTCTAGCTGTGGTTTTAGTTTCCAATTGTATATTCCTGCCATGATTTTCATGGAATTCATAATTCCAATCGGATTCTCCGAGATGATTAACTGGTTGAGTTGGTGTTAAAGTTACATCATTGATCATCTTTGCTTCTGACACATCGATCGATGTATCCATTCCAGGATCGCTGTAATAAATGAGAAAGAATTATAAGTGAAAAGATAATCAATGGATAAAAGCACTACAACTAAAGCCTACTTGCGCAAAACGGGCGGCACTGGGTCCAAAAATAATTCGTGTAACTCTTGTTGAAGGGTCAAGCTGGCATTCGGCGATACCACTGCATTCTGTTGCTTGCTACTCGTAATATACACAGCCATCGTACTACCAAAAAGTTCGATCACACCGTATACCATCTCTGGAATATTCGATGCAGCGATTCCCATATCTTCTCCATTTATATAGAACTTTAAGTTGCCTTCGTGTGTTCGTTTAAGAGCTATTTGATCACCAACTCGAAGCCATTCCAAACTTGGACAATAATTCGGACATAAAACATATCCGCTGTGTCTTATTTCATTTCCTTAAATAGATATATTTATATATATTATTAATATTTCAATATTATTATTATGTTATTATAATATTATATATTTTACCTATTAAGTACCAAGCATCAATTGGAATTGATCTCATTCCAGGTACTAAATTAGCTGAAGTTAATCTACTACCAGTTTCATGACTGATAACACCTATCCTAAGTGCGCCACTCCATTCTCTAGCAACTTCTTGAATAGTTATCTCAAAGATTTCATTATTTTCAAGAGGTAATTCACTTAGTAATACAGCATCGTTGTATTTTCTACATCTAGTAGCTACTGTGCCGTCCATATTTAATTGTATATTTAATCCAACGGACGAATGGAACTTGTGCATGATCTCAGCCTGTGCCTGCGGCTGGATCACCGACGTAGGTTGTTGACTAGTACTGTTCTCCGATGGCAAATACTGCTGGTTCATTATGTCTCTACGCTCTGGTAGAACAATCGATACCTAAACAAAAGAATGATTTTGTACCTGTTCTTGAAGATTAAAATTGGGATTTTAATTAAAAAGATTCAAACCTGAGCGCATTGACCGTATAAATCGATCAAAGGATAAACATGTGGTGGCAAAGCACCACAAGCTGGACCTTGATCAACACCGTCTAAGAAATAATGTAAAGTTGCGTCAGGGAATCTTGTCATACCGATTCGATTCCCTTCTACTAATTTATCTAAATTACAAGCATAATTATGCCTGACTGTGACACCGTCTCTAATGACAGTCGAACCTGACAACATCCAAATATCGTGATCGATATCGGTCATTGTCGAAGGGAATTCTAATTCGTCCGGTCTTAAAATAGTCACGCCTGAAATAATCATGATTTAATATATATATATATATATATATGTTTATGTTTTTAAAGGATTTCTGAAAAACATACCTGCTTCGATAGCACCGGTCCAACGACCGACCATCTTATCAATCGATACTTCGAACATTTCACCTTCTCTTAAAGTTCGATTTGAAATGACAATAGCTTCGTTAAATTCACCAAATGCTCGCAATCTTGATGCTGTTAAACCATTATTCGATATCCTTGCATTCTTACCGTGCAAATGGTGGAATCTTAGGTCGCTACTTAGGATGTTTCGTATATCAGTGGATTGTTTGGATAATTGATGGAATTTCCATTATATTATTACAAACCTATATAATGTTGTATTACTGATACTGGAATTATTCGTCGTTGGACTATAAAAGTCTGTATTATCAACTATCGTTGCTTGAGCTGCTTGTCCGTAAAGATCAATGACACCGTAAACCATTTCTGGTAAATTAACAGCTGCTTCACCTTGATCGACACCGTTCACATAGAAATGTAAAGTTCCTATCTCTTTTCTCATAACACCTACTCGATCGCCAACTTGAAGTCGATCTAAATTCTGACCGTATTGATCATTGATTGTTGTACCATTGTGTACCACACTGATGCCTGTCATCATCCAAGTACCTGATCTGTAATAATGATTATTGAATACTGAATAAAAATATTATATTAGAATGACATACCTAACATTTGTCATGGTGAAAGGGAATTCTAAATCACTAGGCGAATGAGTTGTCACACCGATTTCCACTGAACCGGTCCATTTAGTAACAATCTTATCCAATCGAACTTCGAAGAGTTCATTCGGCTTTAATGGACGCGAAGTTAGAACGACTCCGTTGTTAAAATCGTCCATGCAACTGTAGTAAGAGTTAGAGATTATGCGTTGGTGTAAAAGAAGCTTCTTTACGTGAACTACTCACTTTGGCCTGTGAGCAGTTCGTCCGCTGTTTATTACTTCGGCGTAAGTGCCGCAACGAACGTGGAAGAAGAGTCTGTCTGGAATTTCGTCCTCACCAGCGTCTAAAATATTGAAATATTCTATAATCGAAATAGTATAATAAGAAAGAATGAATTTACCATTTAATTCATGTAATTGTAAATTATTCCGTCTAGTAATTAAATTCTGTTCTTCTCTCTCGTCTCGATCGACGATCGTCGCTTTCACTGTCATCCCATAAAGATCAATTACTCCCCAAACTCCTGTCGGTACTTTCGCAGCCACTCCTTGGTCCAATCCATTTATTAAATAATGAAGATTACCATTGGCTCTTCTGATCATTCCAACTCTGTCACCTTCCTAATGAAGTATAAACAATTAGAATATTTCTATTATTACTATATTAATAATAGAAGTATTTCTCTCACTCTAAGCTCATCCAAATTAAATTCTCCGTATTCTCTTTGTGTTCCTTTTCCATTAATTAGAATTCCACAACCTGACATAATTGTTGTTCCTGAGCGCATATTCGTCATTGTCGCGGGGAATTCTAAGGCAGTCGGACTATGAGTTGTTACACCGACTTCTATGCTTCCGCACCATTTACTCACTATTCTATCTATTCGTATCTCGAATAATTCATTATCTCTAAGCGGCCTGTGCGTCATTACAACACCGTTATTAAATTCGTCCGATGGTCTTCGTCTTTCGGCGGTTCTCGCATTGTTCGATAATTTCACCAATGTTCCTGTTCTTTCGTGGAATCTAAGTCTGTCTTCTTTAATCGCTGCTGCGCTTGGATTCTTCGGAAGATGAACATTCACGTTGACATTTAAATTGACATTCAAATTCGCGACTAAATTCGCTGTCGTCGAATTCGATGGTTCGCCGGCTGGGTAATCATTATTGATCTCTAATTCGTCCTTTGATTCATCCAATGATAATGGTAATCTTGGATGCGTTATGCTCACTTGTATGCAATAACTGTACATGTCTACGACGGCGTAAACTCTTTGTGGAATACTGCTCGCTGCTACTCCTTGCGAAACTCCGTTTATGAAGAATACTAATTCGTGCTGATAAAAAGAATCTCGTTTTTATCGTGGTAATTGTTGTATCGGTAGAATTCTGGAATTATTCTTACATTGGAAGTTCTCATAACACCCAAAGTACTTCCTTCTTTTAAGATTCTTAAATTCGTCCCATATTTCTCCGCTATGTTGTCTCCATTGTGATAGACTCCTGTGTCCATACTCATGATCCAAGATCCTTGGAAGTCCGTCGCTACCGTAGGCAGCCTTACTATTTCCGGATCGCATTCTACCACACCGATTTCGACAGTTCCCACGCAAGAGAAAACCTGACGAATAGAAAATATCATTAAAACAGACATACCAAAACGAAATATTATATTTCTATTCCTGTGAATAAACCAAAGTAATTTGACAGTAGAAAGAAACAAGTAATTGGAGTATAAGAATAGGACATTTTTCTATGACAGTCGATGTATTTAATGAAAGATAATTGAAATGATTTTTCACATATGAAATATGATATTTCCAAGAAGTTTACGAGAAATATGAAGTTCTTAATGACAGCTAGGAAAATGCCTCGTTTAGATGCTTGTCGTGATTGATGCGTTTACCTTCTGTTCTTTGTCGATTCGTACTTCGAATAATTCGTCGTCTCGAAGTGGCTCGGCGCTAAGCGCCAGGCCGTTTACATTATCGTAATTACGAGCGACTGTGCGATTGTTATTTGACAAAGTCACACGACTCCGTCGATGGAACATGTCGATCGTTTGTTGTGTACCGACACCATCCGCGTATAACCAAACCACGCATCGCACCCACCTCCCCTTCCGTCTCTTTCGCCCTTCTCTACCCCCTTTTCGTTCCTCTTCAGATCTGTCTCGCTCTTCCTATAAATGTCTAGAGTCCCTCTCCCTCACTCTTTCCTACTACTCTAGGAATCTATAGCTACTCTGCAGTCTCCATCAATTTTCTTATTGACCATTCTTCACTTTTACTATAGTTTTTCCTGGTAATTCTTTAAGGATATATTTAAGTTTCATTACTGAAAAGATTAGAGAATTGTAGAAAAGATAGATTATGTATTTGTAATATCTTTACAAAACTTACAAGCGACGGGAAATCTACGATACTTAGTTTCTATTGATCACAAGTGTTACCTTTGAGGGAACATGTTTATACTTATTTAGAATAATTTATTAATAGTTGTAGAAAAATAGAATTATAACATGACGATTAATTTATTTTCGACTTCTTTGTGTCTCCTAGTTTTTGCTTCGTTCTTTTATTAGTGGTTTTTTGTTGCTCGGCGAATTCGTATTTGGCGGCGAGTCTTTCCCTAATGAAAAGGCCATGAATCAATCGTTTCCAATTACCATACACTCTTTTGTCACGTTTTTCTTTGGCTCTCTTCGCTGCTTCTACTTGTTCCGTCTCCCAAGCTTCCCTCAATGTATCTTCGAACTCCTCGCAGACAATGAAACCCTCGAACGCAGGCACTGCGCCCATTCCACCGAAATTGAAGCCGACAACTGCTGGAGCGCAATCGATATCTAATTTTCTTGCGACACGATTTAATCCTGGAACTAAAGAAATACGAATTAAATAGAATTGTTTCAGATAAAAGAATGAATAAAAAGAACATACGATTAATATGAACTGTTCCTTTCGGAATCATAGATTGTTTGAAAAGATCGACGTTTCCATATTCGTTTCGCGGAACTATTCCATCTTTTGCTACTGGAGGAATATATTCCGTTGTCTGCCAATCACCAAAGAGTTCCAACGCGGCGTCTTTGATCTTCGTTCCTGAAAGCTATGATAGAAACAAATAATAGATTTAATTCTTATATTTCGAAATGAATACAGAAGAATTAAGGAATGAATTAAAACCTTGTCGTATTTAGGAAGAGATTTAACAATCTTATAAGCTTCTTGATTCGGTTTTACGACTCTCGCGTGTTTCACCCAAGTTTCTCTCGATCTAAGAGTATGAACGCAATGTCTCGAATATATTGCTTCGCCAGTTTTAATATGTCCAAGAGGAACGCAATCCGGCGGATAAAGAGCTTCGTATTTCAAGAGATGTCTTACTAATACATACAAAGGATGACCTTTGCATTCGGCGACAGTCTTCGGCAATGGTTGTTCCAATTCTCTATAATTAAATAAACATAAATTACAATTTATTCATACTCTTGTTTTATTTTATAGACCTTTGTAAAAGCATTTCATCTTCCGCTCTAGAAATAACTGAGCTCTTTTCTTTCCAAGGTGTAAGAGTCGTATTCCACCATTCTTCGTTGATTCTTTTCTTGCGCGTAACTGTCAGCCATTGTTGACAATATCTTCTTGTTACATCTTTGATTCGATTCTGAGAATTCCAGGCAATGATGTATAATACTGGTTTCCTGGCTCTTTTCTGAAATGTCGAATGTTTGTATGGAAGAAGTTGGAAAGTTGGAATAAGAAAAAGGAAAGAATGGAGTGTTTTTATTACTCACATACAATTCATTTACGCAATGGACTTTTGTCTCAGGCAAGCAAACTGAGATCCAACTTTCTTCGGATTCTAAATAAACTTCTGCCCATAAGTTTTCTTTATTCTTTGCAGTATCGTCGTCGTCCTCCTCGGTTTCGGAGGATAATAATTTGGTACGTTTAATGCTATTGTTTCTATTTCCCATTGTTGGTTTTTGTTTAGCTAGTTTTCTTGGCTCTGGTTTGAATTCTTCGTCGGAATCTGATTCATCTTTAATGTATTGTTTGTTAGTTATTTTTGTTGTTCTTGTTTTTCTAATTGTTGGTTTTCTTTCTTCGAATTCTGCTTCGCTGCTGGAATCTTCTTTGTTTATGTTTTTTGTGGCTGCTTTGCTTTTTACATTGACTTTGGTTACTTGTGCCTTTTTCTGTGGCACTGTTTCTCTGTTGGAATTTGGTTCTTCTTTCTTGTAATACTTTGAAACTGTGTCATCTTTCATTTCAGTTGCATTTGTTTTATTCTTTCTTGTTCTTTTTTCAGTCGTTTCTGTTTTATCTTCTTTGTAGTACTTGGAAGTTGTTTCTTCTTCTTGTTTCACTATTTTTCTACCTCTTCTTTTAGGCTGTGGAATATATTCCACCTCGGAATCGCTTTCTTCTTCTTTAATCTTACTTTTAGATGTTCCTGCTGATTGTTCCTTTTCAACAGCTGCCATTCTTCTTGTTCTTAACTTGTACAAACCAGATACATTCGGTTCTTTTACTTCTTCGTTCTTTAATTTATCTTTACTCTTTGTTTCTTTATTCTTTAATTTATCTTTTGTCTTTGCTTTGAGTATTTCTGCTGCTCTCTTCTTTGCTTCCATATTAGCACTCTTTCTTGCTTCAGGACTATTTAATACAGCAACTTTTCCTGCATTCTCACTTGTTTCTTTTTTCTCTGTACTATCATTTTTCTTAGACTTAGCACTGCTCTTCTTCTTGATTTTAATATCTTCGCTCTGTTTCTCTGTCTTCGACATCAAACTTGCTGGCATTTTCCGCCGCGGAGGACACAAAGACATAACTAATCTAGAATCCAAACCCAATGCTCTCAGCAATCCTACGTACAATAAAACAATCTCGCTGTAATCGGATACTTTCTTATTCTCTCCACAAATCAATAATTTCTCTTTGTTCGTACTAGTAAAATCCGTACAAGTTTGTTTGGTAAATAAACCTGAGAACCATTTAGTAAGCTTTTCAAGATAAGACAAGTCTATTCTAGTTTTTGGATAATTAGAACTCGACATTAATGATAGACAAACAGACATGATTTCTGGTTCGTTGATAAGTCTGTTCAAGTAGAAACCATGGCCGAGCCAACATAGAAGACTAACTTTAACAACTAATAATTGAGTCTCTCTAAAATGTTTGCGTAAAATTGCCAAAGGATCCGGAGCGCCTTTTTTCTTTTTTCTAGCAAAAAGAATCTCAGATCCTGGTAGAGTAATTTTTATCCCTTCTTTTGGAATGCTGTATTCCGATTGTTGTTGACTTTCATCCGCGCTTTTCTCGGATTCGGATTCATCGGAATCTTTTTTGAATGAACTCGAAGCTACTTCGCCTCGTAAAAGTAATTCTGTTATTTCATTCGATGATGTTAATGTTTGATCTCCGCTTTGACTTCCTGCGAATGATGATTCTTGTCTTCCACTATCGTCGCCGATACTTTTCGTGTTCTCTAAGTTTTGTAATACTTGAGAGAAAAGTTCGACGCTACTATGTCCTGTAACATCGTGGAAACCATCATCGCTTGTTTCTTCGTCGGATGTTTCTTGTTGTTTGTTGTTCGTTCTTTTCGGTGTTTTAAAGAAAGTCGAGTTGAGGTTGAGTTGTTCAGGATTCACAAGGAATTCCTTACTACTATCGTCCGAACTGTCTTCCTCCGAAAGATCGCTCATCTTTTACTAGAATTAATAAGAATTCATATTAAACTTTGAAATATTAAAGAATGTATTATTAAATACCTGAAAAGTTTAGTTAAATATTCGCTTTCGATGTTATAGTTCTTGTTACTCGAACCGGCTTGCGTCACAAACACAGTGGACGAATCATGAATCGAAGCTGGAGCGTCAGACACATATTTATTGTACATATATACTTGAGTGGAAATATATAAAGTCATCGCACGAACACAGCTGTGTTTACTGATTTTCCTCCGATTCGGTGAAAGCGACAAGAAATTCAGCCGGAGAACATTTATAATAACAAGATTCTAATTTATATCTCGCAAGAGGAGAAAAGAAGATCGAAATGGAAACTGAAAGTCGTAATGATCTTTACGAGAAATGGGAGCGACGTGTAAATATTACTACGAATATTCTACCATTCTTAACCTTTAAACTGCGTCATTAAATCTGTCAAATAATTACTTAACAACTATCATAATTCAGAATAAAAGAAATCATTTAATTTCTTCTATCTGTTTATCTTTCAAATCTATATTAAAACACATCTGTAAAAAAAACTCATAAAACAATCGAATGTCGCAATTTCACGCAAGCGAAAACAAACGAATTTATAGGATTAAATGACTGTGTTTATTACAGGCATTTCTCGGACCTCTTCCGCAAGGATTTCTAAGGATAGAAGATCAAACACCACAACAACAACAAGAAGCAGCTGATCAACAAACTGCTCTTGCTCTTCATCAAATGCAAATGCAAAGTTTACCTGGCATGCAAGAACAACCTCTTGGCAGATTGAGAATTACCATTGTACAAGTAAGTTAGCATTTGCTATTTCATAATACAATTATCTTATACTTTCTAATTTCACAGGCAAAGCTCGTTAAAAATTATGGAATGACTAGAATGGATCCTTACGTGAGGCTGAGAGTCGGTCACGCGGTTTACGAAACACCGACTGATTCGAATGGCGCGAAGAATCCACACTGGAATAAAATTATACAATGGTAAATTAAAGATATAAACTCTTATTAATTTATTATAATTATTACCAATATTAATTAGTGATATCTTTTTAGTTACCTTCCACCAGGAGTTACTCAGATCTACATTGAAATATACGACGAATGTTCTTTTGTAATGGACGAATTAATTGCTTGGGCACACATAGACATTCCACCGCAAGTTTTACAAAGAGGAGAAACGCACGAAGATTGGTATATGTTGAGCGGCAAACAAGGAGATAATCAAGAAGGAATGATTAATTTAGTATTCAGTTATTCAGTAAGTAAAATGTGAAAATTATTGCAATTATTCTATTAATAAGATCTTAATAACAATGATTCTTGGCAGACTAAGTGCCATCCTTATATGGCACAACAACCCGTTATGATGGTTCCTTCCGCAACAATGTTTGGTATGACGCAGTACGCTCCTGTTAATGTTTACACCGCGCCGACACCTGCTGCAGTGCCAGCAGTTGCACCGAGTACTTTACCGAATGCCGAAGTAGAACTTCAACAGGTATTTATATCAGAGATATAAATAAAATATTTCAATGAATGATAAAATGAATATTCCTAATATTTCAGTTTGCCGAAATGTTCCCGAATGTTGACAAAGAAGTGATAAAGTCGGTGTACGATGCGAACAATGGGAAGAAAGAAGGAACATTTAATTCTCTATTATCGATGTGCGAATAATAAGTTTCTGAATGACGATCAATATCGGTACAAGAAAAAGGAACCCAAAGGCCATATTCGCATCTACCTGTTACGCGATATTTCTCGCTACGATGTAAGATATTCGCGTAAGATTGTATTATAAATGATTCTAATTATTTTGTAAGAGGATAATTATAATCGTTTATATTTACGAATGATTCTTTATAAGAATTCGGCTATTAATCTCGCTTCCCTCGCGAACAATCGAACATAAGGCTGGCTAGAACACACCAGGATACTTCAGTTTTACTTCTGGTTTGTTCTTTTCATCTAATGCTAGTGTCCAATCATTCTTAGGACATATTTAGACATTTTCCAAATGATATATTTCACGAGTATACTGTGTGTGTACGGCGTGTTTGTACAATTAGGCGCCGCCGCTGAACGCGGGAGGAGCGTTGCGAATGAACGGACATTCCCTGGGCGCCTCTTACACCTTTAGACTTTTATTTATGAAAAAGAAACCGAGACATTCTGTAATATAAAATATAAGGATTGTATTCTCTTCGAAATTTGTATAATAAAAACATTAATAATTCCGTAACATTTCTAGTCTCTCGTAATCATATTCGGATAGTATAAGTCCGAAATATGTCAGACTTATATATCAAATATGTAACTAATTAGTCACCTTTGTTTATCCATCACTTATAATAGTCATTAAAAAAGGTACGGGCATATTAGAAATATATCTTTTTCTATAGTGACAAATATCTTTGCCACTATTCGCGCGTATATTCAATCACTTACACTTCGAGTTCTGTCATTTCTCGCTCCAGGAATGTGTAACTTTGTGCTCGATTGATTCATCAACAAGACCACATATAGAAATACATACTTTGCCAATGTGGCAGATATTTCTTTAAAGGTTCCGCGATTAATCTAGCTAAAGGAATTTTAGCCGCTAGTGCATTCAACATAGAATGCAATCTGTGTTTGCTGTATTTATCATAAAACGGTGATCTAAGAATATACAAGAGTAAACTCAACCGTCTTCTCATCATTTCCTTTTGTTCTTCTTTCGTGTACGCAACAGTCTTTGATTCCTCGGAAATTAACTTGAGACTGAAAATTCCAAATTGTATAAGTACAAGAAAGAACTTTGCGTATTATTATTTTATTATACCTGAGAATATCAACAGCAAACGCAACAAGAAAAGGCGACCATTTCTTCTCGCCGCTCATCGAAACACAGCCGAGATGAATTAATGGTTTAAGGACGTACAAGCTCTGAAATAAAAAGACTCGTATTAATTATTTCATTGTTTCTTCATATTTTAAAGATAATACAAACCTCTGCGAGTATAAGCTTCTTTGTCGTAATTGTAGACTGTGGAGTTAAAGGTTCCCAATCTCTGTATTCTATTGGATTACTCGATCTGACCATTCTAACTACTGTTCCCGTTCTTTTAAGAGTAAAACCTTCCGGTACAACAGGAACTTGATTATCAGCGTCGCATAACTTTTCTCTATTAAGCGGCGTTAATGTCGGACATTTCGTAAGCCTTTCTTTATACGCGTGTACCAACAATAATCTTAATATCGCTCTATAAAAGAAATGTATATTTTAAGTCTGCTTTTTTATATATCTAATTAATTCTAATTTATTCAAACACATACTTTGAAACTTGTACGGTAGTTATTACTGTCCATTTCCCCTTTTGACCCCAAACTCTTTTACCGGAGACTTCTAATAGTGTTTCTGTGTATTCGAGTACAGTTAGCCATACTTTGATCTTGGATTCGAATTTGTGTAGTTTGAGATACAACTTTTTCCCACTGTATAACAGCAAGTCATTGAAAAGTACCAATAGATTCGGTAATGTATAAATTAATTCGCTTGTGAGAGTGGAATTATTGAATTGTCCTGAAAGTAGTTATGTCTTGTATTATTATTAAAGTAATAGAAAATAAATAGAAATGATTGATAATGATAAATAACGTATTCTTTGTAGTATAAAATGACTTTACCCACCAGCTGCGAAATAACTGAGCCAACGCGCGGTGCTTTCGATGTCCGTGAGAACTTGTGGATTCGCAAGGATCCATTTCTTGTACGATTCAACAACTTTCGGCAAAGATGAACTCATTTTTCTTTAAAGAATTTTAGATCCTTTTCGAGAATTACACACCACTCGCACTTTAACTTGGAGTGTTTCTGTGTGTGTCTTCTCACTTCGGAGTACACTTATCATCTGTATTTAAATATCTCGTGTGTTTAATGCCAAGGTTAACGAAGCTCGCACTTTGTAAGTTGGTTAAAAAGTTTACCGGAGCCACCAGTCACTCGCATGCGCTTTGCACTTGAATGACACGTCGTATTTTCAAGTGATTTCAAGCGAGATTACTCTTACAATCATTCAACAGGGGTGTTAAAAATTATATAATCAATTTCGTTGTATTTGGGAAAAATGAATATTCTTTCGAATGAAATAAACATATATCATTTATGATTAAACATTAAACAATTGTTGATTGTATTTAACCCCTGCAGTAGATATACTTTAACTATATATAAATGTTAGAATACTGCAGAATTGCATTGGAGAATTCCCAGAGTGCATCATTGTAAAGAAACATGCGCATTGGGACTCAAACCGCCTCGAACTAGATATATCTATAGCTTGAATATATTTCTTATCGTCTCTAATATGCGCCTGCTTCACCCTTCTCGCTATCATGCGCTCCTAATCTCTAGGAGAGTAATCTCTCCCGAGAATACGAATCCATTGTCCGACGAAAACAATGCTAGGACTTTTAATGGCCAAGCACATTTTACTTCGAAACTGCAAAGAGAAAGAAAATTGCGATCGAAAAGCGCAGCATCATACGCCGCAACAATCGCATCCATCGTATCATATCGAAGCACACTTTGTACGTGTGTGTATGATTCAGTATAGTTGCGCATACAACGAAAACAGAGAGAGAGACAGAGAAATAAGTAGTGGTGGGGATAAGAATTGTAAGGTAGCGTGGAAAAGATTTCAGTGTAGGAAATATTTACAGTCTTTCTTTGGTATGTTTATAATTCGATCGTGGAAGAAATATCTTTCTAATATATTCTCTTAAATCGTACAATTCTCTTTTCATAGTTCTGTTCTAGGATCATACTCGCGCGAGCGCAGCAGTCGAAGGTCAAGGTGAGAGACGAGTGCGCGAGGAGTTGTCCGAGAAAGCGGAGAGTGGACGAGTTGCAGGAAGTGATTGCACATTAGTAGATAAAAGTCATTTGGGAGTTGTGTCGAAAAACTTGGCGAAAATTCAATGAATCATTAAAGAATTGTCGAACAAGGAAAAAAGGTGTTTTACCGATTAAAGTTCTTTCGGAACAAGTGCAGTTGCCAAAGTAACTGAAGTGTGAGTGTGTTTATATTGGAAAAAGGGCTTGGAAACTAGCAAGTCCGAGCATATATCTTGGACGAACTTGACGAGGAATGACATTTAAAATTTACAGTTCATCAAATTGAGATTTCTTGGAGAATTTACGCGAGGGAAATTTCATTGTCATTGGTAGTTGCATGGAGCTGCAGTGACATAAGCGAGGGAGGAAAGGAACGGCTCTAGCCATGAATGTCGACAACGACTTCGATCAGCATCTGCTGAACCAGTTCAGTTGTCTTAGTACTACCGAGAAAGGTGATCTGGTAAAGCAATTACAAGATTTACTTGCCGGATGCGATCTCAATGAAACCACCGCTTCTTTCTTCCTTGATATGAACAATTGGTAAGTATATCCAATTGCTAATCTAACTTTCTTCGGATCGACCATAACCTGAGGCATTCGTATGCACTTGAAACACCAAACAATGCACACATGAAACTTGAAATTCTTCTTTTCTTCCAACACTCGATTTAAATCTTCTATTTTCTATATGAAACACGAAATTTGGGAAATTTTTCTTCGATCCTTTCAGGAATTTACAAGCGGCGATATGTAGTTATATCGACTACAGTAATAATGAAACACCAAGTATGAAGATCCTGGACGAGTGTACAATCGGTGGTAACGCTGATGTTCCACCGAACACAGTGTTTCGGAAAGCTTGGCGAATAAAGAATTCCGGCCACGATGTTTGGCCGAGTGGTACGAGTCTACAATTTGTCACAGGATGGCAAATGAGCGAATATACATTTATGGCTGTACCGGCGTTAAAACCTCAAGAAACGACCGAAGTTGTTTTAGAATTGACCAGTCCATCGCATGCCGGCACATATTTCAACACCTGGAAGCTTATGACTTCGAAAGGCACCTATTTCGGAGGTAATAATAATAATTGAAACATAAATAATAAAAGAAATAGAATATAAACAAAAAGTCTTACGTACTTATTTTCTTTACAGAGCCGATTTTCTTCTGCGTGAATGTGAACGAATGCGGGACGCTCGCTCTTACTCAGCAACTTCATCAATTGAGCACTTGAGGGATGAACAATCGCGAAGGAGTATGACAATTACTTGTATTCGAACAAGTAAAATCATCTCCTTAGCTCTTCACATACGCGCGCGCGACAAGACAACACCATCGCCCGGGAAAATGCCTTTAACTATTTTTCGCTACACAATAAGGGGGGAAATCGGTCGCACTCAATGGAACATGATCCTCGTCATTTCAATCAATTCAAAACAATTCTTCTATCTTTTCGATTTTATCATTATGACGAGAATTCTGTTCCTCTGTGAGAGGGTTCTTTTTTTCTTTTTTTTTCTTTAGCGATGACATTTTCGTGTCAAGCTCGATCCACGTTATGCGGAACGTAAATAATGTTTCGAAACGAACCCATTTCTAGTTTCTTTGCACGGCTGATATCAAAACCATTGCATCGAATATTATAACACATCTATCATCATTAATTTCTTAACACCTACTTTGTGATAAACATCATTTTTCTCGCACCGTGCAATTCCTCCAAAATTAGTTGGAATACTTAGAAAATCGTGTAGGAGTTAAAGATTCAGGGGCAAGAAAAAATCATTGTTACAATTATTCCGAAACGGTGATGATTGTTGATATTCGGACCGGAAGATATTCGCCGCACAGGGTGAATCGACCTTTATTCATTTAAGAGAGTACCGTAAATATATATATATACATATATATATATGTATAGAAAGAAAGAAAGAAAGAAAGAAAGAAAGAGAGATTGAGAGAGAGATATATATATATATATAGAAGACAGAGTAAAAGTTATGTAATTTTTAGTTGACTCTCGCTTTTATTTTTCCGAGCCCTTTCGAAAGGAAATCTCCTGAGAACTCTGTGCTCTTCTTCGCCGTCTTTCTCTACGTTTCTTGCGAATTGGCTTGTTGAAGAACAACGACGGATCCACGGTGGCTGCTGATCTTCGATATAAAACACATCGCACACACACAGACACAGAACAGACAGAGACACACATACACAGAGACACAAAAACACTCGTCGCGGGGTAGTACACGCTCGGCTCTGATTAATCTTAAGAGGTTTATTAAAAACAGAAAAAAGGTATATATATATATATATATATACGTATATATATATATATATATATATATATATATATATATATATATACGTATATATACATATATAATGTTTATTAGGAAATAAAGGATAGTTGTATTGCTAGCATTGGTCAAGCATTCTTTCACACGACCACCCCTGTGATGCGCGATTATTCGAGCGCTTGTATTGTAAATAAACACTTTTCCAATCTAATATTGATGATTCATTATTCTCTGTTTGGTTATTAACAAGTCTGAAGGTCAGATGAATAAAACTTAGTTCTAAGATATATATATATATATAAACAATATTTAACATACTTAAACAGCCATAGGCATGAAGATCTTGCCGTGAGGTTTGTAGTCGATCAATTCGAAATCCTCGCTGATGAAATCATCGATCTTTTCAATCTTACGTGCGAACTTCAGCTGTGGAAATGGTCTTGGTGTACGTTTTAATTGCTCCTCAAGAGCGGAAATGTGATTCGTATATACGTGACAATCACCCATTGTATGAACAAATTCGCCAGGCTGTAAAGAAGATTTTCAGTTTAATAGGAAGTTTAATAAACTATTAAATAATAATAGAAATTAGACAAACCTTCAATCCTGTCACGTGTGCGATCATATAAGTAAGAAGAGCATAGGAAGCAATGTTAAAAGGAACTCCAAGTCCCATGTCAGCGCTTCTTTGATACAATTGGCAAGAAAGTTCGCCGTTGCTAACGTAAAACTGTACCAAACAATGGCAAGGCGGTAATGCCATTTTCGGCATATCTACAGGATTCCAAGCAGACATAATCAATCGTCTATCATCCGGCGATTTCTTGATCTTCTCGATCAATTCTTTTAATTGATCGACACCTGAAAATTAGAGATTTGAATGAATTTTGATAGATTTTTATTATATGTCTATTTTACCTTGACCGGTGTAATCCGCGTGCATGTCTTTGTATTCGGCACCGAAATGGCGCCATTGAAAGCCATAAATTGGTCCAAGATCTCCTTCTTCTCTATCAGTGAGTCCCAAAGAGTCCAAAAATTCCCTAATAATTTTTTTATTCATTATAATTAATGATTTATAGAATTATATGTATTATAAAGAATACCTGGAACTATTTGGATCCCAAATATGAACATTCTTCGCAGCTAATTCCTTCGCATTCGTTGATCCTTTGATGAACCATAAAAGTTCTTCCACCACCCCCCTCCAGAGGACTCTCTTTGTCGTTAATAATGGGAAGGAATCTGTAATTAATATTCTTCGATGACAATAGAATTCCAGAATGATAGAATTATTAGGGGAAATAATTGTAAAGTGTAATGAAATAAATTACCATTTCGTAAATCGAATCGTAATTGAGTGCCGAACAAAGAAATAGTGCCAACGCCAGTCCTGTCAGATTTCTTGTTTCCTTGTTTGATGATTCGACGAATTAGCGACAAATATTGATACTCTTCGTGGGAATCATCGCAATGTTTCTTTTCTACACCATTTTCTTGTAATTCCTTGTGTACTTCAGCGTTTTTCTCGTTTTTAACGTCGTCCGACGTCGATGATACTTTCGTGCCGTTCATGTCACCAACGGTTATGGTTGACGAATGAGATGAAATTTGAAACCGACGACTATTTGATATAACAACTCCCTCCGAGTAATCAATAACACTCGCTGATAATTCGAACAAACACTTCCGAGTGATACATCGCTGTTTTATATTATTATTTATGATAGGAAAGAATTTTTGGCGCGAACACGACATGCGCGACCGGTGAAACTCGCCGAACATATGCGGCAGACATTTTTCTTCGATCGTTACGAATTTCAATAATTGGATTATCTAATTCTTCGAGGAAATAAGTAATTTATTTGCATTGCGTAATATTGTTCGATGTAAAACAAATTACTATCACAACTTTTGAAAACTATAAGTGTTCCAGTTCTGAAAGTGCTTTGATTTGATAACTCTATCATCGACAAGATACGATAATATAAAAAATACACATTCGCTATATTTTTCCATATTTTATCTAACTAAAAGAATGATTTCTGGGAAGATGAAAGGAACAACAGATAAATCATTCGTATTAAAACTAAATCAATAAGAATTAGGGACTTGAAAAGATGGTAGACATATTTATAAATATCACTGGACCGATGTATTGTTCTATGTATAAACATTGCGTTACGTATGTACAGTATTTTTTGGTGGTGAACCATTGTTTTTTGGTAACGTAGGACGCGCACGAGCGCGCGTGCACGCTCGTTATAAACACCGTATCATGCTAAAAAGCCATTTGCGACTTGGACACACGAGGTAATTAAATACGTACATTTATTGGGACGACTTATGAAAATGTCTTTCTTTCTTTCAGTCGTATTTAATTCCGATCCATTTGTAAAACTAGAAACGCCGCTGCGTTATAATGCGAGTATTTCCTTCTCATCTCGTTCTAATGACGAGTCGAAACGAGGGCGAAACACAAGAAGATCTATTTCTAACTTAGACCGACCGAAAAACTACAGAATATACCCATTTTTTTATTCAACCCCCCCACGCTTTTTTTCTTCTATATCTTTGTACTTCAGTAGAAAAGAACTCTAAGTGTCCCTATGCACATGTGGCTGTGTGGGTCCGAGGATGGAATACATATACATATATACAATTACTGGAACAAATTCGAGAGCTAAGCTTTTTTTGCCAGGGAGCAAAAAAAAAAAATACCAGAAATACAGCTATAATGAATGATGATTGTGATCCTGCTCGATGATAAAAGAACTAGTTACGTATACTTTGAAAATGATTACTGAATATTGCTTGTAATTCGGGGTGTACAATAATTGTACTAGAATTCTTGGACGAGTATTTATCATTATCTAAAAAGTATCTCAAAAAGAGTTTCCCCTAAGAAAGGATGTTTTCTATAGGCGGCTTAAAATAGGCCTTGGCATTCCTAATATAGAAGTGTGTGTGTGTGTGTGTGTGTGTGTGTGTCCCGAAACCATTAAGAACTTATTTCGACCGAATGAAATCGAATCATTTGCCGGCACACATCATTCAATGAGAATTCGGAGATTTATCAGTTCTTCCGCGAGGAATATCATAAAATATCATATTAGATTATTTGACCACCTGCTTTGTTTTTTGGCTACGTATTAACGGTATTACCGTTATCTTGAGAATCTGGTAAAAATTCGACCTCATTCGTAGTGCTACTATGGCCGATCTCACCGGTATTGTATCCTGAGAATGAAGAAGCTGGTGCGCTACGTGCTGACATTGTTGGTGGCAACGAAGCTTCTGGTAAAAGTGATGTTCTTTCATTAGCACTACTCCATGCTTGTTGATACGCGCTTCGTCCACGTATACGTCTGCTTAAAGAAGATCCAACGACACCCAAATGCTCTTTTATGTCATTATGAACATCGGAAACATCCCATAAATCCCTAAGAAAAAATTCACTGATTCTTGTATCAAATATTTCCAAAGATAAATAATGAAAAATAGTATAACTTACCTGAACGCATCCCACCAAGCTTGACCCTGTGCCAGATTAACAAAGGGTTTGTAAGAGAAGCTATAATGATGTGCAATTGCCGCTAAGAACATTTCAATACAAATAAGGAAATCCTGCAATTTCGAGGATATGTTCCTGATATCTTCCGGACCATCCGTGTTGAATATACTCGAGATTACACCGAAGTATACTAACAAAGCGATCAATACTCCTTGACTGTAATAAATAAATATAATAATAGTACAAGAATATAATATACTATTAAATAATGAAAAGTAACTTACAAGAAGGAGAAAAAGACGACTGCTTTGATACACAAGAATTTGCCAATTGGTTTCATCGGCATCAAAGCTTCCGCATTGGCACGATAAAATAAAACCAAGCAATACATCGCGACAAATTGCGACAAATTATTCACTGCGATCATATATGGAAAAGCCATGTCTCCTTGGAATTGACCTTCGCCGTAAACACCATTCAGCTCGCAGATACTAGAAAATATAGAATTCAACATCAATGAAGTATATAAAATTCTCTATTAATTATACAATCAAACTTACAATGATATAAGAGTCGATATCGGCCTTACAGCAGTGTATTGTAAAATACCGTGTTTGCACATATGTACAAACTCTTTTCCCATTTCCCAATCCGGGAGACAACAAAGCGGAAACATATGATGAACTTGATTGGCTAATTCCAAGCGATGTTCGAGAGTATGATCCGCGTCCAGGTAGGCCAAGAGATACATCATAAAGTTGTATATTACGTAGGCTTCGTAACATTCTCGCAAACTGTCCACGTAAATACTTCCTTCGGGATAAACGAGTCCCAGCCACTGTAATTAATGTTCTAATTAATACTTAATGAATATCAGATGTTTATACGTTGATTTAGAAATACATACAGCATTTACAGCATAAATAGGCACCATCCACAATATTCTGTAAATAAAAAGGAATGTTTCATATAAATGTTAATAGAATAAATGTAATATTAAATATAATACCTTATGATATATTTCTGTAGCTTCGGTTGAGTATAATATATCATATGTTGCACGATTTCATAGAAGGCGATGGGTAACGCTAGTAATACAAACGCACCGCCTACTAACGCGCCTTGATCCTGCTTCTTGAAACCATTTTTAATAGAGTTAGCTAATTGGATCGGAACTAGGATCACAATAAGCAGAGCGTAGAGGCAAGTTAGGACCGGGAGGATCCAAAGCCTCCAGCGCCGGCAGATCGAAGCCATTGCTTGCCAAAGTCTGGTACCAGAGATATCACATAATTCGACGGATCCCCAAATCTCCTATTAAAATATATAATCAAAGAAAGTTATAGATTATTGTAAATAGATTATAGAAAGAAATGTAATTATTGGGTATTAAAGATCGAGAGAATTTCTTTTATGAAATAAGATGTAATAAGATGTAAAAACTTACCGTTCGTTAGAATTCTGTTGGCCGACATGCGAGAGTTTCACTGGGCGCACTTTGGAGCCGTTTATGCCGCTTGCAAAATCAAGACGACTCTCTTTGCTAAGAGAAGTCTGGCAACAACGGTGGAGGGCGCGATGAATCACTGTTGGCAATCAGCTGACGATGACAGTGGCGAAGAAATCTCGTAAATATCCACCGAAAGAAATATATTCAGAGGAATGGTCAAAGTTTCTTGTCTGAATAGTTCTTTACGACCGAAGAGTTCGTCTAATTCGATTAAGAATGACGGAATTTCTTTCTTTAATTCTCTCGGAATAATAAAGACAGTTATCAGAGAGATGTTTCAATTGGGATGACGTCATTTGTAGATATAAATGAATAACAATGGTTGTGTGTTTCTAAATTCTAAATCATACGAAAAAGGAATGTCATCGTCTGGGTTAATAGTTTCCCCTGATGCATCCGCCAGCGGAGCAGGAGAATATCACGTTGGATCTTCGAAAGGGTTACTCTCTTAATATCAGGCGGAACTGGGCGGCACACAAAATCACTCGCGATGATAGTATATACGAATCAAGCGTGAATCAACTAAGTGAAATCATCGCTTATCGAATCTCCCGAATGATAAAGAAGAGCCACGCATTGAAATCTCTAGTTAACGACGCACTTATATCTTCGTATTTATGGCGAAGATTAAGAGCGAAGTAATTTCAATACTTCGAACCTTTGGGATAAATAGATATGAAAAACAAGCGATTATCTTTGATAAACACAAATTAGTATAAAGACAAATAAGAAAGAAAGTTCGAGATAACAAAGATAACTAGAATGACAAGCTTCCAAGGGTAGTTTCATTCCCTAGGCAATAGGAAATATCTCTAGAATAATTCTCTATGAAAGCTAGTACTATTAAATAGTAAAAAGTTGGTATAAGAAACTAACTAGAGTGCTGTCTCTCAAGGTGTTTGCTGGTGCAAAGTGGGGATAGAGAGGCTCCCTCGGTTCTAATGGCGTCAGGAGCCAAGCACTGTTGTCACATTTTGTCGTGCAGTGTTTCAATATTTTGCTTCGTTCACGTGCGCCGGGTGCCGGGCGTTCAAGTCTCGAAGAAGCTTCGGTCAGGTGGAATTTCTCGGGGAAGGCAAATCAGCCACATTTCGGAGCTTCTACCCAAGAAATCAAAGACTGGCAGCGATTTTCTCAGGGCTTCGAGTGCAGTGACCTTGAGCTCGCTGTCATTTGTCGAGAGAAGCGTCGCGGGAAATTCGAACGACGCGAGCTATGACACACATGCTTACAGGTGCATTGAACCCTTTAAATTTCAAGAACACATTCAATAACATTCCGAATATCATTGACAATTAAAATCAATCATAAACGAAATAAATAATCATATCATTGTTAAATTATAGTTGGCGAGAGTAGCTAGCCACTGTAAATGGTAAGCTGGAGAAGAAGAATCTAATCTCTGGATTGGAATACTCGATTAGAAATGGAGGTGAGCACGGAGGAGGCTCAAGCGGTCCTTCTGGAGGGGATGGAAGGCACCCAATACATAGCGATTCAAAGAAGCGACGGTGAAAGTCTTGGAAAAGGTGTTCCATTATTAACCCTTAACGGAGAACTCATCTCCGAAGGGATGGTCGTCGATATGATTAACGCGAGCGTTGGAACCGATTATGCTACAGCCACGCAATATTACGAAGCCGAAGATCTTCTTCCACACGAACTCACCGAGGTTCGTATGATTATATTTTAAATATTAATTAGAATTCTTATAATATTAAATGAATTCTAGGAAGACAAAAAGTTAGCTGCCGCGTTGGTACAAGTGCAATTGCAACAACAACAGAAGCAACAACAACAATTGCATACACAATCACAAAACGACGATACAAGTTTACCGGATGTCTCGCATTTGGAATCTCTTACACCTATCAGCACTTATTCCTTACAAACGGTTACTCAACCAACCGCACCGGTTTACCCGGCTCTTCAACCTTTTAAAAGATCGCCGCACAACGTTAAACAAGAATTGGTAAATGTTAAAAGCGAGTACGACGTGGACGTCTCCGCGGAAAGTAGCGAAGACGCCGCGCCAACTGCCGGCCCGAAAAGATCGCTGCCGCACAAGAAAAGAATTGCACGGAAGTTGAAACAGCAGACAAAGAAACCAGCTTCGAAGAAAGATAGTAATAAATCGAATCTTGAAAGTACTAATTCGGAATTAATAGTCGAAGCTAATATCAATGCGTTCAAATGCGAGATCTGCGGTGGAAGATTCGGCGGACAATTAAAGTTCTTCGAACACTTAAAGGTAATATTAATATAAATCATGTAGATTATATAATATTCATATAATCGGATGTTTTTCAGGCACATTACGAACCAGTGAAACAAGAAACAAGGATTGCACAAGTGACGAATACGACAATTAGTACACCAGTACCACAAACTGTTCAAACTATCGAAACCTCCGTGACAGAAGAGTTCAGTGAACCCGAGGATTTCATGGAGGGTATAAGGAATGTTGGTAAGTGATTTATATATGTTTCGATTATCCTTAAAAATAACTAACATATATTTTCTATAAAATATTCCAGTGGAGGAAACTGGTGCTCACATAGACGACGATTCACAATCACCTTTATCCTCGGCGAATCATGATTCTCCTCTTTGGAGTATCAACGAACCATTAAAACGTCTTCAAAAGGAGCAACAAAAGTCTCCCGAAGTTCCAAATAAGAAAGATGATATTATAAAAGATAAAACAGATATTTCACAAACAACTAAGAAGAAGAAGAAGTCGTCGAAACCACGAAAACAAAGTAAGAACATAAACGAATCTATAAAAACAATTTCTATATAATTAAATCATAATTCATTTATTCTTAGACGAAAGTGAGTTAACATGTCCGCAGTGTAACAGGACATTCCATCATAAGAACAGTCTGGTTTATCATATGCGTTCGCACAATGGTGAACGACCGCACCAATGCGAAGTTTGTGGCAAAAGTTTCTTCGCAGCGAGTGCGTTAAAGGTAACATCGATCGTCAAAATCATGAAATTAATAACATTCTAAACAATATATCTAAAACAGGTACACAAAAGGTTGCACAGTGGTGACAAGCCATACAAATGCGAAGCTTGTGGTCGTAATTTCCGACAATGGGGCGATTTGAAATATCATTCAATGAGCATACATTCGGAACATCGGCAATATCAATGCGAATATTGCGGTAAAGATTTCGCAAGGAAATATTCTTTAATAGTTCACCGACGAATTCATACTGGCGAGAAGAATTATCGTTGCGAATATTGTAGTAAAACATTTCGTGCGAGCAGTTACCTACAAAATCATAGACGTATTCATACAGGAGAGAAACCACATCCTTGTACTGTTTGTGGCAAACCATTTCGAGTTCGCAGTGATATGAAAAGGCATATGCATACGCATACGCATACACCTAGAAAACCAGTGGATCGAATCACAGTTAGCGTGAATGTTAATCCTACGAAGAATATGATGGAGGAAGACGAGGAAGAACGAAGGAAACGTACACAAGCGAAAACCATACAAGATTTAGTTAGAGATTTAAAACTCGAAGTTGATGCTAATGGAGTCGTTGAAATTGTACCACCCGATGATAATCCTGAGAGTATCTTGCCACATTCAGGCGCGCAAACACTCGAATATACTGTTGCTGGTACCACAGACGCTGCTGGTGACAGAGATCCTTTGGATGTAGTACGTACTGCTGATAATATGTAAGTACTTTTCTATTTCTTATTTCTTTCAAATGGTGTTTTAATTCGGTTAAATGTCATTCTAAGTTGTTTCTTCTTTCTTTAGGCAATACTTCTTCATGTAACTCGAAAGTCTCGATCTGTACGAAGTCCAGAAACAGGACTATTGTGCAGTGCAGTAAAACACTGCCCGGAGAGAGGCACAAGAACGTATCGAATACATGCTACGTTATAAAAAGTCTATGCCCTCGCCAGAATAACTAATTGTAATTATTAATCAACGTTTCTCCACGTACTCTGTACATTTCTAAAACTTAGATACTAAGGGAAAAAAATCCTTCTCCTACCCCCCTACCCCTACCCCCTACCCCTACACCCCCGGTTTTTATCGAGCATTGAGAGGACGGCGGAAAAAAATATATTTTTTACTCGAACAGAACTTACGATAGTCTTTTTACTCGCATGTTCCTTCCTTCGAGATGATATATGCATTTGGAATAATATGAATGAAATAAGTTATAATTACGAAGGATTGGATGATAGTTCGATGACCGACTTTCCAAGGAATGCACTAAGAAGATCTTTGATGTCACGAGTACCGAGTGCCGAGGTGAGTTTCTCCGAGGCTTCTTTGCTAGTTATTCTGCAACAGATGAAGAAGTCTTGATAAAAGAAGACGAAGACAAGCGGAAGGTCTCGAAATTGGCAGGCCATTACTATTTTCATAGGTCAGAAAAGTCGGATTCACGACTTTAACTTATAAATATACCTTCGAGATTTCTTCCCTCGCTCCCAGTCAACGTAGAGATCCGTAATAACACCATGAAGTCGATTTAATAATTCATTATCTTTAATTGCTTTTGATTTAATCTCTCCTTCGTTTTCTAATAAGTTTTGATACTCCAGTGACAAGTTTTCTTTAGGATTTTCTTTTAATTCCCATTCTTCCAAAGCAGTAAGAATACGAACTTTCGTTGCGAGCTCTTGAACACTTGCCACTCGTGGCAGAATTAATTCTAACACTCTTGTTATACTATTCTCATTGACACCTTGATAATGAAAAACTGTTAATAGATAATCATACGAGTTATAATAGTAATAAGAAATAATTACCACAAAAGACATCGAGTTTGATTTTTCTTTTGGTGGCTTCCCTGGTTAATATATCTCGTAGAATCACTATACTTGATATACTCTCACCTAGAAAGGTGGCGCTGCCCTTTCTATAACTGCATTTAAGGATAGTGCCGACAAAGGACGAAGTGTATAACAAAGTAGCTTCGCCTTCTTGAAGAAGTGGTCGTTCAGGAACATCTGGCAGTGCCAATGAAAGCCAAGCGTGCATCTGTATTTCAAATTAATAATTAATAATTAATAAAAACACAAGAATCCTTGAATTTCTTGCCTCGGCAACTGTGAAGTTTCCTATTAATTTGAGCTCGTTAAATGGACCAGTTGAGGAATCTGGTTCTTCGTGAAGTCTGACATGAAGAGAGAGTGCGTGAATCGGCACGGTGATCTTTCGACAACACTTTGGTTGAACTTGTGAAGTTACGTAAATCTGAAGAGTCCCTGATTGACCTTCGATTGTTCTTAATCTCATCTCCAAGTGATTCGTATTGACCTTAAATTGAAATTATTAATAAAGTAATACAAGGAAAGAATAATTTTTTCTTTGTTATAATTAAAATAATGTTTTACTTGACAGCGATAAGTTGCAAGGACGAAATTCCCTTCTCTGGGATTGCAAGATGATAAACTAACAACTGCTGTGTTACTTTCGACATCCAAAAGTTCGATGGGAGTATCTGATTGAAGAAGAATATTATCTATTGGTGTATCAAGTTCCACTGATAAAGAATACGATGCATCTTCGTTATTTAATAATATTCTATAATTAGCTGCTAGAATCAAAGGTGCCAAGGGATCAGCCATAAAAGAAGCTGTTCTTCTTTCTTCGAGAAGTTTCTCTTGAAGTTTTTGTACTTCTAGTTTCAATCTTGCTAAACCTTCGTTTTGTTCGGATTCTAATTGTCCAGGCGGTCTTGTTGTTAGACCGAATATTCGACCGGAATAAGTCGTAACAAGCACTTCCGGATATCCTGGAGCACCAATAATTCCACCCACAACAGAACTAACACTTTCTTCAGCGTTCTAAAAGTGTTATTAATTATTATAAAGAATAGATAAATGTTTAAGAATGATTAATAATAATTTACATAGCGAAATCGAAGAGCTGTCGAAGTATCTTCGGTTGGAAAAGTGTAAACTTCGACTGTTCCATCTTGACGACCGACTAAAATATCTATGTCATCGTGTAAAGCATAAGTATCGAGACTTGTAACTTCTGAACCTTTCGTGTCAAGGATCCAAGTGATCCTTAATGTTTTGTTACCCTGTAGAATTAATAAACCAACCCTTCCGTCTTGCGTTCCTACCAGAACTCTATCTTTCGCGTCCATTTCTCCTTCTCTGATAAATAAATTAATATAAATAATAGCAATTTTCAAATACTATTAATATAGAATTATATAAACCTGTAAACTGATAATACTGTCGGCACGCTTGGCAGTCTTAGAAGTGTTGGAGTCTTCGTTCCATGAAGAACACGAACCTACGAGAAAAAAAGGGAAATTAGAAGAAATCATTAAAGAAAGTTTTAATTATTAATAAAAAGAATTACTGCACAATCGCCGCAAGCAAGAATCGCGTAGATTGTGGCGCCCTCTCCGGGAAGAAGAACAACATCGTGGAAGACTTCCCCCACCAAGTAGGAATCAGCATCTTTGCAATCTTTGTATCTGTGATACAAATCTCGAGCGCAAGCAGCTAAATTTGGACCAAGAACATACCTGTGATACAATATTGTCGAATCTTATATTAATTAATTGGCAGGATGTTTAATAAATGTTTATCACTTACAATGATGATATCGAATCTATCAGACTCGTATCGAACTCCAAGAATAATTTGCCTTTCCTTGTAAAACCTTTTACCGAATTCCCATATGCTACGAAGATCTTATCTTTCGGAGTATCCGAGGAACCACTAAGCACAAGTTTCTTTATACTTGGCCCTGGTAAAGACTTAAAAGATAATTGTAGTTCACCTTTCTTCACACCTGATCACAAATCACTTGTTATTTATCGATTTATAATAGAATCGTATTATTCATCGATTTTATTACCATAAACATGTAATACTCCATCATGATCTGCTACGACAAACTTTTGCGTTTGCCTTTGTTCACTCACTGGTAAAATCTTTGTTGTACCACGCGAAGTAACACCAACTGTTGTATAATCGACTCTTGACAATGCAAGTGCCATTTTTCTCGAGATTAATGAATTACTCGTTGTAAACAATGATGTGTCAATGCTTAAATTATATTTTAAGGACTGGGAATAAGATTCTCTGTGTCTCTTCGTATCATAGAGACTCGGAGAAATCGATTGGAACGTAGCAACAAGGTTCAAAACAGAGCCATTTCTGTTCCTTAAACAGCGATTCCCGCACACACACATACTTTTCGATCTTTTATTAAAATCTTTCTGTTAATACAAAAAAAAAACACACACACACACCACCACACACAAGGCTCATGCCTCGATTCGCAGAAGTACAAGTACTGGTATTAGTGTTTGATTTTTTCCCGAGGCTTGGCAGTGCACTGATTGAGAATTCCTGACAGAAGTAAAAGGACTACCAAAACAAGTAATACAAAAATAAAAATCTTAAGAGAATATCCTGCTGAATAAAAAAAGAAAGAGGGTTGGGGGGGGGGGGGGGTAAAAGGATAAATAATATATTCAGGAAGAAAAAAGGTTTGAAAAGTCTCTCGGAAAGTAAACCGAGAGGAGATCGAATTCCTCTCGAAACTTGATATCCTCGGTGCGAAGTTTGTGCCTCCGTTCTTCTTTTCTAAAGCTAATAACCCTGGAAAGCACCAGCTCCGCCAGGAGGTCGAGGTCCATCAAAACGAGGGTTGCCATCGTAAGAGACTTGGGCGCTAAAACCATGCTTCCAATCAGCTGTATACCGTACAATCTGTGTACGTCCATCCGGTAATTGAACTCTGTATTCTCCACGAACAATATCTCCGTCACTGATAGCATTGTGAGAATAATCATTGCCGAAAGCATCTTCTTTCACCGCGTAATTAAAATCGAAAGGCATTCCTGGCTCGTGATGATGATGATCATGCTGAAAGATAGGAAATCATAAGATTCTCATCAAACTAATATCATAGTATTTAAAGAATAATAGAAATCAATTAGAAAAATCCGGGAAATCTCACTCACACCAGGAGGTACAGTATTGCCGTTGTTTCCAGTTGGTTGACCTGGATAATCAGGGAAATCCGGTGTTGGTCTTGGACCAGGCGCAGGGTATCCTGTTGGCCCAGTTGGAGTTGGTTTAGGTTTAAATGGTGGGGTTGGTCTTGGTCCTGTTGGGAATGTAGGTGTCCTTGTTGGGCCTGGTCTCGATGGAGTTGGTCTAGGAAAAGGTACAGGTGGTTTCTCGTAATTATAACCTTTTGTTGGTTCCGGTGGTAAATAAGTATTGCGTCTTGTGCCTGGTGGAAGATCGCAAGATACTCCAACAACCGCTGCGCAAAGTATGACAATCTGTAATTAAGAAAGGATTGTTTAACATTCACTTTCATCGAAATAATTGATAATTCAATTCGAATTATTTTAAGTTAACCGAAGTGAAAAAAGTATGCGATGTCTTCGAGTAATTTGTCCGACACAAAAGGAAGGTTCACAGAAATCAAGCGGGCGCTCCTCTCTGGTTTAATGAGCTATACTTTCTACCTCGGCTAATTAGTCCCTATTACGAGATATGCCGGCCATTTGCCGAATTTATTGCAATCAGAGAAGATTGCTGGGTAATCCTTGCGTAATTTAGCAAGATGTATGAGAGAGTCGCGCGTAAAGAGTAGTAAATGGATTCGCGAGATGAATTTGAAATCAGTTTGAAGAGGAAAGAGAAGAAGAAGAAGAAGAAGAAGAAGAAGAAGAAGAAGAAGAAGAGATTCGTTATCGAGCTAAGCTTTGATTTATGACTCCATAGAAACAAAGGACCATTGAAAAGGAATCGTTCACCGTGAACGACAATTCCATTGTTACCAATGCTAATAAGAAAACTATGAACCCTTTGTCTCTTGGATTAATCAGAGCACAAAGTATCTCTAATTACCAAACTGCTAATTAAAACACTTAATAACAAAACATCAAACACTTTTCATACCTGAACGTAGAACATATTGTCACCGACGAATACCATCCAAGTTAACACTGGCCTTAATTCCACCAGTTCCACTAATTAACTCACTGAAACGATAATGATAATAGTATTGTCACTGAGGAGAATTATCAAAAGGAATCAATAAGAATCTCATTAGAGTCTAGTATGAAATGTGACTCGTAGAGAAGGGTGCGTATTTATCAGGGTGGTGGGAAACTCGAGAACCTCGATGAAACTAGCACGTAAACTAGTACCGAACGGACGAGAGCAATTACGAAATCTGTTCACCAGTACTGTTACACACACACACAGAGGCACACAGCAGACACAGAAAGAAACACACAGGCTGTAGTAGGTAGAGACACACGCACGATTGTACGAAGGAAGGCAAAAGGTAGTAAAAGAAGCGAGGAGCATCGAAGATCTCCAAGAGAAAGAAAGAGAGGGGTACAACAGAGCTCGGGTACAACACATGGAGAAAAGACTGAGGGGGTTTGAATGTCATCGAGAGCAAAGATCGCTCCGTGATTCTTCAAGCTTTAATGTCACTTTGAACAAAGAACGCTAGGTCCGCTATTTAAAGCGATTCAAAAACCAATCTGATTCTCTTAGATTTCAATTCAATAGAAAACCACCCTTTTCTACAAATCGTGAGAAAACTTCTTTCTTTCTTTCTTTCTTTCTTTCTTTCTTTCTTTCTTTTGTCTTCTCAGGCTTTCTTGATAATACTTGATAGAAAGGAATTGCAATTACAAAACAAGATAGAAAGGGATCTTAGAAACAGTCTCTGTGAAATAGGCACGGCGACATTTCACGGTTAACCACACCCCTTTTTTGCCGTACCCCTTTCGTCTATAACAATGTCAGTTCCAGCGTTCCCAAGCTTCACACATTTCCCACAGGCTTATACTTTCACAGATCACAAAACAATAAATATTCCAAAAAAAAAAAAAGAAGAAGAAGAAGAAGAAGAAGAGTAAATTACACAATTCTTTAAATTCTTCTCCAACGAATCACAAATTGGGAGTAAAGTAAAAAGAGAAAGAATGGATGGGAGGAGAAATTACACGTGATGAGGGATGAAGAAGATGTTGTTAAGGTGCGCCGCGGTGTGTCACAGAGAGCACATCGAATAGAGTCGAGGTAGTAACTGTCCGGAATGCCGGCAGGTTGGGTTTATATAGCGTGGGCCCTAATAAGATGATCTCTGGTTGGAAGGTGGCTTGTGTATGCTGTGTGTTATATTCCTCCCTCCGCCCGCGATACCCTCGTCTTCCAGGAAGGGGGCAGAATGTAATCAGGGAGGAAGGAGAAAAGAAGAAGAAGTAGTAGTAGTAGTCAGTTGTCTCTCCCCACAGAGATCACACTTTGATTCCTCGACTCCCCCTTTACTTGGAAAACCTTGCCGTCTCACCTTGTCTCACCTTGCTCGGGTTGAAACCTTGCCTTCTAGTATCACATGTGAGACAATCATCATCGTCTTCACTTGATTTCCTTGGATTTTCCTGTAATTAAATCGTAGTGAAATTCAGAAATTCTTATAAGAAATATACATGAAAGATCTGCCGTTTCAAAAGTAATACGTAGAAGAGATTGCAAAGTTGCAATAATGCGGCAGTCTACTATGAGAAAAGAATCCGGCATCCACGGGAAACCTCGTGGATTTCGCACCACACCTTTCAGTAGATGTATATATATATATATATATATATATATATCGTAACTCTTTAGCTATGGGAAAACGAGCTCATCCAGTGGATTATTACTGCTCGAGTTAGAGTCGCCAAGAAAGGTTAAGCATGTAGCTATGCTAATTGGCTGGATGATTGGCGCGAGGGTTAATGCATCAGAAGTGTAGTGCAATTCAAGTTTTACTATTATAATAAATCATATCAAGATTTTCATTGGAATAAAGTGAACTCTTTGGTATTCAGGAAGAGAATAGAGAAAACTCTTTGAAATCTCCTTGGCAGGATTTAACGTTGAAACGTCGATCTATCTTAGCAATAAGTGTGCATAAGTATCAGTGTTAGTGGGCCGATTGCTCGATGTGTAAAAGGGCACTTGGCGTTCATATTTATCTGGGCTAACTCGTAAGTTATTATTACTATGGCGAGAGTAGAAGTAGAAGCACCAGCAGCGGCACCACCAGCAGCAGCAGGAGCAGTAACATCCCACCTCTTGGTTCGTTGAAATTCCTGGCATTGCACCACTCAGCAAACATCTTCTAATAATTAGATTCAACGAGACTTGAGAATCGTTTGCCCCTGAAAAAAAAAAAGAAAAAGGTCCTCGAGTTAGTTAATATTGTATGAATTCGATTTAAATAAGGATTAGAGTTGGATTAAGGTAACAGGATCTCCTTTTAAGAGATTTCTGTTTCTCTTCGAGAGGGCAGGGATTGGATGCTGCGAGTATCTGTAGCATTTCGCAGGGATTATGTTAGGCCGTCTCTCGACCTTTAACGATCAAACGGTAGAGCGACCGATGCGCCAGATGGAGACAGAATGAAATTAGTGGCTTAGCTTAGAGACAGGCCTCTTTCATGCATATATTCGTGTGAGAGAACGCATACACACATCCAATTATAGTGGAGAGTTAGGAAACGGTGGAGAACTCTCCTTTATGAACTCTCTGTGTCAATCTTAAGCTAATGAATAAACTAGCTGTTGGTTAATTCGTTGCTTCTAGAAATGTCGTGAGTTATAAATTATCCAATTAGTAAGTGATTTCGAATGATAAGTAATAATTATCTTATGAAATAGATGGCATTTTTCATATTCTATGTATATTCAATGAATAATATATTTCGAGAGAAAGAGAAAGAGAAAGAGAAAGAGAAAGATGCTTCGATCTGGGAGCGGTTTCCCATTAATCTGCCACTGTACTTAAGCGCGCATTCTAGTTATTTGTCTACTACACATATATCTTCTCCCTTCACAACTATCAGCAAGAAATGCTCGCGCACGCACAGAATTCCAGGATTCCCTCGAGCGATTAAGTATGGGGTAACGCGTTACGTGTTGCCCGCCACTTAACGCAAATGCCCACTCTGACACTTTACTTGGCGCTCTCTGTCGTTAAGAGGCGCACATCCACCAACTTCGAGGAACTAATGATTCTTACTAGTCAACGAAGATGATCCTCGAATCGGAAAGATGCTTTTTATTACGCGTAGTGTGTCAGCAGCGAACAGAAGACATAGTGCGAATAATTCTATCGAGGACGAGAGGAGTTAGAAAAAGGATGTTGCAAGAAATCTTAGCGATTGTCTTTCGTTATTATTGCAACGATTAATGAACACCCACGCTTAATACTTATTGTTTCAATATTACTAAACCAAAAAAAAAAACAAGGATATTGAATGAAAATCGTAGGAAGAAATGATAGATATTTCAAATGTATTTATGGAAACTAGAACATGTTAATGAAGATTGCATTTGGCAGTGAGGAGAGGTTCATTACCACTAGTTCGTGATTCTTTAGAGGGATAATTAACAGGGGAAAGGAAGCCCTCTAATAACTCAATATCATCTCAGATTGCGCAAGACCACCGCGCGAGATCTAATCGCTCTTTCTCTCGCAGCCAGCACACCTTTAATGCCGAGCGAGCGAGAGAACACCGCAAACGCGATACTCACGTACTAATTTACTTAAGTAATAAAGCGTAATCAGTCATCCTCGTTACATAGAAAGAGGCAAGGATTCCCAGACGAATCAACCTTCGATTCTCATAGGAAGTTAGACTTCCGCGATTCTATCTAATAATATACTCTCTCTCTCTCTCTCTCTCAATTTAAATCATTGACAAATGTTCAATTCTGAAATGAAAAATACACACATAATGAAACAAAAATCACTTTCTATAAATACTATATAATTACCTGTAGGTTTCTTCGGAGAATAGTAAACAGGAGAATCTGCAACCCCTACACGCGTGAGCCCACACGCGCCGGATGCATCTTTCGATCTCTTGATCTTCGTACACATAGGCATGTCTCTTGGAGAGTAGGATGGTGTATATATATCGAGTGTATGTATCCTTGCTTGCGAAAGAGCGCTGCTCGGCATGCCGTCGCACGAATTATCGAACTCACTCACTGACTCACAACTGACTCTCTCGATGCGATGCGATGCGATGCGATGCGATGCGATGGGATGCGCGCACGCCTACTCGTAATGAGAGTACTTTGATCGACCAGGATACACGGATTTATAGCTTCCATTCATCGCCTCGGTGGATTTATGATGACTCGGAGAAAGATTGAGTCGTACGGGGAGAATACTTTGAAATGATTGAAATCTTCATCTTTCTATAATCAATGAATAAATGTATTAATATATCCTATAGAAAAATTCAGATATTGTATTAGATTCTTAGTAGGTCAATCCTGATGAGAATCCACCTTCCTCCTCCGGCAGAAGTACGCGCCCACTCGGCGCAACGCGCAATAAAGAGCTAACAGAGAGACAAAGCCGGACAAAGAAGTGCGTTTCTCTTTCTCTCTCTCTCTCTCTCTCTCTCTCTCTCTCGAATGATGACACGTGCCTCCTTCGGCAGATACATCCGATATCCCCCTTTTCAACGTCTCTTAGCCTTCTCCATTGAAGAAGCCGACGAGGAACGCACGCCGCGTGCTTGTTAAACGTGCGAATTCTCTGTTCCACTTAGCCTCCACCCTTCCCACTTGAAGCTTCTTTCATTTCAATCTTAGAAACCTTGAGGAATGCCGATTTATTCATTCGAATGCATTAAAACGAATGAAAAGGACGTAGATATAAGTAGAAGTATTCTTTCTAAAGTATGAAGATGAGAATATAATATCATCCGACACCATATATCATTGGCATTTGTCGGCGAAAGGTCGGGGAAAGAAGAGACGCCCGGTGCACAAGGGGAGGAAAGAAGAACGCGAGGCGAGATCGTCTCTCGACGTACACAAGAGAAGAGAGACCCAGTTGGCAACTAGGTTCTACTATGTGATCGGGGAAAACACCTCTCTCGAGTCTAGAAACGTTCCAACGGATGACGTCATTCGAGATGTGGGGCAGAAAGGGTTAAGGCGAAGCTAAGCTCGTAGACGTTCCATCGTTAAAGAAAGAGAGAGAGAGAGAGAGAGAGAGAGAAATAGAGTTCTCTTTCTAGATGAGGGGTATCGAAAGATCAAGGTTCGTAGAATTAGATTCCATCTGATTTCGAAGTGCGTGACATTAACACCTTGCTTCTGGATCGAGAATACCTTAGCAACACTCTCTTCTCTTATGGATTTCTTCGTATGTCTCTCTCTCTCTCTCTCTCTCTCTCTCTCTCTCTCTCTCTCTCTCTCTCTCTCTCTCTCTCTCTCTCTCTCTCTCTCTCTCTCTCTCTTTCTGTGTGTGTATGTTTTGTGCAGAGAGTAGTTGGATAGATCTTGCTGAATGGACTCTGCCTTGAACACGGTGCACATCCTCGACGACAGAATTCCTTGGTACCCTTTTACCGACCGACCTCCACGACCTCCCTTCGTCCTCTACCCGCTCTCGTCGGCGCACTCCCATTGTTCCGAGAGACATTCGTGACATTTTATCCTACAACGATCTCACACGCGCTGCTTCTTGCGTCTCTTTTCATCTTGGTTCTTTCTTGCCAGATTTTGAAAGTTCTGGGTTACTTGAAACATATTGACACATTGAAATTAACATGTAATTATGAAATTGAATTTAATTGAAGTTCCCTGGATTTCGAAAGATTATTATATCTTGTCATTTTAAGTATTGCCAATCTTCTACAGGATATTTGTAATTAAGTGTATGTGAATTGTGAAGAAAGAAGAGCGACCTGGTTGGCTAAGAGAGAGAGAGAGAGAGAGAGAGAGAGAGAGAGAGAGAGAGAGAGAGAGAGAGAGAGAGAGAGAGAGAGAGGACACGGTGCATTAAGTGCAACGCGTGTGATCCTTTCGTCAGCGAAATTTTCTGACAGTCACGTACAACGTATACATATGCATATAACATTCCACTCTTTTGAAAGGGTTGCGTTATCCAAAGACATTCACTCTTTGTGTATTATCTACTTTAAGGAAACAAGGCAAATTCAAGGGATTTATATGATCTCTGTAAGAATGACAATCGAAGAGATTCATCGCGTCGAATTAGTATTCCAACTTTAATAGAGATCGCAGAACAACAATACGAACGCCAGAGGGAATTTCGTAATACGAACTCACAGAGTTCCAGATGAGTTCTTACATTTCTTGCATCAGTACAGGTTCATTCATTTTGCAAGAGTTTATAAATCATTTCTATTATTACTATAAATATCAAGGAAAAATATAAACTACGAAGTCTATAATTTATAATTCATTATTTCAATACATAATATAATGTAAAGTTTAAAATCACTCACTTATAAATGAATCACCCTGTAGATTTCGGATCGTCGGAGATTGCTTCTCAAGTACACGGCTTGTCGGTTATTCGGGCCACTGGATCAGTCAGCATCTCAAAACAATCCCATAACAAGCATCGTAATCTTGTAGAGTCGATCAGCACGATTAATAAGTGATGCAAACGAATTTCGCCGGATGTGCGATGGTTCCACTAGCCGAGTACCATCTTCTTCTTCGTTTTCTTTTATCCCCCCACTTCTTGTTCATTTGTTCCGAGAGTGGAGAGTGATGAGAACAAATTGATATTTCGCCTTGCCGAACGCGACACGCACCGCCTACCGTAATCTTATTGTTGGCCTCTCTCGATTATCCTGTTCCCGAGTGATATACTGCTTGCTGTTTCTATCCTATGCAATCCTCTTCTATGCGAATATATCTAACACCATACTGTCGCTTGAAAAGCCATTAGCGTGCTTCAATCGCAATGATATGTTATTAACAGTTAATGGAATGGTTTTTACGAAATGAATTGATGCTGCTCGTTTACTAGACTTGTAATTTGCATGGATTGTAGGTTAAATATATTAAGAATAATAAAGAATTATTAATAAGTATGATAAGAATAAATTGGAGAAGAGTCGAATATAATTGGAAAGAGAACTATTAATCTCAAAGGAGATTTACGAATGATGGTGACCCTGATATCCACGTCACAGTGTAGAACTTCATGCGAGGAGGATCAAAGGCCCTGCACCGGCACGGCTCCTTGACTCATTTACGATAATTAGGTACGTACAATTTCAATAACAATGATTTACGTCGGTAATCAGGTACGCGGCTACTTCATCAGGCCTTAATGAAGCTTGTTCTCGATCGGTTGGGATCAAAAGATCCTTGAAGAAAAGTCAAGGAATTCCTTGTTTTCTGATCGTGTTCCTAATAATTCTCCTCTGGTTTCTTTATCGTGGAAAATTAGTTCTCTATTGTGGTATATGTGTGTGTTTATGTGTGTGATGAAGTCGCAGGTGGGTGAATTTACGGCACGACACGGAGCCACCGACACTTCCTGCCATTGTGGACGTGGTGGCGTGCTATCGAACGCTATCTAATAAAGTATCTAGTCTCCGGCGAACTTGACACTTATTTCTTGTCGTCCTTAACTCTTCTTTGCGATTTGCATTAATCATTCGATTAAATGATCAACCAATCATATATGGATATGGAATTATCAATGATGAAAATTTAATGAACTCGTAAATGTTGACAGAATCGATTCGCAGTTACTCTTTCTCTTCCTTTCGTTGGAAGAAGGATCGACCGGAGTAATTGCGACATCGAATGCGGAACAATCCCAAGTTACAACATAATCTCATCTCCGCCAGAGCCTTGAACCGCAAGAGCAACATCTCTCTCCCTCTCTCTCTCTCTCTCTCTCTTGCGGTCCATTGTCGGATAAAGGCGAAAATCGTTGCGAGGCCTTCGAGCTATTCCGCACTGTCACCGCATGGAAAGTGCAAGTTCACCAGTGAATATAGGATATGGCGGATGGAAAGGGCAGAAAGTATCGTGTATGAATTTGTAGATCGATCAATTCGAATCGATGAAATCACAACAATCTTCCGCTCGGAGAATTTGAATAACGATCGTACTGATCTTTCGAGATCCGTAGCAAGAGCGTGTGAAAGCTCTTCTCTTATAACGGTTGAAAAAGGAAGCAGAATGCAAGGCAATGCGAAGAGGAGAGTGAGACCTGTGTGCGCCTCCTCTCTTCGATCCAGGGAGTGCCTTTTTAATGTCACGGAAGGGGTTTTACCTTTAACTATCGCTGGTGTCGAACCAGATGAATCCTAAGATTGCTGGGGAATCCGATAATAAGAGAGCTCCTCTCAAGAATCGGTATTGTCTTCTCTCGCATGGTACCTTCGAACTCATTTCGTACTCCGCGTCCGCCTTTCCCTAGGTTCTCATCTTGGGAAGCTCGTGTTCTTTTCGTTACACAATCGTAAACAGTAAAACGCACAACTTTATGGAGTAATAACTGCAGCAGGATCTCACGAATATCTTCTCGATGATTCTGAAAGACACTTTTATTCCGAAGTAAAATAGAACCTAAACGTTTGCCGATACTGAAAGCTGTGAGAAAAACAATAGTACGAATAATGAAATTCTGAAATATATATTGTATAATCACAGAAATATTAAATAAATATTGTATATCGAAGAATTTGACAAAGGCAGACATTATTTCGAAACACGAATCATCAAAGTGTTTCTTATTTATGCCTGCGTAATGAATTACGATATTTCCACATGAATAATAATACAATGAGTATAACAATAATTCAATAATCATTTGTAAAATGCAATAACAAGCAATAATAAATCAAGCATAAAGAAAGTAGGAAATTGGCGCCAAAGGAACATGCGACTTACCGTTACGACGCCATCAATGCCGGTTGGCCGCTCACCAATTTCTCGTTCGTTTCTCTGCGTCTGCTTTCAATGACATTCGACGACACTTGCTTCCACTTGAAACACTCTTTTTGCTGCTTCAAACACTGTTTAATATGCACTTTTCTTCGGATTATCGTGCAGGAAATTGACGATTGATCTAACAATGATTTGGACGTCCTTCTGACACGAGCACCACCACGAAACTACGCAAGAGCGGCGCAGGCGCCTCGGAAATTATGCGCACAACTTCAAGTCGTAACTAGCGCCACCTGAAAAGGCGCTGAATTTGAAATTCATATTGATTAATAGGAATTTAATTATCAGAAATAGTAATATCGAAGAATGATTGATTATTTATAAAAGTATTGCATGGTATTCGATATTTTGATAAATATTAACACGTTTCTATATAAAATACGATAAATTCGAAATTAAAATATGTGATAATTGAAAGATTAGTAATGTTTCTGGATAGAATTTGATTATAAGAATTAGTAGATCAATGAAATATCGAATTATTGGCATAGAAATCATTGATATTCTATTGTCATGCATTAACAAGAGTTACAAATTGAAAATAGTTTCGATTCACATCGAAAACATGGTGAACGCCGTGATGTTCGCCGAGTGAAGTAACACTTCGTCCATGCTTTCACTTGGAAATTCCAATAAAGGAAAGTCATGTCAGTGTTTTTGCAAAATCCAATGACAACTCGTGTCGTAAAGTGTCGTTCTTGCGAGCCAGGGCGTAGATTGACTTGCAAATGACAGATTCCCGCTCGCAAAACCGAGGAATCCGCCCGTCGAACTTTGGCAATCGGCGAGCTTCGCGCTTGTGCATCATTCTATCGTTGAAATTCCCCCGAAAACGGAGTAAATTTGACGAAATCATTATTCCAGAAAATCGGTAAGACACAATTAAAATACCATTCTATTATTTTCAATATTTCTTATGAAACTCGATGGTCGCGCAACGAGTTTCCTTAACCTTCAATTACATTAAATAAACTTCTCGTAAATAAACTAATTACAATTCAAAATTCATACAAACACCTTTTAAAACCAACACTTCATCAAGAAACCCTCCCAATTCCAAAATCCATAATAATATATTTTCAACGTACTAAAATTAAACTCCCAATTAAATCCCACTTGTTCTATTTACCTTTATAACTCAAATGAATGAAAACTCATTAGTAGAAAGTCTGCTGATTGTTTCGTTCGTTCGAACAACTCGTTGATAGGATTTCCTGTTCACAGAAAGAATGACTCATTCCACCCAGTGTGCTCGTCCAAGCACTGTCATCACTCGCTCCGACGAACAATGATAAAGATCTTTGGAAGTCTATCGCGTGGGGATCAGCGAGAATCCTGACCAAGTTGAGGAAGGAAGTCGAAGCTGGCGCAGCGAGAGATGCTGGGCATTGCGTGTGACAATGAGAGAAAGGCACAAGATATGGTAATAAATAAAAGACTTGTAAAACAGATAAAAAACAATATTAAATAATTCAAATTACTTGTGATTTTAGTATGGTTTCGGATTTCTTTTATCCGAACATGGGCGGAGTAGAAGAGCACATCTTCAATCTGTCCCAGTGCCTGTTGAGTCGAGGCCACAAGGTTGTCGTGCTTACACATTCCTACGGAGACAGAACAGGCATAAGATATATGACCAACGGCCTAAAAGTATAATAAAATACTATTATTATATATTTAAATAAATCTTGTATCTAATATTTCTTAATTACAGGTGTATTATATACCTGTTAAAGTCTTTTACAACCAATGTATACTGCCGACGATGATCTGCTCCGTCCCATTGATCCGTTACATACTTATCAGGGAGGAAATACAGATCATTCATGGTCATTCAGCATTCTCTGCATTGGCGCACGAAGGAATGCTAATAGGGAAATTGATGGGATTAAAAGTAAATATTCTAATATTAAAGATAAGATTCTAAGAATTAATAATGATTTCCTTTCTTACAGACTGTTTTTACTGATCATTCTTTATTCGGCTTCGCCGATGCCTCTGCGATTCTGACGAATAAATTTCTCGAATTATCCTTGTCCGATTGCGATCATTGTATATGCGTTTCACATACAGGCAAAGAGAATACTGTTTTAAGAGCCAAAGTACAGAAAGAAAAAGTCTCTGTTATTCCCAATGCTGTTGATACTACTTTGTTCACGCCTGATGTTAGCAAACGTGACGACGATTATAGTAAGTTTCTTCTATCATTCTTTCTAATTCTTCTAATTTTATAACATTCATTTCATTACAGTTACAATTGTGGTAATTTCGAGATTGGTGTATCGGAAAGGTGTCGATTTACTCGCAAGGATAATTCCAGAGATTTGTTCTCGACACAGGAACGTACAATTTTTAATAGGAGGCGATGGTCCGAAACGTTGGCAGATCGAAGAAGTACGCGAGAGGAACTTGTTGCAAGATAGAGTTACTTTATTGGGAAGTTTAGAGCACTCGGAAGTGCGGCACGTGTTGAATAAAGGCCATATCTTTCTCAATACGAGTTTAACCGAGGCATATTGTATGGCAATTGTAGAAGCTGCATCTTGCGGGTATGAAATTACATTCTAATTACAAGAAAATCTACCAAAGAAACAATTAATTAATTAATAAATATATTCTTAATAATAGATTACAGGTTGTATCAACGAAAGTAGGTGGAATACCCGAAGTTTTACCACCGAATTTAATTTACTTGGTAGAACCGACAGTGGAAACTTTATTGGAAGGCCTGGAATCTGCTATTTGGGATTATAAATGTGGCAATGTTCGATGTCCTCGGGAAACTCATGAAAGAATAGGTCTCTTTTATAATTGGTTCGACATTAGCAGACGTACAGAAATCGTCTACAATTTAGTGAGAAAAGGAAGCCGAAAGAATTTAGGAGAACATTTAGCAACATACGTAAGAAGTGGTGTTCTCGCTTATCTTCTGGTTGTTTCACTCTGTTATATTATCCTGGAAGTCCTTGAATTCGTCGTACCAAGAAAGGTATTTGAAAAAGCCTAGAATCATGGAGAAAAGCAACATTCAATTTATATATAACTTAACATAATTAATTATGAATTACAGTACATTGACATCGCGAAGGATTACAGTGGTGTAAATGCTGTGTCTTCGCCAGGAGATGGGAAAGAGGACTAATTCAACCGACACTGTGTTCAAAGCACATTTATTTCGATCTTTCCTTTCTTTCATTCGCCGAGACATTCCGGCATTCCATTCCAGGTAACTGATATACTGAGATCCGGTTTCCAACGGGGCCTTTTCGTTTTCTTTTTGGGAACTGTCTCCGTGTAACAAAAACCGATACAATGTCCAAAGTACAAATACAACGATAGTTAGCAAAGATACGAGAAAAAAGGAAATATCTAGAAGGTCTTTCACATCTATTTTACATCCACCATTCTCCAAAAAGAACCTTCCTTTTCGTGAAATGTCCTTTTATTATATTACATGACAGTGGTTAAATCGATTCCTCTGCATCTTTCTTTCCATACATAACAGACTTACAATTCTAATTCTCACAATTCACAATTCAGAGGAGTACTTCCTTCCTTTCTTTCTTTCTTTCTTTTTCTCCTCAATGAAACGATGATTCTGCGTATACTCTTGGAAGCGATCCTCTTTATTCCCTAAAGGAAACCTCGCATGATTTTTTTTATTGCTAGAATTAACAAAGGAGCACGCGCAGCGCCCAGTATTTAGAGGAGGGGGGCGGGGGGGCGGGGAAATTGGGTTTACTTACTAGACGATACTAATCAGTAACAAAGATAGCTTAATTCTCAAGGCTGCATTTACCACGTGACTCCTTTTCTTTTATTCGGATTCTTCCTTAATCGACTACTGCCACGCAGGACTTTATAAAACTGTACAGGTCTTTCCTACGTTTGCCAATCATTCTCTTTCGTTCGATTTAAATCTTGTAGATCTCTCTCTCTCTCTCTCTCTCTCTCTCTCTCTCTCTCTCTCTCTCTCTCTCTCTCTCTCTCTCTCTCTTTCTCTCTCACAATATCAACGTACGACGGAAGAAATGATGTGTGAGTTTGAATCTCGATTGCCGAGTAAGGAGAGTCCAGAATGGAAAATATAATAATATTTATTTTATTATGTCGTACGTTAGATACAATAATAGTATTAATACAATATCAAGTTAGCCGGCTGGCCGCCTCGCTTGGATCGCCATTGCATTTCTAGAGAACTTACGCCTATTTCTCATCTCTTTCTCTCTCTCTCTCTCTGACTCCTCTTTATACATAAATCTTTTTCACGCAAGACTCACTAATCATCCCTTGGGAATAACAAGAGAGAGAGAAGCTCTGATATTTACCCAAGGGAAAATCACCGAGTCTCAATTAACAACCTTTATAACATTACGAGCGGTCAGAGATCTCTGTCGTAACACATTCCACGCTTAGATTACGTCGTCTCATGAGAGTATTTTTTTTTCTTCTCCTTCTCGTGTTTTGTTTCTATTTTTTTCCCCTCCTATCTCTGCGCCTGTCAAAACAACTGAATAGTGTTAGTCCTAGCCGCGGAAGTTGAAACGATGATCTTGACTTTCTTAATATTGATTTCAAATGATCCTAAAATCCAACTAACCCAAAGACTTTCTCTGTTCTTTATACATTTTCGACTGGGTAAAATGTTATGGCAAGCTAACTCTCTGAGAATTCCAAGAGCACCGCACAAGTTTGCCGTAACTTTCACCAAAAAAACAAAACAAAACAAAAGGTTTCAGTTGGATCAGAGGAGCAAAATCTATTCGATGGATAATTCATTTTACCAAGAGACTCTCATTGATTGAATATAATGCCGGCGATGATGAATCCCTAAAGTACAGTACTTTCTGAGAGCCGGAATGGGAAAGAGAAGTGTTGCTTTCGCGTCGAAACACGAGTAAGAGGACACACACACTTTTTTTTCAAGGCGCGTCTCTCATACGAGCTTTTTTCCAAAGTGTAACACTACGGAGCGTTCGCGTCCATGTATCGAAAAAGTGTTAAGAAAGTACAAGAGTGTGGTTTCCCTTAAAAGGATAAACCCTGATAAAAAAAGGATCTCTTTCACTCTCTCCCTTTCTCACTCTCTTTCGCTCTTTCACACTCTCGCACATACATGAAAAAGGGATTGTTTTTTATGGGTGGTTTTGAAAAAATCTCTCGCAAAGTGCAATATGACAATGCGCTCGTCGATGTTGTGTCAGCTTATCGCGCGTTAATCGGCTAACGAAGAGACTCGGACGACGCAGTTCTTTTCTTTCGCAAGGAAGTAGTATAACAGAGTTGTTTCGCCGGTTCAGTGTCGAGGGAGGCTCAACACGCTCGTCTCCAATAGAACGCGCAGGAATGAGGAAGAGGAAGAGGAAGAGGAAAAAGGGCGGGGCGGGGCGGGGCGGGGAAAAAGTCTAAGTTCTTTTTTAACTTTTGACATTGCATGGCCAAGCGAGAAATCCATAGGATTCATATAGTCGGTGCGCGATGCTCTCTACCAGCGTGGCCTCGAAACAGAGATGCTGATACATCGACACTGCCCCCCGTCAAAACATTTACATCCACACAATTCTCTTTTTTATCTTTCTCTCTTTCTCTCTCGTGTGTGTCTCTCTCTATCTCTATCTCTCTTTCTCTCTCTTTCTATCCTCCGTGTGCCTTTTCACGTGCGCCCATCCACACACTTTTAACGACGACGACGACGACGACGACGACGACGACGATTATCCTCGATCGCTGAACACCTTCGTAGGCACATATACATATATATATATAATATTTATAGAACTTCATCATCTCGCATTTATCTCGCCGCCAAACAAGATCTTGGCGAATTCTCTCTTCCTTTCTGAGGATGGACGAGGGAGCTGGGGACTCTGAGACTTTACAAAAATTCACGCGCGTCTGATATTTACCCACCGATAAGGGCCACGCGCAACGATGATTCATAATCTTTGCGAAATTCTATTTACAACATTAAGGAAATAATGCCACGCTAATTGTGTGTGTGTGTGTGTGTGTATGTGTGTGCTGCTTTGTTTGTATGCTTGTTTCATGGGAAGTGTTAATGATGGTGTTAGGGGATGCTTGGGTTGTTGTTGTTCGTGCGAACGAGTAAGATAAAACTCTCCCAACGAACATTGAGATCCCTTCGAGGGTTTGGGGGGTTGGGGTTGGGGTTGGGGTTGGGGGCGCATAAGTGAATCATAGAAAAATTCCTTACGATAAGTCTTACGAAGTACTCACAAGAGCTCTTCCTTACGAGCTTATTTGGCATCTACAATAAATAAATAACGAACCGTATCGACAAGTCTCTCTGTCTCTCAAGCGCGCGCGCGCGCGCGCTTGTCGCATGAATTTCCTTGGATTGAGCTGAGTGTCGGCTCTCCTTCGAAGCTTTTGACGATCCTGATGATATTATTCAGACGCCTTCGCCATAATCACGATCACCGACATTAATGCGGTCCGGTGCCGCCGTAACACTGAAGCCGAGAATTCTATTGTCCACTTTGAACATCTTGCCTTTCTTTGGCTTCTTCGACTTACCCTAGAGAATGAGAATATCAATCAAATTGTATTAGAATAAGAATTATTCTTCATTCTATTATTCTGTTTACCTTGACTTCCTGGAAGTCAGTCGGGGCATTGGGATTCACAGCCGGCGCTGGCTTGCAAAGGTCATCAGCTTGTGCTTGTGGCCTTTGCGCCGATCGCCATTTCGTACGCTTCTCTAAGAACTGCTTGGCGAAGTCCGAGCTCTGCTTGGTATCGCCTAGATAAACTCGCACGTATTCTTTCACTTCGTACGGCGATTCGATGTCCCGCAAGAAACCAACGAATGTCGGTACTACAAATGAATAAATCAATCAATTAATATTGTATTCATTCTTATTGATTAAAAGATATATGAGATTTCAAAACTGACTGTCTACGGAGGCTTGAATTCCACCAAGGGCTTTGCTGCACCACTGCATAAATTCATCAGCCTTGGCAGTGTTCTGTTCGAAGAGTTTCTTTACCAATTCTTCTTCTCTCTTGGTTTTACTCTTGTTTGGCTTAATGCTAGGTTGTTGTTGTTGTTGCTGTTGCTGTTGCTGTTGTTGCTGCTGTTGCTGTGGTTGCTGTTGTTGTTGCAATTGTTGCTGTTGTTGCGGTGGAATATTACCAGGTGTCGCTTTGGTATTATTAGTGGTTTGTTTAGCTTGGCTAGCTTGTTTCGTTGCTGATTTCACTGGTGCCGCTGCTGGTTCATCCCAGAAACCACTGCTTGTTGTATTATTCGACCAAGCTTGATTGCTGCTGGAACTGCTGGAATTCGCCCAGTTCAGGCTCTGCGATGCTGTTCCCCAAATGCCAGCATTTTGTAACACGTTTGCTGAGTCCTTTTGACCTGATTTCTCTTGTCTTTCCCTTTCTTGTTGCTGTGTTAAGAAGAATTTGTTAATGTCAATGAAATTCATGCTAAATGTTAGAGATTCTTACTTTGACTTTGGTGATCCTTTCTTGCTCTTCAAGTTGGATTTGAGCGAAGCTTTTTACTTGTAATCCTTTATTTGCATTGGTTGCTTTCTCTGCCCATTTGAATTGCAATCTTTTCGAGGAATCTGTCGCTGTTGCTTCCTGTGCTGCTTCCACTGCTTTTTGCTGTGCCAGTTGTTGCATTAATTGTTGCAGCCTTTGTTCTTCCTGTTATGTATGGCGAGTGTTATTATTTGTTTAAGGTTGTATTATTTTAGGCGATGTGTGAATACTTACAGCTTTCATTTCTCGCTCGAGTCTTTGGATTTCTGCGAGTGATGGATGACTGGTTGGAGCAGCTGTGCGAGAAGCTTGCGCCCAAGGTGCTTTGCTCTTTTCTTGAAGCTTTCGAAGTGCTTCTGCTTCTCTGCGCCTTTGTTCAGCTCGTCTTGCTTGTTCCTCTGCTTCCTGTTTACGAGCTTCCGCTTCTTTCTTCAGTCTTTCTTCCTCTTCTTTCTTTTTCTGCTCCTCTTCTAACTTTTTCTTCCTTTCCTCTTCCTTCTTTAACTTTTCTTCCTGTCGCTTCTGCTCCTCTCGTTTTCGCTTCTCTTCCTCTTGTTTCTTCTTTAGTTTCTCCTCTTCTAACTTACGCTTCTCCTCGCGTTTCTTCTCCTCTTCCTTGCGCTTCTTTTCTTCCTTGCGCTTTCGTTCTTCCTCCAATTTACGCTTCTCCTCCTCTTTTCGCTTCTTTTCCTCCTCCTTTCGCTTTCGCTCTTCCTCCTTGCGTTTTGCTTCCTCAGCTTGCCTTGCTTGCTCTTCCTTCTGGCGTTTTGCATTCTCTTCTTCCTGTTGACGATGCAACTCCTCTTGCTTTCGTAACTCCTCTTTCTTTCTGTCCTCTTGCAGCCTAATATTCTGCTCCTCCTATTCGATATATCATATAATCTGTTTATTATATTCTTTATGATACGATTAGATAATAAAGAATGAATTCTTTCCAAACCAACCAGAATCTGCTGCTCAGTCTTCATTTCTTTAGCGTGAATGTCCCACAACGACGTAGGCAATTGGCCAGGTGGCATCGCGGGCATTGGTCCTACTTGTAAAAACGGTTTCTGCTCGCGAAACAGAGACAACGGTACGTTGAATGTTCACATGCTGTAAATTATTCGGGGGGGGATTTTCGATTTTTAACACGATTATATTATAACGATTCTTTTATACCTGAGCTAACCAATTCTGCGCATTAAATTGAGGGGTGATTTGGGGCGGGGGCTGCGGCCATACCGTGTCGATGTGACTCCCTTGTGGATGACCATTCACGTTTACATTCAATTGTCGTAACAACGATTTTATTGGATTATCCTCTTGCGTTGACGGTGGTGTACCACTCATTGTTGGATTTACGTTGGTATTCAGATTTGCGTTCATATTATTCTGCTGTACAGGAATATTCTGAATACCACCCATTTGTTGAATCAATTGTTGAATGGGATCCATCGCAGGCGGATGCGAAGGCGTCGTCGGATGTGGATTCGATGGCAGATGAGACTCGGGTTGAGACTTTGCCTTTAGAAAAGAATTTATAGATTTGAAAGTATTCGAATTCATTATGTTGGTAATAATTTTCAATTAAATATATAAGATTAAAACCTGTTGCATTTGATTGAATAGTTGCATAACAGGATTCGTCGCTTGAGAAGGGATGTGAGGTACAAATGGATTAGTTGGGATTGCCGGGACTTCCGGCACTTCGGAATCCTGCATTACATATTGCAGGATCAATTGATTCTGTTCGACTGGACTAAGAGTAGCCCATTGCTCCGATTGGGAAAGTTTTGCTATTGCAGATGTCCTCATTTGTCGAAGTAATAATTGTTGATTCTGTAGTAAACGCATTTGTTGATACTGCAGCATTAATAATGGATCATCCATCCCAGATTTCGGCAATACTCCAGCGGGCATGCCAGCAGGTACAGTGTTTGGAACAGGTGGGATGACTTGTTCCGATAACTATAAGAATTCAGTAGAAATCGACTGATACTTCTTGATCTTGTAATATTCATATTAATACCAACCTTCAACGGAGGAATAGGCGGTCCAGGTGTAAAAGGAACTCTGCCGCATAATTGCATCAGGTCACCTAATGTTGCGTAGCGTTCATCACATGTTCGTCTGACCATTAAACCGGTGGTGAAGTAGCCAGCGTTGCACCACTCGGCCATCTCACTGGCTAAGAACGGGCCTTGAACTTCACCTTGTGGATCTCGATAGAACCATTTCTCTTGGCCATTGGTAGTAGGAACACCCGACGATTGATTACTTATAGAAGGTGGTACTGTTACTCCTTTATTATCTCTATGACTTTCTTCATCAGCCATTAATTTAGCAACCAATGCATCCGCTTCTTCTTTCATCCTATCTAAATCGTCCTCCGTTTTTTGCCTCACATTTGTACCTTGAGTCTGCACGATTTTTTGATCGCTTTGACTAACTCTCTTTAATATTGGCTCCATTTTAACATCACCTTCTCCCACATGTTCTTCCCTTGCGTGTGCTTTACTGGGAGATTTATTACTTGTCGACTCACTGTTACCTTTATCGTCTACCTTGTCAGTTGAACTATTTCCTGTAGTTCGTTTCTGTAAAGTATCCGATGGACCTTGCAAGTTCTTTGTGGGAGTATCCAAGGTGGAATGTGAAGGTTTACTAGGTGGACTTCTATGTTCTTTTTCCGAGGACTCGTCTTTATCTTTTAGTGGATGAAGAGATTTTCCTCTCTCTTTATTAATGCCGATAGGTATTGCTCGATTCCCTTGTATAACTTGAGAGGGATAACCCAAGGGTTTACCAGAAGTCTTTGTATTGCCAGAGCTACCATCGGAAATTCGACGAGTCCTTCCTTCCGGTAAAGCACCTCCAACACTTAACACTCTTTCTTCGTCCTCGTCGGAATACATACCACCATGGAACGCACCTGATGCGTCGAAACTTCCTCCGCTCTCGCTTGGGTTCTCCGTTGCCCTGAAAGTTAAATAGAGATTTTATTTAATTCTTTTTATAGATGATATAAAAAAAAGAAAAAAAAAAGATCGAGGATAATAATTTACCATTCAGGAAGGTTGTCATGGTTATCGTGGTGATTTGCTTCCCAAGTACGAGCAGTCCGCGTTGGTGGATGGTGAGCAGAATCGTGTGAACCTCTGTGACTTCCTCGATGCTCCCATCGTCCGGCACTCCGAGCTTCTTCGACCTCACCATCCGGCCTGTCCAGTCTATCTCTGTCCACACTTCCACCATCGCGCCAACTATTTCTTCCTGATTATCAAATGTTTCGATTTTATTCTTCATTGTGTTATAATAGATTGTTTATGAGAAGAATTTCTTAATTACCCCATTTGCGCCAACTGTCGTCATCTTCACCGCCACCGCCACCGCCGCCACCTCGATGACGACGCCAATTTCCTTCCATCAGAGAACTACCACTAATCCCTCGACTTAACTCCTTCCGGGGACTACTTGATCCGTTCCATTCGCCGGGGTCGGTGACACCATTTCTATCCGACCAACCCCGCTCACTCTGAGATCTATCGAAGGGTCGACTCCTCGCCTGGACAGGCAATGGATCGAGAGTGATCAGTTTCTCAGTCCGTGTAATCGTCGAGTGTAGAAATAAGTGCTCCGGCAAGGGAAGTACTTGGGGAGAGATCCTACTGATTTCTTAGAATGTTTTACAAGGATAAATTCCGAATGAATAACTCAATGAAAAACTCCTAAAGATCTTTTTTCCTTTTCTTTTCTCATTCGTCCAAAATTCCCGAGCAAGCAAAAGCTATTCGTTAATTCTTTAGGAATATATAGAGGAATGTATAGGAGAAAATATTTGAATGATCATTTTGATGAAGTATTCATTTCTTTATTTATTCGTTACCTAAAGTGGCAATAGTGTTGTAAAATAGAATGTTCATAACAAGCGACTATGAAATAAATATGCACATTCGTATAAATGTTATAAAATTTACAACCTTCTTTGTAATTAATGAATATTAAAGGGAATCTGATGGATATTATTTAAATGTAGCTATACTCTCTTGCTTTGTTGCATAATCGGATTTTTGCCAGGCGAAGATTCGCATATCCCTGAAAGCAGAAGCTGCAATTCTGGTTATAAATAACCGAATGGACATTTATAAGATCTATCATTAACTTTAAATATCTACTTCGTTCATTGCCATTGCCACTTTAATTAATGAATAAACATAAACAAATCAAGTCGTCTTCTATACACATCCTATATTCCTTCGGTTGCGATTTCTCTAGCAAAATACGCGATTACTTGTACGGGAATTCTCGGACTAAAAAAGGATCCTTTCGGGGATTTGTTCATTTAGGTACTATTTGATATTCATCCCTAAAACCCCAATGAAATCTCTGGGATTCTGCCCACCTATTATACATCCGCCATGAACTACCTGTGACAATTGGCCGTCGATTCGTGTGCCATCTCCCGTGTCGTCAAATCCGACGCCACGTGAGTAATGCGAGGAATACATAGTGCCTCTGGCGTTTCTACCCCGCCCCCCTCGGTCCACGCTGCCGCCCCTGCCTCGAGCACCTATGTTCGTTTTCCCTCCGTTCCACATCCGCTGGAAAAGTCCGAGAGAAACAAACTTTCTATTTCGCAATGATTACAATCAATAAGAATGAATAATCATAAATCTAGATAGAAAGATATATTAATCGATCTTTAAATTACATTATTCTTCGATAGAGATCATTTGAAATCAGCGATATATATGTACAAAGGGAGAAAGAATCAAAGTAGCAAGGAACTACTGATTATGCAAAGTATAAAGTAGATGCTCTGGCTGGGATCGCGCGTAATGCATAACTGGCACAAGGGCTCCAGAGTCGATGTATTTATAGATTTCAAAGTAACTTGACGAAGTCTGTCACCGATATAGTGAGGAGCGCGTACTAGTAAACCTCTCTCGATTTAATCGTTCATTCACGATCTTACGAATGTCTGATCTCCTTTTCTCTCTCTTTTTCTTTTTTTTATATATATATCCGATTGATTGACGATTCGATCTATTTTACGAGCGAGTTAAATTACCGTTTCGTCTTCTGTCATCTGTATGAGAGCGAGTGGCAACAGAGTCTTCTCCACGTAGAGCCAGGAGGTGGTCAGTGGCTTGGGGGGCTTGCAAGTCTGGTCGAACAGGGCGAGCATTTCCTCCCTACCGTATCTATGCTCGGCTAATTGATAGCGTGGAGTAGTCAAACTTGTGCCACTCTCGCCACCCCCTGCTAACGAACCGCAACCTTCCCCTGCTAGATTGCGCAACCTAGAAACAAAGAATTCTTATTAATTTCTATCTATCTTTTCGATTAAAACCACCAATCGTCGTCTACGTACCACTCTGGGCCGAACTTCATGGAATCCGTCATGATGCACTGTAAACATAGACTCTTATTATACTCCGAAACAATCCTTATACAAGATACCGATACAGGATAAAGAGATCTCTGACAAGACCAATCGTACCAAAGCTTTATCTCGATGAAAACAAGATATACGATTAAAGGAATCGTATCCGATTAGAATAAAGTTCTAAAACAACAGTCGATGAACGGAATACCTGTTGCTGAACGCAAAAGGTTTCTAAGAGTTTAAAGGAAACGTAGATAACAGACGTATGGTTGATGAACAAGTTCAGAATGGAGCGTCTACGTAGTAGTTAATGTTCTTTGCGTGGAAGGTATCATATGCTAGTGTTGTCATGTTTCGCATTTATTTACAGGGCGAGGATCGAGCCGAGAGGCGAGCGCTGCTGTGTCGGAGTTGATTACACCAGGTGGGAGATATTAACCCAACTTTTTTCCAAGTTATCCTTAACGAAAGAAAGAAAGATGGAACAGAGAGAGAGAGAAAGAGAGAGAGAGTGAGTGAGTGAGAGTGAGAGATTGTGGGAGAAGAGACAAGAAGGTCGCCGAGAGTACGAAGACTCGGTTCACCTTGTCTCGTCTCTTCTCTCTCTCGTGGACTCGACAATTGCCGCACGCCCTGAGTGCTCGCCTCCTAAAAAAAACTCTCCAACAAGCCCTTTACACACCCGCTATCCTTTTTCGATCTCTCACTTTCGAGGATCACTAGGAGCTTTGTTAACTCGACTCTCGACAGACTCACGATCCACCAGACCTAGAAATACCTTTGCTGATACACCGTCGGAATTACTGAGGATTGCGAGATACAACACACCAATATGGCTGATGCTTTTTTTGGGAATAGAGCGCATGCGACCGCCTTGCCACTGCTGCTGATGCTGTCGCTGTTGTCGCTGCTGATGCTGATCCTGCTGATGCTACTGCTGCTGCTGCTGCTGCTGCTGCCTACGAAAGCACACCGAACACAACAGAAACGACAATGAGAACGCGCGTGGCATGTCGATTGACCTCGAACATGAAAATTACTAGATTCTAGATCCTAGAGATTTTTCAATCCACTATTCGCAACCTTCACTCTTATACACGAGTTTGAATCTTTATTAGTAAAAGAGGTTTTATATATGGTAATTATAATGGTGAAGTTTGGTGTAATAAAATAGAAAAGATTCGTCTCAAGTTTAATATATTCACAAATCAGATAGTTAAGAAATATCCGCTGAGTTTCACATTGAAATGGCATATTGTTTATATCCAGCGATTGTATATTGTGTATTATTGTTTATAGGTGAGTACAGATTGTAATGATTGTTCATTACAGGGGGAGAATGAGACGTGTATTCAGTCAAACGAAATAATGTGGTTTCTTCACAATGATTCCGTATTCGGCGACAGCCGGTGTCAAGTCTTCCATAGTCAAAGTGTATCTTCTATCTTTTCCCTTTGTCTTCGTGTTTTGATTAGCGCCGCGTGTCTTGCAATGTTGCAAAGCGTCGTTCGCGATCTCCGAGATGAACTTTTGCGCTGCTAGAGATACTAATCTTACTCTAAAAATTAGAATAGTATATTTAAATGAAGTATAGAATGATTTAGAGAATAAAGGATTAATATTAATCTTTCTTACATTCTAGGATCAGTCGCGTTGAAACCAGCTGTATGCAAATAATGCTCGCTTATCGCATCCGGTACCTAAGAACAATATTATATTAGTTATTTATATAATCGTATTGATTATCAATTAATATTAATATCACTGGATAAGCCAAGTTCGTACTGTCGGTGTATAATCCTCCAGTTGGACGAGAAAGTCGGAGAGCGGTTGTCCAGCTGTTTTTGTTTCTTCATTGCCAGAATAGATCGGTGGAGTTTCCCTTCCAAAGTTCTCTGCCATTCTGCTTTCCTAAATTAAGAGAATCAAGCGTCAGACATTTTTATTTTTAGTTAGCAACTTTCTATAGCTTGTTAAATGCAAAATTCTTTCACTTTCCAATATGGCGGCTGTGCTAATACGACGTAAAATGTTGAAACTCTTTGGAAAGTTCTAGTTTTCTTGTTTATTACGTGAAATACGATTGAACAGGATTGATGATAGTTTTGTTGTGAATGTTTTATAGGTTATACTTCGATTACGATGATTTTCATTGGATGACTCGATTGATATCCAAAGAGTTCGTGATTTATGAGAATTCTGAGACGCACCTTATTTAAATTGGAGATTCCCTCGATTCTAATTGCCTGTATTGAAAATTGACTCGTCCTATGGATTCAAAAGTGACACTAGACCACTGGAAGGTAAATATACGTCTGCGTACACGAACGTCACTACGACAATTCACTTCCGGTAAACTGCTATTTTAACCGGAAGTGATGGAAGACTTTTTAAAAAATATGCGGGAATTAAAGGAATCAAATACTTAATATTAAGAATTACTTTATTCTCGTCAGTTTTATTCTACGCTTTCCTTAAAAACCAATATGTACACCAATTGTACTTTACATTAGAAACGTGCGAAACACTGACTAACTATTTAATCTTACAAAGAGTTAAATGCATATAGAAAGATAAATCTTATTGTAATTTCAAGCTAGACAAACTAGGCAAACTAGGCAAACTTGGCATCCAAACGTCGCTCTTGAGTTTGTTGTATTTCGCATTGTTTATTACTACACTGTTTACGATTTGTTCAGCACTGTGCGTTAATCCATAGTAATCCAAGAACATTCCTTCTGGATCGACTAAATAAATGATGATTGTATGATCCACCTATGATGAACACAAACAATAATAATTCATTAATATAAAATAAAGTATTAGTTACTCTTTTATATTATTTAATATTTACTAACAATGTAATCTTCGTCTTGATCTTTCGGACCACTACTGAAATACACTCTGTAAGCCTTACAAGCTTTAGCAACTTGTTCCACCGAGCCAGTAAGGCCCAGAATTTTATTAGAGAATTCCTTCACATATTTCCCAACTATTTCCGGTGTGTCTCTCGTTGGATCGACAGAAATAAAGATCGGAGACACTGTTATCTTATGTTCCTTCTCTGTAATAATATTTTTATTAATATTATAATACTTTCTTTAATATTTCAATATCTTACCAAGAGTATCAACGACCGCTGAGAGTTTCTCTAATTCATCCGGGCAAACATCCGGACAATGAGTAAATCCAAAATAAATGAGAACCCATTTCCCAAGGAAATCATCGGATTTCACTGTTTTTCCTTGAGGATCGACTAGTTCGAAATTTCCACCGATCGCAGCTTTGCCAAGAGACTTTCTTCTTTCTCTATCGAGTATCTTTTCCTTCTCGTCACGCATATATTGCATTATTAAAAGAATACTTCCACCGATTGCTGCAGTGATCGATAGTGTTTTCCATGAGATTGGTTGGAGTACTTTTTCCTTCCTTTGCTTTGGTAATTGTCCAGGATACTGTCGGTTTACTAGTTTCGGTTGATAGATCTGAGAATATATGATGAAAGTATGATGAAAATATAACGAATGCAAGTGCAATTGTAACCGGCGTGTCGATAATTCATTTGTGTTTCGAATAAGATCGAAGCTTACTTTGTAGAATAATTGAGAAGGTGATTTGTTCAATAATCCAATCGATCTTCGAAAAAGCGTCGACATTTTCTTTTGATTCTTTAATACTGTTATTTCAAGTACACTTCAAAGAGAGAGGTTATGTTCTCCAGCTGATTGTGCGAACGTGCGAAGGTAAAACTGGAAGATGATGTCAATGATTGCATAGCGCAAGCGTTGGATTCAAGGATGATTGTAATAGGTAAAAGAGAATTAGAAGATGGAAGTAAATAATTAAAGTATTTTATTATTTGATTCATTCATTATTATATAAATTCATTATTGAATAATCTTGCAACGACCGCTTCGTAATTCGATCAATGTATGTTGGAAATTTACTTCGAGATTCTGCCAGCATTCTTCCCACCTGTCGAATATCATTAATAATTAATACATGAATCAGAGTTTATAATGATTGCTTCCATTAAATCATACACCAACCGATTTCCTTTTCGATCTTCAATAGTCACTTTGCTTAGGAAAAGATAATCCGAGCCTATTTCTCTTGGTCTTGAATTCTCGTCGTTTTCTTCGACGGGTTCGAACCAAATTTGAGCAGCTATCCTAGATAATCCTGAAGGAATAGAATCGAATTCTGCCGCGGCGATATTACCAAAACTCGCCCAATCATTCCTTCGTCTTGATAAACTATAATTAATATTTAAAATCATTCCTGTCTGTTTTTCATAACGAAAGATTAAGATTTGTACGAGATTTCTTACGAGCAACGAATTTTGAATAGAGTCGTCGAGTTTTCCTGTAGCAATTTAATAAAAACGAAGCCGGAAGTCTTCGGAGAATTCTCGAGAGTTCTAATTGAAGCTCTCAAAGGTTTTCCTAGTATAAAATCGAGAATTAAAGTCACGTAAAATAAGAAAATTATATACAATAATATTTTAAATACCACAAAAGGGTGTTTCTCCTCTAGTTGGTAAATAATAAATGCCAAGTGGGCCTTGATTCGCTCCATATCCCATTTCCTGGTTCCATTCAGTTCCCTCTGAAGGGAAACAACCGCCTCTATGATATGATATTCCACCCTGAGCGCATGGCCAAGCGAGGAATTTACAAGTACTATTTCGTCTCTTTATGGTTTCAATAAATAATCCAAAAGCTCTCAAATGACTGCACGCGATTGCTCTATCAAGAGCATCTTCTAGAATATGATAAAGAAATTAAAACTATAATAATAAACTTCAATAATCCATCAAAGAGAAATAATAAAAGAACCTTTTAGATGACTAACAACAACAGAATTCTTAACATCAATGCAGCCAGGTTGTTCTCTTCCACCATTAGGAAAGAAATCAATATGTCCAATTGGTTTAAGAAGACCAAAACCATCGGCGAAATCTTCGGAACCATCGGTATGAATAACATCGACTAATTCAGCGTCAGTAGCATCGAGTTTCCTTGATTTCTCTCTGAAAAGATGATTTCTAAAGAAAGGCGATGCTGGATCGAGTCCTGTGATTCTTCCAACAAGGATATTATTCTTTTTCAGGACTTCCGAGGTGCAACCAGCTACGTGAGCGCCTAAACTAAATCCGATCATATGGATATCCTTTGGATCAGTGCCTGTGTCGATTAAATTCAGAAGTACAAGTGCCAATTGTCGACCAACTAATTCTGTATTCGCTACTGCTGCTTGGTAAGTCGTCGCTGCACCTCTTGTCCAATCCAATAATAATATATTTACGTCTTCCTAAAGAGAAATATATTCAAGATTAATTTATTTATTAATTAAAAAGGATTATAGACTTATAAATTCATTTTTACCATATCTAAAAGTGCTCGTGTCAGAGCAAGACAACCTGGATCTCTCGCGCTACCTTTGAATCCATGGATTCCGACCTTTAAGGGCTTTGATACGTTGTACTTCGATTCTGTAATTGATTTACTATCATCTCCGTATTCCAAAGTATCCGGCGATGCATTGTTCTCTCTTGTAAATAAGAAGAACTTCGTTTGAATGACACTTGGATGTTCCGGCGGTCGTTTCAAGGAAAGATGTGGCGGTGGATCGGCGAAACAACCGAGGAGATCTGTGATATATTATATTTGAAAGATATTATAATTATAAAGTAATAGTAATTAATGATTAATTAATTTACCATAGCAAACTTTTGGTTTTCGCTCGTCTCTCGCGACACCCATTCTTCTGAGCACCCCTCGATTCCGCATTCCCAACAGTTTCACTAAGGATAATCATTGAAATCATTGGCAATCGATAAGAAATCGACGAGTCAATCAATCACAGCAATAAACATTGATCGTTATAGATAAGAGAAGGATTATCGCTTGTGAAAAAGTGAAGTCTTTGGCAATGTTATTGTTATTTGAGCTTTCAAGGTATTATAAAGAAATAATCATGAATTTTTCAACTCTGCTTGTCAGTTGTCAAGCTTCCGCGGATTAGTATACGTCCTCCTTTCACCAATCGTTTCTCTTCAGTGTCGCGCAGGTCAGATTGCATTTATGGTAAACATTCCAACGGCTGTCGATGCACATCAGTGAAATCTTCACTTTAACATTCTTTAGTAATTGTTGTACGGTAACAATAATTCCTACTAAGTTTATGTAATTAATAATAAAGTATTGTTTTCTTGGAAGAACTTACTACGACGTTTGCCTGAACCGACGGTGTAGCTGTTCACCAAGTAGAAGCCAAGTAAAACGAGGAATAAAGTCCATTGGAATTTCATGTCTTCGAATTATTACGAACTGTTGATCCAAACTTTGGCGAACCTTGACGCATTCTCAGGACCTTATTCCAATGGTTCCCTTACGTCCTTCTTTTTTCGCTTTTCTTTTTTTGGGACACGATTGCCTCTTCGCTTCTTTCTTTCTCTTTTGCTTTTATTAGCTTTGTGAAGCCTGCGCAACTCTCACTGTCTATCCACTCTGACGAACTCCCCTTGTTCAACGACGAGCCTTCACATTTTCCTGAAACATCAGACTTGGAGTGAAATCGAGCTCTTACTCCCACGCATTGACAAATGTTTTCTTTTTATATAAACGGATTCGTTTTTGTTAGTGGTTCTTTGGCGAATGTTTGTTTTAATGAAAGAATAATTGATTTACGAAGAATTAGGCAAAGTTGGGGAAGTTTCGAAAAATCGACGATTTTTATGTTCAAAAATGTGGGAAAAAATAAATCTTGAGCTGAGGCTTTGATTTTTATATCATTTGTTCCTTGATGTAAAAGAACACTCTCCATAAAATTTCAGACCCGGAAACAGTCGGGAAGTATGAAAAACATAGGAAAAACTAGCCGAAATTAGAAGAAATTGATTATTTATGAGATGATTTTTTAGTGTTTTTGATAGAATTTTGACTTTTTTATTATGGATTCTTTGGTTTCTATCCGTTTTGATACTCAAACAATCGATTTATGAAGCGTTCGGCAAAGATCCAGAACTTTGAAAAAATCGGAAAAAATTTCAAGGCCTATGCCTTGAAAAATTTGACGAAAAAATAAATTTTGAGCTAGGGCTCTGTAATTTATATCACTTCTTCCTTGATGCAAAAAAACATTCTCCACCAAATTTCAGCCTCCTAAATAGTCGGGAAGTCCAAAAAATATGGAAAAAACCCATGAAAAATTGAAGAAATTCATTATTTTTGTGCACTTTTTTCAATATTTCCGGTACAATTCCGGGCTTTTTATTACGGATTCTTTATTTTCTATCCGTTTTAATACTAAAACAATCGATTCATGAAGAAAAATCCCAAGTTCGAAGACTTTCAAAAAATCGGAAAAAATTTCAAGGCCTATGCCTTGAAAAATTTGACGAAAAAATAAATTTTGAGCTAGGGCTCTGGAATTTATATCACTTCTTCCTTGATACAAGAAAACATTCTCCACCAAATTTCAGCCTCCTAAATGGTCAAGAAGTCCAAAAAATATGGAAAAAACCCGCGAAAATAAGCAGAAATTCATTATTTTGGAGCACGTTTTTCAATATTTTCGATACAATTCCGGGCTTTTTATTACGGATTCTTTATTTTCTATCCGTTTTAATACTAAAACAATCGATTCATGAAGAAAAATCCCAAGTTCGAAGACTTTCAAAAAATCGCTAAAAATTTCAAGGGGTTTGCCTTAAAAATATGTCAAAAAAATAAATTTCAAGCTAGGACTCTGGAATTTATATCATCGATTCCTCTATCAATACAGACTTTCTACACCAAATTTCAGCCCCTGAGAAAATCAGGAACCTTAAGAAAAAAATTAAAACCCCATAAAAGAAATTGATTATAATTATAATATAAATGAAAATGACATACGATTGATTAAGTGATATGTTTTTCCTCTTCAACTATTCTTGTCCAGTTCTTTCTCGACCCTCAAGGATGACAAGGATTGCAAAAGATCGACCTGCGCAACAGGCGTTCCGCTCGCTGGACTCATTTCATACTGATTCCACGCCATTTCCACCACTAACACTGCACACCTAGCACTGCCAACTAGAATCTATTATGCCACGGTGAAACTGGTCAGCTTTCAACTTCTCGATCAACTGGAATTCCCAACTATAACTGGCTCTTTAACGAGTGATTGAAATAGAGTTCTCTACTTTGAAGACGAAAATGTATGTCTCCTTTGAAACTCGATTCTGCTCTTACTGCATCGATGCCATACGGTTTTCCTTTACTACATTATGACGTAATTCTATTAGAAACAGGTGATTTACTTTCACTTAAGAGACGAATAACACATTTCTTCCGAATGCTTTTAAAATACAAGAATTTTAACTTCCTTATTATTGATTATCGAATTATTCTTAGACTCGCATCTTGGGAAATTACACATTGATTATTGTTTATTGATTATCGTATTCTTTACAGATCTTTCCGAGTGGCGATTTTATACAAAGATTACAGTTATTCATTTAATTAAATAGCAATTCAATTTTTCTTTATATAAAAGATTCTTTCTTAGACAACTTTCCTATTATGTTTTTTCTTCCAGATATTATAGTTTTAATCTTTATCAATTTAAGATAAGTTCAGCAGGATTTAATTGTATTAGAAGTAATCAGGCGCCAATAATTCAATTAATTCTCTGATCGTATCATATTTATCTTTACGATAACAAGACATGTGCCAATGGTACACGTGTAGACACATATTGTTTACCGCGAAAATCGATCTATTGGCAGACGCAGTTTATCTCTCGGAATATTTATACCGCGGATATCAATCGAGAATCACTCGGATGCCTGCTCTCCATTACAGTGTATCATAATTCATCGAAATATGTTTAAACAAATATTACTTGTATTATTTTTAATAGTCAGTGTGATTTCCTTTGATCCTTCGAAGGATATTATTGGGAAATTAGAAAAGATCGTTGAAAGTGATATTACGAAAGCCGAAGGATACGTTGAAGTTCATCCTGATGCTCTTTTAACATCTGTGAGTTAATTAATAAAGAAGTGTTAATTAATAAGTGATTTTTAAATTATTAATATGATTTTAGGTCGAATTAGTCTTGAAATATGGTTATTACGGTGAGAGTCAAACAGTTTACACACAGGACGATTATATCCTCGATATCCACCGGATATCCGGTTCCCCAAAGAGTCCTCCGCAGCCTGGGAAACCTGTGGTTTTTCTCATGCATGGTTTAGTCGGTGATTCCGCCAATTTCATTTTATCCGGGCCAGAAAAAGGCTTAGGTAAAATCATTCATTAAAATATAAAATACAAAGATGAAATATGAATTATTTTAATTAAAACATTATATTTCTTTTGTAGCTTTCATTTTGGCTGACGCTGGTTTCGATGTTTGGCTTGGAAACGCTCGTGGAAATTCTTATTCGAGGAAGCATGTTTCGTTAACCATTGCTGATAAGGAATACTGGTCTTTCAGGTATAAAATCAATGATTGTCTTCAGTTTTAATTGATTATAAAATTGTACAAAAATGTATAATTCATTATTATAAAATTAATGTTTTAGTTGGCATGAAATTGGAGTCTACGATCTACCAGCGATGATCGATCATATCCTGCAAATTACTGGAGAAACGAATCTTTTTTATATTGGACATAGTCAGGGTTGTACCACCTTTTTTGTTATGGCAGCGCAACGTCCTGAATATCATGCAAAAATTAAAGCAATGTTCGCTTTGGCACCTGCTGTTTATTGCGGAAGAATGCCTCATCCATTCTTCCAAGCACTTTCTTTGATTCATAATAAAGTTCATGTAAGTCAGAAATATTTGTCATTTATATTTCTATGTAATTGAAAATAATTTTTGAAGAATTAATTTTGTATTTACGATTGATTGAAAGCTCGTCACAAAGCTCATCGGAATGTACGAGTTTCAACCAACGAACGAGTGTGTTGCAGAATTAGGAACAATAATGTGCGATGATGAAGCAATCACTCAACCCATTTGTCATAATGTTTTCTTCCTGATTGGAGGAATCAATACACGAGCGATGAATATGGTAAATTTAATTATACTGTGGATTTCTTTTCATATCATTAATATTTATTAATTTGCTCTTAGTCGCTGGTGCCAATTATTATTGGTCATTCACCTGCAGGATCGTCGGTTAATCAATTCGTACATTACGCGCAATTAGTGAGATCCGGTAAGAAATTAGCTGAATTTAAATATTTTATTAATTCATAATTTAAAGTGTCTAATTATATTTATAAATTTTTATTTTAGGTCGATTTAGACAATTCGATCATGGATTAATCCGAAATATGAAAATCTATGGAAAAGCATTGCCTCCTAAGTACGATTTAACGAATATTAAAATTCCTATTTATATCTTTTACGGTACCAACGATGTTCTTGTTGGCGTACGAGTAAGTACAATTAAAATTCGAGAACTATTAATTATCGAATTTGCTTATGAATAATTGGAATATTAATTTTTTAGGATGTTCATCAGTTAGTGAATGAACTTGGTCCAACAGCGGAGAAGTTTAGAGTGCCTGATGATAAATTCGGTCACCTTGAATTCCTTTGGGGATACAAAGTGAAGGAATACGTGTACGACAAAGTTCTAAGTTTAATGAATCGACATCCATGAATCTAGGATCGCAATGATTCTATCAGAAATCCTGCCAAAGTGTTCCGAGAACAAATAGAATAAGAAATGTTTCTTACCAAGTTCCTTGAAGTGATTAATAAAGCTTCTATTTTCTCATTAACTTTGTCCTCACTTTAATTACGTTTCCATACTTCGATAAAGCATTTCCCGCGTTATTTCTTACTCTAGCGGCAGGAAGTCGAACTACAGTTCAGATTGAAGTTAGTAACAAGCGAGAAGAAATATCTAATTCATCTAGATAATTTAGATAACATCTCTGCAAACTTCAGATCGTAAAGAAGAGTGAATTTTGACAAGTGCGTCGTTGTTGTTCGATCATCGATAAAAGAAGTGTGTTAATAATGAATTTAAAAAGAATGTCGAATAGAAGAATATTATTACTAACGTAAGTTCAACTTTATTACTTCGTTATTATTAATTCCCTTTTACAAAACACTGGTAAACCGTCGGAAAATGCCAGTTGGCAAGCCTGGGAAGCATCAAGGCACACATAGCAGCACACGCCAGAGTAGCAGCACAGAATACTTCCACGTAAAAAATGGCGGACTGTAAGGGTGCGTTGAGTGGTTTGTCAGGATAAATTCGTCGATAGAATGCCGCGAGGCTTCCTCCTAAACCAAGTTTCTAGCCAAAGAGAGAAAATCGTATTGTTGAAATCCTATCCAATAAAATTACGAGCGAATGAATTGACCGGAAGTCCTCTCCCAAACATTCCAAGTTCCCATCTAAGTCCGTGATTGAGTGTCCTAGGCGGTCGGTGAGGTAAATAAGTTTCTTTTAGGAGCGAACTAATCAACAGAGTGTTTCTGTGCACTAGAGAGCAAGGAGGAGGAGAATCGGCCGCCGTTCCTGCTAAAAGTCGACTCGCCGATGGACTCCTCGGACGACTCCACCGGGAACACCTCCAATGGTAAACAACACTGCACTCCATACTGCAACCCTAACCATAAATCCTTCTTGGAACTTTGTTCCATTTTGTCGATACTTTATTTTTGAGCTATTCCCTATTATTTAATATTAAAACTAACACTTGTACATTTCTATTAACTTTATACTTGGATGAATTATAAATAGTTTATAATATATTTCGAAGAATTATATTTCCTCGATTTTTTTGTTCAACATACAACTTTTCTTACAGATGATACGCAGACTAAATCGAAGGGAGCTGGAAGCTCGAGATTGAAACCAGCGGAGGTATTCGCCGCTTCGAGGAACAAAAGGCGCGTTATGTTCTTGAAGAAGGATTCGGAATTGCCGTTCGGTTCCAATGACTTCTCGAATTCGAGTTCAAAGTCCCGTTCGATAATTCTTAGGCCTTCTCAATTGGGCTCGATTTCGAACAGTACTCCGGCGCCAACCAAAAGCGTTTTGCAACCGGCCAAGTTTCAGAATCCATTCGCCAAAGCTGCGGAGAGTTCGAGCGGCGAAGATAAATCATCCAATCAGAATAACAAGAACGAAGAAAGTAAGGGGAAAACAGAAGAGAAGAATTCGGAGGATGGAAATCCAAAATTCCTTCCACTCGCGACTAGCACAAAAGATAGCGAAGTGAACAAAGACGCGAGCAACAGTGTAAATAGCGCTGTAGAAGCAACTACGTCGACGCCAGTATTCGTTTTCGGTCAGAATCTTAAAGAAAGAGTGGCTGTTGGTACGGAAGAAGAAAGTTCCGAAAAAACAGAGGAGAAAACCGAAGAAGACAAAAAAGAAGAACCAACCACTGAAAATGGTTCAACGGAGCTTCTATTCTCAACCGCTGCTAGCGCGTGTCGTACAACTTCTCGACCTGGTTTAACTCTTACTCAAGCGGCTCAAGAACTCGAAGAAGCGAATCGCGCGAATAAACGGAAGTACAGCGAAGTACAATTACTCACCGGTGAGGAAGGCGAGACGAATGTGCTTCAAGTGAACTGTAAATTGTTCGCTTTCGATAAGGTATGATTTTCTTTAAAACAAAATACCAGACTTAATACTAAAACATAATAATCTTGAATAATTCTAGGCGACGAGTGGCTGGCAAGAACGTGGCAGAGGAACACTTCGATTAAATGATCGCGACGAAGAATCTAGGCTAGTGATTCGTACAACTGGTACGCAACGAGTCATATTAAACACAAAGATTTGGCCAGCAATGACTGCGGAGCGCGCTGGTCCAAAATCTCTAAGGTTAACAGCAATGGATGTAAACGGAGACATTCGAATCTTCATTGTACAAGCTGGTCCAATGGAAACCGAGCAGCTACACAATTTATTGCTACCACGAATAAAAAAAGCGCAGGAGCGTCATCCGAAGAAGCTCGCTACGGAACACTGACCACCGACTTACTTAGTCCTGCGAGATTCTTCGGTCCCCTTTAAACGCAAGAGAGAACAAATGCCAACAATCACTGATGCAACATTACAAATCGTAATCCAATGAATCACTGGATCAATTTGGCTACTACAAAGAAGAACAATCATCCGAAACATCAAAACAACAATGCGTAACAAAATTTCAATCTATCGCCTTCTGCTTGCGTTTTTTGTCGTTTCACAATCATTCCCATTCGATATTCTTTTATTTCCGGATGTTCATAGTAACCAGATACACAGAGATTCAAATTGGTCGTTTCGATGAGTGAAGTTGTGCGTTAGTTTGAGGAGTTTTATCGACAGGTTCTCGCAACAACAACAAAACCACCACCAACAACAACAACACGATACGCATGGGAATTCTCGAGTGCGTATGAAATTCTATATCAGGGCCGATTAAAGCGAAGTGCGCGCGTCCCTTGGGTGATCACATCGACCCTGGACACACTTCTCTAGCTGTTAAATAGCTTTCACAAAAGGGAAATGGATCGCGCCTAGTTTGTCCTACACAAGATACACACGCGAGCGCGCAGTTTTGACGAGTACTTTTCTCTTAAATATATGGATGAAGATATATATATTTAGGACACGTTGCTGAATGAAAAGAAAAAGAGAGAGAGAGAGAGAGAGAGAGGGAGAGAGAGAGAGCGTGTGAGCGTGAGAAAGAGAGCGAGCGAGCAAAGGGTACGATGGTACATTCACATAGGTATTAATTAAAGCCGAAGGTGCGACGATCTTATAATACTTTCTTCTATTGCTACTACTGCTACTCTTACTATTACTATTACTACCACTATTACTACTTACAGCGATCCTCCCCCCCCCCCTTTTTTTTCATTTTGTAAATACGATTGCTCCTGTTTTTCGAGGATGAAAGAGCGGGAGAGCGCGCGCGCGATAGAGAACGAGAGAGAACGAGAGAGAGAGAGAGAGTGCGAGAGATATAGCTAGCTATTCTTTCATCTACTTGGATTTAGTGGCGTATTTATGCGACGAGCGGGTCACTTTAATTGCAACGCGATGACGATAATGATGATGATGATGATGATGATGATGATGGATATTTGACAAGCTATCCACACGTTCAACGCGTTCTCTGTACTCGCTACAAATACAGAACACTCACTGTACACCTCGTTAATGATGTGAAAATACAGTCGTTTGCAGAAAAGTCATCCAATCGATTATTATCCTATCCAAGTTTCTATGTTATTTAATGAAGTATTAATATTTCAGAAACGAGAATGCTTCTTCGTCTGATCTATTTGGATATCTTCGTTACGCAATCGTCTGGAAGATTAATATTCCAAGAGGAATTCAATATGGTCTTCTGAATTTAGTTAAAGTTGTACGAGGATAATGTTTTTTCAGGTTGTTAATTATTTTAGGTTCATTGGAGATTGTTTTCTTTGATATTATGTTGGAAGTTATGGTTTTCCAGGGCTGGAAAAGAATGGCGAAGGAAGATAGGCTGGGAATAGTTTCCGCGCGGTGCGCTGTCGAGGGAAGTACATGGCGGGCGGCATTCAACCGCCCGAAATATATTTATAGACCGCCGGATCGACGTGAGTATCGCGCAAACCTACGGCGTTTAGGCGTCAAAATCCAACGGCCGCTTGCTATCAACATTCACCATCGATTCCTACCTTCCAGGAGTCATTGATTTCTTAGTGAAAAGTTATCTTTGACTTAGTGCTTCTTAGAACTTTGAATTAAGAAGATCTCAAAGGACTTCGAAGAATCTATTGTAACTGACAAACTGACGTTTCGAGTGTAATGAAGATTCTCACCAATAACAATCTCATTTTCAAGAATATAAACTCTCGGTAAAAATTAATTCATTAAATCAGAAATAGTGCAATCAAAGAATGAAGAGAAGATATGATGAAGAAGGAAGTGTTTTTGAGGGATGATTTCCCGATGATTCACTGGCAGTGATGGGAGACCTTCGACGTAACACTTCCTGGCTCCGATCTCTGAGAGCAGTGAGACTTGGCTGCTATTGAGTGCTAGCTTTATAACGAATTTATAATGAGAAACTTTCGATTCCGCCATCTTGTAACATTGTGACTCACAAGCATAGAGATTGCCGGAGGCTAAATGAGTAAGAATACATCGTACGATATGTAAGAATATCAGTGTTAAATATGACGTATAATAATCGGATAGAAAATCCAAGTGATTTCTCAGTGAATAATTCATCTTTAACCTAACTCGGCGGTAAGATGCTGTTAAGATATCTACAGCATTACGTGTCGGGATACTCGGAAGCACGGACAGAATAGTGGGTCGAAAAATTCGAGGTGGTAGCAGGAGACTCGAGGCCTAACGCCGAGTCTCTATAAAAAGTAGCCGGGAGCAGAGGCGTCAGTCTAATCCCTCGAATCGGATGGAAACCAAGTAAAGCGAAGCTGCTGGTGCGTTCTCAAAAGAAGTAAAATACATCCCTGAGAGGATCACTTGGACGATAGCCAACAATCCTCGAGGAAATCAGGATGCGCTCGTTGAGTTTCGAAGGCCAGCGACAGAGCAGTCAAATTCTTGTGAGGAGTTAGTGAAACAAGTCGAGATCGAATCACGTTTGGAAGATGATGTTCACCGGTGGTCCACACGCGAAGAGACGCCAGGCAAGTTCGGCATCTGGCCGGAAGACATCCGTTGATCATAGGACGACACAACCGCGCTCTGGCGCCGAAGGATACACTTACAGGTGAGCCACTCGGTACGTAGTCTCGATCCAACGAAATAGAACTACTAAATTCTTTTATCATTCATTTACTTTCTCTTACGAAATCTCCATTGAAATCATTCTCATTCCAGGACAAGAGTACCACAATTAAATCCTACCGAACAGCTGTCTGCTTCGAGTAAGAGTTATGTCTACAAAACGAGAGTTCCACGGAGGGATAGTAGGGCTTCCTCTCCATCGCCCTCGACTTCTGTGTCACCGCCAAGAGAAAATAATATCACTGCTGGAATTACACGAAGAAGAGGTGCCGTAAAGCAGAACAAGGTCCACGTGGTCAGAGGACACAAATTGGTCGCCAAATTCTTCAGACAGCCGACCTTCTGCGCTTTCTGCAAGGAATTCATATGGTATTTTCCCAATTTATAAGAACCTTCCTAATACAGAAGTTATACGCGCGATTCTCAACTGGGAGTGAAAATGAATGTAAATTTTGAGCCAAGTCAATTAGACAAATGTAGAGAAGAGAAAATGATCATTGGGTTTCGTAAGGTAGGTTTAGACGAGCTGACGCCGGCTCGCAAATAGCATGGCAGATAGTATAAGTGGCCGGGATTGCTTTCAGTGCCAATAACTCATCTTAAACTTGCCGATATCGCGTAAATGCGCACCGTCCGAATTCCTCGATAGTCCGAACGATCGACTAAAAATACTTTTCGATACACATCGAACTATACGTGCTTGTTGAGACTCGTGTGATTTCTATCAATGTTTCTTTCGTTGTATGTAATTAAAGGTACGTGTTATGATTTGTTTCAGGGGCTTTAGGAAGCAAGGATATCAGTGCCAAGGTAAATTTTCCTCAAGCTAGTATAATAGTCGCATTCCAATGAAACGATTATTATCTATTAATACATCTGTCTATCTTGTTACTCTTTGTATTCAATCTCTTTTCCTTCCGTGTATGTTTCAGCATGCCAAACAGCAGTGCACAAGAAGTGCCACGATAAGCTGCTCACCAAGTGTCCAGAGAGCGGTCGGGAATCCGAGAATACGATTGTAAGTGTTTTCGAAATATGCAACCTACATTTGCAAATATAGAAAACCATTCTTGACAACTAGTAGAAGATCATTCCAAGTATTTTGAGAAATTATAACTTCCAGTATTAGAAATAAATATTACAGGAGTTTTCTAATCTTTGTTAGATCTTGAAAGTTTTGATGATGATAGTAATTAATATGTGATACTTCTTTAATGGCAGTACTTGAGGGAGCGTTTCAAGGTAGATGTCCCTCACAGGTTTCGGCCTTGCACCTTTATGTCGCCAACATTCTGCGACCATTGCGGTTCCATGTTATACGGCCTGTACAAGCAAGGTTTACGATGCGACGGTAAGTGATACATTTTCAAAATGATTTCCAGCTACTTGGTGCATCTCGATTCATTGTGAATCCAACATTGAGGACCCAATTGAACCAGAAGTAAACGATTAAACGATCGTAAACTTGAAACGAAGTTTAAGATTCAGGAACGCGCTCGCATGTCCACCTCGCTTCTTTGCGGCTTCGCATGCACCAGCTTAAGTGTCTTCGATATAATCTAGTGAGTGATTCTATAGCTTGGCGTGTGAGACTTTCGCCAGGTATTAATAAAAACGCTGTATCATTGACCCTTTGCTTCTAATAAACAAAATAAAGAACAGGGACCCAACAACGACGCCATCTTCATTCGTCCATCTTTCTTTCGTACTCCCATTACGAGAAACATAGAGTTCGACTATAACCAACAAACTAGTATTCATTTGAAAAATACAAAAAACCTAGTATTTCTACTATTTCAAACAGGAAAATCATTGGAACCTTGTGAAAAAGGGATTTGAACGGATTAGCAGGAAATGCGAGGAATGTTTGCCGTGCAATTGAGAGGTGGGGCAGAGCAGCCGGTGGCGGCTTATTACAGTAGTATAGTTAGCCGCTAGGAAGCCCGATATACTAGAATTCTATTATTACACTGGGTCGCTGGCTTAAACTCAGTCGGTCTTGGCTCCCTGAACCGTGAGAACACGGTTTGCGGGCACACGGGACACACCTGAGGGAAAAAAGCTTATCCCACCGGCAGGCAGGGAGACTACGTTCAGTGCTGCTCGCTCGTCGCGTTAGTTCGAGTCGTGTCTTACCACCGCTCGTCTCATTCTCCTTGCTCGTGTTACATCTCGCGGACAGTAGTGACCATCTCCGACATTTTGCCTGCCCATTGGCCTATCCAGGATGCCGTACTACGGGGACGGTCTTCCGTATTTCTACGGGGGAGCATTCGCCAATCATAGTTCCCTTATGACCGGAACACCACGGTAAGAACCGTGCTTTTCTAACCTCTGGAAGAAAAAAAAACCCTCTGGAACCATAATCAATCCTTGAATCTTCCCCCCCTCCCCCCCTTTTTTAAAACTTTTCTCATTCCTTCTCTCGATTCTACTACTCTCCGATACTCAGTGCGAAGGGATTTTTTTCACTTTTTTTCTGTTCAAGAAGCACTGCGAGATAGAGATAGCGGAGTGGCTGCGTTTCTCGTGGCTGCTGCGTGGCCCCGTAGATACGAAAATAAGCCTCGGAGGTAATCTCTGTCTCTCTTGGCCCCGGTACTCCGCTGAGTGTGCGATTCTCGCTTTTCTCTTTATTTATTGTGACCTCCCTCTCTCTTTCTCTCTCTCACTCTCGACCAGCCTTTCTTCTTTCCCTTTGCTCCGCAGCTCCCCCTTTCTCTCGCCACACTTGGCAAAGCACCTATGAAACGAATCCCCGTGGAAACTTCTCTCCAGCAAGCAGATATTACTCGTAGAACGAATAGAAACCTTACCGGTGACACGTGAAAAAGCAGGGTAAACAAAAAATGCCAATTTTTCTAGTCTAAAAAGAGACTTTGTTGCGCAATAGATGTGCGCCTTGAAGGAGGGGATTTTATTTGTAAAAGCAGAAATAATTCATAGGTTAGTAGGAATAATTAGATAGCTATAATTGCGAATGATATCCAAAGATCTTCCTGGTCTCTTTGGCAAGGAAACGAAGGCGACGTCTAATTCGTCGGAGCATAAGTCATCGGAAATACGAGTAATGTGCCGATTAATTCATATGCCGAACTCACAGTGTCAGTTTCAAGTCGAATAAATCAAAGGTCTTGCGAGAAATGGCTTGTTTGCTGTACGATGAAACAGATCGGAATCGACATATGAATATCTTGGATGGTTTCGCGGAGAATCTACAGATTAATCATGAAAAGATGATACATGCCACGTGGCTAGCACGTTGTTAAATCAGCTATCGACTGTCAATCAGACGCGAGAAGTGGGGAAGATCAACAAGTGTTTCTATCGTGTTTGATTCGATTGAGTAATAATAATTCTTGGCAGTAATCTCTGCCGGCGTTCGAAGGGCTCGTCAATCACTATTGATATCATCAATCACTATGTATCGCGGGTGCGTAACCTAACAAGGCAAGCCTCGTACCTCGTACAACCGTAGTAATGTTGTCCAATCGTACTTGAGACTTCTACACAGTCGAGACACAATTCGTTCAGGGCACAATTAATGTGGCGAAATCTCGGCCAACAAGCCTATGCAACCGACCGACCAGTGCCGGAACCTTGTTCTTCCTAAGCAATCGCTGGACGTCCGCCATATGCAATTTCAGTCCAGCGCTGCGTCACCTCGCATTTTTATCTATGAAATGAAAAGTCCTTGGCTCTAATTATTACGAATTCAAGGTAGATTCGTGTAAAGGAAGACTGAACTTAGAGAAATTTCACAGGTAGACCGTTAAACACTCGATGAATGTGTCCGGCACTGTGTGCAGGTGCGTTCACAATCGCTATAGTGCGTCGGCAATTATTTTCGTCCGCCGTCTCGGACAGAGAAAGAGCTCTGTTAACATCGTGATATAATGCAAACGTTCTCAGGTCGAAACGCCCACGCTTTTATCTCGTAAAAATATGCTTCTGCTAAAAGGTAGCGCTCAAGAAAAGAAAGATAGGTTTCTCTCTCTCTCTCTCTCTCTCTCTCTCTCTCTCTCTCTCTTGCCTTTCTGAATAGAGAGAAGTTTCCACGGATGTTTGGATAAGTAAGTCGGGTTACATATGCCTGGATAAATGACGCAGAGTGCTCCACACACCTCTGTCCCGGTTCTCGCCGCATCTTTCGACGATCTCGGAGTCACCATTGAGCAATCTGCGCCGATATTCACCGACTGTGAGTGCGGTACCAACGCCGCGTGTTCGCCGTGTGATTGACACGGCGGACATCGACGTCTCGACGCCGAGGATCCTTACAAGGGAGGCTGCACCACCAAGGAATCGATTGAAACGTGATCGGCCGACTATTAAAATTCGATGCCAAGCACTCAAAGATAATCCAGCGTTGCGCGAGCATCACGAACGCCACGAAAAAACAGTGGGTGAACTGCTGGTGGAGAAATTCCTCATAAAAGACAAAAAAGCCGAGGAATCTGAGAGGCGTCTTAAGATATATCACCAGGTTAGTTTGGACAGAGATAGCCCAGTGGAAGAACAACCTCTTCCAAGCAAGATTACAAGGAGATTCACTCGAAGAAGGTCCTCGGCGGACATCCAACTTGATCCGGAGCAACTTCAGAGAGAAGTTGCTTACGCTCAGGTCCAAGCCGAGGTCCTAGACAATTTGGTAGCAGAGGAGCAAGCTGAGATCGAGAACGAAGTTCGTCAGGGCACCCTAATCAGAAAAGGCACTGTGGGTGGCCCAAGGACGAATCCTCCTTTTTTTCGGAGTCCACCCGATCAGGAAACAATGTCACAGGAGGAGGAGGAGGCTGCCGCTCAGAGAATGAAGAAAACCCTCAAGAAAATGAAGAAAAAAAAGAAAGCGACTGAAAAGCCTTCGCCACCGGAAGGTCAGGAGCCTAATCTCGAATCTAGGAGGCCAAGCACAGACACAGACGCATCGACGGACTTAAAAAAGGACGAATCCACTGTCAGTGAGAGCGAAGTCGAAAGTCCAAAGCCTCAGATGTATAAAATCGAAGCGACTAATAGTGTCGGCGATTTTTCCACCATCTGGGTAAACTCTCCGCTCTCGGAAAAGCAAAAACCGGAGTTCGAGCAGTTTAGAGAGAGTGTGAAGGTCGCAATACCGAAGAAAAGTCGCGAGGTGGAGGAAACACAGGTCGTCCTGCCGGTACGGCGGCCATATGTAAAGGATACGTCACGTAATAGCGTGTACTTCACAGTGAAGTCAACTTCAGAGAGCCCCAAAGAGATTACAACACCTGAACTTCCAAAATCTTGTTCTATATCAAATGGAATCGATGTGGAAAATAGAGTAACAGCCTCGGAAGTGGTAGAGGCTTCTCCTGTTACAGTGGAACAAAAAGAGGAGGGTAGAAAGAAAGATGTCAAGGACGGCATCTTGAAAAAACCAGTCATTAAGATATCGAAAAAGTCAGAGCCAGTCAAGGAGCCTTTAAAGAAGGTTACGAAAGAAACGAAAGAAGCCAAGGAAATACCGAAAGCTTCAAAGACCGAGTCAACGAAAGCAACTACTGACGAAGTATCGGGTGAGTCACCTGGAGCCTCATCGAAGTCGTTACAAGATGACGCTAAGCGATCGGAGCTGTCGATAGTGACCGATAGCAGTGCTGCCAGCTCGAGCACACCGTCGCACACACTCGAATCGGTGTGCTTGCCAAAAGCGTCTAAAATTACGCCCGATGAAAATAATGCCGTAGAAGCGCCAGAGCTTTCGTCGAGCAAAGCGGCTACCGTGCGTGTGAAAGAGCGACAAAGAGGAGTGGAAGAAAAAGAGGAGAAGGAATTGAAGTTGCCCGAGAAGATAGAAAGCTCGGGGAGTGCTGCGACCTTGACGAAGAGTTCGCCGAGCATTTTAGAGAATCCGGACGAGGTCCAAGGGAAGAAGGAGTCGAAAGACAAGTCAGAATCAAAGGTGACATCCTTAGGAATAACCGAGGCAAGGTCAGAGAAGATCGAATCTCCTAGGACACCAATAGGCGAGCAGAGAATTGCGACAGCATCGAAAACTCGAAAGGAGGATGCTGAAAAGCTGACGAGAGAGACGTGCGAAGAAGACGAGAAGAGTACGAAGGCGTTGAGCGGTGGAGGCGAGCCAAAGTCTTCTTCCACAGCACTGCCGATCGCCGTGAAGGGCGAAGCGGAGAGGAATGGCAATGTCGAGGCTACGAAAGCTCTAAAAAGCAAGGAGGAAAAGAGCAACGTACCGAGAACGCCTAGAGCACCGATCAAAGAACCAAAAGTGTTCAATCCAGTCTCAGAAGAGAAATTAAAACCACCTGAACCCAAGTGGCGAAGCAAACTCCCAGTGAAAACTGAGCCAAAGGCTTCTAATATCCTTGAATCATCCAAACAGATCAAGGATTCGACCCAGAAAAAAATAGAACCAAGAAAAAAAGGTCTAGATTCGCCTAAAATCCCTAGGAAACAAAGTGAACCAAAGACACCGCCCGTAAATGAGAGCCAACCTCCTGCGATGTCCATTGGCAAGCATCTCGAGCCAACACAGACTCCCAATACGAAGCAGGACACCTCCAGGATAATTATCACTGACGAAATTCCTAGTGAGGATTTAGGAAGTCTGTCGAAAAGTACTTCGACCGAGTCCATTGACTTTTGGAGCCAAATAGGCTCACCTAGCAGTCCCCAAGTGGCCAAGTCGAGGGTTCCCTTCTTCCCTGCTTCCTCGATCAGTGAGAAAATGGAACAGGAGACGGGCGCCGAGGAGAAGAAGAAAAAAGCGTGCGACGCTAAAATAAGCGAGGAGCTCGCCGGCACTCCGGCAGTCAGTAATGACCGGATAATCGGGGAGAGCGCTCCGGAAGAGACGACCGAAGTAGAACGGGTCAAGAACCCCGAAGAGTCGGTGGAAGAACCGATAGAACCAAAGGAACCAGCGCCAAAGGATTCACGAAATAAAAAGAATCTATTGGTAAAGATTATCCCTAAGGATCCTTATTCAACTGTGAAAAAGACACCCTTGAAGAGAGAGGACTCTTCAGCAACGACCACCTGCACGAATTCTCCGGAGGACACCCCTGTCACTTCGGTTCCGGCTTCAGGATTCTCAACGCCAGTCATAGAGTTCCCTATGCCTCTAATCAACATAGTCGAGACCCCGAAATTCCTGGGGCGAGACTCGCAGAACCCGGAAGAGGAAGCGGATGGTTCGGCAACGCCTACGAATGAGCCAGTGAACGGCAGTCTGTCGAAGATCTCGAAGTGGAGCAACCAGAATGACTTGACAAATCTGAGGGACTCTGAAAAGGACGTGACACCAATCGCCACAAGGAATACAAGTGCCCAGAGCACTCCTGGTGATAGTCCAAGTACTTCCTCGAAGAAGAAGAAGATCGTGAAGAAGAAAAAGCCATCGACAACTAAGAAGAGTTCGTCCAAAGCTTCCTCGAAGAAGTCTGTGAAGAAGAAGGACGACTCTAAAAAGGACTCTTCTCCAAAGATCCTAATAAAGCCTCCGGAAAGGAAGTCCTCACCGAAGAGTAGTCCTCGAAACACTCCTCAGCAAAGGCCACTTGACCTCATCAGGATGTTCTACACGACTCCTTCAGCCCTCCTCACCGCCACCCCGAGAGATCTATCGAAAGTGAAGAGAGCCAAGGTCAAGCGAAGGAAGAGGACTCCTTCCGTGAGCAGTGATAGTACCGGAAGTACTACTAGCACAGCGACTACAGGAAGCAGTGGTTCCACTTCCACCGAGCTGGACGATGACGCCGAGCACAAGAGGATGAACTCTACCAGGAGCAATGACTCCGGCTTCGATGGTTCGCCGAGGATTTCCAGTACTTATCCCTCCAGTCTCGCTTTTTTTTTTCATTGTCTTGCACCGTCTGGATTCGAACTCGATTAATGCTTGACCTAACTCTGACGTCATCAGACCTAACCCGCGACCTAACTCTCCCCGCACGTACCCTAACCTGTGTTGAACTTGGAATTTGTACAGGAATGATAGAAAAAAATGGTGTAAAATGATTTTTAATGGTTCAACTGATCCTGGAAGAGTTTTGCCAGTAGAATCGAGTATTCTCGCAGTGCTGACTAGCACGAGACCGTTTTAGTTGCGTCGCTGGCAGCGTGTTTTAATAATAAACCAGGCGTGAGACGCCCCGCATGAGTTGTACGTGGCATTGTTGCGCATGCTGTTCTCTGAGCTTGCCCTTACACTTGTTTGCGAGTACGTAGCTCGTTTGTCAAAAGCGCTGTTCTAACACACACACACACACACACACACACACACACACATACACAGAGCAAGAATCACGTGTGTGGTTGCCCGAAGTAAAGTGGGCGAACCCACTCACCCTCCGGAGGAATCTGGCATGAGAATCGCTGCTACAATGATTCGTCATCCTCTGGATTTTTCATGAGATCTTATTTCATGTTTAGCATATAAAAAGTCGTGTAAAAAGCTCGGCGAAGAGTTAAAGCTCTGGTTCAATTGGGTCGGAGAGAGATATGCGGCAATTTTTTAGAATCTCCTCGCTAAAGAAAAGGTTGTCTGTTACGCAACTGCATTAAGGTCGAAGCTTTCTTGCGGCGATCGATAAATTTACGAGACCTCGCATTACATAAGGTCAATGACACCGATATTTACCAGTCTGTTTATGCGAGAGAAGCTCCGGGCGCGAGGGAGACAGAAAAAGAAGCGTTCTAGAAAAGTGTCTGACCTTCGACTCGCCGGCGAAGTGAGAGAGAGAATATTTTTGAAGCTCAAGGCCGCCTAGCGCGCTAATGGGAGCGTGACAGATGTTCGAAATGCACCAAGTCGCCCTGAGATGAAATCGCAAAAATCTTTAAATAAAATCGAAATGGAAACCGATTTTGAGCAGACTGCGACATGGCTTGCCACAAAAAGTGCGAGAAACTCACCGGGAACCTCTGTGGCCTCAACCAAAAGCTCGTCGCCGAGGCTTTGCAGGCTTTAAAAAAGGGTGAGTCAAGAATTTCTGAAGAAAACAAAATTCTATTTGCAAAAAAACCACTCGAGTTATATTCGCCAAATGGGAGAAGATAGATTTTACAATGTGTTGTATGTTTATTCGAGCTATGACTTTTGCAAATTTAATGAGGGCAAAACAACTGCCAAAGGAGTCGATGATAACTTTGTGAATCAAGATCATTTTGTGCAACAAGATCTAAAGATGCGGGCGGGCGGGCGTACGTCGCTCCCGACATCAACAAGATCGTAAAGGCATCTAATAATAGCAAACACGCTCTCGTAAAGTCGAATACATACTTCAGCAGACTCGAAAGTACAGCACTGACTATGGTGTTGCTACGGTCTTGCTTTTTCAATCTTAAATCGTAGAAGCCACGAACTTGGCCTGAGTAAACGTCCCCAACCTTAGCAGTCACGTGGATCTCATTAATCCACTGTCGAGCCAATAAATAATCTCGAGCAACGCGAGCTCGATCTGGATCGCCTCATTAATATCGAGTATTACATGAAATACATATGAGCCTTGGAGGTGTTTTTAACCTCGCCCTTCTGCCAATTGCAGCATCATTTCAACTCAAAATATTCACAAGCTTTAAAGTCTTTCTCACAATTTCTTTTCATTCTTTGATACTTCTTTGACTTATGGCCGCCATTACTCGAGCTTTCTCCCACCTCGAGAATTCAAAAACGATTCTACATCAATTTACAAAGGCCTTTATAATAATTTTGATGAATTTTGCATAGGAAGAATTGAACCAAACCAAAACAATAATTAAAACATTTTTTTCATGATTCATTTTCTAAGTGTCAAAGTCATTGGCAATGGCTTTATTCGTTCGTGCAGCCGTCTAAAATTGACAGCGTTACTTCTACGATCCCTCTTTCTCTGGCAGCGCGATTGCCAACAAAATTTCGCATAATAGCGACGTGAGTTCCCGGCAATTTTCCCACCGGCTCGAATTCCTCGAAGTCCAGTGCGCCGGTTCGCGCGGTATTGAGAGCATCGGCTCTGCGGTGAAGAGCGCGCGGACGCGCGCGCGCGCCCTATCTAAACACAAAGAAAGCGGGGAACGAGGGTGAAAGAGAAAAGGAGGGTGAGAAGTAAACTAGAACCGGGGGTTTAAGGGTCAGCGAGGAAAATAGACAGGGTTATGTCAAAGCGAACGGACACACCGGCGAGAGACGACGTGCCGAAGCCCAGGTGCGCGTCATCGGACGGTGAGGTCTATTTTTGAAAAATGTCACACGGCCAAAAGTGCAGCGTCACAGAAAGAGGCGCACACATACACGGCGCACTCGCATGTTGCATAGAAAAGCGCGCGCTCACTGGCATTTTCCACGTGCCAGCCGCTAGTATTTCCTTAAAGTCAATCATTAACAACGTCATTAATAAAAGCCACCCCTAACTATTTCTGGCATCGATCAATAGCATTTAGTGTTTAGTAAGGTAAACTCCCACGATGCAAAGACTCTCAAAAGAAATTGTTATCTAATCAAAATTAACTCGAGGAAGACTTTAATTATGATTACCTTCAGTCTTTAATTAAAGGTTACATTTTAATGACACGAAATCTAGTGGGTTTACCCTGCAAACCCTGTCCTAGATCGCTTGGATGTTTAACTCGACTAACCAACGAATGCCAGGACAAGTGTTTCATGTCGAAGACTAACAAACATTGCAAATTAGTTGCGCAAGACTAATTAATAATATATTTCGCCTATTGCGCGTAGCACCCTCGCAATCATCGGACAACCAGAGGAGTTCGGACTCTTCGGACCACTTCCCCAGTGGCAGGATCACTCCACCAGCGACGAACTTGCCCAGATTCAAGAAATACGCTGTGACGGACTTCACCTTCCTCAAGGTGAGTGTCCTGATTAATTTAGAAATCCTCTTCAAACAATACTTCATGAAAATCAACATACACTTCGCAGAAATAACAAGTTTAATTAAATTATAAAATCAGAACTAGTTATTTCTCGACGTTAGAGTTGAGACGTGCTACTGGCGGCGCTAGTGTCGCCTTCCAGGAAGTATTTCGACGCGCACAAGGCATTCACTGTCCGCTTGTTCCGCTAGATTTCACGTCGAACAAGATGCACTCTCTCGCGCAGGGATGCGCACGTGGTAGTGTCATGCGATTTATCATCGCTCTCTCACCCAAGGTCCGCACGGAAATGTCGATGACGGCGCGCCGGAATTATCTCCGCAATGCACCGATGCATGCCGGACACACGTACACACACCTGTTGCCTTGCGCGTTTTCTGCTTCCTGTTTATTGTATGCCTTCTGCACGTTCCCCCGGTCGTCGGTAAACATAGACATGTATCTTTTGGGGGGATCATCGGATCATCAACTCGATGATGTCTAAAAGTGTGGAGGTGCTTGCGCAATCTCTCGGCTTTGATGTATGCTACGCGCACCGACAACTTGCGGGGGCGGTTTATACACTGGCCTGTTTGTCTCGCACGTAATCCCAACTATTAAGTCGAGTTCATAACTCAGGAATACTGGATTATATAAAGACACTGGTAACACTTTGATACATTAAATTATTCATATACTGTTACTATTAATAGTTAATAAATATATAGTAATTGTAAAGTCAGAAGCTTTAATATCGTGTAGGAATTTCGTGGTTAAACTGACATGGAATTATTGGAATTTCAACGCTATTGCACACAGCTGTCAGTCTGCATGAGAATTATGATTAGCTGGACGTGAGTGTTGGCTCTGATTTCCAAGCACGAGAAACTAATCGGAATCAGGTGGACGTCTATTAGCGTCACGTGAGTCCGAGTTGTGTCTGATTCACGAGGCAGCTGCGGATGAAGTGTGAACTTCGCCGTTCGATTCTCAAGTTTACGGGAAACCTCTGGTGTGATATCTATGCGAGTGCCACCTACCAATCTTACTCTTCCTAAACAAATCAGTTGTCGCAGCAACAATTTATACCAAGGGATGTCTCTCTCTCTCTCTCTCTCTCTCTCTCTCTCTCTCTCTCTCTCTCTCTCTCTCTCTCTCTCTTCTCAGTGAGGAAAACAGACACGGATTTGTGGCGGACGCTTCGACGCAAATAGACCAGCCACCGAATTAGCGGCACGCACACTCTGTATTTTTAACGTTGTGTCGTCGTCCACGCACACGTACATAGAGACAGTAATACTGTCACGTGAGAGTAGCTTCTCTTAGTATAGAACGGTGAACTTTCACCTAAATTCAATGGGACATTGCATTTCCTTGAATGTCGTATCTAGTTTTATTCATATATTATTTTCAATCATTTAAATCATTTTAATTCCATCAGGTACTAGGAAAAGGAAGTTTCGGCAAAGTATTACTCGCAGAACTCCGAGGAACAGAATGCGTTTATGCAGTGAAATGTTTAAAAAAGGATGTTGTATTAGAAGACGACGATGTCGAATGTACTCTCATCGAGCGAAAAGTTCTTACACTCGCCACAAGACATCCTTATCTTTGCCATCTCTTTTGCACCTTCCAAACGGACTCTCATCTCTTCTTCGTCATGGAATACCTGAACGGCGGCGACCTTATGTTCCACATCCAGAAATCTGGACGTTTCTCCGAGACTCGTGCTCGATTCTACGCAGCAGAGATCTGGTCTGGTTTAAACTTCCTTCATAAGAAAGGGATTGTTTATAGAGATCTTAAACTCGACAATGTCCTCCTCGATTTCGAAGGACACATACGCATCGCTGATTTCGGAATGTGTAAACTTCAGATCTTCCTTGATAGAACTGCAGACACTTTCTGTGGCACGCCGGACTACATGGCGCCAGAGGTACGAGTTTTAACAATCCAAAGTAATTGAAATAATATTATAAATGAATTAAATAACATGAAATTATTTCTTCCAGATTATTAAAGGTTTGAAATACAACCAAGCAGTGGATTGGTGGTCTTACGGTGTTCTATTATACGAAATGTTAACTGGACAGTCGCCATTCTCTGGATGCGACGAGGATGAACTCTTCTGGAGCATTTGTAACGAGAGACCGTTCATTCCGAGATATTTGAGTCAGGAATCCACGGATATCTTACTCTGCCTTCTAGAAAAAGATTCCGGAAAACGATTGCCTGGCCACGACATAGCCTTGCATCCATTCTTCCAAGTAAGTCAATAACAACAACTAGTATAATAACAAGTGTAATTAAGTTCATAATTAATTGAATGAAATTACAGTCGTTGCCGTGGGATCGTTTGGAAAGAAGACAATTGGAAGCACCATTTAAGCCTGCATTGGATCATACACTCGACACAAGATATTTCGACACAGCTTTTACAACAGAGAGACCACGATTGACGACTGTTCCTGACACAATTCTATCATCAATAGACCAGGGTGTTTTCCGTGGTTTCTCTTACACGAATCCCAACGCCACAGACTGAGCCACTCCAGTGTGCGAAAAAGCCGGCTGGTGAGAAACTCTCAGCTGACAATCCACTATTTCCGATACTTTTTTCGGGGGCTTTTTTTCCCGGATAAACGAACTAGAATTTTGTAATACAGAATGATGTTTCGTTTCGTCGTCCATTTCTTAGTGGATACTATGAACAAGATGAAGTCTGGTCAACCGGAAGAGTCAGTGCGAGGTAAATCTCGTGCGAGCGTCGTAATTACAGACTCTAGCGGGTTATTATAACGCGTGCGAGAGCCTCGAGTTGGGAGAGTGCAACGAGTTATTAATACTTGGGATATGTAGTGCCTTATTATTTTGGCCACGATAGATTCGCCCTGTCTCTCTTCCTCATCGCACACACTTCTCTCTCTCTCTCTCTCTCTCTCTCTCTCTCTCTCTCTCTCTCTCTCTCTCTCTCTCTCTCTCTCTCTCTCTCTCTCTCTCTCTCTCTCTTGGGTTTCCTGTCTCTTTTAACCAGAGGCGAATTTTTTCTTTCATTTATAAGTGATATTTCCGCTACCTCTTTCTTTCAATGTCCTCTTTTTCCACCAAGCAACCCTTCAAGTAAAACGTTCCCTCTACGTTTGTCGCTCTAAGTATATGCGTGTACGGGTATTTTCTCCGTTGCACACACTTGGCCACTGCTCTGCTCTGGCTCGTTCACTGAGTGTGTGCTCTAACTTTAGACCGGCAACGAAATTGGCAGAGAGAGAGAGAGAGAGAGAGAGAGAGCGCGCGCGACATGAAAGTGCCGGCACTTCCTAAAGGTTTAATCGTCCAATGAACGAGTCAAAGTTTAATCCTTAATAATCCTTTCGATATCTTCGGCTTTAAGTCTCGAGTCGAATGAATTACTTGTGTGTGGTTCTATACCGATTGGATCATTGATCGAATCGAACTTCATTCAATTAACACTCGGCGACCACCCACGCCGCAAACCTCCTTTCCCCCCCCCCCCCCCCTCCCCCTCTGAGACTGCGAGTAGTGCAAGAACCACGGCGGTCAGACAAGTGAAGAGACGGCTGGGAAATTCGCTGCGGAGATAAAGAGAAAGAAAGAAAGAGAGTGAGAGAGAGAGGATGAAAGTTGCGGGTGTTTGGTAAATGACTTCGAAGAAACGGAGAGATAGAGATTAAATGGTAGAGCAGGCGTAGTTGGACAAGGAAAGAAGAGAAACTCGTAGGAAGAACTAGCAAAAACATAAGAGGATCGGTCAATGGACTCTGCGAATCCTTCAATATCTCTTCTACGTTCCTCCTCCGCAATTTGTCTCCCACACTCTTCACTCGACGAATGCCTGCACTCATTTTATTAATAAGCGCACGTCCCGATCATTACCTGTATGGTGTTATCCAATGACACAAAAAAAAAGCAACACAGACATACACACGCACACAAAGAAACAGTACTACTACGATTTGCAGTCTGCTACTAGAAACGGGAAGATTTCCAGTATTGCCGATTTAAGTATTTAAGACTAGACACGTGTAAATATTTTCTATAAAACTGGTGTTACGAACTGACGGTGTTCTTTTAATATTCCCTTTTAAATAATGTAATATGATTTCGTAAGAAATAAGAAAGATATGTTATTATATCATTGAAAAGTGTTATAGACAAAAATAAAGAGAGATGAGAAGCGTCGATCATTAAGGTCCGCCTCTCGTCTTAGGCGTCTTAACGGCGTCGAGCCGCGAAAAGCATGGCTTTTAACGAGAAGTGCAGACTTATTCGAACGATCCTCGCAGGGCCGGCTTGCTTCGGTCTTCTTAATGAGTGCGGGTGTCCGCATTGGTTATAAATAGATTTCCGCGTCCGACAGAGGATGCGGCCCTAGCCAGTTATTTTTGAGAAGCGCACCATCGTATATCTTCTCTCTCTCTCTCTCTCTCTTTCTCGTCTGGTGCGTCTTCTGCCTGCAGGAGACTCTCGCAGCGCGCGCCAGTTGCAAGCTCTCCTTCTCTCGGTGAAGAGAGGAGTCTTTCCGTTGAGAGGATCGCACAAAGCCTCCTGTTTACCTCGCGAGCAAAACGAAACTGTGCTTCTCTTATCATACGCTCGATCGATGATCAAAAAGTCTTATCGGTGATCGACCTAACATTCGCACGGCGCAAAACAACATACCAGATGTGTTGATCTTCGTAGTGCATTATTTCGTGATGAAAACACAGTAGGAGTGAAAAAGCTCTCATCGAATAAAAGTACAACATCTTCGAAGACTTATTCCACTGACAACCCGATCTAATTAAATTGGACTTGTCGATAGATAATACGAGTGATTAACATCTCTTTAATAAAGTGAGTCTGATCAGTTATTTGATCAGCCGGTGAATCGAGTTGGAGCGCAACAATCGATCGGTTAAGAGAGAGATCGTCGTGCCGGCTTGGATGTTGTTGCTTGAGAAGGATCCAAGGAGTGCGTCTGCGTCTACGAGTACCACAACCACCAACGAAGATATCGTTTCTTAAAATATCATCATCGAATCCCTCTCTCTCTCTCTCTCTCTCTCTTGCGTACCTCGCTCCCTCTCTTTCTCCATCTCTCTCTCTCTCTCTCTCTCTCTCTCTCTCTGTTACAGTGAGAGAGTTCGCCGCAACGGCGGCGGCGCCTCTTTGTGGAGGCGCGCTATCGCCAGGAAAAATGTAGCTTCTCAAAATAAGCCGGGCTGAGTGCGAGCGAGCGAGAGAGAGAGAGTGAGAGTGAGAGATCGAGTAAGAGCTAAAGTCGATGGAGCACCGCTAATACAATAATAACCAGGACGCCTCTTATTAGCGCGGCCTTCTGCGCGCCGACACTCCAGCCAAGTGTTACAAACGAAACATTATTACCTGCGGAAGAAATCATTTTTTCACCTTCCAATCGGAATAAAAATCGATCTATAATTCCAACGAAATCTTATCAGGGTGTGGCTTGAGATGCCAATCCTCCAAGTAAAGAATTAGATAACATTGGCGACAGCCAAGGAAAGTTGCCAGTCGTTCATCGACAAACTTGTAAGGATGTTCAGCTCGCTAAGATTGGCGACGATGCGTTCGCATAAGAGGAGCGCGCGCCCAGGGAGCGTCGCGACGTCCGCAAGCTCCGATTCTACCCGTGCTGAAGAAATCACTTGTCAGACATATCATCCACATAGTTTCTTGTTATTGGATGAACAAGATATTCTTAGTGCACCTTCCAGTGTGTCTTCGAAAGTAGCGCAAGTTCGACTTGAAAGAGAAGGTGGTAGTCTTGGTGTAACATTACGAGGAGGTGTTTCGAGAGCATTAGTAGTCACAGGAGTGAAATCTGATGGACCAGCTGCTAAAGAAGGAAGAGTTCGACCAGGAGATCGTCTTCTTGCGGTTGATGATACTGAATTACGAGGACTTACCTTGGCGGAAGCTCAAAGAGCTCTTAGAAGAAGTTCCGACGCTCCTATCGCGTCACTTACAATAGAATACGATGTTGCCAACATGGAAGAAGCTAGAGCAGCTACTTCCGGCCCTCTTCTTGTACAACTCGAACGAGGACTTTCAGGTAAAATTTATATACAATAATATATAAAACATAAACATCATAAATTCATAAAAAATGATTGAAATTACAGGAGAATTGGGTTTAACAGTACGTGAAACATCGAACGGCGTTTATATCGAAAGTCTTCGTCCAGCAAGCACAGCAGACAGATGCGGTGCTCTTCAACCAGGAGATAAACTTCTCGCGGTAGATGACACACCCGTTCAAGATGCAGTAACAGCTGCGAAATTACTTAGAAATAACTTCGAAAGTTCTCGAATTGCGAGACTTCAAATCCTTCCAAGACCACCAAGTGCTTCTCAAAGGACTGTCAAGCGACGAGCACAGCCTCAAGCACAGCAAAGTTCCAATCAAACATTACAAATCAAAGAAAGCCTGACAATAATGCTAAGACCCGATCACAAAGGATTTGGAATAGCTTTGAAACCAGCCGAAGACAGACTTGGATATGTTGTTAGTCTATTAGAAGCTGGTGGACCAGCTGAAAGAAGCGGTGTTCTTTTACCCGGAGATAAAGTTGTTGCAATGAACAGAAGAATTCTAAGAGATGTGCAACCCGCGGAAATCAACAGTATGCTCGAAACATCGCAAATGGTATTGGAAATAAATTAGAACCAATTAAAACTTCAATTTATATAATAATTTATTAAATCATTTATATTTAGATCGAGTTTGTAACGGAATACAAAGTTGGGGGTGCAGTTGTACCAAGTTCCGGTGTGTTTACTGTAAGAGTTGCGAGGCCTCACGGTGGTCAACCTGATTTAGGCCTCACTGTTAACGAAGACCTTAGTATTACCGAGGTTCGCAAAGGATCTTTAGCATATAGGTAAATATTCCAGCGAATCATCTTTTCTATATTGAAATATAATCAAAGTATATTTAATGAATCATTAATTCAATAATAGAACAGGTAGTTTAGCGCCTGGAGACAGACTTCTCTCGATAGACGGTCAGAAATTAGATCCAGGAGATCTTCGACAAGCGGCACAACTTCTTCATCGTCCAGGAAGCTCTGTGGTTGCTCTGACTGTTCGAAAACCAGACCCAGCTTGCGAAGCAAGGTACGAAAGATCAGAAAAAGAAGTGAAAAAAAAAAAGGGGGGGATAATAAGGAATATTTTATAGAGAATCAAGTATAAATGGAGATGCGGTTCAACCACAATTTCCTAGTACAATTCTTCGATCAGCCAGAGAGAGTTTGCCAAGTGTTGATAGTGCGGTTGATTCTTGGGGTGAATTAGGAGAGAATAGTGCTGCTGGAGCAGATCTTCTTCGCCTTTGGGAAACAGCATCGGTTGATAGTGGACAATTGGAACTTTCAATGCCATCCTACGCAAGGTAGACTTCCAAAGGAGCTACTAACATTCGACACAGAAACTTTACAATAGGTAATTTCACGGAAATATAATTACAGTCCACAGGAACGCAGTAGTTCAGAATCCAGAGCCCAACAAATCGTACATGTGTCTTTACACAAGGATCCTGTTTACGAGGATTTTGGTTTCTCAGTTTCCGATGGTTTGTACGAACGTGGAGTTTATATAAATCGTCTACGTCCTGGAGGACCTTGCGATGGTGTTCTACGACCTTTCGATAAGATTCTACGAGTAAATGAAGCTAGTACAGAAGATTGCGATTGCTGTTTAGCTGTTCCACTTATCGCTGCAGCTGGTCCTCGTCTTGATTTAACTGTTGCTCGACCTTTGACACCACCGAATCCTTTGAAGACACTTTAGGATTTCTACAAGGATATATGTTCAATTCTCTGGTGACTTCGTTCTCTCTCCTTCAAGGAGAGCTCTCGTATATTTTTGTACACACGTGTATTTTTATTTATAAAAATAAATGTCTAGATTGCTTTTAGCTAGGACACCTTCTCCCGCATACAACCCAATCACGCATCCACGCATACATCATCAGCACACACTCATGCCTGAACGATAGCAGTGATTAACGATGATCATTTCTCGTTCGATTCTCAATGGGAGAATCAATTTCTATCGAAGATAAAGAAGCAGGGAATCAACTGTTCTCGTTATGTTTACAGGACTGAGTGAATTTAAGTTAATTAAGATCTAGTCAATACTAAATAACGCGCGCGTATGAAATACTCGGCTAAAATCTCTCGAAAGAATAGGAATGTTATCAGAAACGCGCCCGCTACTGATACACATATATCGAATCGCCAATTGACCCAGCAATCAGCTGTTCAATGGACAATAAATGTAAGAGAAAGATCGAGAAAGTAATCTCGATAATATCTCACACCTTGCCAGCAGGTTTTCTTCTTCTTTTCTTTTAGCTAAGCGAAATAATTAAACGCGATTCACAAAAATCAAGATCAAATATCATTCTTTCTCTGATAGAGTGTCCGGATTGGCTCGGACATTGTCCAATCTCGTTTTGTGCAGGACTCTCCGAGAAGATATTTGTATACGCGTGTGTATAAATACTTCTATCCTCGTACGAGAACTCATCGCGAGATGCCTGGAACGGTGGCTTAGATGGCTTTGATGAGATACATACGATTCGATCAAAAATGAGATAATTCGCCTAAGGACACAATTCTTCTTTGGACTAGACTGCGAATAATTGTTGCTTCTTATCGGCCCAACCATTTACCATAAAGGAATTAGTAACATTTCCATTACGATTACCATCATAATATTTCGGTAATACTGTTTCACGTTCTTTCTCTTTTCGTTGATCGAACTTTGCTTTGTTATAGCAAAGAACACCTAAGATTGCCATTGTCATACCGAAGATATTCACCCAAGTGACTGGATTCCCCAAAACGAAAAGAGTCACAGCTATTACGAAGATTCTCTTACTGGCACTTGCTACCGCGTAAGTCAATGGTGTTACGATCGATAATACGGAGAACGCGATAATATTTTGCAACCAATTTAACACTCCATCGAGAAAGAGAAGACTTATAATTCGGTAATTCCAATCAACTGGTGGATTCTGCGAATCAGGATCGTGTAATAATCTTCTTAAATCGTAGACCAACCAGATTGGAAGGAACATAAACAAAGCCAGACGACCAAGGACAAGTAAAAGTCGTAAATGATGTATTCCAGTATCGTGTAATACCTGTAAAGAAGTTTTTACGATCGATTGAATATTCTTACATCTTTTCGCAAGGTAATTTCAAATCCTTACCTTTTTCGAATAAATATTCTGCAAGGAAAATGCCATTGTCGATGCTAAAGCGCTGAGTAATCCAGTCATGTTGAAACTAAGCTCGGTTAAAGTTGCAATCGCAACACCACCGACAATCGGTACCAAACTAAGATAGACATTCCAGGTCTGCTTTTCCCTCAGGATGATTCTCGATAGAAAGACAGTGAAGAGCGGCATTGTAGCCTTCACTGGGACAGAGCCAAAATTCAGTTAATATCTGGGAGCTTAAAAATAAAAGCATTTCTTATGCAATTCATCTTCCCTCTAAACTCTTGAAAATTCTCAACTATTTGTCATTTATAATATTATAATACTAAATCATGAAATCCTTTAATGTTCATATCGAATTAAAAAGATCACAATGTAAACTAATTTCAAGACCATGCGGAGACGCACATATGGACGCGGACGCGCGTGTGCGTCTCGAAGGTCGACGCGGTTTTTATTATCGTCGAGAATGAAGCCAGACATTGGCGCTTGAGATTGGCCGGGTAGACACGTGACAGTGTGTGTCAAACAGTGAAAGGGAAAAGAAAGAACGAGCTATGTCACACCATACCAGTGTGAGCGTAGGAGACAGGCACTTTCCAGATGCTGACGTGGCTGAAGACATTCGCGAGGAATTTCCCAAGTGCCAATGGAACGATTAATTTCATATAATAACTCCATGGAATGGAATTACATTTGCGTACACCCCACAGATTAAAAAATGGCCCGGAATAGAGTGTGATCGATGTTAATTGTACCATCGTCACACTTATCGGAAATGGGAATTCCGAGAGGACCATCTTTCCTACAACGTTACTGCTACTAGAAATCCCATACCACATCAAACACAGAAATAACACCGTCAACACTTCCCGATTGTTGCGACGGTCCTCCATTCTGTTAGAATCTTTCCCCTTTCTTTTTCCTGTGTGTGTTTTTTTTGTTTTTTTTTTCCTTTAGCTACTCCATACGTTTAGGAAAGATTGGTCTTCGTCTATCCTTCGAATCCGTTGGCACTGTGTGCCGTTCTCCGACTGGCCCTTTCTCTGGACACAACGTACTGACTTACTGATTCCTACTGACTCGACTCTCACTCCCACCTTCATCGAGCTTCCATATATATATATATATATATATATAGTTTACGAGATTCCCACTTTTACTCAAAGGAAGTCCACCTATTTTTAATACTTCCTTTTAACACTAGTCGCTTTTCTATTCCATGAAAATAGATATGTTTCCCATGAATTTCCCTACGAAGTTCTGTTTTATTACGAACTATAATAACACTAGTGGGAAAGTTTCCAACATCTCCCGCTAGGATACAAAGTCTTTTGCATTTAGATCGCGCATCTAGAAAGTTTAATTGTGTACCAAAACGTAATTGAGATTGGTAATAAGAAAGAAGTGGATCGAATAATAGTTTATATAAAGGATTGGTTGAAAGTGGTTCGCGAAGTTGTATGTGTCGCGGAGATCGATCATCGAACGCTGTCAGTGACCTGAAAAAAGTAATCATATCGCGATGGTTTGAGAACCAAGCCCATCAAATCGATCATCGATCAATTCGTACGTGTCTAATAAAGCTTCCCTCATATTTTCGAGACCTAGAAAAAGCTTTCATGGACGATCCAATAATAAATAATGTGTGATCAAAGGTTATAGGGTTTATCGACCCCAATCAATTCGTCATTTAGACAATAAACCATCGTATAAAAAATGGACGAGACATTAGCGCCACCTAGAAAGCGTAGACGAGTGGGAAATTTAAACGCGTCAGAAATACAGGATGAATTTAAAACATCGAATATGTTATTATTACGACAAGAAAATGATGCGAAAGTTCGAAAGGTTTATGTAAATAATAAACCAAGAAATAATGCTTTTCAAATTGATGAATCAATTGTTGGAAAAGAGACAGCAATTTTAATGGATCCTTCGACGAATATTCAGAATGAACGAAAGATGCATAGAATTAAATTAAGATCTCAGGATGGCAAAGATTTGGGACACGTGAATTTATTTATGCAACCTGAACAAGCCAAATCACTCAATGGCAGAACTATTAAATTAGCAAAGCTAAAGATGATCAATGAACTTAAAGATAATCTTGTTACTGCTAAAGTTCCCGAAGAAGGAATTATTAATTATCAATTAGCACCGACAAGAAAGAAGGAAATCCCATCGAATCTTATTGTTATTCCTGCGAAAGAAACACAAAAGAAAATTAAATACATTCAAAAAGATATTACTTTTCAAACAAAGGAGAATACATCAACGCAGGTAAAATTGAATGAACAAACTGGGACAGGAAAAAATCAAATTATCATTGTTAATAAACAACTTCAAAAATACAAAGATAATACTCCTATTCAAATTACTTCGAAAACAATAATTCCACCAAAAAAACGAGAAGTAATTGTTGTAGGAAATAAAATCGCTGGAGGAATGAAACAGGAAATAAAAATCAAGAGTGAATTCTTGATAGATCTCAGACAAAATTCCACTGACGAGAATAGTAACGATATGTTAAATAAAACAGAAGAGAAGAATCAACAATCGAAAGTAATAAGAATAATGAATCATTCGGTGAAAGGTTTGGCTGATGAGAATCCTGTTTTAGCGAGCTTTTTAAAGAATCCTACAAATTCCACGTGTGAAGAAAACATTATTAGAGAAACAGACATTAATACAACAAAGAAAGAAAGTTTGTCTGTAATAGAAAAAGCGATGAATAGTATATCAGACATAAATCTCCGTGAAAAAGCTTTAAAAGCATTAGCAGAATGCGGTTTAAGAGTAACAAGAAAGCTACCGATTATTCCTGAAGATCCAACAAGAATACTTTGCGAGACACAAGCGCAAACGGAAGTCTTTGGATTATTGGACGAAGATTGTTTTATAATAGCGGATGAGAAATCAGTGGATTTAAAACGAATTCCACAAAGAATAGAAAAGATAACGAAACGAAATATTGATGCTTCCGTACAAGTAGAATCGAATAATTTCGAATCTAGCATTCCAATAGCAGATATTCCTATTCTATCTCTTCCCGAAACATCGCAATTAAACGATGGCATAGATATTATCAGTTTCTTCAATAGTTTGTCTTCGGAGAACGTTGAAGTCTCGAAAGTAAAGAATATTCTTTCTAAACAGGATCAAAGAATCACCGAAACATTAGCCGCACAATTACGCAGGGATTACGATTCTATTAAAATGTACGGCGACGATGGAATGCTGGGAATTCATCGAGCTGTTATAGATAATAATCCAGCGGAAGTTCGTAGGCTTCTTTTAATATTGAAAGCATGTCAGGAAGATGCGAATGTAGAAACAGCTAATGGAATGGTATGTTAAATTCATTATAATCATTATGTTTCATCATATAAATTTCTTAATTATTTTACAGACATGTTTGGAATTAGCAATTTCTTCGGAAGCATCACCAGAAATTGTATCAGCTCTTTTAAAAGCTGGAGCATCTCCGCTCAGTCCACGTTTGGTTCATGATTCGCCAATTATATTGGCGAGTAAACAATCATCTCGTCATTTAAAAGAATTGATCACATATGTGAAGGATCCGTTTTTATTAAATTTGACTGGTCCGGAAGGTTTGTATTTCGTAATACTTTGTGTTATAAATAAAGAAATATGTTGGTGTTTATTTATTATTTATGAAATGATTTTAACAGGGTTTAGTGCGCTTCATTATTGTGCAATGTTGGGTAATCTCGATGGAATAAAACTCCTTTTGGATGCTGGAGCTAATGTAAATATGAGAGACAGCAGATCAGGTCGCACAGCTCTTTTCCATGCAGTGGAGAATAATCATGTGAAGATTTCTGCATTGTTATATGAAAAAGGAGCAACAGTAACAACACCAAACTTTTCTGGACAAACTGTGCTTTCTTTACTTCAAGAAACTTCGAATTCAAGGTTAAAGAAGACATTCAGTCAAGTGATTAATCTTAATCAACGTTCCTAACATTTATTAATTCACTTTCTATGTTGTTTTGTTATTCAGAAGTCTTTATTATCTTTGTAAGTCGAGCATAATACTTTTATACGTGTATTTCGTAGTATGTGAATAGTATAAATAACTTATATATAAGAAGAAACAAGTCTTGACATTTATTTTCCAATAATCCCATTCAAATTTCCCGCCACGAACAACACCTTAGACTAGTGCTGCCACCTACCGCCAGTCTCAACGTTTTCGCTGGTTAATTCAAATTTCCCGCCACGCGCAATATCATAGACTGGTGCTGCCATCTACAGTCAGTCCGGTTGTCTAAACGCTGCACTAAGAGCAATATCATAGGCTAGTGCTGCCACCTAGCGTCAGTCTCAACGTTTTCGCTGGTTAATTCAAATTTCCCGCCACTGGCGATATCTTAGACTGGTGCTGCCATCTACAGTCAGTCCGGTTGTCTAAACGCTGCACTAAGAGCAATATCATAGGCTAGTGCTGCCACCTAGCGTCAGTCTCAACGTTTTCGCTGGTTAATTCAAATTTCCCGCCACTGGCGATATCTTAGACTGGTGCTGCCATCTACAGTCAGTCCGGTTGTCTAAACGCTGCACTAACAGCAATATCATAGGCTAGTGCTGCCACCTAGCGTCAGTCTCAACGTTTTCGCTGGTTAATTCAAATTTCCCGCCACTGGCGATATCTTAGACTGGTGCTGCCATCTACAGTCAGTCCGGTTGTCTAAACGCTGCACTAAGAGCAATATCATAGGCTAGTGCTGCCACCTAGCGTCAGTCTCAACGTTTTCGCTGGTTAATTCAAATTTCCCGCCACGTGCAATATCATAGACTGGTGCTGCCATCTACAGTCAGTCCGGTTGTTTAAACGCTGTACTAAGAGCAATATCATAGGCTAGTGCTGCCACCTAGCGTCAGTCTCAACGTTTTCGTTGGTTAATTCAAAATTCCCGCCACGCGCAATATCATAGACAAGTGCAGCCACCTACCGTCAGTCTCTTTCATCGATTCTCTGCCAACTTCAGACCGTGCCTACCCTAAAAATCCCTAGTAATACAGGCTTCTCATTGGCCAGCGCTATTCCTACTCGATAAACTCCTAGAACCGACCGCCACGTGTCTCTGTCCTCACACGCAATGTGAGTGAACCCTCTTATTAAAGGTCCAGCGATGATTTCCAGGCACGGCTAGACAGAGAGAGAGTGTGTGTGTGTGTGTTCGATCGGGGAAATGTGTCTTCCGTCAGGTTCTCGCGCGATCTCGCGCACTGCTTTAACAAGAAGGTGGCATTAAAGGCTGAATCCGCGAAGAAAGTGGATCGGCCGATTATCCACGGCGAGAGTATCATCTAACTTTTGGCGAGGACGATCGCCAAGGAATCAGCTTACACTGAGAACGAGCGAGAGCGAGAGAAAGAGAGAGAGAGCCCTAACTAAAGAGAGAAAGAGAGCGAGAGAGAGAGAGAAAGAGAGAAGAAGCTGTGGGAAGTTTTCGATGCTGTTGGTGCCGGAGTTCGCTCGTTCTCATTGATCGTATTTATAGTGTGTCCGCGTTCGTCTGCGCCGCCCGGAAGATGCACCTGTCGACCGGCTGACACAGCACTCCCGCACCGTAAGTGCTTCGTGCCAGGAAGCGCCTCCACCCGAGAGCCTCTATCCTTGCCTGTCTCTACCTACTCCTCCGATGTAAGAAAGAGAAAGAAAGAAAGAGAGTGGGAGAGAGAAAGAGTGAGAATGAAAGAAGTTTCCTGGGGGGGGGGGAGTGGGAAGGAAGCACCGTCATCGTCATCGTCCTGCATCAGCATCGCTCTCCTATTTTGCATGGGGACTCTCTTCCCGTCGCCCTCTTCGTTCGCCGTCTCGTCCCTTCTTTTACTCTCTCAATTCTCCGATCCGCAGCACATACCACCTCTCTCTCTCTCGCTCTCACTCGCACCTGCGTGTGGGTGTGCGGGCCTACGCGAGAAAGAACCAACTAAGAGAGCGAGAGAGAGAGAGAGGAGCTCGACGTGTCTCGGAAGAACAACCTTGTCGCTACCTCGCTCTTCCTCCAAACGCTTATCCAAGAATATTTTGTACGCTTTGATTATACTCTATCGAAGCATCGTTAGAAAAGAAAGAGACTTTTCTTCTTTTATTATAATTGTATTATGTTGTCTTACTTGTTCCGTTCCGTGCGACATGAACGACAGACGACAGATACACACAGACACACACATAGAGAGAGACCACGGAGCCGGAGAGAGAAGAAGGAAACGAAAAGGGCAGATTTAGATTTGTCGCCGGCGCGCTGCCACTTCCAAGCACGTTTTATTCTTAGCGTGAAAAGCAAGAGCGCCGCGACGCCTCCTGACTTTCTTTCGACTCTCCTCGGCATTTGTAAGCACCTGGACAGTAGGCGCGCCGGCGACCCACTCTCTTTTTCTCTCTCTTTCTCTCTCTCTCTCTCTCTCCCTGTCTTTATAAATATATATTTCATCTTAAGAAATATTTATTATTACATCGCATTCCTAGCGCGATGTTTTGAGAGTTTAAAGGATTCCTGAAAGTTCCTGTTATTCCTGGAAAGAAATCTCTGTCGAAGTTCCGAGTCCTTTGAATTCTCCGTGCAATAATGCGCTTCTTCATCGTGTATTACGATGTTTCTACATCGAGTCTGTGAAAAACTAGTATTAATTGCATGTTTAATTAATTAAAAGCGTAAGTAAAACTAGCTTTATCATCATTGCATAATCAGTCATTGTCCACTTAGCTATCATCCGATTATCCGGAGAGAGATTTAAGCACGGATGGCCAATAAGATCAGAGCTGTCCATTGAAATACATCTTCAGCTGGGGGAAAAAAAAAAACAAAAAAAAACAGCACACAGAGAAACAGCCACCGGGAATCATCTTTGGGATACATAGTGGCTGTGGTACTAATATGGGCCGAGGTTTCCAATAAGATCTCTCGTCTCTCTCTCGTCAGTGATATGTCCGTCTGTCCTTTAGTGTGGTGGTTTGTCCTCGTCCTCGTGATAAAAGGGATACTCGGCTCCAGCGAGGTGGTTTCACTGGCTCGATTAAAGGGGTGCAGGAATCACCGATAAGGAGACCCCGTTCCCAGGCTTTAACATTTACTTGAAAAAGAGAGACAGTTCTTAAAAGAGAGAATAGTTCGGGGCCCGAAAGAAAGAAAGAAATGGAGTCTGCGATCGCTGGACGCCGGAGGACTGCCACTAGGCATTCTGCCGAAGACCAGGCCCTCGATCAAATAGCCAAGGAGGTATGGCCCCGATTAATCTTCCAACCTCTCTCTTTCTCTCTCTCTTCAGTTACCAGTATATTATATTTCCTAGGAGCGTTTAAGCTTCGTTTGTAATTAATAGAGGAGTACCGGTATTGGGGGCCGGTACTGACATTAGTCTAATCACGTAGATCTGTCCTTTGGTAAATGGAGCACAATTGATAATTCTCGTATCTAGAAGGTTGGCCTTGCTATTTTCCTGCTCACTCTTTCTCTCTCTCGCTGTGTGTGTGTGTGTGTGTGTGTGTGTGTGTCTCCCTCTTCAAAGCTTTGTGGTAGGAGAATCATAACTTTCCTGATAACAATTAGATTAGCAAAAGATTAGCAACTGTGTTTCGCAACTTTTCGAGAGAGTGATTATACCTGCTTTGCTTTCGTGTCCGGTGATTAATGATTAATCGTTAACGATCCGGCGATCGCTTGGGGAGCCAGTAAGTGTTCAGTCGTGTCTCACTCGCTTTATCATTAATATCGCTCGTTTGACTCGGCTTGTTTTTTTCAGTCCTATGGAAGTATGTTTTTTTTTCTGCCAGTTGTGTATTATTGATTAATTAATTGTATGATAGAAGCGTTTTGTGTTTAATGGATTGATTTTACCTGGGTGCTTGCAGGCGGAAGCTAGATTAGCAGCTAGGAGACAAGCCAGAGCCGAAGCCAGGGAAATACGGATGCGCGAAATCGAAAGGCAACAGAAGGAGGCTGAGGAGAATGCAGACAGAGTTTACGATATGTGCACAGGTAAAAAATCTTAATAATAGTTATATGAAATATCGTAGAATATTTATGTTTATAATATACTCACATTCCAGCAGATGTAAATCGAACGATGAGGGTGACACCGGATTCCGTGCGCACGTCGCGTCTCCTCACAAATTCCAATAACTTCCAATCGAGTCGACGGTCCTCCGAAGACTCGCTGGAAGATGCTGGATTGAGCAGAGATCTCAGGGTAATTATTCAATCATTTCACCATTATAAAAAGAAGAAATATAAATATTTCATTCGAATTCTATTTCAGTTAGAACTCAAGGAATTCGAAGAGAAATTCCGTAAGGCAATGATAGCGAATGCCCAGCTCGACAATGAGAAATCCTCCTACGCTTACCAGGTGGATCTCCTGAAAGATAAACTAGAAGAACTAGAAGAGACTGCCGCGCAATTACGTCGAGAACTTCGTGATAAAAATCGTGAAGCTGAACAATTGAAGCGAGTCAGTCAAAGATTGAAAGAAGACTTAGATCTATGCAGAGCACAACTATTAGAACGAGATACGCTTATACAAGTATTTATAAAATTCAGTCGATTTCATTTCAGTCGTCAATTGATTCATTTCATCATTGGAAATGTATTTTCTATTCGTAGGAAAATGGTTTAGTTATTATTGATGATGAAGAGAGCGACAACGAAGAGAACGCTGTCGAGAATGGTCCACGTCCGAGAAGGAGAGTACTAGTCAGTACCGAAGCAGCGGAATTATTAGAAACAGCTGGAAAAGGATCGTTAGGTATAAAAAGAATGATTTAAATAATGTTAATTCTATCAATAATATGATTCATTAATCATTATCTGTCAGATGTCCGGCTGAGAAAGTTTGCTTCTGAAAAGAAAGAGTTGCAAGATGAAATACGGCATTTACGATTGGAACTTGAAGAGACCCGAAATCGTATTAGGTCTGAGAGATCACCTGGTTCAGTATTAGGTTAATATTAAATACAATATAAATATTCTTTGACAATAAATATCTTTCGTCAATATAATTTTAATTGTTTCTAAACAGGCTGTCTCTCAGATTCCGAGGACGTACAACGGGAAGCAAATAAATTACTGGCAGATTATAAATTCAAGCTGCAGAAAGCAGAACAGGATATGTCGACTTTACAAGCGACAGTAGCAAGGCTTGAAAGCCAAGTGATACGTTACAAGTCAGCGGCAGAAGCCTCCGAGAAAGCGGAGGATGAGCTCAAAGTTGAGAAGAGAAAATTGCAAAGAGAAGTAAATACTTTTGAACTTTGTATTAATAAAAATAATTCGAAAGATTCCAAAAAGAAACATACACAAATAAATTTCCAGGTGAGAGAAACGCAAGGTCGAGTGGAAGAATTGGAGACAGCGAATTCCCATTTACAAAGGCGATTGGATAAATTGAAGAATGCAAAATCCGCCCTTCTCAAAGAACTCTGACGAGATAATATCTCAGAGGCCGTACCATGAGTCCGGCATTTCTCAATTGATTTACTTAACCCAGAGAGACTCAAAGGACCTCATCTTCGTCGAAGTGCCAGAGAGTGTCCTTAAAATATTCTTCAGTCGATTATCCTTTCTCGACAGAAGATACAAAACACACTAACTACCACTCACTTCCTGCATTTCCCTTTTTTTTTTATATCCTCTCATTTTCCGAGAGGATTGATAACACAAACACACTAAGAGCCGAAAAAAGAATCCTTGATTTACAAAGGAAAGCAATTAAATAGGAGATGAATGATAACTCTCTCGGAAATCATAGAGAGTTGATATTTGTACATTTGTTTCTTTCTTGCAACGCCACGAGAAAATACCGTGTCTTTACTGAACCAAGAAAGATCGCTCTAGCGTTTCGATTCATTTTTTATAAAAACGACCGCGTGCGCGTTCGAAATGAGAGAAAGAGAGAGAAAGAGAATAGAAGTTATTTATACATATTCCACGCGATGGGAAAAAAGCGAGAGAGATAGTTAGGAAGTACTACGATGCCTAAAACCGAGTCATGTTTGATAAACCGTGTTTTTATTACCTACAAATAGCCATACGATTCTCGTCAATAATGGGAACACCATAGAGGAATGAATGAACAACTAGACGCGACTGAAAGACGTACACTGAAGCTCGCCGGTTTTACGTGTGTCGATTATTAGCATTTTTTTATAAACAATACGTACACGTGCGCGACATAGACACATCACACACACACACACACACACACACACACACACACACACATACACACACGGGACAGATAGAAATACAGATACGCGCGTTCGCAAGGGATGGTCACCGAGAACTGACTTTTTATTCCTCGACGACTGATGATGTTACGTAAGAAACGAAAGTAGATGTATCATAGCGTGGTCTTTGTACATTCAAAATAAATTAAACTATGTTGTTGAAGCTAAAAAAAACGAAAGGGAATTTCATTTGGTATCATTGGAGTTTCAAAGTATAAAATGTTTATTGATCTAAGTGCGTCCTTACAAGTAATCTGGAAAGGGATTCGACCCTTATACTTCTGCCCATTCCTTCTTAATATCTTTTCTCTATCATCGTAATATATCCACTAACTACCGCGATTCTTCTTGGTAAGTGGTGTTAATGATCAATAACTATAGAACTAAGTTAAGAAAACGAAATGTCATCGTAACAATTCTCTATAGAACTAAGTTAAGTCAACTTAATTTAGTTTTATAGCCATTGGGCGGGTTAAGTGGAGTCGAACTTATCTCTAAGAAATGTACGTTCTATCCAAAACGAGGAAGAATTTAATAAAAAGTCCTCGTATTTGGATATGTTAGTGATACAAAATAATCTTGCTTTTCCAAGACCTTTATGCGTAGAATGTTTTATGATCGCAAAGAATTATAACTAAGGCACGTTTTTGCACTTCAATTTACTCGCCCACGCAGGACTTTTAGGACTCGTTGGAGGTCGCGCAGATTTAAGGATCTGCAAAGGTCTGTAAAGTGGCATTGGTCTTGCTTTTACTTCAGCTTTCTTTCGTAATTCTGCACGCTCCAATTTCTCCTTTGCAATTCTTGCTTTCTCTTCTTCTTGTTTCTTCATCTCTTGTTCGACTTCTTTTTGTTTCAGTTGTTCGTCGAATGCTTGTCTATCTTTCGCTCTTTTATCTGTGTTTAACTCCATTGCGGTTTTTCCTTTTAATGAATGACTTTCAAGGATTCTTGGTTTATGATTGTTGCTTATTGATTTATTACAAAGTAAATCCTTTGTCTCTGACTTGTCTTCTTTTAAAGCATCGGGAATGATGATAGGAATGATATTAGGTTGTTGATTCTCTTGATCGATTGGTTGAATCAATGATTTCTTTGTTCGATCGACACTTTTGTCTCTGATTCTTGAATTATCTTTCGAGTATCCATGAACTGCTACAGGTTTAAACGTTGGCACAGGATTAGCATGGAAATGACGAGGCTTCTGTCGCTCTTCCAGGATTTGTTTCACCTGTTGCTCCTTTTTCTTTGCCAAACCTTTGTCTCTTTCTTCGAAACTAAATGGACATGGAACAACATTCTTCTTTTGCGAGTGTTCTTTCGGTGCTGAAGTCGCTTTTGAAAACTTCGGAACTGGTCTCGCATGGAATTCTGATTTCCCTTTAATCGATTCTTGATTCTGTAATGTCTTCATCTTCTGCTCTCTTTTCTCCAAATATTCCTTCGTTCGAGCCTCGAAAGCAAATGGTACCGTTCGAGTAACTCTCGAGTGACTGCTCGTGGAACTCGTGGTTGCTATCGAAGAAGAACTCACTTTGTGTTCCTCTTTTTCCATTGGTTTACTTGGACTTAACAGTGGACCTGTTGTGTGTCTTGTTTGCTTGAGTTGAATCGGACGAAGTTTATCTGGTACAGTTGGAGTTTTCTCTGGGATTATACTCAAAGTGTTGGTGTCTGTTTTAGTAAGAGCAGTGGAAGTTATGGGTTTGTGATCTTCTTTTTTAATTGGTGCTTGTTTCGCATTCATTAAAGGCATTAGTGTTCTTCTGTAAGTCTTTGGTTGTGTTAAATTGAACTCTTCTGTAATTGTGTTTGGTTTCCTTTCGACTTTCTTGAGTGGAACAGGTGCTTTTAGAATATTTGCTGGTACAGGATTTGCTTTGATTTGATGTTTCTTCATTTCTTCTAATTCTTGTTGTTCCCTTTGTTCTTTTGTTAGAACACCAGCATTCTTCATTCGTTGTTTACATCTCTGATTACATCGGAGTGCCGGAGAAATTGGACAAGTTAACTTTAAAGGTGCTCTTTTTAATTTAGTTAGCGCAGCAGGTTTTAAAGCTTTCGAACATACAGTTCGGAATCTTTCGGGTGTACCCGAATGGAATTTCGAGACTGCTTCTGCTAAACTAACAAATTGATTCGATCGACGACGACCTTTAATAATACTTCCTCGTCGATATTGCGAAGTTAAAACTCTGGGACCATTCTTTCCCAATGAAAAACGTTTCGATCTAAAATTATTCGATTCTCGACGTCGAATTATTTTATAAGACAATCTTTTATTAATCGCTTGACTTGGAATTTCTTTGGGCGATTGAGTCGTCCCAAAAGAAATCCCTTTCGGTAATGTAACATTTCCATCCTCGCTTTTTACATCTTTCTTCTCTTTTAAATACTTGGATGGAAAATCACCGCAAATAGTACTATTAATACTTTTCTTTACCAATGATTTCTGCCTCGTCGAACTACTCAATGTTGGTTTTCTAGTCTTCGCGCATATTTGTAAGTTCTTCATCGCTTCTGGTAAATCTCCGATGGTAGAAACATTAGTTTCCGATGGTTCTTCGTCCAATGGGACATAAAAAGCTACTTTAGCAGGTGTTCCGATTGTTTCTCCTGATTCGTTCATAGATTTAGTATCTTCTTCCAAAGAATCCATGGATAATTCTGATTTCTTGATTTGTGGAACTTGGTATTTGCTGCTCTTGAGAATAATCTGCGGTTCGTGTTCTTCGTGTTCTCTTTCGAAATAGCTGTCCGAATGCATCTGCGGACTGCACGTGAAATCCGTCCATTGCGGAGCGCACCAATTGTCCATCATCTTGGACTGCTGTTGCGTACGCTGTTCTAGATGTACAAATAAGTAACGTATTAATTAAAACAATAATTATTAATAATATTCACCTAAATCGACATAAATCGTAAAAAAGATTGAAATTACTTACACTGCGAGTCAATCTTGCATCAAACTGTCAAAGATTTGGCTTTGGAAATCGATCGATAAATAATCACACACATACGAAAATATATACAAGGATAATTGGTGTTTGGAAGGTAAACACAAGACAGATGTGAAATTGTGTTCGATGTATCGTAAACAAACAAGGGATTATTAAAAAGTATGAGATCTCGATGATTTATTATGAATTTGTAGACGAAATATATAAGAAAGAAATGATTAAGTATTCGAAGGACGTTCGATCGAAAAAAGAGTAATCAATGCGATGAATGATTGACAATAGTTCGACAACTTACCAATTCTGGCTTCTTGTTTTCGTTCACGTTGATCCTGATGATTAACTCGCGTGGAAAACGATCGTCAAGCATCTAATACTTCCGCTCATACGTTCTCTTCGATATTCCTGTAGGATTCACTGGGAATTCTTCCGATTGCTCTGCCGCAGCACAGAGAAACGAACGTACGAACGACTAACGTACAACACCAAACGCGTTTGAGTTTGAATTCCAAGAGGACGCATCGCATTGGTCACTGCGCAGCCAATGAAATGCGTTGGTTGAAATTACCCAACTGAATTTTCTTCTTTTTAGAATTATTTTGTTGGCAACACTGAATTCGATTTGAATTTATTTAAATAGGAATTAATGGGAAATAAGAAGAGTTTCGTAGTAAACAATTCATACTGTTTTATTATAATACATCAACATTAGTGCACAAAGTTTAAAAATATAATAAAATTATCGAAATAGTCTTGTATTTTTAGATTGTCGCATTCCTCTTAGAATTATTGTACATTTATAAATCAATTATAAAAAATAGTATAAAATCTAAAGTGAACTTGTAACGCTCTTCCAGGAAAAGCCATGGGAGCCTTCTTTTAATTTTATAATACGTTTCTGCCCAACAATTTCAAAGAGTTTTTGGAAAGGCGTGTATTGAACAATACTATCTTTATCCGCAACGACAATTAATTTATATTTCGCTCTTGTTATCGCCACAGTCAATCTTCTATGATCTTCTAATATCTCCGAGTCCTAAAAAGCAATACAATCATTAATAAAATTATTTCAACAAATGAATTATAAAATATCTCAAAATTATACCCTCTTTTTTTCTTGTTTCAAATCAATTTTATCCGGCGGCGGTTGTTTCTCAAAGCTTCTTGCGCAGCTGTAGAAGATGATATCTTTGTCTCGTCCTTGATATTGATCGACTGTATTCACTTCGATATTAGAATGCAAGATCTTCTTAAGAAGTAAAACTTGCAATCTGTAAGGAGCAATTACTCCAATTTTCTCTGGTTCCACAGACATCTGTATTAGAAATAAATGCATTAATTAATACAATCAATAAAATATGAAATAATTAAATAACTAACTTCGATGAGTGTTTCACAGAGTTGAAGGATAACAGCTGCTTCCCAGATATTCGAATACATCTTTTGATCCTGCGAATATTTCTCAACAAAGCTTTCAGTTCTTCTTAAACCACATGTGCAACCAGTGTCTAAAACAATTACAGCTTCTTCCAAAGTGTTCGAAAGAACCTTTTGTTGCCAGATTTCAGATTCCAAAAGATTTCCTTCATCATTGACAGTGAAAGTAGACGAATTGATATTTTCATTCGCAGCAGAAAGTTTATCACAATATGTTAACTTATTAGCTAAATACATAATTGATTGATTCATTCTGTATTGCTTGCCGAGCAACATTGTGTTGCCATCTCGATCGAGTCTTTCGAACAGTGTTTCATCTGCACCTAATTTTCTGTAGAAATAATTTAAATGGATAAATAAATATTTAAAGTATTAATTAACGTTTATAATTACCTGGCAGTTGCACTTCTTATAACAGGTGGTAACTGGTCAGGATCACCTGCCAGGATGAACACTTTGGCATTAAACAAAGGCCTTAAAATGGTTGGTTGCATAACTTGTGCGCTTTCATCGATAATACAATAATCGAAGATTCTTTTACCAAGTAAAGCATGATGCGCTCCGTAACAAGTTACTCCGACTATGTTCTAATACAAAATAGAATTAGATTTTATTTAAATTAGGATCTCGAATTGAACTTACTTTATTTTTATAGACTTCTTCTAAACTTTCTGGTGTTGTGCATTTAGAAGTGACGTATGCTTCGCTGTACAATTTGAGAGAAGGATGAATCGAAATACTAGAACCGAGTCTTAAGAAACTTGCTTCTTTCTCAACTAGTTTTAATAGAATATTATCGACAGCACTATTTGTATGAGCAGTAATTAAAATAGAATGTCCGAGTTGATTAAGTGCTAGAATTAAAGCAACTAAAGTCTGAGTTTTCCCTGTGCCAGGCATTCCTTTGATTAACATGTATTCTTTAGCTGTGAGTGCTTTTAAAATAGCTCTTGTTTGATCTTCGTTTAAACCCTGCAAGAATTTCGCTATTCTACGCACTTTTCCTTTGTCTATTCCTTTCTCGAATGTCGCTGGTTTCCTGGAAGTAAGAATCATGTAAGAATTTGTTAAATGGATGATTGATTATCCTGTAAAAGTTATACAAACTTGTCTATGACGATTCGACGAAGTCTTTCGCATGTTTCATCGTCGTTTAGAAGTCCTGCAAGATTCGCGTAATTCGACATATTAATATTCGAATAAAAATGTTTGTCGATATGAAAAACACTCTCTGAAAATGTTGAAAGATCCCTGAAAAGATACTTGTATTTAATATTAGTAATAATTAGGAATTAATAAGATTGAAGATATAATTTAAAATACCTATCCAAGAGTAATTCAATCGCATGATTCTTTAATTGAACAATATGACCCGCTGCTATATTCGTTCGAGTATCAGTGCTAATTATTACGTATTCATCTTCTGCGAAATTAGCAATTGTTTCCGAAGAAAAGTCTCCAAACGCTGGATCATTAAGACGGAAATTATGAAGGAATCTAGATTCTTGTTGAATAGTATTCTGAAGTTTAAGATTCGCAATACAAGTTCCTCTTTTCTCTCGTTTCTCAGGTTTCAAAGTCCATAAATCCTTTGTTCTATTTTCCGCAGATTGTGCTTGTTCTTCTAATTCTAACAATCCGACCCATTTCACAACGTAATCAATGTGAGCTGAGTCTAACTTCTCTAAGACTGTTTTACTAACTTCGATTAAAGTTTCAGGGATCTTTTTCCCCTCATCTTTTGACATGTAAGTGCAACAAAGAGTATTGTACAAACATCTGCCACAGAAATTATGACTAATTGGTTCTGGCAATTCCAATAATGGTAAATCTGTTGGTTTTTCGATCTCTAAGATTTTCTCGAGCGATCTTGGTGAGAAATAATTCGCTAGAGTGTTTCTTAATATAATTAAATCGCGTCTGTCTGAATGCTTGCTTTTTATCTCTTGCATGCTATTATTTCTGAATAAAAAAAGGGGATTATATTAATTTCTGTGATAGATTTAGGATTTTTTGATACTTTAATTTGATTGTTTTGTATACCTGATGTATAAAAGTAGACCTGTATCAACTTCCTGTCCAGTTAAAGCCATCATCATGATATAAAGTATAATTTGACCTTTGTGTTCAAAGGAATAAGAAGTTTTGCCAGTTTTCAATTCAAGCGGCATAATTCTTTTCCTTGAATGAATGGTTACTTCAGCTGTTACATCTATTTTACCTTTTAATCCTAATTTAGGCAGCCAAATGTTCTCTTCGATGTCTCTGATCTTCGAAATCTGACCTTTAAAATTCGTTTGTACAGAATCTATATCTTTACGAATTTTTCCTTTCATATAATGTTGTAGGAAATCGAAGATTAATGGAACAAAGTTCCTAATTTCTTCACGACACTTCTTCCAAGTCATATCGCAAGCATAAAGGGAAGCTGCAGTGTCTCGCGATTTCATAATCTCTTCTGCGATATCGTAAATATCCTTCTGACTAGTTATTTCACGACAGAGTGCCTGGAAATGAATTCTATATAATAAAAGTACATTTATTTAATAAAATCTAATTGTATTTACATCTTGTAATAACTGATGAACAAGTTTTCCTATAACTGCAATTCCATCGTCGGATTTGTAATAAGGCAGACTTTCCATTCTACGGAACTTTTCTGTTAGAACTGATTTCCTCGGACAAAAGAGACTTCCAACTACCGTTGTGATAGATATCAACGCATCTGGTTTCACTACTAAGAAGCCTTTATTATTGTCTATGATCCAACAACCATTTTCTTTCTCTGCTTTTATTGAAACAATATCATTTTGTTCGATAGCAACATCTTTCCTAATTAAATAATTAGAATATTATGTAAAAATCCTGTTTAAGAGAAGATTTATGATAAATGAATGTGTACCAGAATCCTAAGCAGTGAATCTTTGATTTAGCTTCGTCTTTTTCATCCCTAACACTCAGGATTTGTTTCTTTTGTTCTTTAATTATGTCTGTGACGATACATCTTTGAAAATCATCGAGTAATAATTCTGGTTTAGTTGCCCAGTCATCGAAGAAATCATCGTCTTCGTCAAGAAGACTATCCCATTCCGATGACTGAGTAGAACTAATTCCAACAGATGTGGAAACAGAGACAGACTTTTCTATGGATTTATTAGAATTAAGAGTTTTTGTCTCATCGAAATCTAATCCATAGAAAGTACTCATTGATTTATTGTCGCAGGAATCTTTGAATATGCTTGTTTTCTTGATATTCTGTATTTGTTTCTCTGACAAAGGAGACTTTTCTTTAACACTCTTCTTCTTGTCAAGTTTCTTTTCTTTTCTTTCTCCATCAATATTTATGTTTTCATCCTGTTTGGATAACTTTCGAACCCTCGAAAAATCCTCATGCATTTCAGGCGATTCTTTCTTTCTCTTCTTATTCTTTGTTGGAGGTGTTGCAGCGACAAAGACAACATCATCGTCGCTAGAATTCTCTTCTGACTTACAAGTATTATTCTCCTTTGAAAAGAACGATGAAATCTTTGCTTGTACTTTTAATGCGTGCTTGTTCGGCGAAGCCTAAAATTGTACGAAACCATCTACTCTGAAATCTATCGTTGTCATTGTCGCTCTTAATAAGAACACCCTTTTTTTTTGAATGACAGCAAGATTTACGAGTCGTAGAACAATAGTACAAAGTGTGAGTGAATCAAAAGTAATATAAGTTTGAGAGAGTTCAATGATGGGTGTAAATTAGAAGCGATGTGAGTGGTTGGGATTATCGCCGGTTGAATTTTCAAGGCGTGGCTCACCTTTTTCTGTGATACTTCAGATTTCTTCATGACTTTCTTACACAAGCATCCACAGAATCCTTTGTTCAGGCATCTGTTTCTTTCAGGATCATCTGTCACAGTATTCCACCATCAACGAACATATCTTTTCCCGCGCAAATATCGATCGCCATATTTCCTCGATGTATATTTCCATTGTCAACCGCACAGCTGATTATTTCTATTATTTCCCGGGAAATTATTTGTCATTCTTAAATAATATATTCATTCAGTATTTGTGAATAAGAATTTTTATTATACAATAAACGTAATAATTAATGAATACAAGTTTGGTCAGAAAAATAATTTATTTAACATATAATACAATTATTACTACAATTATTCTTGAATATCAGGATTAGGTTCGCATCTACAAATCACTGAAACTCTTCTAGTTTTCGGTACATGTTTCCCTTGGAAGTACGATTCCTCCGATTTAAGGATTTCATGATTGTATTTGTATCTAGCAACTCCGCTGCCAATGAACAGAAGTATAAATCAATGAATCAATAAGATATAATGAATTAAAATACAAATTCTGTACCTCATAATATAAAGAGATCTTCTAGGAAGAAAGAAATCTTCGAAACATTCTTTTTCTTGGCCAACCATAGTTAATCGCATAACACTATCGCTTAATAAACTCATTCCAGCAATGATTTCACCGCAGAACTATAACAGAATTATAAGAATTAAAGAGAACACTATTTTAATATTATTTAAGGAATAAGAATAATTACTCTGATGCTGTCAACGTGTGGTTTGATCCAACCGTCTTCTGATAGGTCCAACACATGGATATAAGCAATTTGAGGCAATCCTTTAGGAAAAGCTTGTTCCCTGACTTTATTTAGAATAAGATTATTCTCATCGTTCCATTGTCTTCTTTCTGTTTCCCTGAAACCATGGATTGCCTGTACTGCATTTTAGAGAAGTCCTTGAAACTGCTTGGAATGAAATAAATCTTTCACTGACATTGTCCCAATGATTATATTCGTATCTCATTCGTTTAATGAATGTTTCGATTTCTTTCATTAAAGTTGTTTCTTCTTGTTCATTTATGAAATCAGGAAAGATCCGCATTGTATTACGAACATCTTGTTTCCAATTTGTAAGTTCTTCGCTTTTGTTATGTGAAATAGAAGATGTTCCGAAGGTTCTAACAGGATTAGAAATCCTGCTTTTTATAATAACACCGAGGAATCTTAAACCCATTTTATAATCGAAAAGGTTAGATGGAAATACAATGTTGTGATTGTATATCAATAAACTCCAATCGATTATAACATTGCACACTTGAAAGTTATCAGTACGAAAGATTACTTATCGTGACTAATAAAAGAAGACTAGTAAAATTAGCGCAATCAGAACTGCGCGTATACCTTTTAATAATAGTCCGGTGAAAGACTAATCTATCATGAGTTCGACTATCTAGAAAATCGGAGCGCCAACCGCGAAAACCTTTAGTTTAACTTGATTGTTCGAAGGTGAAATATTCATCTGTTGATAAAATCATCAATTGATTCGACCTAATTTTCTCAAAGATAAGAGAATTTCGGTCGTGCGAAAGGTGGCGCTTGACTTTTTCTCGAGGAAATCATTTCGTACACGAGTATATTGTCTATCATCGCGTTCTCCCTCTTTGCTCCGTTTTAACTCGTTATTGACCTTGCGTGTTAGACTGCTGCTCAGCTGGTGAGAAGATATCAGAATCGGAAAGAGAAGAAGAACGAGAAAAGAATTTCGAGATCTGTTTTTTGAAAGGGCGAGAATCTCTGATCGGTACTCGAATGTCGTGCCGGCTTTCATTTCGATTGAACAATGATCTCGACGGAGATTAAAGATGCCCTCGCACTCACCGCTTCCATCTGTACTGTTCTACAATTTCTCGCCGGCGTGTAAGTATATCTATTCTAATTCGCCGCAGTGATAACACCGGCATATTACAATGATTCCCAAATCCCTTTGTTTGCCTTGGTAATGATGACTGAAATCCTACGCAATTATAGGTGGAGAACGATAAGTATTCATTAGACGATTGTAACGCCGTTCCTGGCTAATTTGCATTGCCAGTGATAATACTGCGTGAATCGGACTAAAAGACAATGATTTGGAAACGAGAATGAATGCCTGGACGAATTCCCTTGTTTTCTGTTATAAAGTTACGAATTTTCATTACAGGAATCCCTCAAGTATCAGTTGATAATTAATCATTACGATCGAGTATAGAAAATTCTATTACAGGCTCGTCTGCAGAAAGATTATCAAGAACGGCACAACCGGGAATAGTTCGCCATTAGCATTCATAACATGTTATACATCGTAAGTTCGATCTATTTAATTATTATCAAAGACTTTCGATTAATTTCTATACAATAATTAATCAATTTTAGATGTCTCTTGTGGATGAGATACGGAATGTTGATCGGCGATCGTTTCATAGTCCTCGTGAACGTTTTCGGTTCGACACTTCAAGCATCCTACGTTTTCGTCTTCATCTTTTATAGCGTTAAAAAGTATCGAACGATCAAGCAGATGCTCGCAGCGACTTGTTTCCTCACGGCTGTGTATTTGTATAGTTTCTACGAGGAAGACAAAGTTCTAGCAGCGAACTATGTCGGTTTACTCAGTTGTACTGTTACAGTATTATTCTTTGCATCGCCCCTGATAATGCTGGTAAGATATTAACGTTAATACTTAATATATTATTAAGTATAGAAACAAAATACAGGACGAATTATTGTTTCAGGCACATGTTATAAGGGTGAAGAGCACCGAAAGTCTCCCTTTTCCTGTGATTATGGCATCTTTGGTTGTTTCTTGCCAATGGTTCGCTTATGGTTGTCTCCTGAATGACCGGTTCATCCAGATCCCGAATTTCTTGGGTTGTGTACTCTCAGCCTTTCAACTTTGCTTTTTCCTCGTTTATAAAAGCGACCAGAATGACCAGGCACATCTTATTTAAAACCCAAGAGATTCGAGAGAGGCTACAGAAATCTTTGACATGATTATTCGAGTCTTTTCGATGACTCTAAGCAATGTTACGTTTAAGGTGTTCAAAGATCAGTAAACACTTTGAGTGTGATGAATGTAACAGACTGGAAATATAATTTTTTATTGATGTTCTTGATTTTACTTGGGTTAAGTATTAGAACTCGAATTTTCCCGCCTTCCCTCAGCGCCATCTTGGATTATTCTTAGTATTATTAAATGTCCCTAGGCTGGGGAACGACGCCAACTACCGGAAACGACGCCATCTTCGTTTTGGAACTTAATCCCAAGTTTATACTATTAAATCAAGTTTTCGCGGATTTCTCGCTTGGAAATACAATCTCTTCTTTTTATTAATCATACTAAAAGCCTGGAATTGTAAATTGGTACAACTATAATACAGAAATAACTCAAAATAGGCTGAAATTTGACTAAAGTATTCCCAACTCAACAATTGCCGTTGTTCAACTTCAATGATACGCGATTCCACACGAAAATTTCGACAAAACAATTCAAAGCCTCGCAATAAAGGCCGACTGGCACAACAAAATCCAAGAATCCAGAATGTAAAAAAGCTTCCAAAAGACATGAAAGTGATTAAAAGCGGAAGTTAGGACTAAACGAACTATCAAAGAGAGATGTCGCTAGTATGATGAACAGTTGGCAGCGCCGTAGCGGTGAGTCGAAGTAGGCGAGCGGCTATTCGTGCTCTTCTCGATAGAGAGAGAGAAGCGAGAAAGAGGTGCGGTGTTGCGTGACTGGGCTGGCTGGCTGGGCTGCGAGAAACCTTTTGCGTGTTTTGTGTGTGTTGTTTGTGACTTTGCGTCCTCTGCCTCGTCGGCCGAGGTTTCCGAGGATTCTTGTGTAGAGAAGGTGTCTCGCGCCGGTTGGTGATAAGGAACGGGGAGGAGAGTTAGAGTTCATAGAGAGTGCGGAACACCGTGGGAGCTCTATCGCTCTCGAAAAATTCTGGGGATTGGGTGCCGCACGAAGAGGCTGGAGAGGAGGCCGCTGGTGCCGCCGCTGCCGCTGCCGCTGCCGCCGCTGCTTCGATAGAGAGTCGGAGTATCTGAAACGGAGCGAGAGCGAGAGCGAGAGCGAGGACGAGCGAGAGAGAAAGAGAAAGAAAGGAGCGCGAGAGATCGGTGGTGCGAGAGGGAGCGAGAGAGGGGCGCGCGCGCGCGCGAGAGAGAGCGAGAGCGTGCGAGAAAGAAAGGGACGCGAGAGAGAGAACGAGCGAGCGAGCGAACGAGAAAGAGAGAGAGAAAGAGCGAGTAGCCAGTGGTGTAGAGGAGAAAAAATGTCGTCGTACATCCAGGTGGCGGAGGACGAGGGCGACGAGCCGATAGAGCTGCCGACCGAGGACGACAGCACCCTTCTATTGACAACGGTGACCGCCCAATTCCCGGGCACATGCGGCCTCAAGTATCGCAATCCCGAATCGAGGACGATGCGAGGCATCCGCCTCGTCGACGGCCGACTCCATCCGCCGGAGAACGGATGGGGCAAAGCCATCTACTTCTGCGTCTTCCCGAAAGGTAGCCTATCCAAACCCTATTCAGAAGCCCGCAAAGCAGACTACTTCGACGAATGCCGCCTTCGAGCCGCCCTCCCCCTTAAACCACCACCCTCTTCCTTCACATTCTCCCCCTCTCGCCCCTCTTCATCCTCTTCTTCCTCCCCCTTTTCATCCTCCTCCTCCATCTCCCACTCCGCTCCATTGACCCTACATTCGTTCTTTTTTTTTATTCACAAGCGTCTATCTTTGCCCTCCTGGTACTAACGATCTCTCTAATGCCCAAGCACCCGCTCTTCTTCGCACTCTGTTCGTTCCTCTTCTTTTATTTTTTCACGCTCTCCTGGTTTTCCACCTAGTATAAGCTCTACTGGTAATGATCGCAGCCGCTCTCTGCCTGCGAAACGGTGAAACGCGCGCGCCTCCTGCCGATAGGCTACCCTCAGCCCCGGCGGGCACGCGTTCTTTCTCACCGGGGAATGGTGGCCGGTCGCGCGCGCACCGGTATTTACGATTCTTTTTATGCTGATGATTTTATGATACGGGTGTTGTTTTCTTTTAAAGAGATATGAATATAGTAGAATTAAAGAATAGATTTTAAAATGAATAGCTGTCGAGTTTGATTTGGGAATATCTATTTTGGTACGGCAAGGAAGTGGGCTACTGGAAAATCGATGGAGACTCGGGTTTCCGGTTCCAAGCAGCATTGAAAGGGAAACGAAAGGGTATACGTAGATGCACGTGTGTATATGTACACAAGTAGAGAAAGAGAGAGAGAGAGGGAGAGAGAATAGTGAAGGATAGTAATAGAGACACGCGTCCGGCAGAGAGTGCGATCGATGCGTTCGCATTTAGTTCTCTTCTCTCTGTCTGTTGTGGTTCATTGCTCCGGCGGACTGCTGCAACTTATCGCCGCGCTACTACTTATCACTTGGATGCTTTTTTCGAAAGCAGTTTAGAGAGCTGTATCAACGTCCAATGATCCTGGAAAACCAGGCAGAGAGAGAGAGTGAGAGAGAGGGTCGAAGATGTGGCGGTGTGCGTGGCTCATATTTTCCTTTGGCGACAGAACTTTTTCATAACCAGTGGCAGATCATTCGAAATCATTCTTAGTTAGTCGAATATTGATTATTCATGTGTTTTTTTTAGGAATTCCATGTTATTGAGAGTTAAGAGTCACTGGTTAAGAGAAGTTCTAATGCCAATCGCGTAGAAGAACGCGGGAGAGCGGACTAATTAATTCGGGATGAGCCTACTCGCAGCAATCCATACTCACAGTCGCATCAAACACTCACACTCGTCCATGGAGTTAGTGGATAGTTCAATTCAATTCCTAGAAATTTTAATGATTATTATACACATTCATAATGAAAAATACTAACTCCATGGATAATTCCACATACTCATCTTCAGCATCCTCGGCGTCACATGTGTTTCTGTTTGACACAACACAATTTGAATAAAACAATATCTTGATAAAAGAGAATTTCTATATACTTGAACACAAACACATGTTGGCGTTTGCTTCGCTCTGCATTGTTTCATCTAACACACCCTTCGTCACGAATTACCACTAAGCTAAGCTTGAGGTGTGCTGCATTCTTCGCCGTAAACCTGTGTGATGTTTCTCTCTTTTCTGTATCTACAAGCCACACACACGCACACACACCTAGAACACTGACACAGGCGCGAGCATACTCGTTACACGAGAATACGAGACACAGGCACACACAGACAGACAGAAAGTAAAAAGCAAATAAAAAAAAAACGAAGAAGAAGAACATACATATCAGACATGCACGCGGACAAATATTTCTCTGATTGTCTCTCTGTATTCTGTTACACACACCGATACGCGCCCGAACGATCGTCGACGGTAGCGTTCTCGCGCTCGTTGTTTGCTGGGTTTCTTAAAAAGAACAAACATTCTCTTGGGCATTTTATTTCGAGTACTAGTACACTAGAGCAAAGTTTCATTAGTTATGTTATACTATTTTCTTTAAACGATAGAAGATACAATTTTATCTGAAGTGAGTTAGATTACCGTGTTTACGAAAGAAAGAGAAAACGTTTTATTTGGAAAAGAGTAAGAATTGTTTTTCAATACTCGCATATGCGTTGCGAGAGAATAAAGTATTAAAGAGAAAGGAAAAAAAGACAAAGGAAAAAGAAAAAGAGTTTAAAACAAGAAAAAAGAAAGTATTAGCCAGCGAAGTTGTAGACCCGTGATAGAAAAAAGTTAGTAGACATGAACACTTATATCTTTTCAGAGAACAAACGTAAATCTGATGACAATTTGGAAAATTCCACAGCTAAGACGAAAAGAATGGAAACAAAGTTGCGTTGCACAGACTTGATCGTGCTTGGTTTACCATGGAAAACTACCGAGCAGAACTTGCGCGAGTATTTTGAAACGTTCGGTGAAGTGCTGATGGCACAGGTGAGTCTGACAATTTCCTTCGGCAGACATCAACCATTCGCGGCTCCAAATATCTGAGATTCCAAAATGCTCTGCCCCAGCTTTCATAGTCGCTTTTCCTTGCCAAGGAATTAGTAACTAAACCAAAAGATCCAAAAAAAAAAAACATCCTGAAAAAACAGACGAGACTCCGGAGACAAACAATTTATCATTGTCTCTTGGAAAGTCCACTGAGCGGACCATAGTTTTGTCGATTGATTCTGTTTACTTTGCTGGGACCGTGAATTGAATTCTTCAATTCTATTTCTATATTTCTATAATTATTAAAGATTAATTTGATTCAATAAGAAAGTCCCATGAAAGTTCACAGAAGGCAAAAGAAGCATGTCTAACGTGAAAATGCTAGCAATAGTGCTTCTAACAAATAAAAAGCAGCTATTAAGGAGATCCCAAGCAGCATTTAAAGGATTTAAATCGAGGACTCGCAATGTTTCAAATATCTTTCCATGTCTTCTTTTTTTTTTCTCTATTTTTTCTTTTCTTTGAGACTAAAGCGGACGCTGAGACAGTCCGTGCTTAAAACAAAGCGAGGACGGGCTTGTATTGTAATTAAATTGATAATGATTGCTCCAGGTTAAGAAAGATGCCAAGTCTGGTCAAAGCAAAGGATTCGGATTTATTAGATTCGGAAGTTATGAGTCGCAGTTGAGGTGTCTCGCGCAGCGACACATGATCGATGGACGATGGTGTGACGTGAAGGTTCCCAACAGTAAGGTAAGCCACTCCAATTAGGCCCATATTTCTTTTTTTATATAAAAAAAAGGAGAGAAAAAAAAAAGAAACCGAGAATTCATCTCATAGAAATAGGTTTCTCGCTCTTCTCGACAGTGCGAGCTTTGCTCGGTCAGCGCGCTCGCGCTTGTAAGACGCGCTAATTGCTCGTTCTTCTTACACCTGTACTTCCCAAACAAAGAGAAGGAAAGAAACAAAAGGAAACATTAATGACATTGTAATCCCTGTTTTATTCCAGCATTAAATCTTCTTTCAGTATGATAAATTCTAATCAAAGGATGAATTTAGTAATACAATTGAATTAACATTCACCAGACATATCTTTCAAATGCAAAGCAGACACAATGAACGATTCTTTTCACAGAGACAATATATTACGCGCAGGTGTAAGAAAGCGTGCAATCCCCGATTAACTAGAATGAAGAAGCTTCCAAAGAGAAGCCCTTTTACACGCGTCTCGCGTATTCCGCCGAAAGAGTTGCGTACAGTTCTGATTTTCCCTGACGTGCACGAAGTACACGATCATATCGAGCAGAGATTCATCCGGATTGGCGGTTTTTTCCTCGATCAAGGATTGCTCACAGAAATGTCTCCAATTCAAATCACAAGAAGAAGAAATTCACCCATCATATTTACCAAAAAAAAAAACAACAAAAAAACAAAGCAGAACATTAATTCTAACAAAAAGCAAGAATTCCTTTAAGACGACGTTTCTGTGAGCGCCGCATCCCCGAGTGGAGAAATGTCGAGTCTCGCGATGAAGTTTTGCCGCGCGCACATTATTCGTCGTCGCAGAGGATAGACGAGAGCATCACAGACTTGTGTGCATGAATGAGGTATGTCGAGTGAAGTTCGGAAGTGGCAAAGCAGAGAAGTAGTATGAGAGAAAAGGAGAGAGTACGAGCGAGCGAGCGAGCGAGAAAGAGAGAGAGACAGAGAGAGAGAGAGTGTTAGAAAGAGTATGTATGAATATATATATGTGTGAGAAAGAAAGAGAAAGAGAAAGAGAGAGAGAGAGAAAGAGAGTAAACTCTGTATTGGCTCTAAATGAGAGGTTATGTCGAGCAGGTGTTGTGAGAGTTGGAATTGCGCGAGCTGGTTTTGGATGAATGTTGGGTCTTCCAGGGGGATGATCGAGCGACTCGCCACCAATATTTCCGCATGATTGTCTGGCTGCGCGTGATCCTGTAAATAATCGGTGATAATGGGAGAGCGCGTGTTTGCCTGCAAAGAGAGGTATGTTATGCGATGTATGCTGTGAAAAAGTGAGAAAGAGAAAGAAAGAAAGGGGCGAGAGAGAGAGAAAGAGGGAGAGAGAGAGAGAGAGAGAGAGAGAGAGAGAGAGAGAGAGAGAGCGAGCGGTGTGTAGAATTGGGTATATTTCGTCGAGATTAGATAACAGCAGAAAAGAGACATTCACTGACGGACATATATTCTTGCGCTATGATTAGCGTGGATGAATTTCCCTCGTCAATTATTAGTCGCATGATAATAGTTATTCAATATATAAATCTTCGTGTTTCGAGAATGACGGATTGATATATATATCTGTATCTCTTTCCTTGGCCGGCACGCGACGCTCCTCGCGAAAAGGGCACCAGCCATATTGTAATGGGAATGATTTGTATGCCAGAATGCGTGGAAAGAAGGGACGAGACGTGTTTTTCTTAAAGGCGCGCGCCCAATGTTCATTGATGCTCGGGTTTCTTCGGAATAAAACAAACAAGAGAGACGTATAATAATTAAAAAAAAAAAAAAAAAAAGGCGCGCGTTAATTCCACATGGGAGGAAAGAAACCAAAAAAAGAAGGGTGCTTCATAATTGATTCAGTGTGTTCAGCATGATCGAACCGGGTTCGACATTTGTAAAGCGAGAAGTATGAGTCCTAAGTCGATGCGAGAGAGAGAGAGAGAGAGAGATCAGAGTCGGTGATTCGAGAGACGACGTGTGCAGTATGATCTTTTCCTTCGCGGATACACACACACATATATATATATATCAATGTTTTGATGATTGAATGAGTATGTGGGAAGAAAAGGCAAAGAAAGGGGGCGGGGGTTTGTTAGCGCGAGCGAGATATGTGTGTGAGCTTCAGAAAGCACGAGAGAGAGAGAGAAAGAGAGAGAGAACGATAGAGAAAGAGAGAGAGAGAGTGTGTGTGCGTGTGTGTGTGCGCGCGTGTGTGTGTGAGAGAGAGAGGAAGAGAGAAATCTCCCCAGCTTTTTGCCCACCAAAATATAGTGTGTCATTGTCGAGGGCCTGGTGTGTATCTGGTTGCAGAATATAGATGGCTTAATGATGGCTCGTCAGTATGACACGAGCAAGCACAATGAATGCTACCGGCCTATACCGGTTCATACGCCGAGTAGTAGTCGACGGGTACCACCGGCTTCGAAACCGTATACCAGCTTAAGTCAGTCCGAGGGGAGTAACGCGGCTAGGTACGACTCGGAGTACGATTACAAAACGACCCACTACCCATCCTACCCGGCGAACTACCCGTACGACGAGAACAAGTATAAATACGAGGGACAAAATTATACTAGCAACGCTTACGAGAAGCAGCAGCAACAGCAGCAGCAACAGCAACAGCAACAGCAACAGCAGCAGCAGCAGCAACAACAACAGCAACAGCAACAGCAGCAACAGCAGCAACCATCAGCATATCCCTCGTACGAGGAATCACAATATGATAATCGTAACTACATGGTACAACATCCAGCAGCAGCGTCGAACGCTAGTTATCCAACCGAGCCAACCGATTATCCTCGATATGGGAATTACGAGGGTAGGCCAAGTTATCCTGTGATGGAGGCACCCGATTACTCCGAGAAAGCACGATACAATTACGCTTACGATAGGAATTACTATGACGCCGATGGTAGATATTCATCGGGAACTGGTGGCGACTGCAGATACCCCCCCCCCATCGATGTCAGATATCCAGAGGCTAGGCATGACAACCGTATACTACCACCGGATGCTAGAGAGGCCGCTGACTGCAGATATCCAGTGGACAATCGGGAGATCGAGAGGAGATACGCAGTTGAAAACCAGAGAGAACCCGAGCCTAGGTACGTGGAGAACAGAGAGCTCGACGGACGCTATCCTCAAGATGGCAAGGAAGTCGATCCCAGGTTCGCCGAGGCGCCTAGATACCCGGCCAAGGAGAATTACTATGATCGTTATTATAAGCACCGGCCAGCGAGGGATCATCACGTTTCCGACGCATCAAGATACTGATGAGTCTTGTCACGTACCGTAAATTTCAGGAGATTTTGCGCTTCAATGGGAATCATCGGTATTCGAGAATAGTTCCTGTCGATCGCTCGCTCGCTTCTTCTTCTTCTTCTTCTTCTTCTTCGTCGTCATCGTCGTCGTCGTCGTCGTCTTTATTTACTATTTGGCGAACACGAGCTTTTTCTCTATCTTGCGCTGTTATAAGTTGCATAGGTGAAGATGACGCGAGATATTATGATAATGATGCTGTTGAGTAGTCTTTTGTATTATGTTTTTTCTTGTAGAATCTTTTATAATTCTCTCTATCTTACTGTCACGCCTTTGAAGTTTCGATCATTTCCTCGCGCATTCCCATTGATTCGCCGTCTCGACTCTGACTAGAGAAACAAAGGAAACAGAAACTGTTGTCTAATATATTAGCAATAGCTTTGGCCACAAAAGTTAACTGTCCAACCTTTTGATATATCAGATGTGCTTTGAGAATTCTCAGTTGAAGACGATTATGTAATGTCGCATGAGATTTTTACGGTCGTACGCATATGAAGAAGGTCAGATAAAAGAAAAAGATAAACAGAGAAAGATAGTTAAAGAATGATCGTAAATAGATGAAAAGATCGGTTAATTGTACAGATTTGTGCATGGATTTTATGAGGCCAATAGTGCTTAAGTGTTGCTCGTTACGGAACACAATCTCGGGTTTGTCTAGCGTGACTTTGAAAGCAGCCGCTAATCTCTTTTTCCGACTCTCTCTCGATTAGAAAGAAAACCTCTGTGCTACAAGGGAATCTTTCTCTATAAAACTTGACGTGTTAGTGCAGATTAGCCGCGAGAACGGCCAATACTAATGCCAATGAAGGAGACGTTCTTCGAAAAGGCTAACCTCTTACAAAGCAACGAAACCAATGAATAAGTGAATAGAGTCTCTCGTTATCGTTGGTAAACTCGAACAGATTCTCTTTTGTACCCATAATGTGCACTGTACGCAAGTTTTACAGGCTTGAAAATCAGCCCATTTCCCTTTTAAAGAAAAGCAAACCCCCCCCCCCCCCCCCCAAAAAAAAAGAACCACACTAAACCAGAACTACCACCAAAAAAAAAAGAAAAGAAAAAAAACACACACACACATAAGTTTGAAACCAGTTGTACATGATTGATTGATTGTGCGTTTGTGCGTAGGAGGGAATGATTCAGCAAGTACCCTGCAAGGTATTCGTGGGACGCTGTACAGAAGACCTAACTGCTGACGATCTACGCGACTATTTCTCCAAATTCGGCGAAGTGACGGACGTGTTCATCCCGAAACCGTTTCGCGCCTTTTCCTTTGTCACTTTCCTAGATCCCGAAGTAGCCCAGTCACTGTGCGGCGAGGATCACATTATCAAGGGCGTGTCCGTGCACGTCTCGAACGCCGCGCCCAAGTCCGAGGGCAACAATAAGAATTTCAATAATCAGGTGAACTCGAACATGCGCGGCGGCCGTGGCGCACAGGGCCCCGTCGAGAATAACGTGCAGGGCAATTACCAGGGCAATCGGTATATGGGCCACTCCGGCAACAATATGGGTCCGAACGGCTGGAACAACCCAGGCAGTCGGGGTAATCTAGACATGCCGAATCTCCAGGCGCTCGGTATCACTGGCCAAAACAATGGTGGTGGCGGCGGTGGCGGCATGTCAAATCCACTGGCAATGGGAGGACTTAATTTGTCCGCATTACCTGTGAACCCGGCTTTAGTCGCTGCCGCCCTCAACCAAGCATCTTGGGGTCTGATCGGTAATTTACAGAATCAGGGAAACGACCAGGGTTATTCGAACCAGCCTGGGCCGCCCGGCCAGCCGCCTTCCGGCAATAACAGCATCGGTAACAGCGGTAATTCGGGTTTTCTTAGCTGGATGAACCAAGGCGGTGGTGACGGTAACACCGGCAATCCTGGCACCGGCGGCCCCGGCCCGAATAACCCCAACCCTTCCCAAGGTGCTTGGCAGAATCACCCGGGCCAACGCGACCAAAAGTCCAATACCTTTCTCAAATACGAGTAAGTGACATCGTCTTAATTACGATGATGAGCGAAACCTATTACTTCTCTCCTCGTCCTCCTCAAAAAAGCAAAGTACACAAGAATTCTCTCATCTATTAATCATTGTCTTTCTCATCCAATATCACCATTCTTCTTCTTCTTCTTCTTCTCATAATCGAACCAAAAATCCCAAGGGAAACAAAATAAGACTTACAAACCCAAACGAGTTAAAAGTCATTCTTTTATACTTTGCTTTCGAGAGTTTCGTACGAGATTATTCATCTCGAATCCTCTCTCGCACTCTTACCCAAAACTCGCGGGCGCGCGCGCGCGTCTGTGCGCGTCACTCTCCGAGGCGATTTCAAACAATTACGATTTTTACCGGACGGTTGACACGTATGTTGTCTATCTTGTGTGCTTGCTTGTTGTTGTGCATGGTGATATGTGCTGCCGCATATACTCTTTTACACGTATGATCTGAATCGAACGCGAGCTCGGAGAGAACCAGGCGAATATAGAAAGAAAGAAAGAGAGAGAAAGAGAGAGAGAGCGTAAAAGTGAGAAAGAGAGAGCGAGCGAGAGAGCGAGAGAGAGAGAGAGTGAGTGAGTGGTGGGAGTGCGAGGGTGTAAAGATGGAGGATGTAGGAGATGACCGTGTGGTTAGAAGAAAAAATCGGCTAAAGATGAAACGAAAGATTGTATGATGTGTCTCGGTTATGTGAGTGTGCGGTATAAAGGGATCGCGAGATTATCTAGCGAGCTACGTATATATGTGCTTATATATATATATATAAATATAAATATATATATATATATATATATTATAAATATTAATTAATTTAACGTTTCATGCCGCGTGTGTTTAATGTGTACCTTCGTCGCGATCAAACTCTTCGTGAGCGAGGCGAGTTAGTGATATATGCATATGCAAAACATATTATATACACGAATATATAGAGTATATATATATGTACCTTTTCGACGGGTCTCTGAATATGCGAGCGAGAATCTACACACACACAGACACACAGACACAGATGCAGATACAGATACGTACACGTACACAGAGATTACACAGGACACATGCAGACAATTAGCGTCCAATTCGTGCTCCAGAGACAGAAGGTTGAAAAAGGGCAAAAGAAAAGGCGAGGAGTTATAGTAGGATGTCGTGGGCGATTGCCCCTCTGAGAGAGAAATACTCTTAGAGGACGAGATAAGAAGAAAAAAGAAAACACTGTGATCCCACTGGAATGCTTGAGTCATTATTGAGTCATCGTCGTCGTTTGTTCGAATCACTTCTCTCTCTTTAATGATTATTATTGTTGTTATGATTTTCCTTCTTTTTTTTGCTCGGTTCTGCTTTTTTTTTTCTTTTTTTTTTGTACTTTTGTGTCGCATAATAGGAAGTTTTGCCCGGATGTTGTTGTTTCTAGTAAGAGTGCGAAATGGACGTGTATTATAGAATATATATATATATATATGTGTAGTATGAATATACGCGAAGTATGAGCTTTTTTTGTTGTCGCGAGGACAAATGTAATTCGTGTTGTTTGCCACTCCGTGCATTTAAAGTGTGTCGTGTTTCGATTAACTTGCTGTTTCTTTTGCTCGGGAGAAAATTCATTTGACTTTTTTCATTAGCTTGTAATCATTGATCGTCGATGTCGATAAAGAATTAATGGTGTTCATCGAACAGTATCAATTCCGGGTTCCTTGTTTTTCTTTGCGATTATTATCGCAGCCAGCTTTTTTTTTCTTTTTCTTTCACTCGTCGCTTTCTATATGACGAGATATCCGGAGCAGCGAGTGTGTCAATTCAAATCGATTGATCGCAACCACACACAGCCTCGCGGAATATACTATTCACGATTTCATAGTCAATTGAAGAGAGGAAAAAGAACAAAGCAAACTCTTGTGAGAAAGAAAAGCGTTCTATCTGTGCTGTTGTACCTTCGCATTACACATAAAGAAAGACTAACAAAAAGGGGTGTGCTTTCGAGAATGAAGGAAAAAACACCCCATTAATAGACTCAATTCAACCTAAAGAAGAAGAAAAAGAGGCACACAATGAAAATGACACAGAAGAAGGTACGTCGGTAATATTTGGGGCATCGGATTCGCTTTTTAAACGAGACTATCTTTCTCTTCTAAGGGAAGAAAGAGAATCCAATCACATTAATGGATTGTTCGACCTCATTGTGTGTGTGTATGATCGGTCGAATGTGTTTGTTAACGGTCGTCTACGAACTACAAGCATGAAAGGGTCGTCATTAAAACGGGTTGAGAGAGTGAGATCGAGCGAGAGATGAATGAAAAACTGAGAGAGAGAGAGAGAGAGAGAGAGAGAGAGAGAGAGAGAGAGAGAGAGAGAGCGAGAGAGAAAGATCCACATGTGAGAGTGAGATTGAGAGAATCCAACTGAGAGTGGCATCATCGCGTGAAATGATGTCCATTGCAATATTAAGAGAGGCGTGAGAAAGAGCGGAACAAAGTATTTTAATGGCTGGGAGGGACATGCCGAATCATCGTTCGCGAACAATGAATGTGTGTCACGTGTGACACGTCTATATATAAATATATATATATATATATAAATATATATATATATATATACACACAGATAGAAATATAGATATATATGTATAAACCTTTATCGAGAATGTTTATACGAGAGCGAAAGTCGCGCTACGATGACTAATTGTAAAGAGAAACAAAAAAGAAACCCTAGAAGAGCCGTGTCGTGGTTTTTTTTTGCAATTGACGATATGCATATATAATAATTGGGCAAAAGTTGTTGTGGGGGGGGGGGGGGGGGGGAAGGATGATGTTAAACGAATTCTTGAGAGTGAGAAGTAGCGAGAAGGCGCGACTCCGACGCCGTTCGTTTTCTTCTTCTTCTTTTATTTATTGACGTCCTGAACCACCCGGTTTCTCTTTCGGAAAGGTCCAATCGGGGAGGATGTTATTAAAAGCAGCGAAAGACTAGAACAAGATGAAAGAAGTAGTAGGAGGAGGAGGAGGAGGAGGAAGAAAGACTGTAGTTTTAAGACGTACCTCTTAACCGGACATTAGGCTGATCCAATTTTTAAATCATTATTCGCCGACCTTCATTCAGTTCTACCGTCGTACAATCTTAATACGTACGACACAGACAATTACACACACACACACACACACACACATTCACATACAGAACATACAGAAAATGACACACACACATAATCACAGATGACGATTGTATAGATGTACAATGCCAGGGAAGTAAGACTTGCGGAGAACGAGAGCGAGCGATTGAGAGAGGAGAGCGTTTTTTTAAATCTTACAATGCGAGAGAGAAAGAAAGAGAGCTTGAGAGAGATGCTTGAGAATAGGATGATTGTCTGTACATTTATCGCGTACGAAGATACCAATGGGATTTTAGCGAGGGAGAAGACGAGAAGGAGAGCGATCGAGCGAGCGAGCGAGCGAGCGAGCGAGCGAGCGAGCATGAGCGATTTAAAGCGCGTGATGACCGATGATGATGTGGTTTTTTTTCATTTTTCAAATAAGGCGCGTGGAAGGAGGGGGTGGACGTTCGGTTAAGGGATAGGCGAGTACTTTAAATGAAAACTCACCGTAACTCACGTATAATATTATTGCTCAAACACGTATGCCTTTGCGATAGCCGACGATTTGGAAAAGTGTGAGAGATCTTACAAGCCCGCGCCGTATACCCAATACCATCTCATCCACCCCCTGAAAATGCTAAAGCGTGTAAATACTGCTGAGGAGATCCTCTCGACTTGTGGTCCTGTCTCTCTTCTTGCCGTGGCACTCCCCAAATGCCAGCATCATCATCCCTTAAAGAAAGAAAAAGGGATGGATGATGATGATGATATAGGTAAAAAGGGAAAGGAGTACCGCTGGCGATTTTTGTATATTAATCAACAATTGCGTTTCGAGTGAGGTTACCGATCATTATCTTCGATGCGGAGAGGATCGGTTGGTGGTCCGTTTGTGAGAGAATGTTGTTTGCTAGCGTAACAAATAAGCGCAGCAACTGCCAGGCTAACTCGCCGAGATAATGCTTGGGGGTTGCTGCGCTCACCGGAAGGGTTCATTACAACGCGATTAAACTAAACAGCCTGACTTTTGTTTTCCACCACCCAGCCCCACTTCTCTACTCTCTTGGCATTCGCGAGAACCCTCTTGTTCTTTTTCTTTTTTTTTTTAACCCTTTGCCCTCTTTTTTCCTTTCTGGATCTTTGGAATTTCTTAGGTATTCTAGGAAAGAATAAGAATCGCGAAGGATAAAGAGTGCAAAGGTTTTAAAGATTAAAGAAAGCCCACAGGCATTATTGGCCAATTTCTCGATGATTCCCTCCATGTTTCGTGATTTCACTAGGATGGCTTCGATGCCATTCGCACTATTGTCTCTCCTCGTGTCCAGTCTCTCGGCCTGCGTCGCTGACTCGGGCCTTGTAAATAAATGACTTACTACTGAGAAAACAAAATCCCCAAGGGTGTATATTAAACGTAGGACTCCATTTATTCGAATCTACAATCATTCAATTTCATACATTATCATAAAGTATAATTTTAATTCGAAGTAACAAAGAATTCGTATAAACGGAGTCCTATTACTCCCGAGAGTAATTCCATTCATGGCCTGGAACTCTTTTAGTGAAGTAGTTTAGCTTGCGAATCGATTACTACTCGACTAATTTTCAGTTAGTGCGACACAACATATAGCACTCTCGCAAAAAAACAAACAAAAAAAATGTCAATCTAGTGTAAATCGTCTGCGTGGAAAAAAAAAGCTCACTGAAATCACCATTATTCTTCCGCCACTGTGCGCGACATGTCTCCTAAACGTTCTCCCCCCCAAAAAAAAACAAAAAAAATAACACACACACGCCAAAAAAGAATGAGTACCTTGAAAAGGGGTGTAAATAAAGCGGGGTGGCCAAGATCGAAAGCTAGAGGTATGCGGAATTCGAATCTCGCTTGGAGATCATAACCGGTGGCTAAGGGAAGAGTCGAAAGGGTGAGTGAGGAAAGAAGAGAGTTGTGAGTCACGTTGAACGGATCACGCCCGGAATGAAGCTGATGATGAGTAGTGATGATGATGGTGATGATGATGAGAGGGATGCTCGTGAAGAATGGAGGGAAGCATGATGATATGATGATGATGATGATGATGATGATGATGATGATGATGATGATCGTGATGAAGGATGATCGTATTTTGAGGATGATATGATGGTGATATGATGAGGATGATAGAGCATTGGAGTAGACGCGAGAGCAAGCATGGGAGAAAAAGAAAGAGGCAGAGAACGCTCGGAAAAAAAAAGAGATTACCAGGTGATTACCGTATACTTAGACATATCTATTTCTTTTTTAATCTCATCTAGCATATTTGCAATCCGCTCTCTCTCTCCCCCTTTGCTGCTTCCTATATCCTATCCGTGAAATTTACGAAAGCGATGACTCTTCCAAAGCATTAATTAGTAGTTCATATACACCTTCTTGCGTAATGATTTTCAACGGATAAATTAGCATTGGCAATCGTTCGATAACTGTTGTGGAGGAAAGGCAGGCTTTTGCTGAGATCAGCAATGTTAATTCTAATCATTTCGATTACTGGCTTCTAAAACTCCTAATTGTGTATCCTTACGCGTATATTAACCTCGAATTAACACACGAGGGATTCGAAAATCCATGAAACTCACCTTCCAATTCTTTTTGCATTGCTCATCGCTTAATCGTATACGATACATACGCGTCTAATAGAATGATTTTTTAATTTCGCAGTATGACGACAGCTGATTGGGTCAAGTAGAAACACAGGAAAGAATAATCCGAATAGTATGGAACAAGAGGAATCATTAGAATCATGTACGAACAGATGAGTGACAAGTTCTTGATGAAAACTGATGATCCTAAATCAGTTGTTTATGATTGTTATTTACAAAGTCTGCAAGAAATTCATTGGTAGCCATAAATGGTAAGTATTATTATCTTCGTGTCAGTGTCAAATGAAAAGAAGAACTTGATATTTTGCTTTTTTGCCTTAGGAAACTCCGATGAATTACATAAGATTGTACAAGATAGATGAAGCGAATCGAATGAGAGAATAATATCCCTTCGTTACAAAGAGGCAAGCATGACAGAAGCAAGAAATATAATGACACACGTTCATCCACGTTTGTATTGCCAATTAAAACGGACTACTCAAAAATACGAAGTCCGTTTCTCTTCTCTTACAGATTACATTTCATGAGATTGCAGAAATAATTATAATCAGAATTCTCTGCTACCGCATATTTGTCCTATCAGCGTCGTTTTCATCGACATGCTGTTTCTTCACCTAACGGCAAAAGAAGAGGCTCGAAATGTAAAAGGAAAGTTCAAGGATATCGGATGACCTCCAAGAAAAAGACATCCAACAACATTTGCATTGTACAGCTCGGGGGCATTATCTGTCCCATGAAATAAAACTTGGCCCGTTCATATTGTTAAATAAAACGAAGACGAACCCTGCGCGTTATTCAAACCCTTGTAGACCAATCTCCTATTTCCTGTCCCCAGGCAAGACCAGACAAAACATAGAAGAAACGAACTAACATACTTGTCGGATGATATACAAAAAAAGAACAAATCAACTCTGAAGTATCATTAGCATGGATAAGATCTATTTGGAGATGCAGAAAGAAACCGGAACTCATGGCACCTGTAATTAAATGAACTTTGCACTCTTATCCGGCGGATTGGTCGCGCGATAATATAAAGAAGATCATTGCCATGTACATCGATAGAAAACGTGCGATACTCTTTAAATCATTTGAGCATGTGGTGTTCGATTGGACAAGAGTGGGTGGGGGAAGTTGGACAATGAGCCAGCATCATCGAGAGCGATAGTGGGAGTGAGAGAGTATGCGGCTGCTACGTAACAAGGAGAGTGAGAGAGAGAGAGAGAGAGAGGAGAGGGTGGTAAGTGGTTGTACATGCGGGACGAGAATGCCAGCAGATAGTAGAATTCGTTGTATCGGACGGTACAGCCGATTCCTTTCGTCAATAGAGCGAAAGAGAAAGGAAGTGAGTGCTCGGTTTGCCGCAATCCCCACTGCTTCCAGTTCGGAGTTCGCGAGAGGCAGAGAGAGAGAGAGAGAGAGAGAGAGAGAAAGAGAGAGAAAGAGAGTGGGAGTGAGTGAGTGATCGCAAAGTGGTCCCACGGTTCGAAGACGTTTGGTACCGTCGGTGGAGGACGTCTAGTCGAATCGCACTGTTACCGAAAAGGATTTCTCAAGTAAGAAGTAATGGCGCCTGGGCTTAGCAAATTTGCAACAAAACGGACCATTGCTAGCAGCCTTGCAGCTGCATTAACTCTTGTTTGGCTGCTGAAGAAACGTCGCAAGAAGTCCGCACAAATACGCTCGGCTGCTACCAGGTAAAATGTTGTGTTTTAATTCATTCTTATACGATCGTACACACCGGTTCTTCATTTCGCAATTTAATCAGTGTCACGCAACCATTGATCTTTCATTTCTTAGGAACCAGTGGCAACCAACTGATATCCAGTATGTCATCAAAGAGGTAAGCACCAAAGTGATGCGAGAGGGGTGAAGAGGAAGTGTGCGTGTGTGCGTGTGTGTGTGTGTGTGTGTGTGTATGTTATGCGTGGGAAAGAAAGAGATAAAGATATGCCTCGATGCTCTTCACATTTGACGAGGCGCATGTCAATAGAGAATGACAATGTTGAAATTCCTTAGGAAAAGCCGAAGGGACCAAAAGCTCACGTGGATGCCGCTTTCTTCCGTCAACTTTGCAGATTACTCAAAATTGGAATTCCATCGGTATTCTCCGTTGAATTCGGCTTTGTTTTATTGGTCGCTGGCTCTCTCGTTGCAAGATCGTTCTGTGACTTGTGGATAATACACACTGGTACTTTGATCGAAACGTATGTCAATGTTGTTGTATATTTTTTAAGCTTGATATTTTTTTTCGTTCGTAATTATTCTTTGGAAATATATATTTGTAGTGCTATTGTCAATATGGATATGCCATTGTTTAAGAAGCGGCTTTTGACTTTCCTCACTCTTTTGCCGGCGGTAAGTAATTCATTATTCAAGCGATATTAACATAATTACAGAATCGATCTCTAGTTTTCTGATTATTGGTAGATTTCCGTGGTGAATAATGTCTTGAAGTATGGAATTAGCGAAATGAAACTAAGACTTAGGACGAATATTACTTATCACATGATAAATGAGTATCTCAAGTAAGTGATTGATTTCCAATTAATTCCCGTCTGGTATTGATAAACGGAAATAACGATAACGTCACACTTTTGTACTTTGATATCGCTAGTTTTTGTTTATGTTTGTCGCACACTTTATTTACAAATCGAAATAAGTTGGAAATCAGTTCGAAATTGGAACATTGAAACAAAAATCTTTCAGAGGGTTTACTTATTACAAGATTACGAATCTGGATATGCGCATTGCGAATCCCGATCAATTGTTGACGACTGATGTCGACAAATTCTGCGAGAGTTGTACAGATTTATATAGCAACCTTGCCAAGCCAATCTTGGACATATTTATCTATGTCTATCGATTAACATCGAGCCTTGGAGGACAGGCATGTTTAATAATATCTCAATCATTACAATTCTTAATCTATTGTATAACTAAACAATTCTTTTAGACTCCGCTGATAATATTATCGTACCTGGTAACTGCCGGTGGTTTATTAACGCACATGCGACGACCAATCGGTCCGATGACAGTAAAAGAGCAAAGGCTCGAAGGAGAATATCGTCATATTCATTCTCGTTTAATAACCAATTCAGAAGAGATTTCGTTTTACCAAGGAAATAATCGCGAGAAACTTACAATTCTAGCGAGTTTCCATAAATTAGTCACACATTTACGTAAATGCTTAGAATTCAAGTCAGCCGTTGGTGTGCTAGATAACTTTATCGGCAAATGTAAGATAATCTTGAATTTTTTTACAAACAAACGACCACTTAACTCATCAATATTTATTATTTCCACAGATATAGCAACAATTGTTGGATTCTATGCTGTTAGCATACCATTTTTCCAAAAGGATCATCCTGTCTTATCTGGCACAGCTGATCATAGATTCAAGAATTATTATACTTTCGGTCGTATGATGGTTAAACTAGCAGAAGCTATTGGTAGATTAATCTTAGCTGGCAGAGAACTTACGAGACTGGCAGGTTTCACTGCTAGAGTCACTGAAATCAAATCTGTCTTGGGTGATTTGAATACTGGCAAATATGAGAGAACAATGGTTCAAGATAGTCAGAATGTAGGTCGTCCTGGTGCTGGAACTATCATTGCCAAGGATAATGTGATTCGTTTCGATCGTGTACCATTGGTTACTCCGAACGGTGATGTTTTAATCAAAGAACTCTCATTCGAAGTCCTCACCGGTATGAATGTCATTGTTTGCGGTCCAAATGGATGCGGAAAGAGTTCTCTCTTCCGTGTTCTTGGCGAGGTAAATCTTTCATATTTCTTTTAATGAGAGACGAAATTTTGATGACTTTATTATTAATCTTTTATACAGTTATGGCCAGTCTGGGGTGGAGTAATCACCAAACCACCGAGAGGCAAACTCTTTTATATCCCTCAGCGTCCTTACATGGCATTAGGTACTCTGAGGGATCAAGTGATTTATCCACACACTAAAGCAGAGATGATGCGACGCGGCCAAATGAAAGACAATGATCTGCAAAAGCTTCTTGACCTCGTTCAATTAGGTCATCTTCTCGAAAGGGAACATACAGGCTGTGAAGGACAAGGCTGGGATGCTGTTGCTGATTGGATGGATGTTTTATCCGGCGGAGAGAAACAACGCATTGCTGTATGTTTGTATAGAAAATAATTACAATTTAATAATCAATCATACTAATTATAATATCTCTTAGATGGCTCGATTGTTGTATCATAAACCACAATTCGCAATTCTCGACGAATGTACAAGTGCGGTGAGCGTGGACGTCGAGGATTCGATATATTCGTATTGCAGGGAAGCAGATATTACTTTGTTCACAGTATCGCATAGACGTTCTCTTTGGAAACACCATGAGGTATAAAAGAAGTTATTATTGATAATAATGAGTAAAGAATAGTTTATGAATGATGTATGTTTCAGTACTATTTACAAATGGATGGTCGTGGTGGGTACGAGTTCAAAATAATCGAAGATGACACAAAAGAGTTCGGCTCGTGAATCTATGAGTCCCTTGAAGGCTGTGCGTGATGTTCTGCTTTTAAGGGACCAAGGATCAATTCCTTAAGAAGGTTTTCCTCTCTGCCTGGTGACTTACTGTAAGAAGTTCATTATTGTTCGTACGAGAGGTACTTTTGTCCCTTTTAGACGAAGAACGAGTTTACTCATCCTTCATTTAACCGAATTACGTAGATAAAATTGCACAATAATTGTATATTTTTCTATCGATCTATCCTTTTTCTCTTTTTTTTTTTCTTTTCTTTTTTTATATGGCTACTTTTATATGGCGATAATGAATCCTTGGAGGATTCTTGTAAATACCTCTCGTCACTTCTTCCAGTTTATTGTTATACTAGTACGATCTAGGAAAAGTTTATGTAAATAGGAGAAGCAAACTCTGCTGGCGCACGTTCTATTCCAGTTTCTTGTTGTATACTATCGAATTGTTACGTGTATTGCACACACTTGCTCTACGCACACAGTGATCACAGTTTTTTAGTGGGTGGAAAATGAGAGATCTATCTGTTGGAATATGCTGGACAATAAAGGATACACTTCTACGAATTGAGATATACCGTAGAATCACTACGATTCGTTAATCAATCTTTTACTACGAATTTCTCACTTTATAGGATTAAGAATATCCCTTGTTACTAATTATATATCCACGGTGGTCAATTTTTTAGGGATTTGTAGATCATCGTGTGAGTATGGTGCTTGATCTAGCGATTGTTGACTCACAAATATATTTTCATAAATCGGCGCTCCTTTTTCTCAATCATCCTTTAATCCTATTTCAATTAACATTCTAATGAACCCCCAAAAATCCACCTATTTACAACTTATTCAATCAATTAATCATTCAATTCAAACAGTAACACTTTAACCGTTCAAAATCATATTCAAATTTGCCCGGGCAAGATGGCGCTGAGTATCGGGTGTGTATTCGGGTGTTTCCGTGTTCGGTCGTTTGGATTCCGGGGACTCGGCGTTTCGGTTGCTAGTCGCAGGGCACGAGCGGACGAGAGCGGGTCGGCTCTCGAGTGTGGCGTGTGCGAAGTGCGTGTGCGAGGAATCGAAGTAACGGATCGACACACACACACACACACAGACAGACACTGAGACAAAAGGGAGGCGTTCTCTCCTCCATCGAAGGAAGGAAGCTCGTTCGTTGTGTTGGTGAGAGTAATAATAAAAAGAGAAAAGAGGGATAGTGTCGTATTAAATCGTGCGAGGAACGTGTGAAGCTTGTGAGATCGAGTCTATCGCGAATAAGAGAGAAAGAGAGAAAGAGAGAGAGGAGAGTATCGATCGAAGCCGATTCCTGCAAGAACCTTTCTCTCGAGCAGAGAGGCGAAGCGCCCATCGAGCGAGCGCAAGAAGGAGAGAAAGAGAGAGAGAGAGCGAGAGAGCGAGAGGTAGAAACGGGCGTCGCAGTAAGGTATAAGAGTAAGCGAGAGATCGAGAGGAGAGACACGCACGAGCAGCGGTGGCGAAGAGAAGCGTGTATCTCTGATCTGCTGGCGGAGAGGACAGACAGACGGACGGACGGTCGTTCGGGTCGTACAATCGAGGGAATAGGAGCGGTCGCGAAGCGTGCAAAAGATATATCAGGGCGAGCCTCTCTTCCAACTCGAAGCCAAACCAAAGTTCGCTCTATAAAAGCAAAGAGAGCGCGGGCGCGCGCGTGTGTGTGTGCTGCTGCTGTGCCGCGGCGTGTGTGTGTGTCGCCAGAAGAAGTGTACAGGTGCAGGTGTGCGTGCGCCGCCTTTAGTTTTAGGTCCTCGACTCCGCCAGCCTGGAAGGAAAGTAAGGGGGCCGCCGCCGCCGCCGCCGCGTCGCGCGCTCTGCTGGTGTATAAGAGGAAAGAACAACTGTGAAAACGCTCTATCCACGATTCCTCAAGATAGAAAGAGAGAAGGAGAAACTGCTGCTGCTCTACCCGCCAGTGAGGTGTACTAAGGACTCAGCGGTGCTGGAGGGTGTAATCGGCGAGTTCGTAGCAGAATGGACGGCAGCTCGGCGCCGCCGCCGTCGTCGTCGTCCTCGGACCTGACGGCGATGCCCGAGAACAAGGCAAACGACGCGACTACCTCCCCCACCTGCGAAGATGCTATACCAATCTGCGAAGAATCCAACAACATCTCTAATCATCCAGCATCCCCGGCAAGCCCAGAACCTTTGTCCTCTAAGAAGGTCGAAAATCTACCAACCCTTCAACCAGCCTTGTCCAAGTTCCTCGGACTCGGCTCGGTGATGAGAGCCGCTTCCGCCTCCCCCGTCGCTGCCGCCACATCCTCCTCAGCAGCCCAGCAACCGGGGTGTGGCTGCGTCCCGGCTAGTAATCCTGCCGAGGACGCCGACGATCTTACCATCACTGTTACTATCATGCCTACTACTGGTGGACAATTCGACCTTGTTGTTGAACGCACTGATAGCGTTGAAAACCTTAAGAAAATCATCTCCAGGAAGCTCAAGGTCCCTAAGGAACGGATTTGTTTACTTCATCGGCAAAGGTCAGTCCATGCTTTATTTTGTACAGGATTTTCTAGGAGTAACTTGGATCATTATGTTCCTGATGATAAGTTCTTTTTTTCTGGAGAACTTGATTCTCAAAGAATCAGGGTTTTCTTAACGTTGGAATTCTGATCACGTGCCGTTACGACGCCCTCGGACTCGCCTTGGAATCGATGGACGCGCACCGAAGCTCCACCGCGAGATGTTTGATGATCCTCCATCTCGTTGTGGGTTTCTCTTTCAATCTTGTTACATTCCTTTCATAGAAAAATTCTCTCCACCGTTCAATACTCGTATTTATTCAATCGATGAACGGTAAATAAATCTAACATCGTAGAAAACTTGAATTTTAAAATAAGAATGATAGAAGTCTCCTTTTGAGATGCTTGTGGGAGAGTGTACTTTTACTTGGAAGGCTCTCTCAGTCGGGGCAGGTTATCGGGTGAAGGTGCAGTTTTCGGCGGTCAGAGCGAAAGAAAACAAGAAGTCGAGAGCTGTGTGTGTGGTTGATGGTGGTGGCCACTGTAAGGGGGGAAGCCGAGAGTGTGGGCAACACACTCTTCCGTAGGATTCGTAGGCGTCGTGGGGGCCGTCGGTGCCGCCGCGATATACACGTATGTATATACGTACGGTATCCTCCCCGACGACGACGCCGTCACTAACAGAGAGAGAGAGAGAGAGAGAGTGGAGTCTCCTGCGGGAATGAGAGAAAAGGTGGAATGGAAAGAGAGAAACGTTGGCATGCCACGCAACGGGGCGACGCGATGTAGGAGGCGGAGGAGGCGGTGGTGTGTCCGGAGTAGGTAGAATATCGCCGGGAAATCGCACGCTCTCGTTTAAGTGGAACGGTGACAAACCACCACGCTCTTGAGAAAGAGACGAAGAGAGAAAGAGAGAGAGAGAGAGAGAATACAAGGAGAGCGCGCGCGCCTTGCCCAGGAAAACGAAGGAAAGAAGAGTCACTGCAGGAAAGAGGACCGCTTTCTGGCTATTCCTGTACTGCCAGGGCCACCATTCCCTTACTCTTATATTCATTTCGATCGAGTCTTGATTAATTTTTTACATATTTATTTGTATATGATTATAAAGAGTTTATGTAAAAGATAGAGCTATCTCAAAGAATTATAAATAAGAAATGATAGAAGTCTTGGAACCGATGGGAATTGAGTTGTGTGGATATATATCGGAGAGTCGTGCAGAATTGGCTCGCTCGGAGCACAGCCTCGAGACTTTCCCATCTACCCTGGGACCGAATTTACAGAGTCACTGTGTGTGCACAGCGTAGCGTGTGCTGCTGGTGCTCTTGCTTGGCTATGCGTGTGCAGAGAGCAGCGTGTGTGCTCCTCTCTCGTTTCTTTGTGCCCTCTCGCCGGGCCAGTTTCAGGCTGGCTGGCAGGTAGCACGCCGGACCCTCGCTCTTCTTCTCTTCTCTTCTCTCTTTCTCTTTCTCTCCGCTCTCTTCCCCGGACTCCATTGCGTCCTCCTCCTTTTTAATCTTTCCGTCTTTGTGCTTTCTCTGCTTCACCAGACCTCGACACCAGGCCTTCTTCTTCATCTCGCTCGCTCTCTCTCTCTCTCTCTCTCTCTCTCTCTCTCTCTCTCTCTCTCTCTCTCTCTCTCAACCGCTTCTCTTCTTTCTTTCCCTCTATTTCGCTTCATGACTTCTCGTCGAGCGCATGCGTGTCTCTCTTTCTCTCTTTATCTTTCTCCTCTTTTCAAGAGAAAGACAGTACAGGGACGAGCGATCCTCTGCTATTCCGGCACGAGCTTGCCTTTTTTTCCCCGTCCACGTAAGATGCGAATCCCCCAGCATCCCCTTGAAATTCTCCCAACCTTCCTTACTTACTTCGAACCAGGACTTCTTCCCCTGCAATTTCCATGATTCACGGGGAGAGAGAGAGAGAGAGCGGCCCGTGTCCAACTCGAGTTTTGTATTCAAGGATAGTGATTTCCAGCAATGGAATTCCTGATCTCTTGAACCTCCGAACGACGAGCCAGCATTAGAATCATTATTCGAGAGTCCCACAATGCTTGGCGATTCTATGGTCTTTCTTATTCGGGTTTTGAACTTTCCTGAATTCTTTGTTCATTCTTTGTGTATTACAAAGAAGATTTTTTAAGGAATTATTGGTGTAAAGGCTGATATTTTATTGAATATCATGTGGAACAGTCTTCTTGTGAGTTTATTCATTGTGATTTGGATGGTTTTTTTCACTTTTTTCAAACTTCCTATTTTTTTTTTTAGCTGAAATTTGGTGGAGAATGTCCTCTTGTATCGAGGAAGAAGTGATATAAAAATCAGAGCTCTAGCTTGAAGTTTCATTTTTCACCTATGTTCCACCCTCAGAAATGATCGATTTTTTCAAAGTTCTCAAATTTGGCCGGACGCTCCATAAATCGATTGTTTTAGTTTCATAACGGATAGAAAACAAATACTCCGTAAAAAAAGTCCCGGATTTGTACCGAAAACACGTCGAAAAACCGTTCAGAAAAGTCGATTTTTCGTCAATTTTCGAGGTTTTTCCCATATTTTTTTAACTTCCCGACATTTTCCGAGGCTGAAATTTGGTGGGGAATGTTTTCTTGCATCAAGGAAGATGTCATATAAATTTCAGAGCCCTAGCTCAAAATTTATTTTTTGGCCAAATTTTTCTGAAGGGGTACCCCTTGAAATTTTTTCCGATTTTTCGAAAGTTCCCAAACCTTGGCTAATTCGTCATGAATCGATTGTTTATGTTTCAAAACGGATAGAAAACAAAAAATGCGTAATAAAAAGTCCGGAATTGTATCGAAAACATTAAAAAAACTGCTGCTGAAAAATGAATTTCATGTAATTTTCGAGGGTTTTTCCTATGTTTTTTAGGCTTCCCGTGACTTTACGGACCTGAAATTTGGTATACAAACTCTGTACTAACCCAAGAATCAATGATATAAAAATCAGAGCTCTAACTTCAAATTTATTTTTTCACCAAATTTCGACGGTCAAAATTGCCTGATTTTTCCAAGGTTCCCAAACTGCGACTAATTCATCATAAATCGATTATTTGATGATCAAAATGAATAATATTAAGATTCTCACAGCATTCCAAACATCTTTTCTTATTCTTCCAAGAAAAACCCCAAGCGAGAAAGGAATTGCCATTGCTTGAAAGGTCGAAGCTCGCGTAATAGGAATTTTGTATTATCTCGAGATCAGTTTATCAGACTTTCAGTTCCTTCGACTTGTCGGAGGAACAGCAGCAGCAGCAGCAGCAGCAGCAGCAGCAGCAGGCGGTGCACAACACACAGACTTTCCTCGCTCGAGAATGTACTCAGCTGGACGGTGTGTCATCGTGCATGCACCGCGCCCCGTCGTTTCTTAGTCATCGTGGCATGGAAAAGGATGGTCTTTGAAGTTGCAGGATAACTCAACAATCCCTAATGATAGAACAGCCATATAATTAATTCTTTTCTTAGTCTCCGCCATTCTTTTTAACATCTCTCAAAACAAAATCAATAGTACGATTTTAAATCATTATAAATAATAAAAATAATATTAAAAGGATAATACTCGAATACGTTTAAGAATTAATAAACGATTTTAAGTGAAAGCGAGGACAAGTTTCTCCAGTTGGAAGAGTCAGGTGGACGTGTTTGCTCTTGCGGGGAGATGAACCACCAGAGAACCCTATAGTTTGACCTCTCTCTTAGCGACGATAGCACGAGAAACGATAATATTTATAGTAGACACCTCTCTCTTTCTTCTTCTCTCACACAAGCAAGAGTGAAACTGTTCTATCTCACATTATATATTTATATTTCCATCCACTCTCATCTCTGACTATCTCCAACCGCTCTTTCGCAGCATCCATTGGCTACGATTCTTTGAATCATCTCTTTTAAAGCCTCTCATTTATATTATACATGAAATTATTCTGGAAATTATTAGTTATTGGAAAGAAAGAAAGTCAAGAGAATGGCAGAGAAGCTAGCACGTGGATGTTGTTTTGCTCGAGCTTGTTGACGTTCCTATTGAGCGCGCGGCAGACCGACCGTTCACTCGGTCTCTACCTGCTACTTGATAAGACCAAGTGTAGCAATGTTCCACACTTCTTATATTTAATTGCGTATCAAAGTTTAATTTCTAGACATAGCTGAAAGTCTCCGGAATTTAATTCTAATTGCAGTGACATTTTGGAATTATACATTATAGAATTATTTTATATTTAGTAATTGAATTAAATTGTCAATTTTAAGACGATGACAAATCTTTGTGAAACTCTATGATGCTTTAAACGATCGAGGAGGCAGTTCTATTAGCAGATTCCCAGATCGCACTCTATAAAGAGGCGCGCACGAGCCTCTGGGAGGCTTCAGTCCAGTCAGCTGTGGTTTCAAAATACACCAGGCTCAACCGGCCGGTCAGCGATTATCCACTGGAGAGTTCTCATACTACTTGCGTTTGCCACTCTTAAACGGTGCGCGCGTTCAAGGATACGCGAACTGTCCTTTCTTGTTTCAACTAGCTTTCCCGATTTGTCTGCCAACACTTTTACAAACATATTATGTCTTTCGAATATCTGCTCAATAGTTTTCATATTCTTTGCAACTGTGGTTTTAACAGTTCCATTTAAACATTCAAGCATTTTAATCGAGTGTTAAAGGTCATCGGACTCTGTTAAGATTCTTCGTTGAAAAACCGTTAAGTTCGAACGGTTGTTTGAAGTGATCGACTATTAAAAATTCGGTTTGTTTCATTCCATTGGTAATAAATTCGATGGGCAAAGAGAGTTACAGGTGATTTTCTTTGTACAAGAGTATGTGTAACACACCCGCGAGTGACTAAAGTTACTTCATCGTGTTAAGTCATGCTTGACCCGAGTTTCCAATGCTCTCTTATTCCTTGGAGCGAAGAGACTCATTGAAAGTTTGTCATTGAAGAAATAAATGAATATTTTCTTGAGATTTTATATATTATTGAAATCTTGATAGAGTTATTTCGAGGGCAAGCCGACGCCTATGGTAACAGCTCGGATATCCCGGCGATGAATGGATCACTAAAGAAGAGAGGGGGATGCTCTCTCCGGTTCGAGCTACGCCCAAATCTCCTTTTCCCATGTACGATGGCCGGCTTGCTTGCTCTCTGTTGCGCTGACTAAGCCCTCCTCAGCCCTCCTCAGCGAAGAATGCTCATAGATTACTCGGAGATACGTGGCTCCTCTTTGTGCTTTGAAAACCTCTGCTCTAACTATAACTCTAGTTTAATATTAATTACCAATGATTCTACGATAAATTCATTGTCTAATCATCGGTGAATCTCCAAGCGTTATCATAACTTGTCATTTATATAACGAAGAATTCTCATTGCGAATAGAAATCCAGATTTCATTGGTCGACAAGAAGAGTACCTTTTGCGCCCTCGTGTGAATCATTCTTGAAGAGAGCGTTTCTGTTGCGAACGCATTTATCGTAGCTTTTTGTTTTCGCCGTCAGCGCGCGCGCGCGTCTGGCTTGTTGCATCAGCCGTCCGCGAGAGTTCTGTTATATGTTGAAGAGAGAGAGAGAGAGGGAGAGAAATGAGATTATCTTTAATTATCGGCAATGCCTACTGACTAATACATCGGCCTATCTCTTGCTATTTATGCACCATGTTTGTTACTCCCACTTAACATTTTATCCATCTATTTCGAGGGCCCTCTTTTCTCACGGTCTTTCAAATTGGCAAAACTTGATTTTCTTGAGAGCAATGGATATATTGAACATATAAAACTAAAGATAGTTCTTTCTGTTACAGGCAACTCACGGAAGGAACGCTCGAAGAAAATCGTGTGCACGATGGAAGTCATCTTACTCTTCTACCAAGTGTAGAAACAGGATTATTGGTATGTTATAATTATTACTAATTAAATAATTAACTTAAATAAGAACTATCATCTCCAATCCCTTTAAACTTTACTTTCCACTCCTTTTTTTTCCCCCCTTCGTTTCCTTCTTTCCCGTTGGTGAGCGCATCCGCCGCGATGGGAACCGGGATTCGAACGGCGACGAGGACGACGACGCGTGGGGAGAAAGATTCTCGAGGAGACAGAAACCGTTTTCCACCGGCGATCTCGACACAAACGCCGTTAACTCCTTGGTGTTCGTGTATCATCGGGTCACTTGGTTTCTCGGTCAGCCAGCCTTCGCACTCAACTTTATCTATCTTAATACTTCTTCGTATTTACGCTTACTCTTATTAAAAAGAACTCTAAAACAACGCGTTTCATAAATTCTATCTTCTTTGACAAAAGACAGAATTTCGTATGCAAAAAAGAGAGAGAGAGAGAGAGAGAGAGAGAGAGAGAGAGAGAGAGAGAGAGAGAGAGAGAGAGAAGTATTGAAAACAAAGGTACAAAGGGAGAGTTAGAACTGGTTCGAAGGACTTGGTTGCCCTTTCACGGCGAAGCAGCTTCTCGCCAGGTGCAATCCATGCTTTATCACAACCTGTTACTCACCTAACTGTTTTTCACCGCTGCCACTTTGCGAATGCAGCTCTTACAAACGTCTTTTAAACTATAAAGAAACCTAAAGATTGGAAGTTTCTTGAATGATTTGAAATAGTATTTTTAGTTCTCTAGTAATTTGATCGGCCGCAAAAGGTGGGTAAATCGAATTACCGAATGCGCGATGACCGTCAGCGAAAGGAAGTCCGTTAGGTGTGTTGTGTATCGAGGGATACCTCGCCGCGGCAACGCCGAGGGTCTGAGCCTCGGTTCCGCGAGGTTTCCTCTCGTCTGCAGGTCTTCACGCGTTTCTATCTCCCGTACGTGTGGGTAGCCGCTCATCGATTCGTATGGCTCATCTTCCTCAATGGCCTCGAAGCACACCCAATCATCCTTTCCTTTCCTTTTTAACTGAAACTTTGTCCCATGAATATCTTTTCTAAGAAACTAGGACAATTGTCTGTTTCAGGTTCATCGACCGGAGCAAAGTGTAATGCAAGCTTTGGAGAGCCTAAATGATTCTCAAGTGAATGATTTCCTATCGGGGAAAGCGCCATTGAATCTAACGATGCGACTTGGTGATCATATGATGTTGATACAATTACAATTGTCAACAGTATCGCCAACATCGCCAACAGCGAGCCAATCAAGTAGTAGTAATACTGATTTAAATATCGGTGTTAATCCATCGACGAGTTCAGGAATGTCGAGCGCCCTTTCGACGTTCTTGCAGAGTAGAAGATCGACGGTATTAGCTGCGCGTTCGACAAGTAGCAGTACAAAGATCGAGAATGCAAGATCTCGGACGGCAGCATCGATGATCAGTAGTTTAGTATCAGCGATTGGACATGCGAGAGCGAATTGTAGTACGAGTTTATCGACAGCAACGACGACAACGAGCCCGGTCTGCTCGAGTCGTGCGACAACTGCTTCCTCTGTCTCCTCGGCTTTCTCGCAAATCGAAAGGTTCTACAATAGCCGAAGTCAACAATCGCCTCGTCCTTCTGCTCATAATTCCTCATCCACCTCATCTTCTTCTTCATCCTCCTCATCGTCATCCGCGGGTTCTGCCACTTCTCCCACGGCAGCTACCGGCGGCGGTTCAACCAATTCCTCCTCAGCTCGCCAATGTTGTTGCCTTATTTGCCAGCCTCATCATCGTCGCACTCACCTTCATCATCACCATCACCACCATCATCATCATTCGAGGAACAGAGCGAGTTCACCGAGCAATACAAACAACAGCAACTCATCCAATAATCAGGACCAGCAACAATCTACCTCTAACTGCAATGAGCAGACATCCGATTTGTGGCCACCACCCAAGAAGAAAGTCTGCAAGGTGCATCATCATCAAAATAATCCCAGCGAATTATCAAGGAGTACAACAAACCCCGATGAAACAAGTCCGCAAAGCCCTGGTGGAACATCGACGGTTGAACAAAGTCCAAAAGCAGCTACTTTGGACACAAGAGCACTAGTTGAAGCATCCCGCAACTTAACGCAGAAACTCAAGCAACTTTCCTCCGAGGTACTCTATTCTAGGGTGAATCTAGCAAAGGTATTACCAATGCGAGAACCCCACTTTTATATACTAGTTTATAATTTCTGATTTTATGAACTACTATTAAAATTCGCTCGGCGCATTTAGAATTAACTCGAAACTCAATGGAATTCAAGGGTTTAAAGCTTTGGCATGGCGTGCAGATAATTACTAAGATATTCTCGGGCAAAGCAGTGAAAACTAGAAAGTTTTATGGTGGATGATGATTGTGGGGATGTAGGAGAACGCGAGACGGAGGCATGGTGCAATAATCGAGAGTATGCATCATCATGGGAAAGGTGTGTACTCGGGTACATTCAGCGGTACATTGAATCCAGCCCTTCAAGACCGTCATGGTCGCCCGAAACGGGACATAAGCACAATTATCCATATCCTGAACGACCTACTCTGTGCCACCCCTGCGGCTACTGTTGGCCACTCCAGACAACACCACAGGCTCTCGAGCAACCGCCAACAATCTACAACCTCGACATCCTCGACTGGTACTGCAACCAGCACCACAGGCTCCGCAACCGCAGTTGGATGCCATGATTCAACGGGTTCCGGATATTCCGCAAGTATGTCATTTTATTTATGGTAGTTTTTTTTCCCCCCCTAGCTTTTCTAGAATGATTTAAGAAGTATTTTCGAAGCGGATGTGAAAACGGCGACTATTTTCTTGTGTCCGAAGCAGAGGAGCTGTCGAAAGAGAATGAAGCGACCAAGGGAAAGATGAGACGTTTACGTTTAGTGATGGAACAACGCCGTGCGAAACGAAGAGCAAGGCAAGCGAGACAAGCACGCGCAGCACCATACACCACACAATGGGCAGCGGTAACACCAGATCCTGATCCAAATCATGATCCAAATACATCGGCGACATCGTCTAATGCTACCACAGCAAATCCAGCCGAGCCACAAACCGAACCGGAGCTTCAACCTTGCAGTCCCGAGCCTGTTGTCGCTTGAATGTGATCCTCAGCAATAACGCACTTATCTAACAGCAGTGTCTTTCTCATCTCCTCCATAGGGATTTTTTATCCCTCGATTAATTCTGTCGGACATACGACAGAATTATTCCACATTTTCGTTAACCATTACTTTCGGGAGCGATGTCACTTTTCAACATTTAGAAAGACACTGCTCGAAGACACAAGCGGGCTTTAATCGCACCGATTTATTCCAGTTGGAGGGCCAACGACTAACTAAAAGAGAGTGAGCACTCGTGCTGAGCGTCCCTCGGTTGTTTTCGAGGTTTGATTTCTCAAAGAAAAGGACTGAGTTTCTTGTTTTGTTAGGTAACAAAAAAGAGTTAGGGGCGGGGATGAAGTTTAGAGTGTTAAAAGAGATTTAGGTGGCCGTGACTGGGGAGAGCACGTTGCTCGAGCGGCGCAAAAGGAGAGTCGTACGCTCCAGTTGTGCGCACGTGAGAAGGCGCTCGAAAGCGCGCATAATTGTTGCAGTATTGCCCGCTGTGTTTGTGTGTACGTACCTTTCACGTGAGAGAGAGAGAGAGAGAAAGAAAGAGAGAGAAAAAGAGAGCGAGCGAGAGAGAGAGAGAGAGAGAGAGAGAATCTTTGCAATATTTCAGTGAACGTGCAATCCCTAAGAAACTGGGGAATTAATAATAAGATACCGGTGGGTCTCCAGAGGGTCGGAGTCCAAACTGAGGACCCGGAGACCCCTCGACGAGACTCCGCTACTATTTAATAGGGTGAAAATTCTAATAATTAAAGTAAATTAACGGCAAATCGGTGAGACAGAAAGATAGAGAATGAAAGGGAAGGAAGACGAAGATGATGATGTGCGTGTTCGGCTGTACTCGGGACTTGAGTGGTAGCCGACAATAATTGCACCAAGCGCGGTAATCGACATACAAGGAGAGAAAAAAGAGATTGTTCGATATCGATATATCGTTATCATCCTGTCGCTTTTTCGGGGGGGGGGGGGGGGGGGGGGGGCACGAGACTCAAGTCCTTCGAGTATCGATGCGCCACGCGTTTTAGACGAGAAAAGGACAGAGTAACACCAATTCTACATATACAAGAACCATACAGAATGAAATGAAGAAAGAAAGAGAGAATAAGATTCGCGCGACTTTTATTTGCCAATCGCGCCACCGATTGATGATCGACCTGTGAAAAAGCGTCTGAAGAGACAGAGTCTGATCGACGACAACGCGAAGAACTTCTTTAGCAGTCCATTGGCAGTGCCAGAATCAATCGGTGGATGGTAAGTCAAAGCTTCCTCTCCCATATCAGTTTTTTTGATATAATATAAAGGAACGAAAGTAGACGACGCCGGTCGTTCCGAAGGATGACGACGATGATGATGATGATGATGATGATGAGTCGCGCGATACATATTCGTAATGAGAAATCGACGCGAGATGATGAAAGAGAGATCATAAATGAAAAGGGGGGAGTGTGTGAGACTCACGGATAGCTGGTATCCTATAGCTACAGGTGTTCTAGATGATCCTAAATTGTGCGAGAAACACGGCAGCGCGCGCGCGCGTATGCGTCACGCAGGTTCAGAGACTCGTTTTAAGTTCGCTAGGTACTAAATGATATACGATATATCAATCACCTAAACAAAAAAAAGAAATAAGTAAATAGACATTCAAACGCGTTAGGTTTACTTAGGGCGAGATATGAGATGAAAGAAACTATTATTATTACCATTATGATTATTATTATTATTATTATTATTATTATATTATTATCATCATTACTACCGCTACGCAGTTTTGCAAACTGGCTCAAACTACTGTAACATACACGTTCACGGAAGGAAAAAAAAAAAACTTTACTCGAGTACCAAAATAAATAATGATTGCTTGCTAAGCTAAGTTGTTGGCAGGTAATTTATTTCATAGAATAATTTTAGTGATTAGGTGGAAAGAAAACGAATGAATGATTGATCGATCGTTTATTTAAATTACGTCTTAAGTTACGTACAACTGTAGAAATCCTTTAATCGAGTCTTAAAGTAATCGCTATCGCTTTCGTATGCTTTTATATATATTCATCCTACGATCCTTTGATTCTCCTTCGCGCCCCTTGTGTTTTTTCTTTATACGCATAGCACAGACTTGAACTTGTTACGATACAGCTATTTTTTTTTCGTGTTTTTTTTTTCATCGAGTCCGCGAATCATGCGATGTTTTTGAAAATCTACTAAAAGTTTATTTTACCAAACACTCTCTTGTCAGAGATACGTTTATCCTTGTACGAATAGCACTAGAGAATGGCTGTCTTCGATTAATTCACCGGTGTAAAAGGATGCTCTACTTCTTTTAATACTGTTCTCGGGTTTCGCTACTATTAAGAGAAAAAGAGTTAATCTATTCTTCACCATTCTTCTTATAATCCGCAGTGTGTGTGTTTTTCTTTTTCTTTTTCTTTTTCATTGGCGCGTATGCAAAGTGAAAAATACTTAGAGAATAATCATATAATATTATACTAGTTGTCCGATCCACGCGAACGGATATAATAGTCATTTTAACTAACTAATTGTGATTTGGCCTTAGCTCCCTTCTTCGCGTTGCTAGTAGTGCCACTTTAACAATGTTCCCGCGATAGATTACAAAGTCTATTATCACCGGATTCGTAGAAGAAGAACAAAAAAGAAAGAGAGAGACAATAGTCACAATTCTTTCGATTCTAAAGAATTCGTCGCGTTTGGCAAAAGGTGGGATTAAAAATTGAGGGGAAAAAGATTTACATTGATGTATAAGGAATGATAGATCTCGTGCTTTTTGCGCGCAGTTCTCGATTTCAATTGGAAGAAGAAGATATATCTTCTTCTTCCGAGGTACTTGCACTTATGTTTTCGAGTAGAAAAATGGACGGGATATACGAAGCGAATTCCGGTTACCTCGAGGAAATTAGAGATACAAAGCTTAGTAATTAATAACTAGTGTTCGTCTTCGCGGCCACGAAGTTCTTCGTCTTCTTCTTTAACTATATGGCACTCGTTTACAGTGCACTATATTTCATATGATCTACTTAATTGAATATCGTCCAGCTATACAGACGGAATATATTATCCCAGATAGAAAAAACGGAAAGTACTTTTGGCAGTTCGTCACAGAAACACACACGCACACTCACCGATCTTAATTAGTAGGCTAATACTGCGCTGATTAAAAGCGGCTCTCGGCTCCATCGAGGTACGCGTGGTTAGTCAAAATAGTGTCACGTGTGACCCTTTTAGTATAAATTGATCTTTTTCTTGATAGTTTCACGACACATGTGACAAGTCTTTAGAGGTGCGGCACAATGCTCGCATGCTACATGACCGCAAAGGAAAGCAACATTTCTACGACGTTCCATGCAAATACTACACATATTCGCCTCTTCGAGATCAGCTACTCTTGTTTCAAGGTATCTCAGTCTTTCTAAATCCTTGTCTTTCTCATGTTCTCTCTCATCCTCCTCTTTTTTCTTATCCTCCAAAGAGCAGTCTTTCAGATTATCCGTCTGTGATAATTCACCTGGAAGATTTACAGATTTACAATCATATTTCAATGATTCATTATTAATGAAAAGTTCTCGATTATTACCTTGCACTGTTTCTGACTTAACCACAGCTTGTCCACATCGAGCGCAACCAATGAAAGTAACACTACTACTCGCATCGAATCGACTATCTTCCTTTGAATGAGTCAAAGCTCCTGAACAAGCCCTGCATTCCGTTGCATCACCCGATCCTGAAATCCCAGACTTCGTAACTCTCACTGCATCCGATTGAGTTGTCTCGATCCGATAAACCGAAGGATCAACGCCACTCGGAGGATTCTCTATTCTGTAAGTAATCATATTTAAACAAAAACAAAAGAAAGACCCCAATCAAGAATCTCTATGATAAATAGAAAGAGAAACATACTCTAATTGAGTACTGTGACTTTGGTACTGATAAGATCGAAGGAGATCAGCATAAGAAGCAATTTGTGGATCAGCTTCCAGAAGATCCATTGGTGTCTTGTTCTTGGAATTCCTTACTTGTTCTAAGAGAGTGCAACTACGATCAACACCAACTAAGAAACAAGCAAGTGCCAATTCTGTCTTTGCACCTTGTCTTCCTAAATCTTGCCAGATCTGTAATAGAATTTCTAATCATTCTAATATTCTTAATGAATAATCAATCGTTTCACGTACCGCATAAATAAGTGGTGAATCGCGCGATGTTTCGGGCGTTGGAACAACAGCTGTTTGATTAGGACTTTTAACAATTGCTATATGAAGGACTGTATCACCATCCGCGTCACTATTAGCGATATCAGCATTGAGATGTACAAGTAATTCAACGAGAGCCCAATGTCCTTGTGATGTTGCCAAATGCAAAGGTGTTTGCCTTCGATTATTGCGTATGTCGACTTTCGCACGACCACCGTTTTGAGAGAGAAGTATAGCAGCGACATCCCTGTGACCATTTAGAGCTGCGAGATGCAATGCTGCGAAACCATCTTCTTTTTTCACGTCTACCAAATGCCTTGCTCTTCCAACTAATCTCTCAGTCGCACTAGAAATTCATATTACTCAGATTTCTTCGAAAGTCATCATTCATTTATTCGTTATATAAATTATTCATTATACTTACTGTGCATTCCCTTTTAGAGCAGCGTGATGCAACACATTGAAACCTCTCTTATTTTTTAGGGTGAAGTGAACACCCTCGCAGGCGCATAACGCATCAATAATATCTAACGCATCTTTTCCAATTGCGTCGTGCAATGCTGTGTCGCCGTATGAATCTTGAAGATTCACATCGCAATGATGTCGTAACAAGACTCGAACACATTGTGCGTGTTGCTTATTCACAGCTACATGAAGCGCACTACATTTCCCATTGTTAACAGCATTTATTGCTGCGCCACGAGAAATTAATAATTCCATAATTTCTGGTTGATTTCTAAATGAAAGATTTGTTAGAAATCTCTTGTAATGTTATTATGTCTGTTTTGAATGAACTCACCCAAAAGCAGCGTAATGAAGAGGTGTGTCGCCATCCTCGTCGACTGTTCTTAAAGAAGCACCAGCATCCAAAAGAAGAATACAAAGATCCTTTTGTCCTTGATGAGCTGCCACTTGTAAACATGTCTTTTTACCACCACCAGGACCACCTGCTCTTGCATCTACTCTGCCAGGATACTTCTTAAGAAATTCTTGTACAGCAAGAACACCTGCTTCACCTCTCGCGGCATCCCTCAGAAGTTTCTCGACTTCGCTATCAGCAGTATCCAATGAACGATCTCTTATCCTGCTGGCTTCGTCTAAGATAGTACTCTCAGTGACAGCCGGTACAATTGTCACGCTTAATGGATTGAAGGTCCATGTATGCCCATCTAATGCCACTCTCAAGTCTCCATCGGAATATATCTTGATTACTTTCCCAGTTTTACCTAAGGCCTGCAACAAGTACCTCCGCGCTCAGAATCTCTTTTTCACTTTTCCCATGCCATTCAACTAGAACGCATAGAAACCCACATTCTTCATTACGTCTATCCATTCGCCGTGGCCACGTTGATAATGTTTCACTGTGGCTAAATCAGTCTTTACTCGTACGATATCTCCCAATGAGAAACTATCTTTACTCGTTACTTTTGTCAATGCTCCTGGATGAAATGTCCATCTATTGTTGCAATCTTCGTATTGAACACGTATGTCACCTTTGTCTGTTACACGATGAACTGTTCCGATCTAATAATCGTTTATTGTATTATATAAGTGTTGTTTGATTCGTTTAAGTATTATTGCAATTCTTTTACCTTGCCAATGTAATCCGCCATACGCGGATTCCAACCACCGTGACCATCTTGCATTTCTTTTAGAGTACCAACATCGATTAGTACCTTCACTTTATCGCCTACATTGAACGTCATATGACGCGGACTAGAAACACCTGTGGGAACACTGCTTCTTGTTGGTGTAAGATTCCCATCGTCCGAAATCATTGATACGCTTTGTCCCAATAATGGAAGATGTTCCTTGTAATATGTTCCGGCACTTGCTTCTTCTACGTAGCAAAGATCTACGCAACCTTTGTAACCCAATCTGTAGACATTGGTACTTTCGGTCGACCATGTTACCGTTGCAACCGAACGACTACTTTCATTGTCCCAGCCACGAATATCCATTACTCTACCAGTTTTTCCTAATTCAAGATTTCATTTCATTAGATGTTCTTTTAATATTAATTCTTATTCTTTCAGATTGTTATTGGTACCTCTTCCGCCGTCTTGGTTTCCCCATTCCCAATCGGGACCTCGAATAACCTTGGCTCCGATGAAGATACCTTTTAATGGGATTTTAGCGCAGCCTTCTCTCGGTGTTAATTGTACACTGAAAGTTTATTATTATTAAAGATATACTGTAATCATTCTTTTTGTTCGATTAGATTGTCATACAAACCCAATAGAATTGGATGTTTGGAATCTACGGAAAGTATGCGTCAGATCATGAACATCCGCCATGTAACATTGCGTACAAAGATCGTAATCGAAGCATTGCGCGCATTCCCATCGTACGCCAATAATTCCATGACGGCCGCATCCGTCGCAAATAACATTCGGATGTTTAACACCAGCTGCTGCATTATCGAAGACTAATAAATCGTACGCTCCTTGATAACCGATTCTATAATTGCTTCTTGAACCATGATCCCATTGAACGATAGCTGTTCTATCAGGTGTTCTATCCGATGGGTTTGGACTAGTAGCCGAATGCGCCAATGGTGGTTTTCCTATTTCGACGACGGTTCCTGCGTGTCCTTCTCCGCCGTCCTGGTCCTCCCATTTCCAGTCTGGGCCGCGTACAACTCTTAAACCGACTTCCAGCATTTCCAGATGGTAATCCTTTTAAAATTGACCCTTTAATAAATGAATCGACAATATTAGACTATAATTCTATCTTTGATCATACTAAAGAATGAAAAATCAGTCGAATGAATTCATAAATCAAGATAGAAATCTCGCAATTCATACAACAGTGATTCCATAATCGAAATCTTGCACTGGGGAAATCCCAGAGCAAGAAAGATTTACTGTACGAGTATTATACTGTCGGTAGAAGTATCGGGAAAAATCGAGGCTTCGTAGGAGCATAGAAAATAGTAATATAATGGCTAGAATTCATTACGATTCTTCTATTAATGATATAAGAAAATTCTGATATAAAGAATGAGATTTGAGTAATAGTTGCGTATGATATACCTGAAACGGTCGAGTTCGGAGCACTGGGTGTCCTATGAATCATATGCACTCGAGTCTAGCGATCCAGGAGTCGATGCTGTCTGGTATTTAATAGCTTTGCTCTCGAAACAGTATAGAATAAGAATCGGAAGATTTACGCCGCAATGCCAAGCGGCTTTGAAACTTCGACATAACGCGTTATCATCGCCGACACCAGGCCTATTTATCCAGGATGATCCGCGCTCTGGATTCCCTGCCTTCTCGGAGAGAGAGAACACGGCTGTCTCCTCGATTTCCCTGCGGAACTTGCCCACGGCGCTCGAGATCCTCAGAGATCCTCAGCCTCCCACCTTGCGTATTAAATAACTAGGATAACTTGGAAAGGAATAAATAAAACGCAAGGCAATTCTCTTATATTTATAACGATATTTCATTGGAATCTTTATTTAAATTCGTTAATAATCAATTAGGAAGCATTGCTGAGTCTTTGGCATTCGTATTTTATAGGGTTACGGGTTGAAACCCACTGATGTACAGGCCGTTTCAGTATTACAGCGTGAAAAAATCGCGTCGAACTTGAAACAGCCGGTATGCGTCATTTTTGGCCTGTTCTGCTTTACCGACACCCTGCACATTTTATTTCGGCCATAGACTATAGAAAATACCTAGATTACCTGCCCTGCTTTACCCGCCGATGATAATGCGGATTTCTGCAAATCGATCGAGTATGAATTCCTGGAATACGACAGCAGTGCCACTGTGCTTGTGCGGAGGAGTCCGGCATCGCGATCGGACGATTCAAGATAATGCAAGAGAGCAAAGGTCTAAGAATATGAGGACAATCTATATAGCTGCGATCTTAAATTAAAATCAGCGAGACAAAGCGAGAAACTACTGTCAGAAAGAGGAGGCGAGAAGGAAAGAGTGAAATCATTGGATGGAATTGCGTCTCAGCTGCTCTCGGCGATGATCGAGAGACACGACGACGACGACTCTCGCTCGGTGATCGATGAATGTTGTTTAGAATGACTTCCAGTGTCAGCGGCGGCACAGCCACTCAGTTGCAATAGGAGAGATTGGCGAAAGACAGCTCGCGTCGGAATATGCCGGCATTGCGAAGCTGTTATCTTGCCGAAGAAATGCGAGCTATAATCTCTGAAACGAAGATGTACGAGCCACCGCGGTCTAAGTTTCATTTGTAGGTTATAAAGATACCTGGGGCTCGTGCGTAACTCGTTGCGTAGTGGCGCCGAGGCGCCGCCCTCTCCTCGAAGATGTTGGAGGGACTGGTAGCCTGGGTGCTCAATAATTATCTTGGCAAATATGTCGAGAATCTCAATACTGATCAACTTAGCATCGCATTACTCTCTGGTATGGTTATGTCTTTATTATTCAGTCTTTCTTTCTTTTATTAGTTATGTTTTGATGCCTGTCAACTTGACTTCTTTGTCTTTCAATCTTTATTATAGTTTCTTATATTGTTCTATGTTGTTACTGTTTATGTATATTAATCATTCGAGTGTTCTCTTAATAGGCGAAGTCGAATTGGAGAACTTGCCGTTGAAGAAAGAAGCTCTTAGACATATCGGATTACCGGTCGAAATCAAAGCAGGCTTTATCGGCAAAGTTAGACTTCAAGTGCCTGTCAGACAAATTAGAACGGCATCCTGGGTTATCGGTATCGAACAACTTTACGTGGTCGCTGGTCCGATAAGTTTAGAAGAGGTAAAAGCCAGAATTCCAACATAAAACATATTCTATTACTTTTATCTATTATTATTCTTTTACTAACTCTTTTCTACAGTTCGACAATGAAGCCGAAGATCAAGCAATCTTGGATTACAAATTAAGTCGGTTGGAAGCGCTCGAAGCAAGATGGAGAGCCGACACCGAAAGAGAACCAGGATATTACGCCACTAGTTATAGTTCCTGGGTGAATTACGGCACTTCGTTAGTAACAAACATTGTCGAGAACTTACAATTGAATATCAAAGATGTACACATTCGATACGAAGATGGTGTTACTTTATCCGATGGTAAATATTTCATGAAGAATCATAAACAATTTAAGAAGATATTAAAGTCTTTTATTCGCAGGAACCGGCTTTGCTTTGGGTATTACGATCGGAGCGCTCACTGCTCAGAGTTGCGACGCTAGTTGGATTCCAGGATCGACATCTTGGAATCTTACGGATGCTTCTTTCAAACTTATGGAACTTGACGGACTTTCTGTCTACTGGAATCACTTGAAGACGGATGAATTCTTTGGCAATCTTAATTTAGGAGATTTAGCTGTAAGTTTCAACTTTATTATAACTAGTTTTACATTAATAATAATATTAATGATTAATCTCGTTTTAGATTGCTATGAATGAATCAAAGAACACCACAAAGAAGCATATTCTATCTCCTGTTAATGCGAGAGCGCATATTAAAAGAGATCGATCAGAAAGACCTTTGAGATCTACGAACAAGCCTAGAATTGTTGTGGATCTTCTCTTAGACGAAGTTCCATTATTCCTAACAGATGTAAGTAAAAGAAATCAAGAAAAGTAATCAATTCTAATTAAAATATTAAAGCAGCTTTAAAATTACAGGTGCAATACGAACAAATAATAAAATGTATTCGAGGTTTAAAAGACATAGACAGAGGCAAAGCACAGCGTCGTTGTCGTCCATCAGTTACCATACACGAAGCACCGAAAGAATGGTGGAAGTATGCTGCTCGATGTCACATAGGCAGAGAAGCATTGAAACCAAAGCTTTCTTGGGAAGATGTGTTATTAAAAGCAAGAGAAAACGTAGCATACGTCGAAACCAGCACGAAACTCTTGGGTACTTGTTAAAATTCAAGTATTATTAAGAATTATAATATACGAATTGATTTAATCCAAATTTCTTACAGGAACACCAACAACAATTTTGCCGACAGAAACGAAGCAATTAAAAGAGAAAGTAGAACAAGAAAGAAGTTTCGATGAATTGCGAGTCCTTCGAGAAGTAGCAATGTATAAAATTCGACCACCAAAGCCAGGACCTAATGCAAATTCAAATGTTCCTCAAGCTCGAGGTATGTTGGAACAATGGTTTCCTCAATGGTGGGGATGGTATTCTAAATCACAGAGTACTTGTAATCAATCATCATCGTCTACATTCGATGGTGAACTTTTGGATGTCTTAGCCGATACTATAGACGATGATACTTTACTTCGACGTGACACAGTCTTCGGCCAATTTAACTTTGCACTTTCGAAAGGTGCGATTTCATTGTGCACAGTGCGGACAGACAGTGAAATACCGAAGACTGTAATAGAATTACAATTCGAACGAGTGAACTTAAGTTACGAATCACGGCCACGTTCTGGTTCGCATAAGTTTGGCATTAGTTTAGGTGCGCTTTCTTTACATGATTATTTGACTGAGAATTCGACTTTTCCAATACTTGTACAACCACAAGTTGTAACACCAATGGCTTCACGAACAAGAAGTTCTTCTGAGAAATTAACCGCTCAAATACCACAACATCTGTTTGAATTAGTTTATGAAAAACGACCGTTACATTTAAGTATGGATCATTCATTGCACGTGTATTCGCGATCTTTGGATGTTGTGTATAATCCAAGTGTGATACATTGGTTGATCGATTTCATCTGCAAGCCACACAGAGCTTTATCCAATCAAAGACTCCAAGCAATGAAAAGAAGAACAAGACGACAATTGATCAAGAATTGGGAACAAATCTTAGACGGAGATTTTGTTTATCGTTCATCTTGGGATTTACAATTCAACATATCCGCGCCACAAATTCTTCTAGTAGAGAATTTCGTCGATTCGAATGCGGCAGTGGTAGTAGTCGACTTTGGTAAACTACATCTATCAAATAACATCGAAACAAATGGTATAATCGTGAAACAAGAATCAATAAACAGCGATGACGAAGACGAGAGATTTGAAACACCTTGTAGTACACCACCAGGAAGTCAAGAAAATGGTTCGCTACAAGAAGATTTCCAAGCATTATCCGAAGCAGCTTTCCATCAGAAATTATACGATCATTATTCGATCGATCTTGTAGATCTTCAGATTTTAGTTGGCAAAGTAAAAGATAATTGGAAACATGTTCGTACAAGAGGAATGTCGAGTTTACATGTTCTCGAGCGTTTCAACATATCATTAAAAGTTGAACGAAGAGTATTTACAACAACGGATCCTAATTTCCCATCAGTGACAGTTGCAGGCAATTTGCCAAGACTCGTTGTACATGTAAACGAGCAGAAAGTAGAAGCAATTCGATTAATGTATAATTTATTATCGAATTTCTCGAAATCATCATCAATTTCTCAAACGGATATTATAACAGTTGAGCCAGAAAGTCCAAAGAAAGAAGAACATATGGATCGTTCATTAGGCCATGCAGTTATGGTACAATTTATAATCGATCAAATGACATTTGAACTTCAATCAAGAGGACGAAGTGTCGCGGAATTACAAGTATCAGGAGTTCGTGCTGGATTTAGTAAAAGAACAATGGACATTAGTGTTTCTCTGTCGGTTCATGGACTTCTTCTTGTCGATGCTTTACAAGAATTCGGACCAGATTTCGAATTACTCGTCGCTAGTCACAAACACGTTGGAATGGATAGTGTTTCGGGAAGTCTTCGAGATTCGGAACCAACTTCTCCTGTTTCACCAACATCTCCTGGCTCACCGGATCCAAGTATTCCAAGAAGATTAACATCGCCTGTTGCATTAACAAATGCTTTATCAAGTCTAGCCAGTAAATCAAAGAATCCACAATCACCAAGAAATAATTCTCTAGTAGGATTGGATAAAATGGATTCAGAAGCATTGATTGTCATTGAATTGACACTCGTTCATGACGCTTTGGAAAATCTAAGAGTAGCGAATATTCAATTTAATAATTTAGACATAATCGCTAATCAAGAAACAATAGTCGAATTAATGGGTTTCTATCGACGAATATTTCCATCGAGGAAGATTCGTTCGGCATACACCGAGCGCCAGGAATTCTCATCGAATCAAATAATAGAAGATAAAATCTCTACTAGAACAGAAATCACTTTTGATTTTCATAGATTAAATGTTCTACTACTACGAGCAGTAATGCATGATAATCATTTAGTTGGACAGAAAATAGCAACAGCAACAATGTGCGACGCACGTATTCAAGCTACTTTAGCAGTGGATACTTCAATCTCTGGTTCTTTGGGAGGCTTACAAGTGTTGGACCAAACTCCAACAGGGAAAACGCATCAGAGAATAGTAAGCGTTGGACGAGATCCAATTGCAGATCCACCACAGAATCCATTGGAACATTTTAGTAATTTACCAGATCAACCTGAAGCTTTTCGTTTCTCTGCTAATCGTTGTACTAAACAATCATCGCAAACAATAGATGGTATAGAAACATTGATAGATCTTACAATTAGAATTGGTAGTGTTTGGTATACACACGCGCCACATTTAATAGCGGAATTACGTTCTTGCGCGGATGAATTCAAACAATATTTAAGTAATCTTGCTAGACAAATCAGTGCTGCTGCTACTGATATGGCAATTGGATTAGTTAATGCCGAAGATTGGACAATTCCACCACGTAGACGTTTACCAAGTTTATCAGTGGATTTCGAGAATTCAGGAAGTTTATCATTTAAATTAGATTTACTTCTTGATAGTCCTGTTTTAGTAATACCACGATCTTCTCATAGTCGAGAAGTATTCGTCGCTCATCTTGGTACAATGTCTTTGCAACACGAGCCACATTTAGGTTCTACAGCGAAGCACAAGTTAATTCTTGAAGTGAGAGATATGAATCTTTATTCCTTAGAGATCTCATCGAATGTAAGTCAAGTTCAAACAAATTTACCATTGAGAGCCGAAGAAATGTATTCTTGCAAAGAATTTGGCAAACCTGTTCTTCACGACACAGTATTGAATATTGTTATTGAGAAACAAAATTCTCTCGCGCAAAGTCCAAGCTTCTTTCTGGATACTGATTTCTTAAATACGCCGATTGTTCAAGTTCATGGTGTTGTTATGACACCGTTAAAAGTATCATTATCAAGAGGACAATACGAACAACTATTGGACACAACGAATCGACTTCTATCAACTCCAGTAACTGTTCCAAATCTACAGAAATCAGAAGCAATGAGACAAGTGCCTAATTATTCGGATAAACTTGATTTATCGGTGAAAGTTCTCTTTGAACTTCCTACATTAAGTGTCGAATTAAAACAAGGACCTATCGAACAACCATTGGTAGAATTATCTATGCGAGACTTTGTCGCCAAGTATGAAAAATTACAGAAGAATGAATCAACTATTCAAGTAGCATTACGATCACTTTTAATGGAAGATCTTTTATGTCCAATTGGTTCGAGGCATCGTTATATGATGCAATCATCAGCACCAACGCGTGCTAAATTACCAGCAGGTGTATCGAAATCTTGTCCAAACTTGGCATTTATTCAAAGATACAGAAGTGAATTTGGAAGAGGAAGTTTACCAGATCGATTAGAAACTGATACACTTTACGGTGCTATTCCTCCTCATTGGAGAAGAAAGCCAGTATCTCTCGCTGACACACCAAATACACCGCCACCATCACCAGGAGCATCGAGCGAAGAGAATTTAGTTCTAATGAGTATTATAATTATAGAGCCAGATCCAGGAACAAAAGATCATGAATACTCGCAGAAGATAATCACAGTTGATTTTAACTGTCTCGATTTAGTGATAAGTGTTGAATCGTGGATGGTTGTCTTCGATTTCTTTGGAATTGCTGGACCATCAAGAATGAATCCTAAACTAATGGCGCATCAAGCATCAGTTGACAGTGACACACTTGATAAAACAGATAATCTACCGCAACGATCCGAAACAGAAGTAGAAGTTCGTTCATTAACACTTGTTCTTATTCAATCGGAACGAGAAATTGCTAAAGCGAATGTATCAAATGCTAGTATGCATATTTTAAAGACAGATGGGAATAACAAGATTTCAGGATCACTTGGTTCTATGTCTCTCTTGGATTTAACACCTCACGGCCGATTTTATCGAGAAAGATTCCTATCATCTGGAAGAAAGGCATTGAACTTTCAATATTCCAGTTATACAGACTCGGATAAATTACCACACGATGCTCAATTAAAATTGGAAATGTCTGCTGTACATTATATTCACACTCAAAGATTTGTCGCGGAACTTCAAGCATTCTTTGGACATTTCTCACAACTTTGGACTATTATGGCGAATTTAAGGGATGGCGCTGGTGCTATTATCGATGTTAATGAAAGAAGTATGAGACTCTCGCTGGAATTGCACGCTGGTGCACCTGTCATACTTTTACCTGTTTCTTCTCGTTCGGACGAGTTGATTCTTTTGGATCTTGGTGAACTTACAGCTCATAATCAATTCGCGCCATCAGCAGTTGTTGATAAATGTTTATTGGATATTATGTCACTTGAATTAGTGAATATGGATGTTTACGCAGCAAGAAGAGTGAAATGCGACGATCAAAGCGAAGATAATGTCGATGGTTTAACTGTCGGAGGTTTCTTCATAGAGAAATTAGGATCTTCTCTTCTCACAGAAATGTGTCATTTGAAATTACGAATTGAAAGGAATCTAGATACTTTTATTAGCAGAGATATACCAGATTTAAGTATACACGGAACTTTATCAACAATGGATTGTGCTTTAGATCCAGCGCAATATATGTTAATCAGAGGTCTTCTATCGTATAATATTGGAGAAAATCTTGATGATCTTCGATTATTTATGCAAGATCTTAATCAAACGATAGATTGCACAATGATGAATATTGATAACAAAGGGAAGACTTGGAAGAAGTCTTGTATAACTTTAGAACTTGTAAATGTTACTGTCAAGTTACATCCGAATCATAAAATTGCTGCTTTGGCTTGTATCAATTTTATCAAGTCTCGTTTAACACTTGATTCTCTCAGTGATGGATCGCAAGATATTGATCTAGTTTCTCAAGAGATTTTAATTACAGACATGAGATTTCAAGATGAGCCAGCTAATAGACAATCGAATGTCTTTATTAGTATTTTACAACCTTTACGAAATGCTAGTAACAGCGAAGATCGAGTACAAGCAGAGGTACATCATAGAAGACGAAAAGCAAATGCTACGACAACTATTCTTCTTCATAGTATGCGATTAACAGCGATTCTTGATTGGTGGGAAGCAGTGAGAGATTTCCTTGTTCTAAATTCACCGGAACCAGAAGATATTCCCGGGATAGTTCAAGTTCCAACAAGTCAAGAAAACGATTCAACGTCCGCTGCTTATTTACCATTTGAATTGAAGATTAATATTACTGATTCGGAATTAGTCATCGTTGAAGACACATCTGTAAAAGATACTAACGCAGTCATCTTGAAAAGTACAGCTGTAATAGCTTACAGATCAGATCCACAAGATGGGAAAAAGCCTCTTTCTTGTAACCTCTCACATTGCGAATTATTCTCTTGCATCCTTGGCTTTGAAGATGAAACTGCACTGTCTATAATCGACCCAGTAGGAGCAAGTTTAGATCTAACACAAGAGAAATGTCTCGAAATACAATTACAACCACTTTGCGTGAGACTTAGTTACCACGATGTTGCTATGTTTACGAGAATGTTAAGTTCTCTGCCTAAACAAACCCTCCTAGCAAAACAAAGATCGAGCGAAGCTTTAACACCGACGGAGAATCAAGTGGAGAAATTAGCAGCATTAGGATTCACTGAATCCGATTGTAGATCGGCGCTTGATCGTTGTAATGGACAATTGGACGAAGCAGCATTATGGTTGACACAAAATGCTATACCTAATTCTGATCTAACAACAAAGAGCGAATCATCAGTTCATACAATAGAACTTCAAACTACTTGCGCAAGGATTTGTATAATAGATGATTGCAGAGATGCCGATGTACCTTTAATGGAAATGACATTATTGGATCTCTGTTTACGACAGACTTGTTTAGGACCTGGTTTAGTATCAGCAACATTCGGTGTTGATTATTATAACAGAGTACTTAGTGGTTGGGAACCATTTATCGAACCTTGGCGAGCGATTGTTCAATGGGAGCAAACATTAACGAACACACTTAATTCAAAACGAATGCAAGTCTCGATTAATTCGCAAGATTCTGTTAATATGAATCTTACATCTACTTTGGTCGAATTAATTCAACTTGTCAAACATAATTGGACGCAAGATTTCTACTTGTCTAGTAAAGAAGTTTGTGTTAACAAACCAACTGGTAATGGACAAGCTTATAGAAGAAGACAACCATTTATACCTTTCGCTTTGAAGAATGAGACAGGATGTAAATTATGGTTCAAAACAATCATCGCCACTGCTGAAAATGCTCAAGATTTAGGGCAGAAAAAAGAGAAGAGTGTTCTACAAAAAGATAATACTTGGCTGGAAGTTATACCTGGCGAAACTGTGTCATTTACTTTTGAAGGGAGAGGAAAACTTAGACATCATACTACACATATTGATAGAAGACATCAAATAGCTGTTTTAGTAGATGGTTGGAGATTAGTCGATCCTGTTACTGTCGATCGAGTTGGAATTTATTTTCGACATGCTAACGCTGACATTATAGGCTCTCAGGTATATCATTCATAATTAATTAAAGAATTAATAGATTAATAAAAGTATTAATATCATTATTAGTTTCAGATGTTGACACCAAAAGCCAGGATAGTCTTTGCCGTGGAACTCGAAGGTTCCGCGAGGAAGTTAGTTTCTGTAAGATCAGCATTGCAAATTGCTAATCGATTAAGTCATACTGTTGAAATTCGAATGGAGAAGTCTTTGAATCAATTAGGATGTGAGTGATCTCGATTTTAGTTATATTATTAAGTTTTATAAGTTTTTAAAGATATTATTGTTACAGATTTGCCATTAAACGCTTCGAGCAATGATCGAATCTTACAAGTACCACAGCAATCAGTGATTTCTGTGCCTCTGACACACACTGGCGTTCAAATGTGTCTGAAACCAATTAATCTTAACAATATCTTTCAATATTGCGTCGAAACTATTGATTGGACGATCGTGAAGAAACCATTGGAAGTGATTGAGAATCGAATAACATGTAGATCGAATCAAAACAACATATTCAGGTAAGAAATAATGATATTTACATGAAAGTATAAAACGAAATTCCATAAAAATCAATTTATCTTTAGAATGAGCGTTGCTGTCAGACGAGACAATTATCCAATCGATATAGGACAAGTATTGCCAGCACATTCGATCGTGATAATGGCACCGATAACATTGACTAATTTATTACCACACGAATTATTCTACGAAGTTGGTACAGAAACTGGCAGAATAACTCCTGGTGGATGTGCCGACTTACACACCGTCAATATTGACGAACAATTGGAATTCTCGATTCATTTAGACGGCTATTCCGGCGCCGGGACAGTATGTACAAATACAAATTTCGTGTATCTAGCACTTCTTCTTTGTTTCTTTTGTTTTTTTACCAAAGGACCATTTTTTGTCGAGTCATTTTTCGCTTCAATGCTCTCCGGGAACATAGTGAAGATTACCACACGTTTTTTAGATCTTGCTACCTGAGAATACTAGCTCGTTTACCGCTCGTCTCAAGTTAACGGACTCGACTAGTAGAATTCTGTACCTCCACGCTGCTGTTATCGTAGAGAAAGGCTCGGCAATACAGATTAATATCACAGCACCTTATTGGATCATAAATAAAACGGGATTGCCATTGGTATTCCGACAAGAAGGTGTTGGAATCGAGGCAGCTGGACAATTCGAAGAACACGAAGAAGCACGAATGGTAGCACCGCTCCTATTCTCATTTAGCGACGAAGAAGCTAGCAGAACATTATCAGTTCGTGTCGGAACATCTGTACATCCACAAGGAATACCACAATGGTCGCAACATTTTCATTTGCAGCCTGGAATTCAGGTATTTTAATATAAATAAAAATAAAATAGAATAAAATAATATTTTATGGATAATATTTATTTAAGGTGCATCGTTTGAGGATTTCTTTGCGTGATGGCAGACCTGATATAGTTTACTTGATTAGTGTAGCAACAAGAGCTGCTAGAGGGAAATATAGAGCAACTACTGTTGTTACTTTATCTCCCAGATATCAATTGCATAATAGATCGACGTTTACTTTGGAATTAGCGCAGAAATGCTTCACTACTACTATCGTACGTATTTCTATTTTATTATTAATATTATAAATACAGTTTTATTAATTCTGTATTAATTACAGAGTCATCCTGACGCTCAAGCGACTTATATTAGAACAATGCCTGATTGTCATATGCCATTCCATTGGCCTCGTTTAGATAAAGATCTGCTTCTCTGTGTACGGATTATAAACGTGAAAGATTGTATGTGGTCCGGTGGAATAAGACTCGATGATAATTATTCATTGACTATTAATGTCAGAGATTCGACAGGGAAAATGTATTTCCTTAGAGTCGATGTTGTTCTTCAAGAAAGCACGTATTTCATTGTTTTCACCGATGCTGATACAATGCCACCTCCGATTAGAGTGGATAATTTCTCTGAAGTTGCTTTATTAGTGAATCAGGTAATTAAATGAGGAATTTATGTTATTAGTGTGTTTTAAAAGGATTCTTATTGTATTAATCAGTGATTTTTATTGTTATCACAGGTTACTGTTCATGATAACTTGCAATGGACTGTTCGTCCTCATTCTTCAATGCCGTACGCACTCGATGAACCTATTCAATCGGCTGCACTCGTCCTTACAGCTCCTGGAGGAGTCACTGCTACGTATGATTTAAATATTCTTGGCGAAGGAAGAGGATTGACTTATGAAAACTTTATTTATATAGCTTTCACAGGTATTTTATATAACAGTAATGAAATTTCATTCGTTATTTATGTATAAAATTATATATTTTGATTTTCATTATACAGGAACTTTTAAAAATGATTCGGATCTTGGCACAGCGGAGAATAGTCTCGATCCGCTGGATGTTGAGACACAAAGACTTGTTCTTGAAGCAGGTCCAGGTGGCTGGGTTGCTCTAAAAAGGAAACAATACGGTGCAAGATCTCAATTGTGGAGAATGACTGGCGAAGGACAATTGCAACATGAAGGTATGTTTGATTTTAAATATTCTATGTTTTAATTAGTTTCTTTAATTTAGTTGTATTCAGGTTCTAGTCCGCCGAGAGATAAACATTCGAAGACACCGGAAACTTTATTAGTATTGGACATTGCTGGCACTGCTCCTCAACCTTTTACTTATTGTGCTCTTGCATTGAGGAAACCAGATCCTAGAAGAAGATCGACCCAAACTTGGAGATTCACGGATGATGGAAGACTTTGTTGCGCACATAAGAATATGTGCGTTCAATCGAAGGATGGATTTATGGGTCTTCACGAAGGTTTGATGCACTCGAACACTACTTTTCATTCTTGTATGAGTTAATTTCTTTATGTTAAGATTTTCTTTTGTATTCAATATTTCGTTGCCGATCGATTTCGTGCTGTCAGCATTGCCATATTAATTAGAGTGAACCTCATCTAGAAACATAGCGAGTGATTTTCATTCATGAATCATTTCATCCTATGTTTTCATTGCCTGGCATTATTTCGTTTATCTTTTGATTTGCTGAAATCACCGGAGTATCGCGTGCGTGATAACTTACTTTCATATTTCATAGAATTTAGAATGTGAATGATACATTTCTTTTATTACAAGTACCTTTTTCTAATACTTTATAATTAGAAATAGTTGTAAAAGTTCCATGTTTCTTTTTGTATTGCAACCTTATTCTTCTATTTCTTCGTATTTATTCATCTTTGTGCCAAGATGATTCCCTGCTAATATAATCCTATCGAGTTTCCTTAATCTCTAAACAATAAACGAATGTTGCAGGCGGCAGTGTCGCCCGTTGGCAAATGTGTACGTATAGAACTTCCGAAGTACACTAGACCCGCCAATTCTTTCTCTAAGACGTACTTATGCCTAAGTATTTCATAACACGCTTCTATCTGCTTGTTTTTTCATTCAATATGAAAGCAAACTATTAAACCTTATATGACATTGCACGCGTAACTCCTTTGATTCTCGCCTTTGGCTATTCATTCGCTTTCAATCGCACTGCAAACTATTAACTAATCACACTTTATATATCTTCGCTCGAATCCCTTAATAATTAGAAATTAGATCGACTTTATCCAACAATCTATTCATTTATTTAGGGAGCGAAGCAGTATTGGGTCCTCAAACTCATACCAATCCGCCACCAATCGAACAATGCGTTGGACGACAGAAATTAAGACCTGGGTCTGGATTTCTATCTGTTAGAGTAACCACCGATGGTCCAACCCGAGTCCTCCAAGTCCTGGATGTCAAGGAGAGAGTAAGTTTCTAAGAAATTCTTTCGAACTTCCAAGAGATTAAAGTTCTAATCTTTTTATAGAAGAGGACTTTCGCAAGAATGGAGGAAAGGGATTGGTCACACATTGCTGTGAGTCATCGACCGACTCAGATTAATTCAGACACGGAGAATTTGGATTCCCGAGAACTTGAAGTGAATGTCAGCCTTCCAGCTGGTTTAGGATTATCCGTTGTGTCAAAAAGACCTGTGGAAGAATTATTATTCGCAAGATTAGCAGGCATTTCATTGGATCTGATACAAATCCCTGCTGGAAGTACACTTGATCTTAGCGTCGAAGATGTTCAAATAGACAACCAATTGATCGAAGCACAATGTACTTCGGTTCTTTATGTTTCTCGACACACACGCACCGAAAGTGACTATCGTCCAGCGGTGCATGTTGTAGCAGAGAAATTGAAATCGAAGAATCAAAATGCTGAAATCTATAAACATTTAATAGTAAGCATCAAACCAGTTTGTATTCATCTGGAAGAGAAACTGATTTTGAAACTAGCAGCATTTGTCGGTGCAGGAAGATCCGAATTAGAAGTTCCTCTTGATGAGAATGACTTTAAAGCACAAAGATTTATTTCAGAAGTATCAGCCGCTCATGCTAAAAGATATTACTTCGGTGCATTGAAACTTGTACCTAGTCAAGTGAAATTAAGTGTTCTTACAACAACTAAACTTCCACCACATTTACAAGCAGTTAAAAGAAAGCTGGGATTAACACTGATTAAATTCGAAGATGCTACGATTGAATTAGAACCATTTATTAAGAAACATCCTTTCGAGAGCTCACAATTCTTAGTGCATTCGATTATTAAACACTACAAAGATGAACTTAAATGGCAAGCTGCTGTTATTTTGGGTTCGGTCGACTTTCTTGGCAATCCTTTTGGATTTGTGAACGATGTGACAGAAGGAGTATCTGGTTTGATTTACGAAGGCAGTGTGAAGACTTTAGTGAAGAATGTTACTCATGGTATATCAAATTCAGCTGCTAAAGTAACAGAATCTCTCTCGGATGGATTAGGTCGTGTAATTATGGATGAGAGACACGAAGAAGCTAGACAAAGAATTAGAGCTAATACTGCTGGCAGTAGCGATCATTTAGTAGCTGGTTTAAAAGGATTAGGCTTTGGATTACTCGGTGGAGTTACAAGTATCTTCAAACAAACTTACGATGGAGCTACTAACGAAGGTTTTCCTGTAAGTAATAAATATAAGATTCTTAATTAATATAAATCAATGATTAGATAATAAAGTTTCGTATTTCAGGGATTCTTCGCTGGTTTCGGTAAAGGAGTCGTTGGTACAATAACAAAACCAGTTGTGGGAGTATTGGATTTGGCAACTGAGACTGCTTCTGCTGTTCGAGAAACAAGTAGAAGGTATAAAAGACTAGTTTTTATTATTATGATAGTTAAATTGAGGCATTAATGATTTTTATTTGTATCCAATCAGCGCTCATCGAACGATACCTAAACGAGATCGACCACCAAGAGTTGCAAGTGGTCCAGCAGGATTATTACCGCCTTATAATCGACAACAAGCCGAAGGACAAGAATTCCTTTATATTACAAACGATCATAATTATTCTGAACTCTATGTTGCATACGAATGTCTACGAAGTGGGACAGAAAATCTAAGAGTTCTTGTTTCAAATGAGCAAGTACGAGTGATTTCAGGCGGAACAAAAGGTGTCGTTACTGAAGTTGGTTTGGCAGATCTTCTTTACTGTCAACCAATGCACAAACAAGAGAGCAATGGTGTGACTTTGTATTACATAGAATTAATATCAAGATTTGATTCATCTTCGACGATAAACTTCGATGGACCCGAACTTCTTCGAAGACCAAAAGTTCGTTGCGATAATGAAGAAGTAGCGAAACGCGTAAGTTTCTTTCTTTATTCATTAAATCATTAATATTTCATTTTCTAACATATTTTAATTTATTTCCAGGTATCCCAACAAATCAATTACGCCAAGGGAATGTACGAAGAACGTAGTCTGACACTTTCGTCGTCGGATAATATGCTCGATGACTTCCAACATTACAAATAATCTCCCCCTTTGTTTGTCATTACCTTTGTCTCCTTTGTTATAAATGCATTCGCATGCTAGTCAATTGTCAGTTTCACCGATCATGCAATGCACATTTAACGCCCCCGTTATGTTTAACAGAGTCGATGATACAAAAGACTGATCCGGTGGCATTACCGGAAGTCCATTGCGTTGCCCTACGCTATCGCGCGCGCACACAAACACACACATACAGAGAGAGAGAGAGAGAGAGAGAGAAGCATGCACACAAAGAAACAGAGTGGCACAGAGAGGAAGGTCGACTCTTTTCATACGAAGCGATGGGGTGGAGGCTGAATCAGGGTGAAAGTTTGCATGACCTTTTTTTAACGATGTAAATAAGCGCGACAGAGATATTTATATATATATATATATACATATATATGTATAAATATATATGCAGAATATGTAGATATAGTATCAGTAAGACTAAAGGAATAATATATCTACGGTGAACATAGAAACTACTTAAGTTTGGGCTTGCCGGAGATGAGAAACCAAAGTTCGACGCCTCTTGCTCGCCCTTTAAAAAAGAAAACCTTTTTACAAAAAGGTAAAAAGAGCAGCCGAAGATTTCTTAGATTAGAATTGTTGCTATTTATTTTCTATTTACAAGTTTCATACTTCTTAGACGGTTTCTTTTTCTTTTTCGTGTTTCCTTTTTTTTTTTTTTTTATTTCATTCACTGATCGCTTCGGTGCAGTGGGCTTTTTTTCTCGAAGGGACACGCTAATGCTAACTATGTACATTCTTAGATGTAGAAAGGTGTATAAAGGTGTAAAGCGTAAGATTTGTACAAATAAGAAGCATAGCCGGTGATCAGAGTTTTTAAAGGATTATGCTGGCTGACACGCTGTATAGCTTGGAAACGTAGTACCTTCAGATTTACTAATATATAGAAATATATCTTGTATGGTGCAATGATTTGTACACTGTGAATAATTTAGCAGGATTCTGTTGATGATGTATCATATATGCAATTGTTTATAACAATTGCCGAGAGAAAGAGAAAGTGAAAGAGAGAGAAAGAAAGATTGGTGAGGAGTTGCGTTTTTCTTATAATCGACGATTTTCACCGCTGTCACGTGTAACTTAATAAAGAAGTTCTTGTATTTTTGTTCGACACGTTGCTAATACTATGTTCGCACACAACATACCTTATTATAACTTTGTTTTTTATCTAATTTATTGTTGTAGATGTTCTACGTTTCGCGTCGTTCCCGCCAGGATTTAAATATATCGAAATCGCGCGGTCGATAATCGAAACCCTATTTAACACTCGCAGCCAACTTCAGACTAGTTCAGGAATCATCCTTTCACACGGTTTCCCGCCATACATTTTGAATGAACTCGCAATAATCGAGAATCGAATCTCGCACAGTAATCGCATTACTTTTGGCCTGACATGCATATTTACGCACACTGGTAAAAGTTCTGCGGTGTTTCGAAGCGAGAGTCGAATCGAAACAACATGGCTGCTCGCGCGGAGCCTCGAAATGTCAGACGGTCGATTTAATCGGCAGAAGGATGCAACGTTGAGATCAAATTCATCAAGATTTATTGAAAGGTTTCAATCATCTCTCTATTGAGTGCAAGATTTCCATTGTTGGCTAATCATTCGTCAGTGTTATTCAACGTTAGACGTATTGATAATCCATCGTAACAAGTCTGAACAGGTTGTAACAAGTGCGAGCAACTACGTAGCGAGAATGGAGGAGGCGTATCTCGACGATGGACCAGCGGGAAACTTTGAAACAGCCATGCTCGAATTCGCCAAGGATGGCGAAAATGCAGAAAGCAATCTTCTTCATTCTTCCGGTAAGAATAATTACATTTCTTAATATTAAATAATATTTGTTATTTCCAAAGAAATCTTGATTTTAAATTGTAAATTATCTCCAAACGAATTTTTGGAGCAACGAAATAGAATTATAATAAACAAAACGCAAAATGCCTTATCTTATTTTGCATTATCAGTAAAAGGAAGTTTTCTTGTTCTTTGTTACATAACATTGTTTTATGTTCACGCATATCTAGCAAGATAAGAAACTCTTAGTAAGCAAATGGATTTGCATTACAAAAGAACGATGTACTTTCATTGCAGTTGACTCCGAAAAGAAAACAGGTCAAAAGGAGGAACAACGAAGATCAATTCCAATGACGAAGAATCTGTCGAACGCACCCTTTCAGAATGTCGACATAGATTCTTTCTTTTCCGATAGATCAGAAGTGGTCGATCGAGCACTCAAAGACTGCACGGAGAATCTTATTAACGAAGAAGAAAGAGATGTTCTTGGATCTTGGTTGCTCACCGAGTAAGATACTTTATTTCTATTTATCACTTTAATATTACATCTAACACACTAATTATTTGCAGGATAACACTTTGGGACGTCGAAAAAGAAAGATTGGTGCTTTTAACAGCGAAAGCAATTTATTCGGTCAAGTATGATTTCATCTCGTTGAAGATCTTGGAATACAACAGAGTTCCTTTAACGCAACTTGATACTTTAGTCGCCGGCGAATTGATTTATCCTTCATCTTCTTTAGCACCGTAAGTTACCAAATTCTTTTCTATTTCATTTGGCTCTTGTTAATTGTAGCTTTTTGTTCTCATGGGTGGTGGATTTTGTGTGTATTCTCGTTTGGATTTCTAGCCGATTGAACGGACTAGCCGAAGGTGTCTCATCACTGATTCACTGTGCTGTTCGCCAAGAGTGGTCTGCGCTTACTTCTTGCACAGGCCTCTCTCAGTTCGAGCCTAGGTACACTTATCAGCACAAGCTGTTTTCAATAATACCTTCAACATTAACACTCCTTGATTTATTTCTTTATTTATTTCGTACACTTTTTGCTTCGTTTTGCCTCACTTATTTTTGTGTAATTAAAGTGTCGTTCAAAGAAGATTCCAGGAATGATTTCATTTTCTTTCTGTTTTATTATCGCGCTTGTGTATGATTTCACTTGTAAGTAGTATATTATTACTATTATAAGAACTAGTATAATTGTATACTATAATCAAACTAAGATTATCTTTCAGGAAGCGACATTTGTCAGGCATAAGACTTATGTGGAACAGAGGTTCACCATTACCAGCCAGTAAGAAATGGAATCCTTTCGCGAAGGATATTCCATGGTTGACTTATGCCAGTCATCCTTTATTCTGGTATAAAGGTAATTGAGATATATCTTAAAATTGTATTACAATTACAAGCAATAAATAATAAATATTATAAATAACAGGATCAGAAGTAGACAAAGCGAAGTTCGACGTGGAAGGTTTACGAGTGACTTTGGAGAGTATTTTACCAAAGGAATGTCGAGTAACAGGTGGTTCAATTATCATCGAGAATTACTTTGGTTTTGGTGCAATGGTACATAATAGAAACAGCTTGGGTTTCTTTAAGATACGTGGAAAAGTGAGCTTCTAATCTTTTTCAAATTGAAATCATTCATTCGATAGAATCGACTCTCTACTATCGCTCCAAGTCTGAAAAGAGAAGTGACTTATATGTCCTCTCTTAAACTTCTAAGTTCCTCTTGACAGGCTTTAGGGTTTGCTCAATTAGAACCAGAGCTTTTTCGCACTACTCTTGAAACACGAGCGTTTATCATATCTTTTTACATTTAATAATACTAACTCAATGATATTAAACTGATATTAATCTCGGTGGTGTTGCGAGTTCAAGAAGATAAGGTTTCGAATCGCTGGGATTGTAATGATGATATGTAAATATATTGTAAGAGTCATTGACTATCCTATTTGCACTGTATTTCATAGTATTCCATATCACATTGGCGCTACCACTTGTGTGTACTTTAGTGATACGCATTAACTTTGTATCTTCGTCTGCACTATCTATTTTCAATAAACGAGTGGTTTAATAGCATCTCCTTTCCCATTTATCGTAACAAATAATTGAAAATATTAAGTCTTGGACTTATAAAAATGCAACATCCGGTTTTTGAATGGAAACCGGATGTTCTATTAGAAGAGGGTTACGATACGATCATTCCCACGTGCGATTGTTTACGATCTTGACACTGACATTAGTGAGAAACAGTGAAGTGAAGTTGCGACTAATCATCATGGGTCGTCTAGCAGAGGTATCATTAATTAATGAAATATTCTATTATATTAAACCTTGTATTACATAAATAAATGATTGTATATAATTGTAAATAGGTTGCCGGTGAGAAATCCTCGGAGAAATGCAAGACATTTTTATTCATGGGCGAAGGATATACTTTAGGCAATGCTTTAGTATCAGTTATTAATACAAAGTAAGTATCTTTCTTTATTCATTCTTATTTGAAGGTTAGAATATAATTAATGCATTGTTTTTAGCCCTGACGTGGAATTCTGCGCATGCTTCGTCAACCATCCTTCCGAGGGAAACATTTACTTGAGGATACAAGCGAAGGATGGAAAAGCAGTTGATATCTTGAAGAAAGGTTTGCAAGACCTCGACAAGGTCTGCGATTATACTATGGATACTTTTAATAAGTCGTACGAGGAATTTAAAAAGCCGAAAGATGTATCAATTGATACATGAGAAATTGGAATTACTTTTATGTCTTTAATATATATATAAATGTATCGCATTAATGAAATACAAGTTAATAAGAGGAAGTGGAAGAAGAAAAGGAAGAAACACATTGTATTCAGTTTGGCATGGAGGTTTTATTTCTTAAACAACCTCAGCCGGTCTTTGACCGCCAACAGCACGATGATACTTCGCAAGATAATCAGCGAATTCTTGATAAGGCGCTTTGCTAAGTGCTTGATCCTGCCATAAGTCAGGAGTCAAATAAGCATAAGTCTTAGCAATAGCTGCGTAAGTAGCCTTAGCGAAATTTCCAAGAGTACAAGTGGAACCACGCGCCGAAGTATAACAATCTTCGATACCAGCCATTTGCAAGAGTTTCTTGGGAACAGGTGCCGAAACAATTCCAGTTCCTCTTGGTGCTGGAATTAATCGTACTTGAACAGAGCCACACTTGCCAGTGACTTTGCAAGGCACTGTATGCGGATCACCGATTTTATTTCCCCAATAACCACGTCGTACTGGTACGACGGATAATTTGGCGAGGATGATAGCGCCACGAATAGCAGTAGCGACTTCCTTGGAGCATTTAACGCCAAGTCCGATATGTCCTTTGTAGTCACCAATTGCTACGAAAGCCTGTTAAATAATAGTATAAATAATTAATTCGAACTTTCATGAAGAATAATAATTAAATTCAGTATTTATACCTTGAAACGTGTACGTTGTCCAGCACGGGTTTGTTTCTGGACAGGCATGATTTTAAGGACTTCGTCCCTGAGTTCCGCGCCGAGGAACTTATCGATAATTTCGTACTCCTTGATTGGCAAGGAGAACAAATAGATGTACTCGAGGGATTCGATTTTGCCATCGCGTACAAGCCGGCCGAGTTTTGTTACGGGAATCCATTCCTTGGTATCTTCCTTGCCACGGCCACGACCGCGTCCGCGTCCTCGACCACGACCTCCTCGTCCTCGAGGACCTCCACGGTCGCCACCACCTCCACGAGAACCGAAACCTCCTCTGAAACCTCCACGCGCGGCTGGAGCAGTGTCCGCCATACTGTGGGCCGATAAATAATAATATTAAATTGTTGTGTATTGTTTTTATATAGGTTCTAAATCATCGTATTGATTGGATAAGTCAACAATGGACGCAGTATTGTTCCAAGTTCTACTAAATTGGTGAGTCTTTTTTATATATCAGAGATTTATTTAAATCTAGATAAGAATGTATTATTTTTAAAGAATAGTATGTTAATTGTTTTATATATACTTGTAAGTACTGCGTCAAAAAACTGACGCTGCGTTAACCTAAATTTCCTTAGCGCACGTGGCACTTGTAGAAATCAATAATTTGTGAAGTTAACTCTGTTGGATTAACAGGATTTCATTTTAATGAATTATTAGTGTTAAATGGAAGTTATGAAAGATTGTTTTGTGTTTGAAAATGAGTATTTATTAGGAAAAATAGGGAAATAATTTACGATCGACTTACGTTACTTCTTTCCTGTGAGTTTGGTCACGGAAGAAAGAACAGCCAAGTAGCGCTGCCTGACGGATATTACATTAACAATGGAGTTGTTTAAATTTCCGGTGTTACATACAATTTCCGATATTTGAATCCAAAATTATAGTTGCAAGGTTTGGTTAAGAAACATAAACGTTTGTTATGTAAAAAAATAGATCTGTATTCTGTAATGATGCTTTAACAGGCATATAATACAAATTCAGGTATAAATATTAATCCAAAAGGACTGTTGGAACTTCGGTGATACTTTTGATGTAATCAAATACTGGTTTATATGACACTAAAAATATTTTCAGGATACTCCTGATCCATTTCTCGGCTCTCTGAAGACGCACTCTCATCTTGTCTGCAAAAGAAAAGGTATTTACAATTGAATAACATCGATAAATGTTAATAATAGTTGATTGATTATTAAATTTACCTCCAAGAATCAATCTAACAATTCGTCTCATCTTCTTTTTATTACAAATCATAATCAGATTGATCAATCGCGCTGCAATGTCGCATGTAATTGTCTTAGTGAATGAGCTTTCAAGAATATTAAGAATATACTTCGCGTGGTGCTTGAAAGCTTCTGACAAATTACTTTTTATTGTATTTACACTATTTATATGATAGTCCAAAGTAATGACAGGCAATCTTATGCAGAATGGATCTTTTAATCTTTCAGTGAGAAACCTGAAATTCATTGAATATGACTAATAATTATGAGTTACAGAAATATTGATTATCTTACTGAATGTTTCGTAGACAATTAGCTCTGAAAGGTGAATATTGCTGTTTTGTATCTTGAAAGTCTGGCAATAATTCAAGATTCTTGCTATCGATCATTAAACCGATAAAAGCAAGATGAACAGACTGTTGCTTGAGAGGAGCAATTGTAAGATTCGTGACAGTCTTATTCTTAAAGAAACAACCATACTTTCGAATGCCTGTCTTAGTTATCTTCAAGAATCTAAGGAAAAAGAAAACCAGTTCTTAAAGAAACTCATTTGAAAATCCCATAAGAAATTAGTACCGTTTCGCAGAAGTCTCTGAAGTAGAAACAAAGACAACATCGTCGACGTATCGAATTAATTTGCAGGAAGACAAAGCATATTCGACACTCTTCCGAAGAATACTCGCGTAATAAATATCCGAGAGAATCGGAGAAATCATTGTGCCTTGGGAAATTCCTCTCCCAACAAGATAAATCTTACTTCCAATGAAAACCTGAATGAAACAATGAATTTATAAACTAAAATCAACTTGATTGAATTAATGAAAAATCTACCCTTTGATGGAAGATGTATTTTCGTATTCTCCTAAGAATCCAGTCTTTACTGATTTCAAGTGGTTCTATTTCATTCGTACGAGCGAATAAAGTACGACTCGAGAAAGCCAAAGGTAAATCTTCGTCAGAGAAAACTTGTCTGAAAGATATTGTTTTTTCGTGATAGTTCGTTCTACTTTTACGAGCAATGTAAACCAAGTCCAACATCTCTGGAAGGTTCTTACTGAGCGATACTATCAATTGGAATAGTTTATCTGTAACACAAAATTATATTATCAATTTTTATTGAATATTTAATATATAGAGAATAATATTTCAAGACCTAATAGAATTGAACCGAAAGCATTCCTCACGTCAGTCGACACAATATACAATTCTTTCCCTGAGAAATTATCTATCAGGGATTTCCATTGCTCCGAAAGAGTATGCGATCCAAATTTCAATGCATACAATTGTCTTAAGAACGTATGAATAATATAAGTGTCGCTTTTCTGCATGCCAGAGTATCTTAAAAATAAAAGAAATATTAAAGTACAATATTTTCCCAAGTAATCAGAAATTGATTAGACTTTCGATGTACCTGAAAGTAACAACAGGTCGCACTTTCTTCACAGTTTCTCTCATAACAAATATATTATACTGTACGTCAGGTATTAATTTATAATAAACCTTCGGCGGTTTCCAACCTTTTGCATAAACATAATTCAACAGAACTTTCTTCTCCAATTGTTTCCTAAGGAATTTCTTGTATAATTTATGCCAATCATATCGTCGAACAAACACACGATCATTCTCGCGTGTTATTATGATTACTTGACTGTGCAAGACTTTTATAATGAATTCTTTGAAAAACCAAAGTAACATATAAGCGAATATTGAACGATTATTACTTTCATTTTCTATTGGTTTCAGCCAAGGTATATCTTTGATCTGTAATAAATATATTTACATAAATCTGTGAAGAAATATGATGCATTTAATGAATATTGAAAGGAATACCTTCAAACACCTGGCATAATATCCTAGATTCAAACTAATATTACTAGGAATATCGATGAATTGAAAAAGACTATTTACAATTGTTCTTCTATTTTTCACTGTTCCGAAGAACTTTTTTGGAACTACTTTTCTAAATATAATAGCTAGGAATGATTTTAATTCTTCTTTGTTTACCGTAGGCATATCCGGTCTATTTAATCTATCAAGATCCACCGCTTTCTTTATCTTCTGACTTTTCTTCATGATTCCTCGTAAACAACTATAATAGTTAAACTTTCTATGTTGTCTTCTAAAATGTTCTAGAACTTCGTGCAATTTGGGTGATAAAGATTCCAATGTTGGATGATGTTCTTTCTTTACATATTTCTGGAAGGTATGAAATACTTCTTTGCCAGAATTTGTTGTTGATAATACAGAAACACCAGACATATCTTGTGGCAATTTGGTTGGGATTGTTTGAGTTGTGTCGTTCAAATAGATCTTTAATTTCATCTTGTTGAGTTGTTCATTTAGTTTGCGTTGATCAGAATTCATCCTTTTTTTGACCATTTCAGTGATAAATACTGGAAGATGTTATTAAATTGTATTAGTAATTCATGTTTAAATTAAAAGGAAGTTTTGTATCATACTTTCTTTGTTAATGAATGGTTCAATCTTCGTCTTCTTGATTACTTTGTTCTGAATTTTACGGAGACTCGTATCCATATCGTATCGATGAGATTGAAGAACATTTAAACATTCGTGTAAAGTTTGTATGCTTGTAACTTCGAAAGCTTTATTTACTTTCTTTGGTACAATGTTCCGAGAATCGCAGTATCTGAAAAATTCTTGTTAATTTATTAGTTCTATTAATATTTATTTATTAGAGTTTAAAGTTTTGTCTAACTTTTTAAATCCTATGCCGAAGGTGTTCTCTACATCGTCGATGTTTGAACTTGGTAATTTCTCTTTCTTCATGATTGAGTACTTTTATTACGATATTAAATGTGTAGTTATAATTTGTTCTCATGCAATCATTAATATTAATCATCATTTTGTTTATTCTCCAATTGGCTTGTTTCCCTTGCAGTTTAAAAGATTTATGTTACTTGAATAAGCTACGATTTCCGGTCGATTTGACCGATCTTTAAATGAATCTGCAACATCTCGAACGTAAGAAACTCGTACAATAGCAAGTGAAAGAGAAAAAGTGTTAAATGAATAAAGTTTAAACAAGTCGAATCGAAAAGCGAAACAAAGGAGAGAGCAGCAGCGCGTCGAAAGACGCAGTGAGAATTCAAAAGGCCTGAAAAAAGTAAAGCCGAAAGAGAGAGACAGAGAGAGAGCGACGGCCAAGAGAGGAATTATATCCGATCGAACGCTGTCCGATAACCCAGCCGACCTGCACCAAAAGGACGACAAATTTCTACGAACTCTACGAAGTAAATAAAACCTTCATTCTCCCATTTAAGAAAATTTCATCTCTCTGAATCATCGCGGAACTTTCTCAAAGCTCGAGACGAACCATAACACATTGCTTTAGAGAAGAAGAAACATGTTTAACAAATCGTAGTTAAATTAAGCAATAAAAGAGACAAATCCTATCTCGTGCGTGTCTGGCAGTGCTCTCTTTGCCAATGCGGCGAACACACCATCGCAAGTCTTGGAAAAAGTTCAATGCCTCGTGTTTACGGTGTGTATAATACATACGCGATCCATTAATATTACAACTATTCCCTTTGCGCGAAGTGAGCATTTCTCTACAACGAAATATCATTCATGCAAACGGGTACATATAGTGGAACAAGTTCCACTAGTTCCCAGCTGCGAGCGGACGCATCGAGTAAAATACGCACCGCCGCACTGTGTGTGCCTAGTACACACAATGCCGAGTACGGCGGGTGCAAAAATCGGGTATCATCGTATCTTGAGAAGCAGTAGTTAAAAAGTGCACCATAGGAAATATTCATCGAAGAACATAAACGATAAATTCGTCGAGGCTTCTCTCATTCCCAATGCAAAGTATGTGAAACGAGAGGAATACCAGATCGAGATCGACAGAGAGCGAGAGAGAGAGAGAGAGAGAGAGAGAGAGAGAGAAAAACATACGGCGCGTTCCGGCAGAAAACTTTTCATAAAGTTCAATGCCTCTCTCTCGAGAGTGCCATATGCAATGCGTTAACTAGTTAGCAAGAAAGAAATGAGAATTTCTTTAAAGCAGTGTATAAAACCAGGTCTCTTTATCGTGTGAATATTAATTCATCGTGTAATCTATTTAATCGAACACCGATGGGAATAACGCGTCAGTTAGAGGTAGTGAAATATCTCTTTAATTAATGGAGCTAGTCCACCTGGTAGAGAATTCTCGATGGTGTGAACCACCACCGTGTTGAAATCACACGGCGCACTAGGAGGCGAACACTCCGTGGAGTAGTTCGATTCCGAACACGAGGAACACAGACTGACAGTCCGCGCTCACCCGGCGAGCGAGGTCGGAGTTAACCTCCTCCGTAACTCCGACAACGACGACCTCCTTCGGGAGTGAGAAAATCCTTTAATATCATTTACCACTCGAAGAAATCGAGTGTCAGGAATTTCACTTGTCAACAAGTAAGGAAGTTGCACAAAATAAACAAAAAAAAAAAACAAAGAATGGAACGTTTGGGAACAGACGTCGATGAAGGGGAGCAAGATCGTAAGGGCGCAGGTGGTGGTCACGGACGTCGTCGTGGTTCTAGGACACCGCTAGCCAACAGTGCTCAGGAATATCAGATGCTGCGAAGGCCGCACCACCTTGCGTCTGGTGGACAGTCGCCAGGTCTCTGCGTTGCCACTAGTGTCTTATTATTAAAGCCGATTCTATCTTTCATTTAATATCATTTAGGAACTTGCTTGCTTGCGCCGTTTAGTAAATAAGCTTAGATTTTACTTGCTAGAATAGCGCATGCTTTTCTATCTTATTTCTATCTTCTTTTCATTTATTATCTATAATTAATCATTGATATCTATCAGGTGCAGGAAAGTCCAGGTCATCCGAGGAGTCTAAAGCAAACAAGTCTCTGGAAGACATAGTGATGAACTCCACCCTTTCCGTGGATGCTGCTGAGTTCATCCCGAAAGCGTATTCTGTTGATCAGAATGTGGTAAGTTCGATAATATATTTTACTGAAGAAGAAATAATATTATAAAGATAATCTTTACAGCAACAGCAAGCTAGATTACCCAAGCACACGGTGCAAGGTCGACTCCAAAGGGCACGCGAGTCTTCGAATCAACAAGCGCAGCAACCGCAACAATATAATTATAACAAGCCATATCCGCAAGAACAACTGCAACAAGATAATTACTCTCATGGAATGCATCATGTAACTGGTAATCAGGATTATATGCAGTACGATGGTGCTGCTGGTGATTACAGACACCAAGTAAATATCTATCTTATTTGAATTATTATATATTAAAATCAGTATTATTTATAATTACGAAATTCCCTTTATGTTAGGATCCAAATTCAACGGATACTTTGGATTATAATGGAACGACTCAACAACTCTTGAATGTCATCCACCTGTTAATTCTGACTCCTGGTCGATTTAGTTCGCTCGTGCCGGCGGTCATGAAATCCCTTAGGCCTTACCTAGAATTGCCCAATCAGTTCCGCGAATTCATAGCAATAATCATTCAACAGGTAAGAATGTGGAATTATTATAAAAGGATATTTAAAACTAGATAGAATGATTATGTATTATTTGATTTCAGTCTGTAAATGAAGTTAACTTCCGGTATAGCGGTGCCCGACTGTGCACGTCCTTCGATTCGAGCATTAGCATGCACGAGCAAGGAGCATTTAGAGATATTTTGTATTCCCTGTAAGTATTTTAAAGTCTAATCGTGTTATGAATACAGGGTATTGAATATTTCATTGATTAATAGGTGTAAAGAGGAAACAGAGAACCAAGCAGCCGAATGGCAGCAGAAGCAAGAACATAGCGAGGAAGAGCAAAGGAAGTGCCATGGTCTTATATTATTCCTTGCAGAATTGGTCACTCAAATGCAAGACACACCTTCTTGCGGATTGGGTAAACATTTGATTAAATTGATTACGACTGTCTTGAAGAATCCTGCGCCTAATTCAGTCAAACAGATCTGTCAAGCACTTAAGGTAATACTTTCAAATAATAGTGATTATTTCGTTTTCATTCATTTCAGAAAGGAAAAACTTCATATTTTATGTCTTATTTGTAGTTGGCTGGTCAAACTTTGGAAAAAGACAAAGGCGGCAGTCGGGAAGATATGGAAAATATGATGCGAGCATTGACGCAACTTGTGACAGAGTCAAGAGTGGATTCGAACGTTGGTAGAATGGTTAACAGTGTCCATGAACTTAGAAATGGAAACTGGGGCCAAGGTACACCTACTGTTGTGAATTCCACTCCTGGCGATGGTGTTCCTGGCACGGAAACTGGTGAATTCTTGCCTGATGGACCGGTTTTTTACGGGCCGGATGGTCAGATTCTTTCGCCGGAGGAAAATGAATTCTTGGAGGATGTCGCGGAGGTGGCGCCTGTTGAGGAACCTGGGTAACTTATAATTGTATCATAAATTAATAATTAAAGAAGCAGTAGTGTTTTTAATTATGTGATTATTTTTAATATAGAATGGGAGGACACGGTGATTTCGAGCCGTGGCTGTCGGAGGAGGAAGATGAGGTAGACGCGGCATTCGAGGAGTTCCTCAAGATGATTCCAAACAAAGTGGTGCACAAAGCACAGCAGCATTAAAGTATGGGCGAGCATCCACCGCTGCTCTCTCTCTCTTCTCTGCTACACCGCAACATTAGGAGTTTTGTATAAACCTATTTCCAATGCGTGTTTAAACCTCCGATACGTCTAAATGAAATATAGAACTTATCTAGATTTTATAAATGGGATACCAACATTTACCGTACACGACGACCTTTCTGAAGTTGAAGGGAAAGGAAAAAAACACACACACACACACACCTTCCTTCAATTGATAGGCCGAAGCACGAAAACCGTTAATGTTCTCCTTTGTTCTCTCGATGATAATCAATAAGTGACTGTTCAATTTTTCCGACTTAAGGATGAAAGTACAGGAATCAATTAATTACATAGAAAATTCATATAGGCTGCCTAATCTAGTAGGACACTTGGCTGCCATAATTTCCAAAACTTGAGAGAAAGACAAAAAAAAACAAACAAGAAACGATGAGAATGAAAGTATCCGAATGGTTTCGAGAATCATTGGTGGGGCTAATATTTAACAAAGCTGTGGGTGGTGGTTCAGATCAACCATTCTGTGTCTCGAAATACCCAATGACGGCTGACGATACGAGGGGGGAGGTAAGAGAAGAAGATAACAAAAAAAAATAAATAAATAAAAAATAAAGTGATCCGCACGTAAGCACTAGAACGTAGACGTTTACCTTATCGAGTTCCATACTGTACAGAGAGAGACACGCGCCTGTAATTATGGAGCGAGCTCGAAGCTTTATTTATCGTCCTCTTTTTCTATTTGTACCGAGAACGAGCTATTTAATATAGATCTCTGTAATAAAAACTAATAAAGTATGCGAGAAGGCCTCTCTCATTTCCTACAATGTATTATCCCACTCTCCAAACATGCCTGTTTCTGTTTCTTTTTTCTTTTCATGATCACATGAATATTCGGATTGTTGGAGTTAGTGAAATCGACAGATTTTGCGTGGGTTTGATGACCCCCACTTTATTTTTTTTTATCCCTGAATAAAAAGATTGTTCTTCGAATCAGGACGTGGTACGATTATGCGAATTTTGATATTTAAAACTCTTCCTGATGCACACGTACGACGAGAACAATTTAACTTCAAGGTAACAGTGTCATGGTGCATTCGTATTACATTAACAGTGAAATGGGATTCTTACCACGCAACGCCCAATGACGTTACTTCTCATTGAAATCCAGACTACTAAAAGGAAAGATTTTCGTATTTATATTTCAAACTTTCCAGCAATATTTCTAATTAATACTAACAAATATGTATTTCATTCCAGCCTTGCAACTGAAATACAAGAAACTAAAATTCATCGGGTTTCCAGTTCGATCGTGGGAATTTCCTGAGATCTAGATTAATCAATACGATCTTGATGGGCCCGAAGGTGTGGGCCAAGTGTCGATAGTGGGGGCAAAGCGGACTTATTACGTCCGAGTGATTCATAGCGGGGCCTTAGATTTTTACCCCACCATAATACAAGTTTATAAGCGTGGGTTGAGCACAAAACAGCCCGCGATGGACTCGACGATCTTTGGTCAGAACTTGTGTCTTTTAATACTTCGTTCTGAGGCTCTTCCGTGACTGGTGATTGTCAGGGGCGTTGCGTGGGTTCAATTTGTAGAGTGGGCCTGAAGGCCCTGTACGAGACTTCGTTATTTGCCGGGAACGAACACTCGAATCCGTTAGTAGTCTTCGGCGCGCCGAAGAGCTCGGTTTCCTTAGCATTCTTCGTGGTAAGTAGACATTCTTATATTAATACAGTTATACTTGATATTTCATATTTATATAATATATTATTACTGGAAAATATATTACACTTCAAGTTTTACATATTTACAGACACGAGACAAAAAATGGAGTACAAACAGACGACAGCTCTGTTGCTTCTGGCGTTCGCTGGCTTCGTCCAGGCTGGACAATATTATCAACAACGTATAATAGCATCGGGTAAAATATATTATATTCAAATATACATGTGTACGCGTAGCAGAAGAGAAAGGGCTCGCATGACCTTCCAGTTATAAGCTCCATCTATGGAGTTAGTCTTGTCAGGTTTTATAGGAATTATTTCATGTCTTCTTCAAGGTGGTTGCGACAGCTACACGTGCGGCGTAAACGCCAAGTGTACAATGAGCGAAGGACGTCCAGTGTGTTCTTGTTTAAATCTTCACATGGGCGATCCTCTAGCAAGTTGTGTGCGCGTTGAATGTCTTAGTAAGTGAATATTTAATTAAAACAATTTTATATATTACAGGTTTTAATATTAATCAAGTCTTGTTGAATTAGTTAACGAAGACTGCATTTCGAGCAAGGTTTGCACGAATAATAGATGCATCGATCCTTGCGCTGGTTTGTGCGGTGTAAATGCTCTTTGCACTACTAGAAATCATGTGCCTACTTGTTACTGCCAACCAGGACACACTGGCGATGCTTTTACTGCTTGTCATGTAGCTGATCCACGTATGTATTAATTGTGACTTCATTTTATAGTAAATAATAAGTAATATAATCGTTTTTACAGAGGCAGCTTGCAAGCCGAGTCCCTGCGGATTGAATACCAAGTGCGAAGTTATTAACGAAGTGCCTGTTTGCACTTGTCAACCTGGATATCGCGGTTCTCCATTGGCTGGTTGTCGACACGAATGTGAGAACGATGCTGAATGTCCCAATCATCTTTCTTGTTCGTCTAATTTCAAATGCGAGAGTCCCTGCGATAAATGCGGCACTAACGCTGAATGCGAAGTTATTAATCATCAAGCGAAATGCAGTTGTCCAAAGGTGAATAATCATTCATTATTTCATAGAAAATAGAACGGCTTTATTATGATAATAATATTATATTACATTGATGTCTGTTTTAGAATTGGTTGGGAAATCCTTACACTTCCTGCCGACCTGAATGTTCTTCTCATTCCGAGTGTCCCTTAAATAAACCTGCCTGTCTTTACCAAAAATGTGTGAATCCTTGCGACGGTGTTTGCGGTGTGAACGCCGACTGCAATCTACGCGACATTACTCCAGTTTGTAGTTGTCCGAAACACATGACAGGAAATCCATTCGTCAGCTGTCGTCTTTTCGAAGCTCGTAAGTATTGAATTATTTTAATCCATTTATTCATTAAATTTAATATTTCTATTTAACATTCAGGCGATCTTTGCGAGCCAACGAATCCCTGTGGAACGAACGCAATCTGCACGCCTGGACACGACAATACTGGTAAGGAACGACCAGTTTGTACTTGTCCAACAGGATATATTGGCAATGCATTAATAAGTTGTCAACGCGGCGAATGTGTCACTGATAGTGAATGTCCCGACAGTCGAGCTTGTATTGATTATTCTTGTCAGAATCCATGCACAGGTAGGGAATGTGGTCCAAATGCTAATTGCACTCCTAGGAGACACATCGCTGTTTGTACTTGTCCTGATGGAACGAGAGGAGACGCTCTTTATACTTGTAATCATGTTGATAGTAGAACTGCTTACGGCAGAGCTTACAGATACCGTTATACGAAATAAATAAGCTGTATTAATTGTATTCTTTCTGCAGAAAAGTAGAATTTAATAATCGTTATTAAAAGAAACGAGAAATTAATAATACTGCTAATGTTAATACAAAACGAATCACGAAATAAAGATCCTTATAAATTGATTATATTTGAATTTGAATATTCGCGCCAATGATTATTAACGCCACCTAAGAAGGAATATAGTAAGTAACCAATGGCGAAGGAGTAGGAAGAAGTGGGGAAGGATTGCCAAGCATAGCAATGAGAAATTGCGCAGTTGACGTCGAAGCTTTGGAAGAGGTTCGGGGTTCGAGTGAACTCCACAGAAAGATATTGCGTTCAGGCTGAGGGCCGCTTTTCATTGGGTGCACGGCCCGCTGGGCTCTTCGGGCCCACGAGCGAGCACTGAAGGATGTCGATTCGTACGGCAGCACAACGAATCCTGCAGAATGGTCGTGTCTTCCTGCGATCCTGCCGGAAGAACGAGTCCTACTGCAATCAAGTCCATCCAAGATTCTACTCCAACAAGATACACGTTGCGCCAGTAGGTGAGTCCGATACATATAAGATTTGCAAGGACCTTGGAAATCAATAAGAATTACTTTGATTGTTTAATAGATTTTTCTTGAACTGACTTTCCTTTGTAAGAGAAATATTTCTATGTCTATGTATTTTTATTGGTATTCTTGAGTATTCTGTAATTCCCAGAATTCACTTGGCAGCTTTTACAACGACCTAACCTTGTCGTATGAAAGTGGTCGTATATGTAAACAGAACTTCCGGTTTATGTGGTTTTGTTGTAGAGAAGTTGACGGTCTAATTTGAGTTATTTAAGGAGTATGACTTGTTGGCATGACGAAATGTAAATGTTCAATTACGGCTTTAAGATTAGTCATCGATACGATTGATCGATGATTGTATGTACGCGGGATATTGAAAACTTTACACATTTTTTGTCGTGGGCGTTTTTGAATTCGCAACTATAGATGTTGACGAACTATAACGACACGCTCGTGACATAACGGACTGGCAGTTCCTTGCGCTTGATTCTTATACAATAATCATCAATTCCGGTCTTGGATACTTTGATCGTTTAATCGGAGCGATTTATTGAAAACGAAACGTTCTCGTCGTAAGTTGAGACAGTTAAAATGTAGAATCATTCATTAATTCGTCGTTAAAGTTAACTGTAATCAATTCATTTCGGAGTCATTGAGAAGTAATTAGCGAGAAGTAATTTATAAACAAAGTATGGCGTTTTAATTGACTCAGGGAAGTCCCAGGGCAGCGCGGCCCAGGGTAACGGCAATGTCACGACCGCCGGAAGACATCTGGGATATTTGGGCGCACACGCTCGACGTATCTTCGTCGACAATATCTTAAAACGAGTGACGAACAGCCTCGCCTCGGATCTAAGACGTAGAGCAGCTAGTAGACACGTTTTCGGAGACTCCGCACCTTTCTTCGCTTTGGTTGGCGTCTCGCTAGCTTCCGGAACAGGAATTCTTACCAAGGACGACGAACTCGAGGGCGTCTGCTGGGAAATTAGAGTAAGCATTTTCAGGAAATCCTGAAGATTAATTATATTTGGTTTTATTAACAGAATGGTTTCTTTGAAAAAGGAAGCAGCCTCGAAGATTCAATGGAACACACCAAAGAACGATCAGAATTGCACGACGATCTTAGAAAACGATCAACCGATTACTTTACAGAATTTCGTGATTGGACGAGCAATCGCGAAAGGATGTTCCGCAGTTGTATACGCTGCCAGACTCAAAGACAACAAGGATACGGAAAAGGATGAGAAACAAATAATAATAGATGATAAAACAAAAGATTTATCATCTTTTCCTTTGGCAATTAAAATGATGTTTAATTACGATGCGGAATCGAATGCAATCGCAATTCTAAGAGCAATGTACAGAGAAACAGTTCCAGCAAGACAGAGTTACAAAGACGAAGAATTAGCAGAATGGGAAAGAAGAATGGCTGAGAACAAAGTTATTCTTCCAGCTCATCCAAATATCGTTGCGATGTATTATGTCTTCACCGACAGAGTTCCAAGTCTACCTGGTTCGCTCGGAATGTATCCTGACGCACTTCCCGCTAGAATCAATCCTGAAGGATCCGGTAGAAATATGAGTCTCTTCTTACTCATGAAAAGGTAACTTTTGCAATTTTAATATATCAATGAAATCGATCTAGAACTTCGATTTTTTTTTTTTTTTTGTTAATCTATTTGGAAATCGATCAAGTACAGGTGTAAGGTTCTGTAATCATAGAACGATGGTTATGCACGCCTGATTCCAGGTATGATGTTACATTGAAGGAATATTTGATGAGCAGCGATGTGAGAAGACGAGAAGCGATCTTACTATTGGCTCAATTACTCGAAGGAGTCGCGCACATGAATGCCCATGGAATTGCACATAGGTAAGTCGATATTTACGATTGATTGAATAATTAAAATTCGACATGTTGTGTCCTTGGGAAGAAATAAATCAGTCAATCTATCAACGTTAATGTCTTATCGTATCTTTTTTATTTCGTCCGATTAAAGTCTAATATCTGAAGTGTGATGTTGTGAATAAATATTGCTTAAAATTCTTATTTTATCTCAACAGAGATCTGAAGAGTGACAATGTTCTATTAGACTTGTCGGAGAACGAAGATAATTGTCCGTCCTTGGTAATCACAGACTTTGGATGCTGTTTGGCAGATAAAACGCATGGTCTTTATCTGCCTTACAGTTCCCACGACATCGACAAAGGTGGAAACGTCGCATTAATGGCTCCCGAAGTGATTAATGCTGAGCCTGGACCTTTCACAAGTATCAATTACAGTAAATCTGATCTATGGACCGTTGGTACAATTGCTTACGAGATCTTTGGGATGCGGAATCCTTTTCACGCAGAAAAGGCTAATAAATCCGCTCTAAAGAATCATAGTTACAACGACGATGATCTTCCATCATTGCCCGATGATGTGCCGCCTGTTATTAACGCTCTAGTAAAGAACATGCTTTCCAGAAGTTTGTACAAAGTAAATGAACTTTATCTATTCTTTTATATAACAATTCAATACGATTTAACTTAGGAGACATGTGTTGAGAAGCACTTCTAAGAAAAGTCACTGCTAATTGTAATAGAGGGTTTTAAAAATACTCATTTACGTTCCACAGAGACTGAGCGCGGAAATAGCGGCGACTGTGATGCAGTTGTACTTATGGGCGCCGAGCGACTGGCTACGAAACGACAGCAAATTGCCATCGAGCAATGAGGTAGTTTTTAGTAATTTAATATTCATTAATATATGTTTCATTTCTATTTCTATTCGCAGATGATGCAGTGGTTGCTGTGCCTTACAAGCAAAGTTCTTTGCGAGGGTCGCAACAATCCATTATTCGTCTCAGGAAGTTTAACAACCGGTGACGAAGAAGAAGGCGTACAAAGGAACTTTTATAGATTATCATCGACTAGTTCCTTTGGACGAAGAACTATGCCAGAATATCAATTGATAGCCAGTTTTCTCAGCAGAGTTACTTTAAGCAATGTTAGGTATGCTTTGAAATGGATCCAGTGGAATGTTTAAATCATCGGGAAGAATTATTAGTCGAAGAAAGCTAAAGTATTGAGCATGGCATATCACAGACAAATTAGCTTATTTCGATTTTACGAATGAATATCTGGAAAAAGTAAGCTTTGATTATTGAGTCGGTGAGAAGAGAATGAATATGATGCTCGACTGCTGACCTCTAAGAGTCGTTTCCTTAATTTATTTTTGATACTTTAACGAAGAGAGGGAAGCCGCCGAGCGAGGATAATGGTGAGACCATATTAGATGACAATTTTGCTGGAAGTCCATTTACCTGAACTTAATTTATTCATTTAACTAAGTTATCACTTTTGGACAATTATAATATTCACTCTGAATTGAAGCAGAGAGTTCAGGATATCTTTTCCAAGCGCACTTGTTAAGATTTAATGATCCTTAAAAACCAGAGAGAGACTTAAGAAGAGATTCGAGAAGGATAATCACGTTGAAAATGTAACAGCTAAAAGTATTGCGGTGCTGGAAACTATTTGTTAATGATGTGTGTCACGTTTCGGGTGAGCCGTGTCGCATTAATTATTTTATTTATTTCCTGCGAGAGTTGATCAATGCAAGTTTTTAATAAATTCTATCAAACCTGAATTGATCGGTCTTTCTTGATTGAACTACAGAAAAAAAGGTAACATCGAATGCTATTGGAGCTGCTGTAAATATTGAAAACTCCAGCATTGTACGATGTTGAGAAATAAAGCTTGTACATAGTAAATGATTGTTTTGCCTTACAAAACTATTTGCAGGTATATTGATATTTATTAATACGAATATAGATTTGTGTTGGATGAAATTCTTAATATTCCTATCCTAACTTTCCCATAGTTCCACCTTCCCGGATGGGTTTCCCGCAAGTCTGCATCCTCTGCTTCATTACTTGAAGATCCAAGTTCCTCGACTTAGCCAAGTCCTTCAGGTAGATCATATATTCCTCGAAGGAGATGGCACGTTTGCGGAACTTGAAGAAAGCCAGGCCAGTGTCTGTGTAAGTCAGACTTATCATATCAAGGATTCTGGCAGACATCAACCATTTGTCGCTTTGAGTCAAAGGAATATGATTCACATTCTGCTCGGAAGAAATTAGATCCATTTTGCAATAAGCTTCCTTTATAATAAATATATTTGTATTAGTAATGTTTGTAAGTTGTTATTATATTATTCTATATTTTTTGTAGGATACTCACAAACATTTCTTCCAATGGAACGATTTCCTGCTTTGTCGTTTTTTCTGGCACAAGTTCAATCATTGATAATAATTAATTGCGACGAGAATTGGCTTTGGAAAACATTCGATCTATCGCTGGAATTTCAGAGCGGTTCAATGAATTATTAGATTATAAATTCGTAGATGATAACATCGAAGGGTTAAAGATTTTAATGATGGAAGTCGAAGTAATTCACAGCAAACAAGAACCGTTTTATTACGATCAACAATCGGACGAATATGAATCTTATGAGAATGTTAAAGAAGAGAATTCAGTGGATGATAATTCTGACTGGAAAGATTCGGAAATAACAATAGATCGATTATCCTATGGTTACGAAGCGAGCTTGGAGGAAACACCAGATTTCAGTCAGAAGAGTTTAACATCTGATTGGAGTTATATTGAAAATGAATTCTTTCAGGATGGATGGTTGTCACAATTCTTTTTTGAAACCTGTTGCGAATCCTGTTGTTTCCCTGTACGAAGAATTGACTTGAGTTATCGGAAGATTCAAGAAAAAATAGGGTAAAGAAATTGTAAAGTGTTTTGATTTGGAGGATTCATTCTGATATTTATTGAATGGTGTTTTATTATAGACGAAAATTAATTAATACTGATATTCCACCATTGTTGGTGTTCCTGGGAAATAATCCTGATGTAATAACAGTCAATCTTGGGTACAATGACATTGATGACAGTGGTTTTATTAACTTCATCGAGCATGCAGCTGTAAGGGTTTTTATTTATGAATTTACCAAGCATTGAGTGGAGTTTTAAAATGAATATCTTCTTATTAGGTTCATCAGAACATATTTGGATTGAATATGTCGTATAATAATGTAACTCAGCGAGGAATGAAACATATGTTATTGTACGTGAAGAGTTTGAATATTAAAAGCTTGCAATTAAAAGGGAACAACTTGAACAACGAGGTAATTTTATCCTTCTTCGATATTAATGAAATTCTATTCTGATTCAAATTTCCCTTGAATTCGACAATGAATTCGTGAATGTGCAATGTTCCTGGCAGCTTTGTGGATCTTTAACTGAGAGACTATCGTTCTGAATTGCAGGGTTTGGTATTACTGTCGGAATTCCTGAAACGAAACCATCACATCGTTGAGCTGGACGTAGCCAACGTGGGACAAACGGTGCAGAGTCTGTCCCAGCTGATTAATGTTCTAAATCCAATTTACGAGTCGTGTAATACCAGCTTGAAGATCCTTGACATCAGTAGACCTACACCACCTACGAGATATTACGTTTTTAACGGAGATGTTGTCGCTGATTGGATTGGCCGACTCTTAGAAGTAATTACTATGTACACGAAACGTAGAAAAATTGCATTGTTGCTCGATATCTTTCTTCTCAGTGCATATAAAATATTGAATAAAATTAGAGACATTACTATAAGTGAAGCATACATTGTGTAATTTTTTCTGATTTTTTAAGTCAAAATACAAGATGAAAAGAAATATTTTTCATTCTTTTATAAAGCTTTTCAATTTTTTTGTTTTGTATTTTTAATTTAACAATCTATAGAAATTACACAATACATAACTCATCGACAGCAATGTATATGAATTTTTTAAACATCATACATGTACTAGTATACGAGATACGGAGCAGGAGCATCATTTTTATTGTTTTTAACTTTTCACGACTTCAATTTTGTATGAAAAAATCTGTATAAGTTACACAATATATACCTCATCAACAGTAATACGTCTAATTTTTTTCAAGACCCTACGTGCATTAGTATAGCAGATGTTCAATAAAAACGTACTTTGGGTATGTTTTTGATTTTTCACAACTTTGTTTATTAGTTTAAAAATCTGGAAAAATTATACAGCATGTGGTTCATCGAGATACATGCCTCTGATTTATTTCATAATTTTTCGTCCACTGGTAAAGGAGATATTGATGAAAAACGATATTTGTCGTGTTTCGATTATATTTCGACAATATCTGGCCGAATAGTAAGGCAAAATTACCAGGAACTTATTAGGAGTGCAGAAAAGTAAAGTAGGTATACCGACTTGTTAATCTAGTTTTTAATTAATAACTTCTTTCCCAATAGACGGAAAATTCTGAAAAAAATCAGAGGCATGCATCTCGATGAAACACATGTTGTGTAATTTTCCCAGATTTCTTGGTCCAGAAATGAAGCTGTGAAAAATCAAAAACGACGTATTTATTTAATAACTTTTTTCCCAGTAGTTGTAAAATGTTTAAAATATTCAGGCATATGTCTGTCACTAAGATGCATACTGTGTATTATTTTAAGCATGCTGCAATGACTAGGAAAAAAGTTGTTAATTAGAATTAATTTATTTTATCGCTTTTTATTTTTCACAACTTTGTTTATTAATTTAAAAATCTGGAAAAATTATACAGCATGTGGTTCATCGAGATACATGCCCCTGATTTATTTCAGAATTTTTCATCAACTGGTATAGGAGATATTAATTAAAAACGATATTTATCGTGATCGATTATATTTCGACAATATCTGGCCGAATAGTAAGGCAAAATTACCAGGAACTTATTAGGAGTGCAGAAAAGTAAAGTAGGTATACCGACTTGTTAATCTAGTTTTTAATTAATAACTTCTTTCCCAATAGACGGAAAATTCTGAAAAAAATCAGAGGCATGCATCTCGATGAAACACATGTTGTGTAATTTTCCCAGATTTCTTGGTCCAGAAATGAAGCTGTGAAAAATCAAAAACGACGTATTTATTTAATAACTTTTTACCCAGTACTTGTAAAATGTTTAAAATATTCAGGCATATGTCTGTCACTAAGATACATACTGTGAATTATTTTAAGCATGCTGCAATCACTAGGAAAGAAGTTGTTAATTAGAATTAATTTATTTTATCGCTTTTTATTTCTCACAACTTTGTTTATTAATTTAAAAATCTGGAAAAATTATACAGCATGTGGTTCATCGTGATACATGCCTCTGATTTATTTCAGAATTTTTCATCAACTGGTATAGGAGATATTAATTAAAAACGATATTTATCGTGATCGATTATATTTCGACAATATCTGGCCGAATAGTAAGGCAAAATTACCAGGAACTTATTAGGAGTGCAGAAAAGTAAAGTAGGTATACCGACTTGTTAATCTAGTTTTTAATTAATAACTTCTTTCCCAATAGACGGAAAATTCTGAAAAAAATCAGAGGCATGCATCTCGATGAAACACATGTTGTGTAATTTTCCCAGATTTCTTGGTCCAGAAATGAAGCTGTGAAAAATCAAAAACGACGTATTTATTTAATAACTTTTTACCCAGTACTTGTAAAATGTTTAAAATATTCAGGCATATGTCTGTCACTAAGATACATACTGTGAATTATTTTAAGCATGCTGCAATCACTAGGAAAGAAGTTGTTAATTAGAATTAATTTATTTTATCGCTTTTTATTTCTCACAACTTTGTTTATTAATTTAAAAATCTGGAAAAATTATACAGCATGTGGTTCATCGTGATACATGCCTCTGATTTATTTCAGAATTTTTCATCAACTGGTATAGGAGATATTAATTAAAAACGATATTTATCGTGATCGATTATATTTCGACAATATCTGGCCGAATAGTAAGGCAAAATTACCAGGAACTTATTAGGAGTGCAGAAAAGTAAAGTAGGTATACCGACTTGTTAATCTAGTTTTTAATTAATAACTTCTTTCCCAATAGACGGAAAATTCTGAAAAAAATCAGAGGCATGCATCTCGATGAAACACATGTTGTGTAATTTTCCCAGATTTCTTGGTCCAGAAATGAAGCTGTGAAAAATCAAAAACGACGTATTTATTTAATAACTTTTTACCCAGTACTTGTAAAATGTTTAAAATATTCAGGCATATGTCTGTCACTAAGATACATACTGTGAATTATTTTAAGCATGCTGCAATCACTAGGAAAGAAGTTGTTAATTAGAATTAATTTATTTTATCGCTTTTTATTTCTCACAACTTTGTTTATTAATTTAAAAATCTGGAAAAATTATACAGCATGTGGTTCATCGAGATACATGCCTCTGATTTATTTCAGAATTTTTCATCAACTGGTATAGGAGATATTAATTAAAAACGATATTTATCGTGATCGATTATATTTCAACAATATCTGGCCGAATAGTAAGGCAAAATTACCAGGAACTTATTAGGAGTGCAGAAAAGTAAAGTAGGTATACCGACTTGTTAATCTAGTTTTTAATTAATAACTTCTTTCCCAATAGACGGAAAATTCTGAAAAAAATCAGAGGCATGCATCTCGATGAAACACATGTTGTGTAATTTTCCCAGATTTCTTGGTCCAGAAATGAAGCTGTGAAAAATCAAAAACGACGTATTTATTTAATAACTTTTTTCCCAGTAGTTGTAAAATGTTTAAAATATTCAGGCATATGTCTGTTAGTAAGATACATACTGTGAATTATTTTAAGCATGCTGCAATGACTAGGAAAGAAGTTGTTAATTACAATTAATTTATTTTATCGCTTTTTATTTCTCACAACTTTGTTTATTAATTTAAAAATCAGAAATAAATCAGAGGCATGTATCTCGATGAACCACATGCTGTATAATTTTTCCAGATTTTTAAATTAATAAACAAAGTTGTGAGAAATAAAAAGCGATAAAATAAATTAATTCTAATTAACAACTTCTTTCCTAGTGATTGCAGCATGCTTAAAATAATTCACAGTATGTATCTTAGTGACAGACATATGCCTGAATATTTTAAACATTTTACAAGTACTGGGTAAAAAGTTATTAAATAAATACGTCGTTTTTGATTTTTCACAGCTTCATTTCTGGACCAAGAAATCTGGGAAAATTACACAACATGTGTTTCATCGAGATGCATGCCTCTGATTTTTTTCAGAATTTTCCGTCTATTGGGAAAGAAGTTATTAATTAAAAACTAGATTAACAAGTCGGTATACCTACTTTACTTTTCTGCACTCCTAATAAGTTCCTGGTAATTTTGCCTTACTATTCGGCCAGATATTGTCAAAATATAATCGATCACGATAAATATCGTTTTTAATTAATATCTCCTATACCAGTTGATGAAAAATTCTGAAATAAATCAGGGGCATGTATCTCGATGAACCACATGCTGTATAATTTTTCCAGATTTTTAAATTAATAAACAAAGTTGTGAGAAATAAAAAGCGATAAAATAAATTAATTCTAATTAACAACTTCTTTCCTAGTGATTGCAGCATGCTTAAAATAATTCACAGTATGTATCTTAGTGACAGACATATGCCTGAATATTTTAAACATTTTACAAGTACTGGGTAAAAAGTTATTAAATAAATACGTCGTTTTTGATTTTTCACAGCTTCATTTCTGGACCAAGAAATCTGGGAAAATTACACAACATGTGTTTCATCGAGATGCATGCCTCTGATTTTTTTCAGAATTTTCCGTCTATTGGGAAAGAAGTTATTAATTAAAAACTAGATTAACAAGTCGGTATACCTACTTTACTTTTCTGCACTCCTAATAAGTTCCTGGTAATTTTGCCTTACTATTCGGCCAGATATTGTCGAAATATAATCGATCACGATAAATATCGTTTTTAATTAATATCTCCTATACCAGTTGATGAAAAATTCTGAAATAAATCAGAGGCATGTATCACGATGAACCACATGCTGTATAATTTTTCCAGATTTTTAAATTAATAAACAAAGTTGTGAGAAATAAAAAGCGATAAAATAAATTAATTCTAATTAACAACTTCTTTCCTAGTGATTGCAGCATGCTTAAAATAATTCACAGTATGTATCTTAGTGACAGACATATGCCTGAATATTTTAAACATTTTACAAGTACTGGGTAAAAAGTTATTAAATAAATACGTCGTTTTTGATTTTTCACAGCTTCATTTCTGGACCAAGAAATCTGGGAAAATTACACAACATGTGTTTCATCGAGATGCATGCCTCTGATTTTTTTCAGAATTTTCCGTCTATTGGGAAAGAAGTTATTAATTAAAAACTAGATTAACAAGTCGGTATACCTACTTTACTTTTCTGCACTCCTAATAAGTTCCTGGTAATTTTGCCTTACTATTCGGCCAGATATTGTCGAAATATAATCGATCACGATAAATATCGTTTTTAATTAATATCTCCTATACCAGTTGATGAAAAATTCTGAAATAAATCAGAGGCATGTATCACGATGAACCACATGCTGTATAATTTTTCCAGATTTTTAAATTAATAAACAAAGTTGTGAGAAATAAAAAGCGATAAAATAAATTAATTCTAATTAACAACTTCTTTCCTAGTGATTGCAGCATGCTTAAAATAATTCACAGTATGTATCTTAGTGACAGACATATGCCTGAATATTTTAAACATTTTACAACTACTGGGAAAAAAATTATTAAATAAATACGTCGTTTTTGATTTTTCACAGCTTCATTTCTGGACCAAGAAATCTGGGAAAATTATACAGCATGTGGTTCATCGAGATGCATGCCTCTGATTTTTTTCAGAATTTTCCGTCTATTGGGAAAGAAGTTATTAATTAAAAACTAGATTAACAAGTCGGTATACCTACTTTACTTTTCTGCACTCCTAATACTTTCCTGGTAATTTTGCCTTATATTCGGCCAGATATTGCCGAATAATCGAAATACGACAAATATCGTTTTTCATCAATATCTCCTTTACCAGTGGACGAAAAATTATGAAAAAAATTAGGGGCATCTGTCTCGATGAGGCGCATGTTGTATAATTTTTTCAGATTTTTAAACTAATAAACAAAGTTGTGAAAAATCAAAAACGTTTAAAAATTACGTTTTGACTCAATATTTCCTACACTAGTGGATGTAGGGTTCTAAAAGAAATAAGACTCATTACTGTTCATGAGATGTATATTGTCTAATTTATACAGATTTTTGAATACAAAATTGAAGTCGTGAAAAGTTAAGAACAATAAAAATCACCCTTTCGCTCAATATCTCGTATTTTTGAACTCTAACTCTAAAGCTATTAATGCTTCTAATCAATTGATGATCAACTAACATTAATTGTTAACAAACAAATGATTAAATTACATTATTTGAATTATTATTAATTAAAACAGCGCAATGGGAGGCTACTCGGGCTTCGATTGCAGAAGTACAGCTTCAGCTGCCATGATATTGAGACTTTGATGATAAATGCCAAGTGCAATAACACACTGATATCTCTGGATCTTGGTTGCAATAATATAGGCGATTTTGGACTAGAAGCCATCTGTGATTGGCTGTTAATGAGACCAGCTTTGAAGATTCTTTCTCTCGAACGCAACATCATTACTGACCATGGTGCTAGGTAGCATCGACTCTCAGGACAAGTCCTTTAAATATACATATCACTAATTAAAAACTAATAATGAACTCATAAAGGATTTCTCCCTTAATTCATACATACCTAAAATGATTGTAGAAGTCTCAGTCGCAGTTTGCCATCCTCTAAACTTTTATTATTGGACATCTCATACAACAGAATCACCGACGACGGAATGATCGAAGTCCTGAATTCCTTGAAGAAGTCGCCACAGTTGCAATGCTTGAAAATATTCGGCAATTGTATTACTAATTCATCCGCCCAAGTAAATAAATCGAGAAGAAAGAAACATATCTCAATGATATATCTGAAATATTAATCAATCATACCTTAGATTGTTCGAAGGATGTTATTATCAAAGGTGCTACGCCAGGAAAACTTAGACGTGCGCGTGTGGCCGCTCGATAATGAGTGGTATTTTGCTCGATACGAGTGCGTACCCTGCCAATTGCAGTATTTCCTTCAGCCGTGTTGCCGCGAGCCCCAATTGGCCGCGGGCTGCCCGAGTAAAGCTGCTTATCGTCGACGATACCTCCAATACACTCGAGTTTACCAGAGAATCTCCGAGGAAGCTGTGTCCGAGGTATACTTGGACACACAAACAATAACATTAGACATTATGTTATTCTGTTATTATAATAGAATATTTCCTTAAGTCGAAAATCCCTGAAACTGTCTCTTGCGATGGAAAACATGAAGTTATAAAAGAAGAATGTAATTGTTGCGATTGTTTGAAAGCCAAAGGTAAATACTTACACTTTGAAATAATATAGAATAATCCAGATGGATTAATAATAGTTCATTCATTCTTGGGATATTAGAAGGTCGTTCTAAAAGACTGTCTAGTCAATATTCAATGATATCCGAGCCTGCGGATTATATCGGAGGGATTAGTTCAGTGTTCAAGGAGATCGATAGCAACAGGTCGGTACTGTCATTAAACCTCTTTGATGATTACTCCTCGAATCGTGAACGAGAACTGGGCCACATTGCGCCTATCATTAAGAGCGTTCGTCCTGAAGTTAAAGAGAAGATCCTTCGTTGGATTAACTTGGATGAAGACACTTTGCAAGAGGATCTGGAAGCAGTCGCGAAAGGTATCGGAATGTAACATTGATTTCGCATTAGTTTAATTAGAATCTGATAGAATCAGTGTCAGAGATTCGGCAATGACTTAATAAAATCATACTATCTTCAAAGAGATATTAAATACGTCATTTCCATTGAACAATTAAGAAACTCGATTGTAAGATTTCGAATAATAAGAAATTAAATAGAACTCATCGTAATATATGTTCATAGTTGGAAAGGAAGTTGAATCCAGGAAAGGGAGTTGTTTGTGTAACTTCCTACCAGTCAGCATCTCGACGATCCTTCGATATTTGGAGGACGAGCCTGCAAACATCCTGCTGATGCAACAGGACAGCTACGACACTCAAGAGGAAGAAGTCAACGGAAGCAAGGATTCCTGAATAATTCACTTCTATTCTCAAAAGCTCCATACGACAAAATCATGCATACAAACGCAGTAGAAAATTCTATTGGAACGCTACGCTATTCGCACGAGTTAGCCCTATTTTAACAAGTACTTCTAAACAAGGAATACTAACAAGTACAAAACGTAAAAAAACTCGGCTTTCGACATATCAAATAAACTATTCCTTATCAACGATTGTTTCGCTCTTTTCTATCATTGCTTCGCTGTCACTCCTAGCAGTTCTTGGATTAGCAAGAGCATCTGCGGTGGCTTCTTCGATGTTCTTCTCTGCTTCTTCAGCTGCGAGGATGTTGGGATCAGTTTCTCTAGGCACCTTCTTCGAAGACATCGCTTGGAGTACTTCCAGACCTTCACTTGCTCCAGGACTATTCATATCACCTTCTGTAATAGTTACTCCAGGATATTGTGTCGCTGCTCCAGCACTCTGACGATAGAATGGTCCACCAAGATGTGGGTAACCATTGACAGTAATTCCATGGGGCATCATAGGACTACCATATCCATGATGTCCATGATGATAATGTCCAGTTTGTATACCAGCTCCAAGATTGATAGTAGTACTTGTTCTTCCTTGTGTTTGGTGAGCATCGCCCTGTAAGGTCGTCTTGATTAATAATCGGTTTTACTCAGTAATAACTAATAACTTTCGAAGGTAATAGCTCTCGCAGGGAGTCATAATAACTTCCAATCATTCCCAACCCAATTGACCCACATAAACAACGAAATCCGAACTACTCCTACAAGGCTTCGTAACAAGGAATACTGTAGTTTCTCTCCAGAGCACTTACGGTAAGTTCTTGAGCCGCTGCTGATCTACCAAAAGCGACAGGCGATTGAATCGGGTTGTATTGTATCATATAAGATGGTTTGCCAGCAGCTGCTACTGAATGAGCAGGTGAAACTGGTGCTTGCATCGGCTGAGTGAATGTGGTAGAATAAACGTAGAGAGGATTATTTCCATGTCGATCATGACGATAATCGTAACCATGACCGTAACCATGATCGTAACCATGATCATGATGATGATGATGGTGAGTCTTGAAACTTGCTCCAGAATTGCGATCCTTTACACTGACAGTTTGAGTAGTTGGAGTAACAGAAGATACCAGATTGTATGCCAAATTCTTAGGATGACAATTGCATTCTGTGAGAAGAGCTTGTTGTTGATGATAACAAGGATTCGTTGGCATTTGGACCAAAGTAGCAAGCTGTGGTTGTGGCTCAGGTTGAGTCATCAAACACAAAGGTGTTGATGGGACAACAACTACTTGTTCCTCGCATTCAGGTTCCATGGGAACAAGATTGACAGATTCAGTTGGTTCCGGTGCTGGTTGAGCAGGCTGAATGATGTTTACTACTTGTGCAGGCTTTGGCTGTTCTGGTTCCGGCTTTATTACCTCGACGATCCTTTCTTGTTGCGGTTCTGGTTCGGGTGCTGGTTTTGGGGCAGGTTTGGGCGCTGGTTTAGGCGCTGATGGGGTTTGAATGATGTTTAGAGTTTGTGGTTGAGGAGCTGGTTGTGGGGTTTGGATAAAACTGACTTGAGGTGGTTGGGCACATGGTTGAGGCATTGATTGGAGGATATGAAGAGTATGGACTGGTTGTACCGCCGGTGGCTGAGCAGGAATAACAATGCTCGAAGTTGTTGGAGATGCTGATTGAGTACATCCTGGTTGTAAGCTGAGTGTTTGTACTTGAGATGATTGTTGCGTTGGTACAACGTTAAGTGTTTGCATCTGAGCTGATTGAGATGTTGGTAGAACGTTGAGGGTTTGAAGTTGTGCTGAAGATTGTTGAGCAGGTAAAACACTGACTGTTTGAACCTGGTTTGATTGATCTTTACCATTGGTTGCACCACCTTGCAAAGCCGTTGGTTTGATTTCCACAATGAAACTAGCAGCAGATTTCTTCGATCGATCCTTTTCTTTTCCTTCCTCGTCGATTTTCAAACTATCCTTCTTTTCCAGCTTTGCATCTTCGATCAGAGATTTCTTCTCGATGTTCTTAGGTGCTGGGATTGCCTGGGCCAAAGCCAGTGCCAGCAAGAGGACCGACAAACAAGCGAGGAGACGCATGGTATTCGAGATTTGTCGATGATTGATTGGATTCGATGGAACGACTGACGATTCGGTGGTCGGATTCCCCTTTTAAAGGGATTTCTCGCCAATGAATTGCATGCTCGCACATTGCTAGCTGCTAATGCCACGCACGAGAATCATGCTCGACTTGCTGACTATGATGATTTCGACATTAATAGTAGGTCACTTTAAACTGACGAGAACCACATTACAGGAATTCAATGTAATCCTCTTTCAATTATTAGAATTGCTAGAATTCTATATGTATTTCCTCTGCCTTTCTTTTGTATCTGACAGATTTAATTGAATTAATTCATTAAATAAAGATCATTTCGAATGGAATTCCAGCGAGCAGTTCTTACTGCAATCTGATTTGTCTGCAAAATTCCTGGCATAATTAAAATTCACAAAGAATCCGCTTGCACCAGTGATTTCCAATTCTTGCAAGGAACTTCTTGAAAGGCACTCGATCGCTTTCTTCATTAAGTAATTACTTAATTACTTTTATCCTTTAATTGTTCAATACTTATCAGTGATTCTACTCTTGAATTATCAAAGTATCGACGTACGACGACATTCACGCCGACGGAATCTACTTAAACTTTATCTCCACGAAGAGACAAGTATCACAGAGGTTGAGAGATCGTCCTTCTCCGAGTAGAACCAACTGTTTTTGACTACAGGCAAGCCTTCAATTTCGGCTGCGTCCTTGATCCCACCCATTTCCGAGTGGGAATCCTCGCGAGAACGAAGACAGACTTATTTCGACGCTACCTGTGAAAGAGGAAAGAAAATGTAGACAGAACGAAACTCTAGAGACAGACGGCTTAGGAGAAGCAGCGACCTGGGAGTCTCAGCAGGCTTTAGTTGCTTTAGTTATTGGAGACGATATTAGAATCACGCTTCGTGATCTCCTTTTCACCCTTTTTTTTTGGCTAGCCTCCCTTTTTTTCCTTCTTCTCTGTTAGCCCTTTGGATTAAATGGCAGGTCGAGAGTTTACTTATTACCAACTATAATGACCTTCTTCATTTATGTTCCCTTTGTTCTCAAGAGAGAATACTTGAATCTAATTGTTCTGTAATTGATTTAATATTTTAAGTGATTCATTCTTACCAGAATCCTGTAATGTCCCATTAATAATTTTCTATCGATTGAAAAGAGGAAGAAAGAGAGAACCAGGTCGACCTTCAAATCTTAATAAGTGCTGCTCTAGCAGTGCGTTCGATTCAACGGACGAAATATTTGCCGGCAGGAAGGAGTTGAATGTGAAGAACGAGGATTGGAAGGAGTACATAGCAAAGGAGTCGATCAATCATAGAATCCTTTTTCGTACTGTAAACGAACTCGCTTCTCGATGCCAGGAAGTTCGTCCAAGGAAATACGAAATCCTCTTGGTAGTTCGATGCAATAGTATATATTTCATTTGGTGTACTTGACTTTTAACTCTGTTGAGAATAATATTACTATAATAACAGTTAACTAAGAATCGACTTACATAATTGCATAATCATTTATTCCATGAAGAAGCGTATGAATCCAACTGATTCCTGTGAGAGTCAAATGCTTCCTCGCGGTTAATACAAACCTTTAAACTAAAGCATAAACACACCTCGAACTGAGCGAGAGGAGAACTTCAACAATCGACGAAACACCAGGATGTTATGTTTCAGAGAGGATCCTGCTCGCATCATTAGTTTACAAAGCGTACTCAAGGATGTCGAGGGGGAGGTAAAAGCTTGCCGGACCTTCCGAGAAGCGGCTTAACTCGTCAGTTATAAAGAGGTTAAGTTGCAGTTGGCCGGTTAATAAGCGGCTAGCATGTTCCAGCGAATTTCCCAGCTCTCTTTGTTCTGCGTCCTGGCGGTCCTGGCGCTTGGCTCGACTAGCAAAGCAGCCAGCAGATATCCCAGACATGCTTCCTGTTCCTCGTGTAGCGAGGATAGCCCTGGCGCCCTATCATCGCCCTGGTAAGAGCAGCATCATTTATCTCATAATCATTAACTTCCATTTTGCTCGATTTAATGAAACCAGTAACTTCTCTTTCGTTAGTTACTATTCCATCAGTTCCAATTAAAGGGAGACTTGCTATGTCGCTAGTTAATAACTTTAAATGGCCTTAATGCGATTGCGAGCTCGTTCGCTCGCTCGCTCGCTCGGTAGTGTTCGATGCAGCGGGAAACATGCGGATGCTGCTAAAATCGCCCTGTTTGCATTGCGAAAGCTGCTAGGTCTGCTTTCCGAACTTGGAACTCGGGTTTGTCTGCTTGGTCAGGGCTTCCTGGCCAACTGAAACATTGAGAAATCCACGTTAATTGAGAAAGCCACTGTGAAATCTCTTGCAAAACTTCACTCTCTGCTCATTTACACAATTTTAGTCTTTAGTAATTGATTGAATTGGATCAATTGGAATATGCAATTGAAGGAATAACCCATTATTCTTTTATAGGTACGGTGCTCCGGAAGATTATTCCAAGCGAGATTATCGTGGTTTGGAACGAGAATCATCACCATTTAGAGTCAGGCATGACTTTAGAGGCCCAACAGTATTCCCATCGACGTATCAACATCATCATGAATCGTCCAATCGTGAACACGACAACTACGGCATCCGTAAATCAGAATATACTAACAAACACACCTATCCTCACACAGTTACTCCAGCGCCCACCCCTGCGCCCCGTCCCGCAGTCTTTGTGAGTCCTAATCATTCGAAATATCCAAGTCGTTATCCTTTCGAAGCCTTTAGAAGATCACAAAATCCTGAACATCGTCCAAGGGACTTTACACGCAGACCACAACATAATCCTGAAAGAAATTATCCTGGCTTGGTTCCCAATCGCGAACGAAGTCCTGAGAATGGTCATTATTACGTCCAGAGAGACAGGATTCCTCAGGAGACTAGTTTAGGTTTTAGAAGAGGTAACAGGGAGGAAGAAGGACCCGCGGAAGAAATTAGAAGATTTAGAAACGAAGGGATTCAAGCATCGAGGAACGAGCAACCTAGTTTGGAACCAAGAAGCAAGCCTGTTCAATACAGACCTGAATCCGAAGATTCCGAAGAGGAAGAATTAATAGACGATGGCAGAGGTAGAAGATTCAGGATTGGAACAGTCGTTCGTCCTAGTGGTTCGAGACCTGTTTCAAGGCAGGTTCAGGATGAACCTAGAGAACAGACTAGAAAAGATAGATCCAGAGAAGCTGAGATCCTTCGAGTAACTCAAATTACAATTGATCCTGAAGCCGCGTACGTAGAAGATTCCGAACCTGACCTTAGCGTTCTAAGGTTCACACCGGAGAATGCGAGAGGTGCTAGACCTTACCAAGGTGGTTGGGAAGAGGAAGAGTTTGTCGATGTCAGGAAGGAAACTCCATTTGGTGCGTCAGAGATGATTTCGATGGACAAGGAGAGTTTTGGTCCAGGTGGTTTCGAAGAGGAAACCTTCACCGAGGAGTTTGACAGCTTTGGCTGGCGTAGACAAGCACAGGATCCTGCAACTTCTGGTATTGTTGTCATCCAATCTCGCCAAGCTCCCAAAGATCCAGTGGATATTTCTGTTGAAGACAGCGACGATGATTCTAAGATCGAAGATGCTGTAATGAAGATAGCACCACGAAAACCGAAAGATAAGAATTCCGGCCAGAAGGATTTCGATGATGCAACGAATCCTGATTACTACGGAGATATCGTTTATCCACCTACTAATGATTCCGAGAGTGGGAATGTTCCTGAGATGGAAGCTGATCCTGGAAATACTACAGTTGCACCGAAGAAAGTCGAATAATTCTATGACTGTATATTATAAAACTATGAAAGAATAAAATATAATATGTCTAATACAATATTCTGTGATTATAATTCTTCCTATTTCATTATAAATATCTCTTGTAGTTCTCTCGAAGCATTGAAATGTTTTACTTACCCATAAATTATCTCGGAATGGGAAGCTGGCGGATGTCCAATGTTTCCTCCAGCAGTGTTAAACTGTAACAGTAGCAATAAAAAATGATTAACATTCGAGGGAGTAAAAAATTACGACTTTGGCATTGGTCCTTTCGTACTTTATGTTTATCGTAGAACGAATATAAGTAAGAGGATTATTGTAGGGAATAATGAGCATTATGCAACGAATTGCTGAAAGAAATCCGGTTATTCCAGAGTGCGACAATAATTCCTGGTGTTGGTGGAGCGCGTGCTCTGCTTTCACTAATTACTGAAGGAGCGACAGCCCGCAAATCCCGGAACATCTGTCGCGTTTACGTGTGTACCAGAGAGGCTGTAGCAGCCGGCCATCCGCAGCCTCCCGCTAGACTTTATGCACCCGTAAACTTCGCCACTCTCTCTCGCCGAGCCATAAACTCCTAGGTGCGCGAGCGAGCGAGCGCGAGCACTGCATTATATAGGAGTAGCACATCTTGCGATTAATTCGACTGGCGAACGAAACGCCTGCTTAAGCAGAGAGTACTACACAAAATATTATATTTTTATTGCAAAAGTATATATGTTATATCCCGACAGATATATGAATTTACGAATATAAAAAAGTTTCTTGTTAATCCTGTTTATTAGAATCATATTGCAACTTTCTAATTATCTTCAATTCTATAGAAACTCCAAGAGTTCATCCAGTCCTTTTTGAACGCTCGTGTTCCCTGCAAGATTATCATTAAAGTACTGAGAAACTAGGTCAGCCGAGATTCCCGAAGGTGGGACACACAGAGGGTGCAACAACTCCGTCTCAAATATCCGAGGCGTAAGCGGAAATGGAAGCGGGCGTTTGCCGCGTGTGTGACGAAATACATTGCGCACGATGAAACACATTGCACATATTGCACTCGAGGATTCGAAGCTTTTGCAAGGCCTGTAACAAAGCCCGCAGTATCTGTCGATTTCAGAAATCATGAAATAACGATTGCATTTCAATATTGATTGCAAAAAAGATAAAATAATGTAATTAAAAAAATGAATATGACTCACCATTTCCTTTTCACCAGTGAAATTGTTTCCTTCGTCTTGAATTCCACCTCTTGTAAACATACCTGCAATACAGAAGTATATGAGTAAAGATGTTTACTTCTCTTGAATGAAAAGACAATACCATATATGAACGAAAGAGTAAAGTGTCACGATTGAAACGAAATTTCAACAATGTCGAAACTGATGCGTATTTCTGATGCGTATGCAATTGCAAAATCCCTGAAAGTCGAAGTTCCGCACGGGAATACGTGTCGGGAGATTCCCTTAAAAAGGCGAGCAATCGTCCAGTTCGTCACTCCGAGTTCTGAGTTCGTGGAAAACAGAAGTACATCAGAAAAGAGGAAAGATGCGTCTTGCAAGCAGCTGTGCAATCCTCGTTCTGGCATTGGCAATGTGCCAAGCATTGCCAACTAAAGTCTCGGAGACAAAATCCTTATTGGATGGCGAAGAATTGAAATCGAACATCGATTCTGGTGACGAAAAGGATAGATCGAAGAAATCTGCAAGTTTCTGCGTGGAGATCCGTCCAGGTTCCGAACAGGCTCAACCTGCTCAGAGTGCTCAAATGGTAGTAGAACCGCAGACGTACAGTGTGATTCAACAAGCACCTCAACCAATTCAACAGACCTTCAGCGTGGTTCCAGCGCCTCAACCAATGAACGTGATTCAAGCAGCACAACCTATCGCCGCTCAACCTTGCGGTTGTGTACCAGCATCTCAGCCAACAGCATCCAACTTGATTCTACCTGCTCAACAACCTGTCCAACCAGTCCATACTCTTCACATCATGCAACCTGCTGCTCAACCTTGCGCACCACCCTCATACAACATTGTCCAATCTCAACCAGCTCCTCAACCAGTCCCACCGACTCTTAATATTATCCAACCTGCGCCACAACCAGAGCCAGAATTAGCACCCGAACCAGTTCCAGCACCACCAGCACCGAAACCTGAAAGGATTATTGAAATAGTGAAACCAGAACCGGAACATCCTAAACCAACTCAAGTGGTTAATATTATCCAGCCGGCTCAACCTGCGCCTGAACCACATACTGAAACTGTCAATTTTGTACCAATGGAACCTGAGTGCGAAGAACAAGTTGTCGTTATGCAGAAGCCTGTCGTTCTCGTAGCAGAGGAACCAAGACCAATGGCAGCTGTCGTTCAAGTTCCACGCCCTTGTCATCATCAGCAACACGCGCTTGTTACCGAATGCAATTGTCATCCTAAGAACGTTGTCTTAAAAACTGATTCTGGAATGGGACAAATGCATGCTCTTACTTTGAAGGAGAGATCCATGGGGCCGCTTTTCAGAAGTCAGCAGAGAATGATGGATCAACGTGCTATGCAACCTTTGATGATCTCTGGATCTGGATCAGCTAGGTCACCGATGATGCTGTTGAACCGCTCCATCCGTTCTGACGAAGAATCGAAGAGAGTAAGTTGAAATAAAGATTTAATTACTTTATTTTCTGTTTATAGATGTTTGAAATAATTATTATATACTTTTTTGTAGGAATAAGATGACCGATGATCCAGTTTACAGATCGATCTCGTTTGAATTGAAAACTTGCATTTACGATGATTCAAAAATAAAGTCTATGAAATAAAACATGTTTCTTTATTCCTTAATTCCTTAAATAAAAGACAACTAGTGTTATAAGAAGAGATTCGGTTCCCCAAAGGATTTCTCTTGGGGAAGAGAGCTAGAGAAATCAAATCTCTAGCAGCATCCGAGATGCAGTTTGCATAGTATGTGCGAGAAAAGAAAAAGTCATGAGAGCGACAGTAACCCGATCTGCCGGGCGAAATAAACGCTGACAGAAGAACAATCCTAAAACGAGTTGAAGACAGTAGCGAAATTCTCCTTTTTCTTTTGTTTCGAAACTCCTCTCTCTCTCTCTCTCTTTCCTACTGATGTTTTGCGTCGAATATCAGCTTGGTGTACATGGGGCCACACACGTACGGTGCATGTAGGCGGAAAATTCCCTTCGACCCCCTTGAACGTGCCGGGCGAGTTCGCTCCAGGCTTGAAATGATTCCGGAGAGCAACGGACGCGCCCCACTTTGTATGCTTGAAAATTCCTCGAGGTGATTGCGTCACGAACCAAAGTCGACCAATGGCGCTTCTTTGTGTAAGAGACTAGCATAGCCTGTTTATAATCTCTTTTTACCCTATTTCTACATTTCTTTATCTGTCTTCTATTATATTATTATAGAATTCGCGATACGAATAAATTCTACCCGAAAGAAGAACTTCTTTTACGTAATCCTAACGAAGTATCGAAAGCACAATTCGAGGGATCTTGAAGTCGTTAAGATCTTATCTTGAAATGATTGAGAACAGTTGTTTACTCACCGTTGCAGATAATAGCAGGGTTGTTTCAACTGGTGACGTTGCTTGCTGTAACCGGCGTCCTCGTCTCCGTAGCTGCTGTCTCCCGGATGATGGAATTGACTATCATCTTCATCCATCCGACTTCCATCTTCTTCTTGCGTCAGTCCAACAAAATGGTTCTTGTGAGTTTGCAGGTTATTTGTTGGAATTACAGACAAATCATACCTGATTTATTTATTAATAAGGCAATAATAAATAAGTTAGAAAGTCACAAGTTGATTCAGAAAAGAATATCGTAATGCGTAATTTCGTACGTGTATTACCGAACAATGGCTGCGACCGGAAGTGAATCAGCTTGTAGACTGCTTTGGTAGTAATAATAGGTCGGCGTGGAAACTGACAGGGCCAGGAAGCCCATGGCCAGTTAATGTTAAATACATGGCTGTGTACAGTATGGCATAAATCTGATGGTGGTCCTGACTGTACATGTGTTTCGTGAGATGTGCCCGCAACACCAACCACAACAAAGCGAACCGACCTGCACTACTGTCGAGACAATATCGGCACCGGATCTACCATCGGATCTTACACCGGAAATCAATCAAGTTCAACCGGAAGAGATCGCGATTGACGAATGAAATTAATCAATCTTTCTTTGTAATAATTTGGAATTACAACACTTTTGTATTCATTGTGTTAATAAATTAATGTTAGATATGTAAATGTGTTGAAATTCATTTGCAACGCGTGAAGTTAGTCGAGTGTCCAACCAGGCGTTAAAGCATTGTAACCTAGAATTCCGAGGAGTGCAGTTTGGAATTTAGATTGAAATCTGTGATATTAATTTTCACGTTGCTCGACGAACAATGCTCTTATCTTTGCTTTACTCTTCGATTAGTTGGACGGCACTCCTTTTATGCCGCGTACAAGTACTTTGTAAAGTAATACTTGATTCAAACGATAACGATGTCAACAAGAAATGATAATTAATTCATAAAACAGCAGATTGAAATATATAATATAAACAAATATAAATCTGAAAACTTCTATTTCGATCGTTCTCTGTATTGTTCGATTTCACAGAGACTAGTTTCTGATTTAGCAGTCATTTTCAAAAGGCTAATAATTTAATAGGCAATATTTGGAAAATTGTGGTCGCTTAACTGTACGAGAAGCGTTTCGCCAGCAAATGGAAAGCTTTTCACCCGGCACGGACACAAGGGACGACTAATTTCGGTGGTGGAAGAGTGGTCAGCTGGTGAAATGGCATAGTCACTCACGCGGGAACACGCATACCCGCACACAGTTGAGTGGAGGGCCTAATTGATACGTCTATTGGAGCCGGACAAATTGCACAACACACTACTGAGGGTCCAGCATCCTCATATCGATCTCAAGCAATAGGAGCATCTTGTTCACTCTGAGAATGTTAACCAATCTCATATTAAAGCTAACAATTTCACCAATATATTATTAGAAAAATGAAAGACATGAATTTCTCCTCTTCTCGAATAATTCTCAAGTAATGAACTGCATTGGGCAGTCGTATAGAAAAAGTTTCGTGACTACTTCACTCTAATTCCATTAAAAACAATCAGGCCAAATTTGCTGGGGGGGGGGGGGGGGGGGGGAAGGGTTTTCCTCGAGGCGTTCAATAATTCACCGAGAATTTACGAGCTGCCCGCCGATAAGAGGATCACTGGTTACGCACCCTTTTCCCGAGATTACGGGCATTGTTTGCCTCGTTACAATCGCAAGAATGCGACCGACCACCCCTGGCATATCCCCTCGAGCGAATTTAAATTCCTCCAGCGTCGATTGAGAGGGAAAAAGAGGGGTGGGAGTGAAAGTTGTACGCATTCCTGGTGAGTGGTCGAAGGAGAAATGCCGGATGAGCCTACTTGATATACATATTTCAGTGCTTACCCTGTTCCATCTTCTTTGAGACAGGCAATACTCTCGAAATCCTTGGCTCCACAGTCATTTCGATACCAGAAGAAATTTACACTTTAAAGTATTCTGCAATAAGAAATTGAAGAATATTTATTCTTAATGAAAATAGTATTCATTCATGATTAAGGATATAAAGTTACATTTGTTACCTTTAAAGGATCATTACGGTGACCGGATAGTAACTTGATCGTGACATCATTAATCCTGGGAAGGGATGGACTTCTTTGTGGAGAAAGCACTTCGATCGAGGTATCAGAAAAAGCGATACGTGCCTAGGCTTGACTAATCCCTGCGGGCGTATTGATTTTGAAGTAAGAAACCAGTTTAAAGGCCTCTTTACTCTCAGGAAAAGCTGCTTCTTCCAGTGGCGCGCCACAATTACGTGAGACGAATTCCTTGCTGCTAAAGGAACCACCACCAGCAGCATCCTCCTCTTCACCACTGAAAGTACTACCATTCTGTAAAGACAGTTTTCTGGCGAGGTGTTCGACTTTGGCAATTGGATCACGTGGAAGTTCAGCGTGGGTGTAAATCGGCTGTGTCTCCGAGTGAAAGACAACCAAAAGATGTGCCCGCGTTGTGGCTCGCTTCGAATTCTCAATCACCAATTGCATTGGTTATTCTCTGCACAAGATGATTTGTCAGGTGTGAGTGAACCAGCTAGTTAAGTTAAATGATTAGAAATAGATTTCATATTGTAATTCAATGAAACATAAATTCCATGATAGTACATTGATTCGCTTTTCTCCGAATGTAGGTTGGCAATAGAAATCTAGAGAGAAAAATTAATTAACTAACGTTCAATCTCTTTGTACTTTGTCGGTCGTTTCGCAGGCTTCCCTTTCGAACCTTTCATCCAATTCGGGAATTACTTGGAGAAAGAGAGAGAGAGTGCGCGTAGACAGGGTCGACAAATTAATAACGCAGAGGTATCAGTCGACCACGGAATTGAGGGTGGTTGCGGTTACAGTTGGGTTTATCGACTAATTTTCTCAGGGCGTGACTAATTACCCTCATTATCAGTGGATCGATTGAGTCTGGTGGTACTATGGTGAAAGCCAGGAACGTGTTATTTTACAGACGGTCTCGTTAACACTCTCTCTCTCTCTCTCTCTCTCTCTCGACATACTCTGTTGGGAGAGCGGACCTCCATTTGTGCCTTGGGAAATTGCAACTCGATCCTTCGGGAAACGAGGAAACCCTTATGGTACAATATGAACTACACTTTACTATGCAATGAAACCAAACAAATTCAACTTGAGCATTAAATTAACACTATTAATTAAATTGAAGACTATTAAGTCAAGTTATACTAAATGAAGAAATTGATATGATTTATGTAACCAATAATGCATTTTTTAACGCTACAAAGCTAACACCGTGCAACTCCCTGGAGTTATAATGTTTTATCATCCGGAGGATGAAGGTAAGTGAACGGGAAGAAACTTGGTGACGTCTTAGTCCAGTTTAATCCCCGGCAACGCATCCCGCCAAGTGTCTTCTTAGCTGGTTCTCTCTTCTCTTGGGGCCACATTTCACCCTGGCTCTCTCTCCCCTGGCAAGAAGTGGGCAAGCAGCCGGGACAACAGGATGCAAGGGAAGGCAGTGGAAGGAAGATAGAGGAGACGACCTAAGGATTCAGTTGACTTTATTTTCTTCTTAAAGTACACTTCCGGCTCGATAATCACACAGACTTACAGTTAGGAATCCGAGGATCGATCGACATTCTCATCCCATTTCCGAACTTCCCTTCATTCAGCGTCCAACTGGAAGTAGTTAATGTTAACGAATATAAAATCTTCATAAAGGAGAAGAAAAAAAACGAAACATTCTAATGTATGATATAATTTAAGGACTTCCTTTACAGTTAAAGCTTCTCCGGAAAGTTTGCAATGTAAATCCGGGAAATCTTGCCCCTGGTACCTTTAACGATTAAGTTCTTAGTCCAAAGTTTCACTTGGAAATTCGTAGTTGTCTCTAAAGCTTTTGCATCGGGAGTTTCTCTTGCTTTACTGGATAGAGGATGCTCGAAAGTGGGACAAGACAGTCGGATGCGTCTGTCGCTCGTAGGGTTTGGATACACTGCGTAAACTTATGGACCTACGAGCCGTGCGAGTCCAAATGCCAATTCTATGGAAACAGTCGGTTGTCGCACAAGAATCGTTTGGCTTTTCATGTACCAATGAACTTCATTTACTTAGATCTATGTCGAAACGCGCCACTTGAGCTTCTCTCATTTGGCAAAGAACTTATTCCGATGCTGAAGATACCCTTTGAAATTCCCTGCCGTGTGATTTCTCACTTGGAGTTACATATGTAGTATGTTTCAAGTTAGAACCTTGGAACAGCCAGAGTACAATTATTGTAATCCTTCGGAGAGTCTAAGCGCTACGTGCTACAACGGGCATATTTCTCGACTCTTCTAGGGTTTGATGCTCGACCGCTTTTTCCCACGAAGGGCTGACAAAGACACTCGCGCTTGCAATTGGTTGAATTATCACCCGACAGGGAATCTAAAGACCCTTGTACTTCTCGCCATCGTTTCTGCCTGACGCTTCCCTTCCGCTATCTCTCTCTCTCTCTCTCTCTGTGATGCCTGTTCTTGGCGAATGCGCCACAAATCATTGCGAAAACTCGCCTGTACAGTTATATACAATTACAGAAATGATCCTCAAGAAATAATCAAGATGGGATATCAGTTAAGAGAAGGTAAATGTTAGTGTTAAATATGAAATAAATATAAAAGCCTATAAATTTTGCTGGTTTTATATATACACGAACAAGATAAAGAGAGAGAGAGAGGGAGAGAGAGAGAGAGAGAGAGAGAGAGAGAGAATAATTTCTAAGTGGATATATCGCGATATATTTAACGATTAAAGCGATATTTCTGGTATTGGAAAGTAGGTCTACCGATGCCCCTTCGAACGCGCCGAATTTCACAAATATTTCGCTTTAAGTTATGTAACAAAAGACTATTGAAGTAGTATTATCTATCGACTATTGAAATTAGTAGCATATTCACAACTTTCAGTTGAGGGATACAAAGCGAAGAGGATGAATGCATAATAATCGCATTATACGCATCCCTTTATAATGCAATATTGCTGTGCACATTGCTTTCGAAGCCCGTAGGTTAATAATAAATGAACTGGAAATTGCAAAAACTCCGACGCGTATATAATCATTAATTCTAATCCGGCGACACTTTTTTTTTTTATGTACAGTCTATTTACAGAGATTGATATGACACTTCAAGCTGGAATGTTCTCTCCAGCTGGGCATAAGATTGTCAGAGAAGACGACTCGCATGGACAAGGATTGACTTGTCCCTCGAGGAGAAATGAACTTTTGTAAAATTGGAAATTCATTGGAAGGAGAAACAAGTGTGTGTCGTCGTTGTTGTGTCGTCCCTTCTCACATTCTTTATGCTTCTAAAGTAATGAGCGACTGCTGTGTATGTACAAGTTTCACTTATAATTAGACTTCTATGTGATATAGTAATTAAAAAACCAGTCCCAATTTCATACTATCGTGTTTGCAAAAAGAATTGCGAGATAATAGGAATTCAAGGAACACAATTCGGCGTCAGATTACCAAAAGAATTGCGTCATCGAATAATTGAATATTCGATTGAAATAAACCATGAAAATTCGATAGCCTATCTAACTTTCGAAATAGAGAAAGAGAGAGAGAAATAGAGAGAGGATTTTTTTTTTGGGGAGGGGGGGGGGTATTATACTTCAGCGTAGTTCCGGAAATCGTACGAGAGGAAAATTCGGACAGCTAATTTAGATGCTAGTTTGAAATTCAACACCGAGCGCGTCTAAACAGTAACTTCCTCGGAGAATCTGCTTTTGTCATCAAGATTAATAACAATAGCATGAGTCCTGGCATGGCCAGTTTTTCCCTTAAATTTATCTTTGCCCTCGTTTTCCTTATCTCTGTCCTTTTCAACGGCAACAGGACTTGTCTCGGTTCCAATGTCCTCTGTGCTGGGCCTCTCGGTTGCCGAAACTGCGACATCCGTCGCTCTTTGCTCCTTTTTGGACTCTGACTCCTTCGAGGGTCCTTCTTCCTCCTTCAATGCTCCTTGCTCATCTTTTGAAGGACTCTGCTCTTTTCCTCTCATACCGTTCTTCTCTATACACGCCTGGCATTGCTTCTCGTCTTTTATTTCTCCACCTACCGCGAACAAATAATTATTCTGTCAGTACAAACGATTGTAAATATTCTTTAACCTTTCCATATAAGTCTTCTATTATTCTACAGAATCCTATAGAAACATATAAGTCAAGTAGTACAAGTTCAAAGAGACATTTTTCTTCTCGGAAAGACTCGGCAAGAACAATCCTTGAAACACGCTGTAGAATTCTCCGCGGGGACAAAGTGGCAGGAACAATCGTTCGTAGTCGGAGGTTGAAAGGTGCCTCTCGCGAGATGGTACTCGAACATCGAGTTCGAGGCGGCAGATTCCCCCTTTTCGACCCAAAGCGAGAAAAGCTCTGGGATGACAAGTGCTGAGGGATTCCTGTCTCTGACTGGAATGCGGGGTCGAAAAGTTTATTGAAAAAGAAATAACCAGGGCACCTGACAACACGCTTGTGTGAGCGTGCGTGCGAGTCGGGGGCCCTCGAGAAAGGGGAAGTCGATCCCTTCGAATTCCTGGCATTCGAGGGCGAAGTAATCGAAATGGAAACATATACGAAACACGAGAATCTTCTCTCTGCTTTTGGTCTATTCTAACAAGGATATTTTATCTTATAGCTTCGAAATAATATTAAACAGTAATTGACTTTATCATTATGAAAATATCTCATGCAAAGTCCTTTGAGTAAATTATCAAGATTGACTGGAATTCTCGTACTCACGTGGTTGCTCGGTTTGATAGGACACACTGATGTCTGTTTCGACGATGGCCGTTGAACCATTCAGATTGTTTAATCTCATGCTCGACGAGATCGCTTGAATTGTGGAAACCTGTGTCTCCGCACGGCATGCGACTTCCTGCATCGCAGCAAGCTTGCTCACCAATTGATGATTCCCCAACAGCACGTTCTTCTCCTTCAGCACTTCCAGCTGGTTTATCAACCGACGGAATTCCTCCTGCAACAGAACCACGTGCACGTGTTAGCATTGCTCTTTGTACTCTGAATCGCGCACAGCATCCCCGTGTGTGTGTGTGCATGCATACTCGATGACTTCAATTCACACGCGCAAAAGCATCTCCCCACTCTGTCAACGGAGTCATACAGGGTGGGCTGGAAGTTTCTCGTGTCTTGTAAATAATATCAAGGCAATAGAATAACTAGTCACCCTTTATATTCGCGAAGAGGTAGCAACTGTAGAATTAATGATGTTAATCTTTAATTGCCTCGAGTCAAATATTATAGCTTTGACATACTCGCAATTATTGTATCATAATTATAAAGACGAGACAAATATTATTAATATTGAATGACAGATGTATAAAAGTAGAAGTGAAGCAATCAGTGGCTAAGGTCGCTCGTAGCCCAGTTGGTAGGGGCAGTCGATTCTAGTTCCCGCTGGGAGGACCCCATCGCCCGGATGCTGTGCTAGTTCGAGACCGCCTGCCGCTATGCCGATTTTCTTCCGATCTCTTCGTTTCGACAGGACACATCTTTGCCTCGCAGAAGAACACACGCCGCCCCCGGCGGATACACGCGGAGGGAAGGAAGGAAGGAAGGAAAAACAACCCTTAAACGAGGGAAGAAGCCTTTGGACCCCCTGTTCTGTGCACTTGTAGAAAGTAGTCGGATGATGTTCCCGGGAAAACCTGTGTTGGTTAGAGGATATTCAGCCCCGGATGAAGAAAGTGTTGGTGTTTTGGGCATTTTCTTCAAGGCAAAAATTGGGCTGTACCGACCGCCGTTTGAGATGAAAAGTTTCCCTTATAACGGCCGGTTTATTTCCTACCACACATGGACGGAGGCTGAAGTTCATACCTTACTACGACGGACGACGACTGGCTTTGATGCCTTGGGCCAGGATTTACCCGTATAGTTTGCCCTTTGGAAAAAGGAAGAAAAAGGAGAGAACTAACCTCGATTTTCTGACTCGGCTGTGAGTATACAAAGCCAAACAAGGAGGGAAAGGGGCACTTCCGTGGTGGTGTTGCCGGAAGAAGGGAGGAAGAAAAGGCAGCGAACGAGTGGAGGGGAAGATTCAGCGAGGGTCAAGGGAAAAGGCCCCCGGCGAGCGACCGTAATTTTGCAAATGAAATCTATATTTTTGAATATTTAAGTTTAATTAGGAACCAAAGTATTTGATCTACTTTCTACAAGATTGGAGGCTGAAGAATTCTAATGAGTCATCATCAGTCAAGAAGATGCGGGAGCGAAGGGTATGGATAGTAGTGGTCCATCCCGCTGATTCCACGATTTCTCGGAAAAGCTCTGCCTTTAAATCATCTACTCTCGGCGCGAGAATGAGAAACGCAAAGATGTTACTACAGCTGCACGCGCTTATTATAAAACAGGCACTCGTGTAAATTGGATTAGCTCCTCTCTTCTTCTTTCACACTTCTCAGAAGTGGAATTATGATGTATGTTTCTCTGTCCGGGATTATTTTATTGCCAGCTCTGGCTGCCTTAATGGGAGCAGCTCTCCGGTTAATCAATGTTTCACAATTTCAGGAATTAAATAATCAAGGAATTAAACACTCCTGGGTCTGATAAATATATAGCGCAAAATGTTTTTGACACTGTTTCATAATTTAACAGAGCGTTGCGTTACCTGCAACGTACAAATTACAATGTAACAGATAAAATATCTGATGCACGAAACCAAATAATACTTTTAAAGCACCCCCGGTATTTACAAATTTGATTAAACCTGTCAAAAATAGTAGGACCACAAGATCCCGAATATTAGAACGAAAATGTGCATTACATTTTTCCCGAATTAATGCGAGATATTACGAGTCCTGTTATTTTCAGAGAACATGGAATGAAATTGAGAGTCCGGCCAGGTATGCGGATGAAAATTGATATCAGGTTAATGTCGAGGCAACACGAGAGAAATTGTATTTCGAAACCTCCAAGTATTAAACACACACTAATCACGTAGAAATGCGAGAAAGAATCTCAATAAATACCTGCAATAATAAATCCCGTTGAAGTTCTAACATTTCTACTGTATATATAAAATGAATTAATAATGGTAAACGACTATTTGAGTAGAACAGTATCTCAAACAAGGACAATATATATTTAAATGGGGGGGGGGGCAAAGTCTGAGATTAAATGGGGAAAGCCTAACGAGTCGAAAAGAGCCTGTAGGATTACCCCAGCGACTACAGGTCCTCCCAAGAGTCAAGTTAATGACTCGAGGAGAGTAGGTGCGCGGTAGGTGTCAGGTTGTTTAGTTAGAATTACATTAGTTAGCATTTGCGCCGATCACCCGAGGCTTCCTTGCTAGAGGATCTCACAGGATTCCCTTCGCCCCAAAATTTCGTCCTTTAATGAGCTTAGAGGAGAAGGCTTTCGACGGCTGTAACCTACCATAACGTTTCTGGCTGACGATGCCTTAGGTACTTAATTAGGGGGATCCGCTTGTTAAGCGGATTCATCGGTCCCAAACTGCCCTTGGAATCCCAGGATTCACCATCGAGGGATACCACAGCCTTTTAATAAGGGATTTCATTAAGGTCGACTCAAGATAACTATTAAAAGAAAGTCAATGGCCTGGAAAATCTACCCTTTTCATATCCCCAGGCTCTATTATTCCCTGTCTTTTCAGTCTTTTTCAATGCCAGATGCTGCTGCTGCTGCTGCTGCTGCTGCTCCTCTCTTTTCCCGACGTATACTTTAAGTGTAACACGGGTCTTATATAAGTAATTAAGAACGAAGTGTTAGCAGTTAAAATAGTGCTAAAAGAAAACTGTGTCCAAGTGCAGAAGAGAATATTTTTTATTAAGGTTCTTGGCGAGGAAGATAATAATTAACGTCAGAGGTAACGAGGATGCATCTGCCGTGAAAAATGGGAGATTGAAATCTCAAGTCTCGGATGACTTAGTGCGAAGCCGGCGCGAATGTTTTTTAATTAAGAACCGCGCTCTTTCCACTCGGTCGAGGCGCGCACCGGGCGTTTCCTTCACTCTCTTTTTTTTTTTCTTCCCTTTAAAGAGTAGCGGAACTTTAAAGAAGAAGCTACAGCTCCACTCGTTCAGGAACACTCCTTTCAACCGCGGCCGCGAATTTCTCACTTGCTACGCCACCGACTTAAGGCGTAAAAAAATTCGCCTCTGTTGTGGCTCCCTTTGTGTTCGTCGGTAGACGCGTGTATAGGGTGGCGCGACTCTAATTCTAGGAATCCCACAGGATTGAATTTAGAAGGATTGGGAATTCTATGATTCGAATTCCTTCGATTCTCCAACCGAAACATTTACTTAATTAATTCCAACTATTTTAAACTTTCTCCCAGTATTAACCAATCGTGATTCATTGGCTTGTTTCGTAAACACTGACTCAGAGAACACCACCCTGTAGAATGAGAGATGGTGAGCAGCGAGGCAAGCGAGCGTCGGAAAAAAAAAGTTGGCCGCAGAAGTTCGTGAGGGGATTCGGTGGGGGGGGGGGGATGAAGCCGTTTAGAGCGCGAGCGGCAACAGAACGCTCGCTCCTAGAAGAGCCAAGCCACCTGCAGGCTCAACTTTCGGCGGAACTCGGACTCTCCAGGCAACTTCAATCCCACCAGACGGAATATTGTTTCCCCCCACCCCACCGCCCCTCTTTTCTTTTCTTTTTTTTTTCTTTAGCTAACTTTATTGCGTAATCCTTCTGTGGGCGCCAACCGCGAGGACTTCCGGGGTGTTGCGTTCATTTAAGACTGCCCCGTTGAATTTCCAAGTTCTTATTACGATTTTGTACTTAGTCCTTGGTATCAGTCTTTTTCACTATTTTTTCTTTCAGAGACTCTTTCTTTTCTCTTCGCATAATGGATGATTATTGCTGATATCTGACGGATTTATTACTACTCCTGACAGACGCCTAATCGAAAGGGACCGAGTTTATTTCCGGGGGCGAGAGGATATAACGATGGAAGTAGGTTGCCGGAAAAAAAATGTCGAAACCACCGAGAGTCGTGTAATGTGTATAAAGTATCGGTGAGAGCCGTCGAAAAGGCTCGCGCGAGAGAGGCTCGAAGGGAGAGCGCAGAAGGTAGAAACCCTTTTCCGACGGAGTGGCAGAGAGAAATTTATGAGGGTGAAAAGCTAGCAGCAGGTATGTTTTGGGTCACCACGTTGCCTTTTCAATTTATAGGATACTTCTACGAATAGTTGATGATTCCTACTGACTTGTATATTTCTGGATTAAAACACTCACCGTTGCGCCGTCGCTTTCGCCGTCGGTGAAATTACCCTGTTGCAATGATATCGAATTCGTTTGGTTGCTCGTCCCTGTTGGACGACCACTTTTCCCTAAAAACTTGCCGGTAGTACCAGAAAGCTTGCCCAATGAATCATCTTTTCCTCCGCCACGAAACACCACGTACGCCTGTAAGAAAAAGGAATGATATTTTCAGAGAAAATGATTGATTTCGATAATTACTTCCTTTCAATAATATTGGATAATCATAAGAAGAGCATTTCCATTGAATACTGCACGTTCTTCATTTCTTGGCCATTTCTTTTTCTCCCAGCCAACGACCGAACTCTGTTTCTGACAAAGCGCGGCGTCGGAGGTGGCTGATAGGCCGAAACTTAATTAAACTTTTCAAAGGCCGTAATAGATCTGGTAGCCAGCGATAATGGATCATCGCGGCGTAGCCGACAATTGGCGAGTGCCAGATGGACACGAATGTCTGTGTGTGTGTGTGTGTGTGTGTGTAAGAATATCAGTGTATCACGAGCTGTCCGTCACGAGTCCGGAGAGTTTGGCCGCAAGATGAATCGTACACGTGACTAGAGTAGTTAGTGAGGCAGTTTACTGACATGACTCTGACAATTCCTGGCTATTTATTGCCTCGCTTACTCATAATCTTGTGCTGTGTTTAATCGAGAAAGAATTCTTCAAACAATTCATAAATTATACACAGAACTTTCTTCTTTGTATCTAAATAAATTACAAATAAATGAACTTGCCTTTCAAAGTATTTCATATGTTTCGGACATTTACCAGACAGTATTATAATCATCCTGCATTGAAATCTTTTGCAGCATTTTCCAACAGACTATTAAAGCCGTGGGAAATTGGTACGAGAGGAGATTAAGAGCGTCTGCGACAGAGCGCGTATCTCGGTGGATTTAGTTATTGCGGCGACTTATTTCGTGATTTCCAAGCGGGTGGTTCGATGGAAAATTCAAGACTTATGTTGGGAGATTTTTAACACTTACCTTACTGCCGAATATCAAGCAGAGCAGCAGAGTGACGGTGAGTTGGGTGTGACAGAAAAATATGAGGTACAGCAAGTCTGGATTCGCTGGCGACTGCAGGAACAACCTGCAACCGGAAGCAGTGTCGCGTTATTAAACTCCTATTCAACTTTCTCTGGCTGGCGGGAAGGTAGTGGTAGTAGCAAAAAGAGCTTCTCATTACTCGCTAGTTGGAGGAAAGGAGTGAGAAAAGCGCGTACAAATTACTGTTAATTACAAAGCGTCAGTCACAGTACTGTCAGAAGGAAAAGTTAATTAGCTGCCCCTCGAGGATTTTGTCCGCTAATTGTCAGTCACTTTACAGGCCGATTTCTTCGCCCGCCGAAAATTAGCCGCGGTAGAAAAGTAATGAACAATTCCAAGTGTAGTTCTCTACTACTGCTGCCACTGACAACAGTTAATTGCACCTAGCAAGAAGAGGCGGTAGTAGTTGATGGGTATTGCAATTAAATCGTAGCAAAACTAACGAATAGAAATAAGGAATGTTTTTATCCTCGATTATTATTTCTAACAATATCAAATAAATCTGTAGTTGATTCAGTATTTATTCTTTACTTACATAGAGACATTTAGGAAGACCGATAGGAGGAACTCGTTGTAGATAGCCATGGTGATAAATCGGCTTTCGTTAAACTCGGAGGGTGTCTTCCTCACGACGATGCACAGCCGAATTCCCCAGATTAGGAACATCATCTCCACTAAAAGCACAGATAACAGAGACTCTGTTATAAATCCTCATTCAACTCTATAATCAACTACATTTTAGAATTCTATATTAAATAATATTATTAATGAAATATCTCATAATTTCCTAAAGGGTTTGATATCATTCCTTGAGGGATTGATTTAACAACGTCAAAAGATGCTGACCCAGTTGGAAGGGAAATGGTGGGCATGCTGTTTGCTCTTGGGATTGTTCCCGATCAAGTATCACCGGATGAGTCCCTCAAGACCAGGGAGTAAGGGGAGAGAGGTTTAAGCCTAGTTTCAAGATGCTCGAACGACGTGGAAAGTGCCACTCCAAAGGATTAAGAGAACGAACGGCCAAGGGAGAGAGAGAGAGAGAGAGAGAGAGACTAGCAGGCTTGAGAGAGGAGGGGCAAAATGAGAGAGACGAAGATATACAAAGGGGATGAAACGGAGAGTGGCTGCTCTTTGAAATTTGCCTCGGCACAAAATCAATTGCCCGGCCCCATTGAGATAACAGTTCAGGCAAACTTATACGGGATCATTTATAGAAAAAGTAGTAGGCAATTCTTTATTGACTTAAGAAACATATGCTGAAATACTTACAAGCAGTGAAACTATGATCCCACCAGTCGGTTCTACAAAGGTATGCTTTTAAATCATCGGCTGTCCTTCCGACGATCACCACTGGCGGCGCTACGAGTGTCCTTATGCCGAGGAATACACTAAAGATCATCACGATGATTCCTAATCGCTTGAGTAGACTGCCGTCGGTTATTTTGACTGCCTTCGCAGATTTCACACGGAAGATCACTGATATTCTGGAAAAAGAAATAGTGGTTGATTAGTGTCATTTGTTAATGATGGAAAGAGGCCGAATTCACGAGGAGTATCGCTGATCATTGTACTACTTGCACGTACTACGATAGAAGCTGCTACGACGCGCCGCACCGTAAAGTGATACGGTAACTTGGAAATTTCGCGGAGATTAAACGCGCCTCTCGCCTAGCTTGCATTGCTCGATGTACAGGATCATTCAAAATGAGAGTTAACCTTTGGAAATTATTATTGAATTGAAGAATGAGTAATTATTTGATGTATAATATAAGAATTTGGTAGTGGTAATTAAATTCTGTAAAGTTAATGCAGAATTTGTATAAAATGATTAGGAAAATGATGATTCTTTGAATGAAGAAAGTTGATTTTAATTTTTTGTGTATTTTGAAATGAAGAGAAGATTTTTAATTTTGTTAGAAATATTCTGGGAGATTGTATGACTGTTTGAAATTGTGGGTGATTCTTGAAACACCTTGTAGAACGGTGAGTTCGTTCTTCCGAGCAGCCTATCGTCGATTAAGAGACAAAGGGTGCCTTTATGCGCCTCTTGCCTTTATGCCAGGCACAATGCGAGTGTACACGCATTGCTGGGAATCCCTATTTATCAGCTATACTTTGTCCCCACTCTCTGACATTTATGCAATCGAATGTTCTATCAGGTAATCCGGATTGAGGTTAGGTTGCTCATACTTTGTGAATACCTGCTAGAGAATTCTCATTTAACTATCAAATATTCATTAATACGCGATAGTTTCGAATTTCTAAGAGAATTGTTTAAATATTAAAAGATCCTTGAAAGTCTTCTATTTTACCGGCTCGAATTCTGTCTATCTTCAGTTGGGAAATTTCGAAATTCCTAAGATAGATAGGGTACAATTGGAAAACGAAATGTTAGACATTGGAATAGGATGTTAAGTGGAAGTTCGTAAGATCAGATAGGTGAGCCAATATGTAATATGGAAACAGAACTTGTGCGAAGACTAATGAACCCTCCCGGTTGGCCAAGAAGCGAGAGAGAACTCTGTTGGCAAAGTTCTAGATAAACCTGTCAGCGCCCTCCCCGATAAGCATTCTCCTGGCAAATATCGATTTCAAGAGCTATCAGAGTCCGCCAAAATTCATGCTAGTATAAACACACACAGACAGACACACACACACACACACACACACACACACACACACACACACACACACACTCGCTCCTATTAACTCTGGTTAAATGTCAACTTAATTAAGTTCTGCGAGCGACAGCTCCTCTAACCTTACCAACTGCCTAGGAACATTATTGCAAACTATTCACTAAACAATGGCCAGCTGAAAATTACTTTTCAATAAGTTAAGTTATAATTGGAATTCATGGAAAATTGTCGAGTTCAATTAATAGTTCGCTCGCTTTTAATTTCGATCGGTCAATGAAAAGAGGGGTTATAAAGAATGGGTAGAAATTAGGACAGCGTGAAGGCTTGGTAAGAGAGTGAGGTTAGAAGTTTCCTCTCCAAGCGGATGTGGTTCTGGTAGGAAAGAGTGGGGGGTGCCTGATGACCAATCGTCGAGCCGGTAGTCATTGCCGTGCCGGAAATCCTGCAACCAGCTGGTGCTAAGCGATCGCCATCTCCGGGAGCGAACGGCAATCGGGGAAAGATGGCAACCGTAGTGCAAAAAAACTCTAGGAAAGAAGAAGAACAAGACACGGACATTCTCACTACGGATAGGTCTTGTAACTTTCCTTCTTTTTTAGTTCTTACTCTTAGGTCAACACTTGTTCGACACTTGTCGAGTAATACTTTGATGATTAAATGCTGGTGAACTATGTTTTGCTTTCTCGATCCTCGAGAAATAAGAAAAAGGCGGGAAAAGTTTTAATTCTATGTTGTAAATTAAAGAACGTATCAATAATGCCAAGTGTACGTCGAATTCTCATTGTAATCGGATCTAGCGATTACTTAACGGTCCATTAGCGATAACGTCTCGATTATCATAATTAAATAGGAAAGTCAAGCGACGCGACGAGCTGCGACTAATAGCATATTAATAATTATTAGTATTAGGCGCTACCATTAGCGTTATTGCCTCGGATTCACCCTATTCCTGGGTGATTAATTATTAATAGAGTATCGACAGATCACCCAGTAATCTGGAATTATGTCCTAACCTAGAATTCGAGCTATCAGGGTGCTTCCAAGAATACGAAATCCAGGTTAATCCTCTTTGGAACCCATCAGCATAGATATTCCGCGACTATTATTGATTTATTTCCAAAAAAATGTCTATGTAAAAGCACTTCCAAATGCTTCTAGGTTCGCAATTTGTCGAATTTGCAAGAACCTAAGGGATTTCCCCTTCGCACAAAGGAAGGAAATACTCCATTCTGAATTTCACACGAGTAATATCCACACGAAGGGAAGGTCTCGGAAAGACAGTTGCTTCACCGATCGAAGATTCGAAGCAAATCAAAATTCAAATAAAGGCGGATTTAAATCCGGAGCGATGGATTCGGCGATTCAGGTTAGGTTTCCCTCGGGCATTGCTCAAGACGATATCGAACGCTTAAAGGGCTTAAGTAGGCAAAGGCGAGGAAATTTCGAGTGTTTCACAGATTGATGAGAAGACGTATCATTCCAACAGTAATTCTTATCTTTGAAACGTCTCATATATCTCATTTAATAATAAATCGCTTAATAAAATAATCATACTGAAAGTCTGAAAAATCCTGTAGACACGTAAAAGCATACTGCGGAAGTACACTCGTCTTCTCTTGTCTCTGCTTCGAAGGAATTAGATATTCAAACCACCTCTGTACAAGATTACTCAACTTTGTTAGCTCTAATTACTTTTTCACTCCGTCCCATGAAAATCAATGAGCTCCTTGCTCGGTAACCGAGCCACCTGACGAATCATACTTTTCTAACCTGAATTTTCCCAGTCATAATTTCAATAAAAGGCACCATTGCATTTGGAAATAGTGTACTTTCAAATTAGACAATCAAATGGCAGCCAATTTAGATAAGTTTATCGGAGGAATTTCAAATGTAATACTGTGAGAGAAAGGAAATCCAATTCCTTTAGTGCCTTCGAATTACAATTACTGTGACTCCATTGAATTTCGTTAATGTAACCTAGAAGTTTCATTACTCACCGCCATGTTTTCAGCATTAGGGCGCCATATGTGAGGGAGAAACCAATCTCACGAAGCCAGACTCGAACCGTACAGGTTATCACGTTTGGACGAGGGTACATCACTATGGTCTGCAATGAGAAAAAAAAGGGGCGGGGCGGGGGGGGGGGGGGGGGAGAAGAATTAAGGGAAATTTCGTGGCAGTTTAAAGGTTTAGAATGCTGACTCATCGAACTCGAGAGAATCATCGTATCATTTCGTAAAGTTAGGATCGAATTAGGAGGTTATTCTTGGAACATGGACGATTTGGCGCCAAGCAATGGCGGTCTTTCACGCCTCACAAACTTTTACGATTACTTCTTGCCGCCATGATAGTAAAATGGACGTTCAATATGGCGGCCCTACGAGTTGTCGAAGCAATAGCGACAGTGGGATTGGCTTACATCTAGTTTAGAAGCAGTTGGAAATGGAAACTTAGTACTGGAGGAAATTTATATTGACAAGAGACACCTCTAATTGAGGAGGCAACCAACTTAGATGTAAACCGATACGGCTCAGAAGCCGCAGCGCCCTCTCTCTTCTTCGAAACTTCCAATCAAGTTTCTGTTTAGGAAAGCCCCTGGAAATTTGCCGAAATTATGGCGATGCTAATCGAATTTTGCCCGAATTTCACTTCGAAGCCTGCCAGACTCCGATGACGCAAACACAGTGTTGCTATGCTAGTCAGACTAACACTGGGATGCCCAGTTTACTAATCCACTAGTCGCAGGTAGAGTTACAAACTTTCAAAGCTAATATTGAATAATTTCCCTACCGGTTTCCAGGTTATGGTAAATTTATGAAACACACAGTAAAAACAATAAGACTAAAAATGATTTCATAAATAGATATAATAATATTCCTTCTATGCTTTATTTCTTTGCCGTTAATTAAGTTCAAAGAGAACTTCGTATGTCTGTCTGATTTGTGAAAACTTTCACAAAGGGAGAAGAACGGAAAAAGAGTACATGCAATGAAATTAGAGCAGTAATTATTTAGAATCTAGTCAGGTCGTGGCTGGTGGAACGCACTCAAAGTCAAAGAGGGCTTCCGGAAGCCGAGTAATGGGTGGTTGGTGGGTGGTGGGTGGTGGGGTAGGCGAATCTAGTTACAACCTCCGGTGTTTTCAAAAGGAAGTCTCGTCAGCCCTTAATTATGCAAACGCACAATGCGTTATGCTAACGTGCCAAGAAACTACTGGGAATTTCAAGTAACTGGTACGAAATTCAACACATACGAACACTTCATAAACATCTCGTACATGCGACACATTAATTTCAACGTTTATTTACATTTATATTTCAATGTTTCACGTGGAAATTGCTACGTTTTCAGTGTTCCTATTCTATTAATTATAAAGAATAACATGCCAATTTGATGTCATAGGACAATAGGTCCATTGAAATAATGATTTCTATTGGGTCCGTCATTCTTGGCCGACCTGTACATAGGGAATTGACGCGTCGCGCGTGGTTGGATCTTCGATAAACAACGCATACGTGACGACAATGCAACGGTATCGATATGTGTGTGGACGTGCGATATGAAAAGCTCGATGACAAGCTCGCTCACCCGCTAACAATGTTAGCGGGCGCAACATTGTTTGGATGGAAAATATGCCGGCGGTGAGAGAGAGAGAGAGAGAGAGAGAGAGAGAGAGAGAGAGAGAGAGAGAGAGAGAGAGAGAGAGAGAGAGAGAGAGAGAGAGAGAGAGAGAGAGAGAGAGAGAGAGAGAGAGAGAGAGAGAGAGAGAGAGAGCGCGCGTCCAACTTCGTAATTCAATATCTTCGGATGACCTGATCATTATAATGACTCGGGTGTGGCTGTTCTAATGGAATAGTTCCAACGAAACGATATTTTCCCGACGAGAATATTAAATAGTTTGGTGAAAATTCATACATATAAATAACAGTGATATAAAATTGAATTATTATTATTGGCTGATTTCGTTTCGGTCATTATTAATTATTTCTCTGATAATTTGTTGTTCGTCGACTGATTGGACATTGCTTGTGTTTAATTATAGCTTTCAGCTATGAAAGCCTCAATTCATTATGATGTGTTTCATAAGTGATTGGTAAATTTCGTACGCACATTTCACCGGATTGCTGTGTAATTTACTATTAATTCGTTGATAGTGCGAGTCAATTGACTTCTGAGTGATTAATATTAATGGATTGGTAAAAAAGGCTTTGAAAATCTCAACTCACCGTGCAGTAGATGAAGAAAGCACCAAGTACTATCACTCGCAACAGAACTGGACTCGCTGCTCTGACTACCTGCAACAGAGAATTTCTCAAAATTAGTACAATCCATTCTCACAAATGTACATAGCGAAGAATACAAAAATTCCTAGGATTTATGAGTACTTCAATTGCATTGGAGCTTTAAAGCATGACCTTTCTTAACATCATTAGTCATGGTGGTGTCTGAAAAATGACCAGTTGCTAGGATACACTTTGAAACTCACAAGTGGTCAGTAACATTTCTCACAGAGCTATCTCCTCAAAAGATCGCAGTGCTTTTCGAAAGTGTCGCGTCGTCTGCTTTTGATATAGGAAAGTGCATATCTGGCGAGGAGGAATGACCGTGAAAAATGACGGCTGCACTGACAGTTTAAAGAGCAGCGAAGAAAAGCTGCCGCAGAACGTAGGCGCGGACTTCGTTGACGTTCTTCTGGACCATTTCCCACAGCATCCCAGACGCTCCACCTGTCTTCCACTGTGTGCAGAACTGTCGCACTGGGAATACAGGACGATTCAAAGGTGTGCTTTCACTCAAAGACAATGTCCGGAAGGCAGACTCGTCTGCATTTGACATTGAGTCGAGGAAAAGTTAGATTTTCGTAGAAATCTGAAGGATTTACCCTCAGAATTTTGTCAAGGTTCTCATAATTTTGCTTAATTGTTTATGGATTCATTTTCTGATTATTAAAATAGGTAGCAAATAAAGAATTTATGGTAAAAGTATAGGAATTATATCGAAAATACTCGAAAAAGTGCTCCTAAGTAATTAATTCGAGTCTAATTTTAATAGTTTTTCACATTTTTTTTAACTTCCTGACATTTTCTGGTGCCGAAATTTGGTGGAGAGTGTCCCCTTGTATCAAGGAAGAAGTGATATAAATTTCAGACCTCTAGCTTGAAATTTATTTTTTCACATATGTTTCACCATCGAAAATGATCGATTTTTTCAAAGTTCTCAAATTTGGCCGAACGCTCCATAAATCGATTGTTTTAGTTTCATAACGGATAGAAAACAAATAATCCGTAAAAAAAGTCCCGGATTTGTACCGAAAACACGTCGAAAACACGTCCAGAAAAGTCGATTTTTCGTCATTTTTTTAGGTTTTTCCCATATTTTTTTAACTTCCTGACATTTTCCGGGGCTGAAATTTGGCGGGGAATGTTTTCTTGCATCAAGGAAGAAGTGATATAAATTTCAAAGCCCTGGCTCAAAATTTATTTTTTGGCCAAATTTTTCTGAAGGGGTACCCCTTGAAATTTTTTCCGATTTTTCGAAAGTTCTCAAACCTTGGATAATTCTTCATGAATCGATTGTTTGTGTATCAAAACGGATAGAAAACAAATAATCCGTAATAAAAAGTCCGGAATTGCATCGAAAACACTAAAAAAACTGTTGCTGAAAAATGAATTTCATCTAATTTCCACGGGTTTTTCCTATGTTTTTTAGGCTTCCCGTGATTCTACGGATCTGAAATTTGGCGGGGAGTGTTCCCTCGTATCAGGGAACAAACAATATAAAAATCAGAGCCCTAGCTCAACATTTACTTTTTCACCCATTTCAGAGTGTCAAAAATGCTCGATTTTCCAAAGGTTCCTCAAACGTATCAAATGGTTCATAATTCAATGATTTCAACTTTAAAACTACTAACAAATAAAGAATCACTACTAGAAACATGAGGATAGTACAAAAAAAAAGTCATATCCTCGTGATTTTCCGAAGGTACAATCGATCTTATTGGAATGGAAATTGGCTTGGGAGATGGCTGGTGGGTTGAACTCCGGGTAATGGGAGTATTGCGTTTGAAAAATCGTTGGGAGTGTGTTGCGCGCCAGGGCGAATAACACAGTTACAGGCGCAAATGGCTTTTGTTCCGGAGGGAAGGGGGAGGCGGTGGAGGAGGGGGGTGGCGGTCGACATACGCCAGGGAAAGTTCGCCTCGCCGGCTATTACAGTTTCCCGGCAGTCTGATTACCGGGCCGTAAGTGCGATGTATAATGTAAACCAGCGCGCGCCACTTCGCGCCTCCCAGAACTTTGATGGCGCGAAACAGAGGAGACAATTGTCTCTTTGCATCTGGAAGCCTAGCGCTTTCGAGTTACCGAAATCACAGGTTTTCCAAGACAATTGAAAGCTTTCGTCATTCCATTTCAATAATTAAATTGTAGAAGCAAGTAGTTGGAATTGTTCTTGAAATTTCCTTCAATTTCATTTCGAAGAAAAGCAGGGGTTTTCCTTTAATAAATTCGATGAAAGAACTCCGGTAATACCAGTTCGAGATCAGCGTCGTTCTTATTGGGTAATTTGAAGGAACCGACCAATCCAATGGCCAAGGTGTTCCAGTTCCTCTCGAAAAATTTCTCCGGTCATTTCGATTCGGAGTATGTGTCCGGTCAATTGGAAGAAGCGGAAGTGACGGGGGGATGGCAGGGTTCATCTTTTACAGGATGGCTCAAAAATGAAGTACTATCCTTTAATATGCGTTAAAGAATTGCATTTTTATGCTTTTTAAATAGAACAGACTTCAATCTTTACTTATTAGTATAATGAATGAAATCTAATCATTATAAGCTGATCCAAAAACGCAGACACTTTTAAGACACCCTGTAGGGAAGGTGCTACTTTAAACCTTCACTGTATTATGCATCCCCCGAGATTGGTGGTGTCCTGGTTGTCACTAAAATATGAATGCGCCCGAAGTGAGCTCTCAAAGTGATTCGATTTTGGATTTCGAAATAAACCTTTTTACATTCTGCCAACCTCAAAAATAAATGGCGGGAAAACCAAGAATATACATACGATTATTGAATCTTCCTGTATTTCGAAACGGCGTTGACAAATTCCATGAAAGAAAGCAACCTTGTTACATAGTGAATAATTACTAAGTCAGGAATAAAGAAAAGTTGTATCGCAATCGATCATTAATTCCAACGTTAAGTGAAAAACGAGCCTATGCAAATTCTCGAAATCTGCCAGCGCATCTGACTCTCTTGACTCTCTTTAACCAGCTCGTCTCAAGGTTAGCACGAAATGCATTCAGTGAACAGCTTTCGATTGGGATCAGAAGGCTATGCAAATGCAACGATAACTTTATAACCTAAGTTATCTCGCTGATCTGACCCGATGTTTCCGCGTGCAGCGCTCCGATTTACGGCGTCCTTTTAATGTCCGGAATCCGTGAAATCCGAGGCATTCGGCCTCCACAACCGACGTTTATCATGGACGAGTATAAAATACTGTCTGACTCAAAAATGATGGCCCAAAGATTTTTATACGCGGAAAAAAATGAACTGTTGAAATAATCTTTTTAAAACAGATAAGAATTCATTCGTTTTTTCTACGAATTCGAATTAATAGTATGAATAAAACTATATCGTTAATTAAAAGCGTATTATTTCCCGACTATTATTATCAAGATGAGATAGGGGAAAGTCCTTCATATCTATGGTCGCGCTGGCACAATATTGTGGCGGACGTTGGGAAATAATAGATATCTGGGAAAAAGCTTGTGAGAGAGACGCAACAATAAATAGTGAAAATGCGCCTTGTTTCCCACAGGCTCTCGCTCGTCGATTTTTTGTACCGCCGCTCGCGTTTCCTCTGGTTCTACATGCCTCACCCACTTTTTTCACTACTTTTTCCCCATTTTTTTGTTGTTGTTCTCGACCCATTGTTCCTGTACGGGCTGCCGCCGCTGGCCACCATATTTCTCCAATGCTACTGAAAACTTATTTCATTATCTTTGTTTAATAATAAATGCGAGACTATTATTGCTTCTACTTTAAAATAATTAAAATACTAAATAAGAATTGAAGTGGTAGTATAAAAAATCTGTACGAGTAAATAAAATATAATGAATGGATATAATTTATTTGCGAATGGTGCAAATATTTCTTTGACGCACTGGTGTGGAAGGAAGGTGGATCTAATTGACTGCTAAATTGGCCGTGATTAGCGCGCCACTTATGGTGGCCGTTTTTCCCGCCATTATTGGCCTGACTTAATCAGATTCCTTACGAGACCGCATTCCCCGTAATCGCGCGCGCAATCCGGCTTGTTGCACGGAACAATCCCGGCGAAATGAGAGCTAATTATGCGGATGATACCCACCCGGGCGCGGCAGCGACGCGCTATAATCATCGAGAATTTCCCTTTGAGCGCGCCGGTTCAATTCCGGGGTAAATCGGATAATTAACAGTGAGTTGCGTCGGTGCGCCTGGGAAAAGGGAATCCGATATGACGTTGGTCGAATAGGATAACTTAAGTATAAACTAAAGTTTCAAGTGATCAACTAGAGTTTATTTAATGGAGATTGATATATTATTAAAATATGTAAAATCGAATGATGAGAAAGTATAATTATCGATTTAGGAAATCCAGCCAAGTTTCTCTGACCGAGGCGAGAAAGAAAGTGCTCACACACGGATGGATGTGTGCAATCGATCTGACTCGAAAGCCGGAGTTTACACACGAACGAGGTCAAGTACGAGTTTGCCAGGAGCTTCAAAGGTACAGTGAGAATGAGTCTGCGAGGATCCGAAGCCCTTTGTCAAAGAGGCACACTCACCAGATTGTGGACACACCTTTTTGTAAACTGGCGCACTCTGTTGGACGCCCTTACGAATCTATTTTGACTGGCAAGAACTTCCCACGATATTTCCATTCGTCGCCGATCGTCCAATCATAACACTGGATGCCGCCATGTTTGCAAATGGCGGCTTCTAACCTCTCAGTTTTAGGAGATATTTTCAATTGTTCGTAAATGTACAAGATGATTCGAGTAATTAAGAGTCACTCCATTAGAAGATTCTTGACTGACGAGTATTTGCGTCAGTCGGTACACAAGGAGGATAGGGAATTGTAATTGGCAGTCACGTGTGCATAGTGAATCGACGAACTTCGGTGATTACAGCGCGCTCCCGTGCCGATTACATAGACACTCGGGTCGAATGGGTCTGGAAACACGAGTGACCCGCTTTCCGAATTGCGAACGAACCATTGCCAGTCAATCTACGATAGTGGTATTTTTAAAAAATATCAAAACCAAACGACTGGAATAATTAAAAATCATTGGACCATTCCATCAAATAACCTGTACCGATAAAAACGTGTAACATGAAATTCTATTACTTTAATAAATTGTATATACTCGTTCACTGAAAGAAACAAAAAGACAAATCTTCCACTACAGGAAGGTTCATTTTTCCACTGACACTAGAGGGATGCTTCGATCGTTGGGATGTTTGCTCGGCTCGTTATGCTGAGAACGTGGCAGGAAGGTGCTCGTCGCTTCTTACAGAGTCTAATGGGCACTCGGGAATGCCGGGGGTCAGTATGCCGAGTGCAAATAGGGTGGCAGAGAAATGGCAGTAGGACAAATAGTCCGCAAAAGGGGGTGGATAGGTGGGGGGTGGTGGTGGTGGTGGTGGTGGTGGAAGGTCTGGCGAGCAAACGCAAACCACCGATTACGGCTAATGTTGCGTTAACCGAAACATTTGCAGTTTAGTGAATAGCTGCCGGGCCGCTCGTGTCCTCCCTTGAAATATCTATCTTGATACAGGTCGATTCAAAAGATGAAGACACTTCATAAATTATAAATAAGACTTGGTATATCAAATAACGACTTGAATGCCTACTTAATTTATATAACTATGAAATATAATCATTAATAAATAAGTTCTACTATTCTTATACTATAATGAATTATTCTATCTTAATTATATACATCAATATATATATATATCTTTTTTATTGTAACCCTCAAAAAAGATGGTTTAAAAGATACTTGTGTAATATTAGTTGTTCGATGGGAGGGTGATGTTTGCGATATTTGTGGAATACTGTATGCTATGGTTATGTATGCGTGTGAGTGTCAGAGCGTGGAGAATTGCCGGGAAATGGGGCATTCGAGCGCCACGGTGTACTAAATGGAGTAGACGCGAGTACTCGGAGTTGCTTTGAATCATCAAAAAAATTGTTTATAACCTCTTTACACGCGCCCGCATCCCTAGCAAGCTCGATACGCTCGCGAATTTCACTATTGCCAAACAAAACATTGAAATAAAAACAGTGAGACCTCGGAATTTTGAAATCACTCGAGCGTTTATCACTAATGGTATAAAAATATTTCCTGTTATTCCGGTACTACGAATAATAGGTAAACATAGAAATTTAACGAGGAGGATCGTTTTTAAATGTACTCGCTAGGGGGAAAAGAAGGGGTGAGTGGGAAAGAGGTGATTTTCTACTGGGAACTTTAAATCAAAAAACTTTCCCTTAAGCCTTTGTTACGGCCGGGCAATCCGACCCTTTCACGACAGCTTCTTAATGATGTCCGAGGTAGATACTGATCGATGTCGTTCCCCAGACCCTTCCAGGGCAACCCTGGGGAAAGATCTCGCGCGACAATGAGCGGGAGGAAAAAGTTTGCCAAGCGAGGAAAGTGGAAAGGAAAGTCGCGCAATTGAATTCGCAGCTTTCTGCCGGGCGGATTCCGATAGCCTCGGCGACCCTGACAGTTAGTGGAAAAGTTGGCCGAAGATTTTTTAACGAGCCACCCCGGCCAGCAAAAGTTGAAACAGTGTATTGATTTAAAGCGGGCCTGCAATGCCAATCGTAACTACACGGAAGTAAAGAAGTTTAACAATTTTAGAAAGACCGACAAGAATGATTTAATTCTCTAATAAATAATTGCCAGTTCAAGAACATAATTGTGTAATTGGAATACTTTTTCAGAGAGGTTTTATCGAACTACTTTTCCAACGGCATCGGCCATTAGGAGCGCGCTACCGCACGATTGTTTGTGCAATATTGACAAGGACAAGCAAGTTCTAAGTGAATTAGTCCGACGGTTGTTTCGGGCTTGCGAATCCCTGGGAAATTTCGATACTCCACTGTCCGGCCACAACATCGCCGCCCTGGAACCCAATGATCCATTAGGACCTGCCCACTTAGCTTCTTCGTACACCGCTTCCTTCGAAAATACACTCTAATCATTTCACCATTTGATCAGAGTGCATTTTCCGTCCAATTATTCAAACATCTTCTATTCAACTGTACATACGAAATACCTATTCTCCCGAATGATTTCCCTTGTCAAAATGAAAGGAATAACAAATTGAGAAGAATAAAAATGTAAAAAAAAAAGTCTGTAAGAAAAATTGCATTGCTAGCTTTCTTTAAAGGGGCGAACATGCGAATCAGGCATCAAGAAGGGGGCAGCAGCAGCAGCAGCAGCAGCTGCACTTTATTATTCATTGCGGCTCTTTAGAGGGCGAACATGAGTCGAATGGATTTTTCGAGGGAGTTAAGGTAATTCTTGGCAGCCGCTTCGAGCGCGTGCTTGATGCCAGCATTCGGCCGCACGTGAAATGGCTTTCGCCCATTCAGACATACACGTATTGTCCGCCATATCTCTGCCATCCACCCCCTCACCGCCTCTTCTCGCCAGAGTACGTGCGCTAGGAAACGCGATTCTAACCTCAAATTGCATCGTGAACGCACTAACAGCGAAGCACGAGCGTTGGGAATTCTGTCGGGTTGCTCCAAATGAAAAAGCCACTTTTTATTGTCCACCTTATGTGTACTTTTTCTTTGTACCTTCGCTTTTGAAATTTATTAAAGGTTAAGGACGGCGATAATTGGTTGTATTTTCATGTATGAATCAAGCTGTATATAATGTCTAAATGAGAATAAATTCCACTTTGGAAATTTATAGGGTTTATTACTGAAATATGGGAAAGTTGAAAGGTAATCCTGGATATAACTTTTCAGCCCATCTCACTAATTGCGAGAGAGAGAGGATCGTCGGTGTAACGAGAAGGAAAACGCTCACGAGTAACGCGGTTGGGTGGACTTCGACGAGTTTTTTTTCGGTCTGCCTTGGCCGTTTTGGTTGCAGCAGTCATTCGCGTTCGTGATTTATTAACTGCGCCAGGACAACTTTCCCTCGGAAATCCCTTTTGGCCGCAAATCGATGCAACTCGCGCTTCCTCCTCCGTTGAAACTCTTTCATCAATCAGCGTAGTTGGAACTGGTATTTTCGGGTGGAAAAGGGGAAGGGTGCGCGGGGTCGTCGAATGACTCTCCGCGGACTAAATTGATTCGCCGCTGGTTACGCATTCGATATTCCGATTGGAATTACTTTGTTACGTGGGAATGAGATTTTCAAACCGGTGGTGACGGACGCATTTCACGCCGGCTTTCGCTTGATTTCGTTTCGTGCTATTGGAGCTGACGCTGCCAGAAATTTCGTAATGATTTTTTCACTCCTGATATAAATGTAAATGATGCTGCCACCTGGTTATGTCATATTCCCGAATCTTTCATTCTGACGAGCCTTCATACGCGTTTATCACAATGACGAATAATTAAACTCGTAATAAATGAAGCATCTAGTTTCTAATGAATTATTACTTAGGAATTATTCCAAGAGTCATGGCTTTTAGACATAAAAGATACGAAGGGAGTTGCTTGTGGCTGAGTTCTAACAAGTAGCTTAATGAAAGAGGGATGATTAAATGGTGCAACAAGAGGGAACTCTCTCTGAGGTGGAAAAGCAACAAGTGCAAAAGGAGGGAGGGGCGAACAGTGATAGGAAGACAGTGGCGCCGCCGTGCGAGGTAGAAGGGAAAAGAGGGCCAACTAAGTGCTCAATCCCAACGGGGCTCGACGTTGAACAAAGCGACATGCATCCTCACTCGTTAGAACAGGATCCCCCGGGGTGCATATCCAACTGGCAGTCTAGCTTGCGGGCATTTGCATATCTCTCGCAACCGCATATTCCGCGGAGTGCGCCACTGTCGTAAACCCTGTTCCACCAGGCCGTCACTCTCGAACCTTTTCTCAACCACTCATTTCCCACCGGGAAATCAGAAAAAGCTTCGTCTCCCCATCTTCTTACTCTTCCAATTCTGTCCAAAGATATTTCAGTACGTCTAAATGAAGGTGCTTGTAGAGGAACATAACCTAATTTCGACATCGGTTCGTTGCAATGCAAAGGAATTGTATTGGAAGAAAGAATTTCAAAAGATAGACCTTTTTTCTTCTTCTAAGTCTAGAATAATTTAAAGAAATTCGAAAGTAGTATTCCTTTCGGGAGCGTCTCGGGAAGTTGCCACGGCGAGTTAACCTCACTTTCAGCAACAGTTTCTTGGGGCTGGCTTTAATTAAAAGAAATCGAGTCCACAGTGAAGTGGAAGAGCAAGGGTAGAGGAGGCTAATCGCATTAGGGCCACTTAGCCGAGAAAGCGAGTGGCAGCGACACGAAGCCGGTATAAATTCGCCACGGAAATGCTGAAACGACCCTTCCCCGCCCCCTTGCAACGCCCTCTAGTCAAGTGTTCTAAGAAAGCCATCTGAAACAAAACGCCCTTTAAGAAGAGGCGGAAATAAAATTCACTCGCCACCACTTAATTCAGTTTATACCAATGATTTTAACCCCAGAGAGAGGTTAGGACGACCGTTCGTCAACCATTATACTCTTGTTTTCGTAGAAAATGCAGTAATAGCAGTACTAATATTTCTAGAAATGATTAATCTTCCAAGTTTCACTCTAATGTTTCTAGTATTCGTGTTAAGTAAGTTGTAAGGGAAATTGGTGGGATCAGCGCGTATGTAAGGCGCTGTAGGATGAAATGAGAGAAGACGCAGCTGGGAATGAAAAGTTTGGGTAGCCACGTGTGAGTTAATAAGTTGGGCAGGCAAGACAGATAGAGACTGGTGTCGCCGTCTAACTGCAATCCTGGCGCAGTAATTAATCAGAGCGCCGAGTGATCTTGGAATTAAGGTTAGCCCGTTGCAAAGAACATGCTGGAGCTTAGACTTTCCGAGAGAGTTGGGTTAGGTTGACGCTCGAAAGGGGGGAAGAGACACGGATTTCAAGAGAGAGAGAGAGAGAGAGAGAGAGAGAGAGAGGGAAAAGACGGAAGTGTACCCGGGAGAGATCAAGTAATGCTCTTGCTGGAATTAACCTCAACTAACCTCCTCGGATTTCGAGCTCTCAGACTCGCGAACATGCGTATTTCCCTCGCATGGAAAAATTCCCGCTTCCCGTTTCAATTTTAATAGAATTCATAGCACATTTCCCTCGGGCAGGAGATTTTAATGAAGACTATGGATGATGTCAATGATAGAAGGAGAAATGTTGAAAATTCCTCGTAAGAGACGTATAAAAACTAGTATTCACCTAGTCGAAATGATTGGTCTATCGAAGCGTTTATCGGAATTAACGCTTATTAGTTTTCAAGTTAATTGCCGTAAGATCTGACGCAATTTCACGCATCGAAAAAGATAGTTCTGATTTAGAATAGCACATTTAAAATGGCGAAGCAATTCCATTGGAAGTTTCCAACTTTCCTCGCGCTATGAATTATTGATGCGCTCCATTTCGGGATCTTAACAAGATTATACTTGGCAATTCAGCATCTCTGCCAATCACTCGAAAGTCTCTTTTTAAGAGCGACCTTTCATTACAGGAATAAGCTCTTCTGTGAAAGCTAATGCGCGTCCTGGCTCATACAAAATTTCTGTGGTGCAAGAATAACACTTATAAGTTATTTCCATTTAAGGTTATGGCCTCGTATAACCTCACTCTGTGTCACGAATTCTAGCGTACAAATTTAAGTCTTTTATTAGTCGCTCTTCTTCATTTCTTTTATGTGCTTTCCAATTACGAAGAAAGCATTTTCGATCATTGCAATCATCCTCCTGTAAAGCTGCTTGACTTTCTGCGGTTAAGAGTTAACCTAACTTAAGCGCGCGCGCGCCCGCTACCACCTTTTTCCCGGGGGCTACGAAACGGAGCCTTCATTAATTCAGATGGTGTGCTTTAAATGGCAGTAGTTGCTGTTGTGGCAGCCGAAGTGGGCCGACGCCCGGCTAAAAGCAAAAAACAGGACTTCGAGGCTAAAACGTTCCACGTTTCCTCCAGGAATAAACGGGCTAGATATGGCGGGAAAGTTATTCTTATCTTCCTACAGCTAGTTTCTGACTTCCAGTAAGAACTGAATAAAGAAAGAAGTGAATGATTTAATAGCGAATACCAAATGGACATTTGGAAAAGATTATTTTCTACTAAATAATAGAAAGTAAATGTGAATCTCTATTATTGGAAGTGTTATGTAATTTTCGAAATAGACAGGTCATTTTTCTAGTTGATTGTCAGGATAAAAATAGGTCAGGAGGATTTAGCGATGACCCCGCTCGAGGAACAGATGGTAAATATGAGGGGAACAAGCACGGCCGCCGGTTGACGCTCTGCTCGAGAAAGGCCGCGATTTCGGAAAATTGGCTGCCACCGCTTAATGAAAAACGGAGATTGCTCCATTCAGGGATCGATCCGCCGATTGATCAAAGTCCCTATTTTCCAAAAGCCGAGTGGGCGCGATTTTTTTTTCACGGCACACGGCGCAATCTCGTTTGCTCCCGTGATTTCCCGCTGAATGACTTGGCTTTCCTAGCCCGAGCACACACACACACACACACACACACACACACACACACACACACACATACACATGCAGCGTTGCAGGAAATTTTTCTCGAATACAGGAAGGCCGTCGAAGAGCTGGAGTTTTCTAATTCGCAAAAAATTCCTGAAGTACAACGATATTTCTATCTTTAATATTCAAAAGACTTCCATTATGGAATTTCTGCTTTAACCTAAATATTATTTCAATTATTCGTAATCAGAAATGGAGAATTTACCAGTTGGATGAATTCATTAAGACACAACGGGCATTTGATTAAATTCCAACTCTTTGATCATTGCATTCCCGATTCGAAGAGAATTGGGGCGAGAAATATCTCGAATTTGGCTTTTTAAAAGACTTTGTCATTTGAGGTTGAAGCCTACCTTAACGTTGCCATATTTCCAGGTGAAAAGTGCGACAGCAGGAAGGCAGGCGATAACGCAACCCTCGAGGATCAGGATGGCAGTTCTCATAAGCCAATTCAAGGAGACGACGCACGGCGAACCATCCTGGCAAGACTCGCACCCTTCCGCACAAGGCAGACATTCAAACACACCCTCGGCATCGTACTGATTCTCGTCTCCCTGTAAATCATACAAAACCTTGCCATATTAATATCACAAAATCCTATAATTCATAAAGGTAATAATTAAATGGATTTAATTGCTAATAATATGACTTTCTATCAAAACTAATGCTCTGTAAAATCTCATTGGTAGAACGCTCGGGTAAACTAGCTGTCACGTATTCGATCAGATCAGACTTCCTTCATTCGATTTGCAAGCTATGGGAGCTTTATTTTATAGCCTGGCTGGTGATCGCGTTTGCCTAATCCCAGGGTAAAGACGTATTCGGAGTGTAAGAGTGGTTGACAAGTCAAATAGGAATCTGGGTCAAGCAGGTAAGGGCAAACCTCATCCGACATTCGCCTCGAGCATCCAGAGATAATTGACGAGCCAATAGAAGTCGTCGATACTATCTCGCCACCGAGAGCACACTATCGTTTCTCTCGCTGGCAAACAAACTTCCAAGATTTCTCGTACTTCCTTAATTGTCTTATTTGAATAATTAGTTTTGAACGTGAGTCAAATTCAAGATTCCATTTCGAAATCTATGTTTATTTCATTCGTCATAGGATAATGTGAATTAAATACAAGGTTTCTTAATTATATTTTAAGAAAATCGTAAAGGTATTCCTAATGATTTCCACTCGTAATTAGTCTTATCGATAATTCGAACAGAACACAGGTACTTACTTATGCGATCGTGATTCCTTTCTATCCGAAGCGAATCAGCATACGGGCAGAAGCGTGATAGGTTATGTTCGCAATATCTCGATCGCACGCATATTAGGGCGAGGATTAAGCTTGGCACAAAGCTCGCTTCACTTGCACATGAGCTACGAAAATCAGGTCACGTTTGAGCACACAGCAAAAGCCCGATTACCTTGTAACCCGCACATCGGTGAGTTGATCCGCCAATTTCAATTGGCGCCCTAACCTAACTAAATGGGACCAGCATTGAATTTTGGCGGGATTCGAAGGAATCAGGAAGGATCAGCCATGAATTCATGGGATTTTGATGGATTCCATGATATATCGAAAGATTATTAGTTCGAAAAGATGAAAAACAAGTGGAAGGAATTAAAAAATGACTTTGGCAGTGTACAAGGTTAAAATGCAAGACACATAGCCAAGGAAAAAGGTCGCCTTGGCTTGGAGGAGAAGATTCAGACGCTCCTAAATGGATCAGAGGAGTCCGATCGTGAAAAGAGATCCTGGAGCAAATGAGGACGAACTCGAAACATAGTCGAGTCACGTTACAACCCCATTACGCATCGACACGTCCGAAAAATTGATCAGTCATTGGGTTTTTGGAACTGGATTCATCTAGAATTCCAAGTCCTTCCGTCTGAATTGAATTGGGTGCTCAAAGTCCAATTTCAAAACCAACAGTACTCGAAATAATGATTATTAACTTGAAATTTACTCGACAGAAACAGGGTATTCGGAGGAATTAGCAATTAAAACTGATAAATACCAGTCTGACGAGGCCCCTCGAGAGCTTTAATTCATTAAGGCCGTTCCAATCTATTAAGGAGGCTTCTTCGGCTTGCTAACCTATCGGCGGCAGGCACCGCCACCATGGGGGATCATCAATCACCTTCACCAGGAAGGTCCGCCGCCGATGGAAGTTAAGGAAACCGAGTGTGTCGAACAAAGCTGCTTAAAAGAGCGTTAAGCCAGGGCCGAACTCAATTTAACGTCGACGTACTAAGAGCTTGCACGAGCCGACACCCTTCCCGTCTTTCTACCAGCCCCCCCCCCCCCCCCGCTTCTCTTCTCCTTCCACTTACTTCCCCCCACCACCAAGATGGTAGGACTGTCACTATTGGAGGAAGTATTGACGAAGCACTCGAGTGAACAATAAATGCGAATTCTACTTTTTCAAAGGCCGATCCTTGAAACTTGTCGTTCGAGGAAGGGAACACCCGGATTTTTGCGGTCCATTCGAGCGCACTCGTGAAATTGAGGCAAAGTACAATCGACGGACGTTGAAGGGTTCGTAGGGGAAAGGGGTTGCATTCTCTGTGAATGGTCCTGTAGCTCGAAATGTAATACGATGAATGTGTACGGAGGATACTCGCTCCTGGGATTCGAGAGGTAAAAGTACTTGTCGATGGGAATCGATGCCTCGGTAGTTGCCAGGAATTGTTGAACTACTTTTTAAGGGTGATCCGTGAATGACGAAGAGACAAAAATTTCCTGTATTACGATTGGACAGCTTGGAGTTTCAGGTTTCCAAGTGAATCGTGGAAAAGGGTGAGGGGTTTTTTTTTGGTTAGGTTCGAGTCAAGCTTAATAAAGAATTCAAAGGGTGGGACGAGCATACGAAATAGAAGGGAAAATCTAGGGGAAAGAAGTCTGTGTGTCTAGGACCCTGGAAAAAAAGGGGTTGACTGCAATAGAGGTATTATAGCAGCATTGAAACACCCTGGGAATATCTCTCTTTGTCAAGAGCTGGCCATTGTTTAGCGAGTACGTCTCACACCCTTTGTTTTCGTTTTTTTCCCCCCTTCCGCATTCCTCGTAAAACTCCTCTTCTCACTTCGACCAGAGAGACTTTTTCTCTCTCTCCCTTTGTTCCTGCAGGGATTGCGTCAGTTGGCGCGCCCTCTGCTTTTTCGAGATGGAATGAATTGATCCTGTCACCAGGTGGCGCCGACGCATGAGAGACTTTTTACAAGCGGACTTTTTTCGTGGGAGGCTTTCGTGTTTGGGTTGGAATGAATTTTGGATCGAGATATAATCTGGCAGGTTGTATGGGAAAGCCCAGAGTCTTTTCCAAGCAGGGATAAAAGGGGTTAGCCGAGCACAGCTGGTTATTCACACGGGAATTGAATTAGTAGTTGTTCGAAAAAGCCCGCTTGTCAGATCTGAGAAGACCTGTACGTGTATAAGATTGGCTGATACAATTTTTAGTAGAGAAACTTTAAATTCTCTCTCTCCACTGGAAAAGTACCGAGCAATTTTACCCAAGTAATTCTGATGGAACTGAATAATTAAGTGATAGGAATAATGGAGTCATCGGGACGGAATTGCGCGGCAAAAGGAACGATTGGAGGCATAACCTAGTTAAAAGCGCGCGCGTAAAGAAGAAACGACAAATATTAGAGCGGGCAGGAATTGATTTTCAGATACGTTAATAACGCGAGGCTTCCTTCATTAAATATTCATCGGAATTCTCGTCTCCGTCGCTAAACTTATTTGTCACGGAATTAAATAACAAGCGCGTCCCTAATTAGATTTATCAACGTCCTGCCAAAGTCACTGGAGCAACTATTTCGAAAGCATTATTATTAAATGTACCTGAAATATTAACAAGCATTTTAAAATGATACAATCAATATTACTAAAGTTGTACCAGTATTTCGCTTCGTCCCTCGACAAAACGGTACGACAAATTGATCATGAGGGGGCGAATTTGTAGGTTATAATCAACCATTTACAAGAGGGTTCCGGTATTTGCAGGGATGAGGGAAAAGGGGACCTTCGAAATCCTGGTACGCCGGGCTTCTTTTCATAGCACCTGTTGCGAGCGCGCCCGGAACCATCAGCTTCTCTGTTTGTTTTAGGCCAGATTTACGATACACGCGCCAGCCGAGAAAAAGAGATGGAGGAATTCTCGTTGCCAGCTGGCAGAGGGAGACACGGACACTTATGATTAATGGACTGGTCCAGCTGTCTCCCTTTTATGCCAGCATAGCAATCATTTTTTTCCCCTTCGCTTTCCAACTTTAAAAATGGGAGATATTGAAATTTATTAGGGAAAAACTGCCCTTGTCCAAATGCCATCCTTTAATTACCAAGTTTGTTTGTCATTGCGGTTATTGATCGACTCTTTATTATTTATCAGCTTTTAAATAAAAGCCAATATTAATAACCAGTTGAACGATGAATCACGATGCAATAGATAAACATAACCAATCAGAACAGTTATAACCTATTTCACCCTAGGGAAACTTTCGCCCGAGTACATATATGCTTTCCCAGAGACAACTTTCCAGTATATCGACAACTGAAATGAAAGAATCGTCAGATCCATATTTGCTGGGGTAGCAAATATGTGTCTGGCGGTTCGAGTACGGTCCTAATTAAGGCAATTGGAGTAGAAGTTCAGGACTCCAAACTCCGCCCTCCTTTTAGTACTGCTATTAGGAAATGCCGGACGCAATTAAGTCTCCTTTCCAGGTCCACCTAATTCCGTCCAAAGGAAATGTCAGTGGAACTGAACATCATTGAGTAACACTTTATATGAAATAGCTGTACTTAATGCTTTTGAATCAAGTACAAAGAGCGTGATGATAAATTTCATTAAAGTCGAGCAAAGTGTTAAAGTGAGACAGGAAGTGTTATATAAAATAGGTAATAAAAGGTGGAATGACATTTGAAATAGACTTACCATCATCAGTTTCTCGTATTCTTCCTCGATGACGGTGCCATTGTAATAACGACTGCTGGACTTTGTGTCCGGATAATAAAAGCCTCGTTTGCAGACGCAACGGTAGCTGCCACGTCGAAATCCCAAGCCTGGAATTGCAACGCACTGAAACAAACCAGAACATAACCTCTCTCAGTAAATGTTTCATTCCGCGGGGCATTTTTAAGGTTATAAAAATCTTTTAACTAGATTCTTTAACTGGGTCACTCTTTTGAGAGCCAATAACTCAGTCGTTTTCGAGATATTTCGAGGATATCTAATAGAATATGATTGTTCGAAAGCAAAGATCAAGATGAAAGAATGAAGATTGAGTTCGAGTTATGACTTTATATATGGCGCGAGCGCGGCATTGCCAGCCATATTTCGAATTCATTGCCGCCATTACACCTGATAGCCAATAAGAAGACGTTTATTGATAAAGGCTGGCGCCATATTGCTGGAATTTCGCGGGAATGCTGCCGACTGCGTCTCTAGTTATTGACAGATATCATTGATGTATCGATACGCCGGTATTTCCCAGTTGTTATCAGGAAATAATGATGGCATTTGAAACGGTAAAGGATTGTATCAACGCGTCATTGATACGCCACCGATACTAGCAAGATAAATGTTTGTGATTCGATGGGATGGGAGTCCTGTCATTCTCCAGGCAATAAAAGCAGGGAATCCGAGGGAAGGTCGTGACTGTCCCCCTTTACGCCCGAGGGGAGACAGCGATCTAACCTATAAATGGAAATGCACTGCCGCCCGGGAAGGAAATCCCATGAAAGCACGAATGAAAATGGAAAGACTACGGGCGATCCTAACCCTTTTCGCGCGTCCTTTTTCGTTTAGACGCCATCTGCACCCCTTATAAATTACCAAGAAAAGAGAGTGCTTGTATCGATGCTTTCTAAGATAATGCAAAGTGCACCGCATCCTAATTATTTGTAGAACGATGATTTAAGAATTCTTTCCCCTAAAAGTAAGTTATAAAAATATCTTTCTCTTACTTCTGTCGTTCGTTTCTTGCACTTGTCACTGGCAGAGAAGATGTTCAACTGTGTGGAACCTGGTGGCAGTGGACACTGATCGATGTCAACACGTCTCAGATCAATATCGATGCCACTTGTGCCCCTGAAACAAAAAAAAAAGGTCCTAATAAAATAAACTGTTCAATTATTAGAAAGTGGACTTGTGACTTGTTCGTAGTAAACTAAATGCAACTTAGATTCTAAGCTAAAGGTGGCAGATAAAGGGCGCGAGGAAGTTACTAAGAGGAGCAAGGGTCAATTAAGTGATTCGTAATGAATTACTAAAGACAGAAGCATCAAAGGCAGAGAGCTCTTTTATCTGTAACCTTGCAAGAACTTGTTAATTATTTACAGGGTATGTCCTCGAACCTAACTTTCCCCGTTCTCCGAAACGGCTCTGCTTCCTTCCGCTCGATTACCCGGGCTACATCGTTCACCCTTTGAATTTACCATCGACCAATAGAAGGGTGACTTTCAATCGGAAACTAGCTTTGAATTATCTGCACTAGTATTTCACGAGAATTTCAAGCCTCTGTTTAGGCAAACATCAATCAGATGGCGCGCTCGATTCCAGCTGACATCCATTGAAATTCTATTCGACGGTACACGAACAATTTATTGAGATATTAATCGTACCAGAACCAATACCAAGCGACGCAAGCATTGCATTGCATTGCATTGCATCTGCACAATGATTCGAATTTGTTCGCTTTGCCTCAACAGCTCTCATCGATAGTATAGTCATTTCCCTGCCACAGGGAAGCCAGTGCTGCCCTCTGCCTCGAAGAGTTAGCGAGCTCTCCTCTCCGAGTGGGCCAAATAATTAATGGCCATCGATAAAGCGAGCGTCGTCGATATTTATTGCTACGGCTGTTATTACTTTCAAATTGCACGCTGATTTATTGGCTAGCAAGCTTTTCGTAACCTATAACTGCTGCTAGGTCAGGTTAGAGAAACAATAACGATGATCGGTTGTGTCTGCGCGTGGAATTACCAACTATTTCGATCAATTCAACTGACCACAGATGACACCGCTGTTTCATTGTGTAGCAAAAGAATCGTATCATCAATCATTGATATTAATAGGTGAATTAAAAAAAGGGGTGAAATCGTGGTGAGAGGTAAACGTGAAGAGAAATAAAAGGGTAGCATAGTAAATGTCATTTCAGTAGAGTAAATAAGGTGGGATGAATGAACAGAGGTACTTTGATCGTGCTGGGATTGACATTAGGATGAATATGAAGCGTGCACACCGCGTCGCTCCAGTTGACAACGAGCGAAATATGTCAGGCGCAATTAATTGCCTACTGTGGCCGCTTTGATCTTGGAATATTGCGAAATTCGATACTTCTACGTCGAATTGTGACTGTCAAACGAAACTGACGAAAAGTTCAAACCAATTGAACAGTCTACAAATCAGGGAAATTGGGCAAAAAAAGAGAAGGATAGATTTGGTTGAAAAGTGGATGTTCGAGAAAGCTAGCGATACGCGAGAGTTTTTTTCCATTTGCCGCGGGGATAAAGAGGAGTTGATGAATAATTACTCGTAAAAGGCAGGTAACAGGAAATTCTCTTTAATTACGGCCACATGTACCTCCACTGGGATCTTCTAATTAAGTTAGTTATTCAGTGGCCTTCCAATGAAACTTCTGGGTGCGCTGTTCGCCCGAGAAAAACAAGAGTTACAGATTTCTTTTTCTAGAAAGGCATTTTTATTAATTTATTGAAAATCAAAGTTACTCGATTTTGCATAATCCAGAATATTCCTGGTGTCAGGCAGGGTCAAAGGGCAACTCATCCGGATGGATGCTGCGTGCGTGGGGAGCACTTTATCACACAAGAGAGACAGAAACATGGCGGGAAGAGGATCGAAAGTTAGGTTAGGGTGAAGAAAAAGAAGGAGGGGGGGGGGCAGGTCAGACGTATGGGATGTAATGCGGTGAGGAACGCGTGTCCCCTTCCCTGAACTTGACCCGAGCAACATTCCTTCGAGGGAGATCGTGCGACAGATTTCTTTCCTCGAATGGAATGGACCCTTCCCCCCACCCCACCCGCCCCAACTCCTACCACGGAGCTAATGCCAACTGGACCAGCCATACCATATTTCCCACGATGAACCTCCAATTTACCTCCTCTCCCTTCGCCCCATAAATCCCCCGGGGAATTTCTTTGGCGCATACCGTCAGTTACTGTTACTCGCCATGCCTGTCAGGTTATATGTACCTTGAGCCTTCGGGATTATAACTGGCCACGTAAACCATCTGTGCTTAACCTCCTCGTACTTTTTTTTCCTCCAGCTTAGGAAAAGAAATCGTGCTCTCATTTACTGTTTTGTTTGGATTTTATTCTCCTAATTTCAAGCCAGTTGTTTAATTATCCGGAATGCTCCACCTCAGCTTTTTAAAGAGCGATTTTGTAAATGTTAAGAAGAATTTTCTAGGCTTCTTTCATTATAATTAAAGTAGATCAGTGAACAATTGGATTGGATGAAGAATATTCGTTGTTCGTGTGGTATTAAATACTGAAGTATAGGAAAAACATAATGGAAAAATGGCCGCCGATGGTAATCATTTTCGTATTAGTAATTACAGAGGAAAGACTTGGGGGACTGCTGGAGTGAAATAAAATAGAGAGGAACAAGTACTCATTAGCTCGTTAGTTGGCAAAGTTTTTCCTGCCTTCTTTCGATTAATCTACCTTTCCACTGGAAAAACAAGTGCCTTTACTCGCTTTTTTTCTTTCCCTGAAATACTCCCGATTGCTCCCCCGCAATTGATTTTACACGAGCTTTCCTATACCGTCTGGTTCAAAATGAACTAACCTAGTTTGACTTTCTCAAGATAGAGTAAAAATATTTTAATCAACTAAAACTTGCAATTATTCGACTTTCCAGTCAATCAACTCTTCCTTTGGCCGAGTTGCGTTTAATTCCATCATTCGAGGCACTCCGAGTTGGCCAACTCTGTATCTTCCAATGTCCCAAGTTGCATCTCGTACGCCCTTGCTCCTTCCGCCGGCCATTAACACGTCCCAATCTCCGTGCAATCTAACTTTGCACCGTTTTGAGCTTGAAAATAATCCGGTAATCCCCGAGCTGCCAGTTCGTCGGCACAGTTGGTGTATTTAGAGCGAAGGGGAAACACTTGCTGCGCCGCCAGCAGTACCAAGTGCGACTATAATCGAATTTCCCGCCTAGAGTGTCATCCTCTCGGCAGCCGATGCATCACTCGAACGCGACTCTGATACATCCAAGCCAATATATCAGTGGTGTGTCATGTGGCGTGTCGAATTTAATAGAGAGGATGTAAACCTTCGTCTAACATTAGCTTCAAGGACTGACAATCTGCTGGAATTCAAAATCTTACGTAGGAACTCCCTCAAATGAAAGGTAGGGAAATTACGAAACCTTTTTAGTTTTGTTTTGCGAATATTATTGACCAGAGTAGCCGGACATAACCTCGATTCTGAAATACGAGAATACAGGCAGAGGGAAAACTTCGCAGGGCGCCCGATCGAATTATATCCTAGCGGTGCGCGGTTGCATCGTGTTACAATTATGGTAATAATAGCGTTAGCCCGTTATTGAAAACGCGATACATGTACGAGCGTGTGTATGCTAATGAACTAGCAACTCCTCCGGCCAATTTTGTTCAGAAAATAGTCCTTCTCAATGAAATTCCTTATTAATTAGTCCGCTCATTGATTCTCGCTCAATGTACGCTTAACGGTATTGCTATATTTTCCAAGATATCGACGTAATGTAAGAATTAATAATAAAAATATTTATGAAACTGTGGTGGGCTTGTTTTTTGGAAAAATATTTTATGAAAATGGGATTTCAAGAGCATATTTAGGCCTGTGAGTAATGACAGTCCGCTCGGGGGCCGATTAATTCCGATCGATCAAAACCTCTTACACCTGGAATGACTGAACTATCACTCACAGGCTGTCATAACCTTTTTAATGGATGTCTGCGACGACAGACTCTTACGAAAGCGTGTGTGCGTAAGATATGAGACGCGCCCGTCACATCAAAATTAAGATGAAACAAATAAACCATTCCACATCCAATAAAATAATAAAATTATTCTTATTATTCTACAATAACCATTACAATTTGACTCGTAGATTCACATTCTTAAATAAAAGTCAAACAGAACTTTTAAAGAAACCTGTATCGCGTCGACTGAATATTCAAGAAATGGTAATCGAAACATGAAAATCTTTTAAAAAGAGTCGAAGTAGAAATGGCTGCCAGTGCTTACGTACCGCGGGAAGAAACATAACCACAAAGTGGGCCGCGAAGAAAGTGGCGTATTATTCGCGGCGCTAGCGTCGTCGCCGGGAGCGACGGCTATATTCATGAGAGCAGTTATTTTCGCATGCAGAGCAAATTCCCGTCGCATTTTGCAGCAGGGCTTACGTGCACTATGTATCGCGACAATCGAATCCCCACTACGAATACCTAATGCTGGTCTGTAAAGGATCGTCGCCGTACCATTGGTTCACACACGTAGAGCGTAATAATTGGTTGCCGACATTTTTAGAGAGAATATAGCAATAAATTATAGAAAAATTGTTGAAATCATACAAGAAAATTGATGAAAAAATGTAAGATTAAATCTAATATACTAGAAAACAAGTACACATAAATAAATGAGTTTAAGCCTTCAATATATTTGCCTGTCATTCAACGAGAGATCTCTCGAATTCTCCAGCACACAGAGCCTCTGCTATTTAATCCAAGTCTACTTGGGGGCGACGTCGGCGTTACGACGCCCCATCAATGCGAGCTTTCGATTCCGTTCAGCGACGTCGGCTGCGATCATTCGCACGTCGCTTCCTTCGGGGAAGGCGGTTGCCGGCGAGCGGGAGTAATTGCAAATCCAATTGACTGTAGTGGCCGCAGTCAAGAACAGATAGGATTCAGACTCCTCGGTTCTTCCTCGATGGATCCAACAACGTTTATCCAATGAGGAAGAAGAGAGAGAGGGGGGAAACACCAAGAGAAAATTACGATAATATAAAGAAGAGTTTGATTTATAAATCAGAATTAATTTATAATTCATAATTCATAAAGTCTGATAGATTATTCATAATTTATCATGCAATTTGAATGAAATTGCGAGGAAGAGATCTGGAATTTTATAGACCACCATTTCAATATTTCATTCCTGTAAGATATTCCAAGGTAGTATGAAGAATAAATGCTGAATCCCATAAGATGCAGGTCCAAGAAATCCCATAATACATGTCAGAGCCAAGGGAGTATTTACGTTCAAACGATTCCCATTTCCCCCCATTCTTTGACTTGCCCCAGTCCTTGCTGCTGGAGGTGGAGGGGGGATATATAAAAGAGTGGGGGAACGAAGGGTTTCTTATGGCGTCCATGTAGCCGGCTGGAAATCCGGTGGACGATATATCAAGGGCTACGAAAGGTAATTCCCTTTTATTAGAAACGTAAAAAGTGCAGGCTCGACGCTCGCGCCCGCTCGCGTAAATTCTTGTTTGCCAACGCAGTAGCAGTTGACCCGAAAATGTCCCGCTCTGATAGAAAATACTACTTCCGTCCAGTTGACAGATTGTACAACCATTTGTTAATGATTTTAAATGAATTTCCATGACATCTATTTGAAAAAGTTCCGACGAGAAGTTTGTTTATAATAAAAATGAAATAGAAGGAATTACGTAGCTTGCAATTCCCTCGCAGATAAATGATTCATGATAATAAGCTAATAACCGATGTTGAAAAATCGAATGTAATTATCCGATTCTAGAAACCGGTAAATCTACGAGATAATTGTGCTGACAAGCTGGTGTCTCACGAAAGATAAAACTTAGCGACTCTCACTTCGACAACGTCGCTCATCCCGAGAAGAGCAAAGATACCTCTGCGAGTCTTTCTCATACTTAAATCAGGTGATCCATTCTACTACATAATAAAACCAGTTGTAAAGTTAATTATATAAAGTGGTATTTCATTGGAACGCGAGTATCGATCCTTTGTTCTATTAGCTAATTAAATCATTGTAAATAAGATATAATTTGTAATTAATGTACGTGGTGTTTCAGGCTAACAGGATGAAGTTTCTATTTTGTTTAGTGCTCACTATTCTACTGATTGTTTCTATAACAGAAGCAACTGATGAAAACCAGAATTACGATAGTTATATTCGTCAATTTAAATTTACTACACCTGGTCCCCGTGCTACCATCATTGGATCATTACTTACAAAGCCGTGCGAAGAGGGAATGAGAAGAGATCCTGATGGATCATGTCGTACAATCGTGTCCATTTAATCTTGACAAAAAACAGCCTTACCCCAGAAATGTAGCACTTGCCAGTTATTTGTTTAATAATTACCACAGTCTATAATAAAATTCCAGCATGTGAAACGAATTTTCCACGGTCCTTTTAATGAAGAATTGTAATGGTAGATGTGTTGTACTGCAAAGTGTACAATGACTAATTGACCAAGGATTTATTATGTCTTCGAAGACATCCGCTCTTCCATTGATTACACAACCTTATCTTGCCAAATCTGTGGACTCTTAGCCGGATACCGTTCGTTGGATAATTACAAAACTGGATTCGAATGTTGATTTTGTAATTATTCCATTAGCACACCATTAAGAGGCTTTTAAAAGTGGTCGAATCACTGGCTGCGACAGTTGAGAACTGAACACGGTTGAGGCTGAACATATATTGGATTTGCTTCTTGAGAAGTTCATACTTTTCTACAGTTCGCTTTCGGATCTTTTCTTTCTCATCAATTGTCTTTGCTTTTTCACTCGAAACATGAGAGCCACAGTGTTTTCTCTGACAGTTTTGATGGTGTTTGCTTTCGTGGGGAAATCTCAGTGTCAAGCTGATAATAGTTCATTGACCGAACTACCGGTCGAAGTTCCATCGATGATACTTGTTCCACCGGCGCCATTTGCTTTACTTATGGCTCCTGACATAATATGCCCTGACGGCCAACAAAGAGACACGAAAGGCATGTGTCGCCAAGTCATTTATACGAATGGTAATGAATTGTATTAATTAACACGTTTTTTTTTTATTTATTCACATACAAATTGATTCTTGTAACTGTCTGTTGAATTCAATCAAAAAATCATTTACTTTCGATTCTTGCAGATAATTGAAGGTATTGCAATATGAAGAGAATCAGCAGTCAGCAAAATAATGTCATTATTATTTTTTCTTGTACGAATAATAAATGAAGAATAGTATTTCCTTCTTTTTCATCGCTGTCTTCAATTTTAACTGCATTTAGTAATTAAGATGCATCTAGCAATTATTCACGGTACGACAGATCTATTATATAACCTGTTTTCATAAAACATAGTCACTTCCTTGAGTCTTCAATAAATAACGGAATCATTACTGATTGCCTGAATACTAATGCCGGCGCCGTGAACGATCGCCACGTGATTCCAGTGTCTACAAAGCCTTTATAGCCGGCTACTCGAAGCAGAAAGTCTTGAGTCGACGTTTGTTCGTCGTAAGGCAGCCATCTTGATCCGCCATCTTAATTAATCTTCGTTTCACTTCAAGATATTAATTTCTATCCAATTTAAAACCGTTTGAAATCTTTTAAAATTCGTTATTTAGCGTATTTGATACTACCAATCCAAAAAATGAAAGGTTCCGTGTTTTTGGCGGGAATGTTGGCAGCCCTTGTAATTTTTGTAAAGGAATGCGTGTGTATAGCGTTGGAAACGGATTCTACAACCGAGGTAAATAGCCCAGATTCAATGGAATCATTTGAAGAATGGTATGCACATTACACCGGGCCTCGACAGTCTATTGCTTTTATTCCAAAAGTGAATTGTAAAAATGGTGAGATGAGGGGCCGAGATGGCACATGTCGTCCAGTTGTTTCATTAACGCCCATAGCAGGTACTTAATGATCTTGAATTAGTCTTCTTTGATTGATAATTCTTCCATTCAATCTTCTTCATTATTCATAACGTTGTTTTGATCTTGAATTAATTTAATTAGCCTTCGAAATGTTATGTTTTCAGCAGCATAATCAGAAGTCCTTGAACTTCAACTTGAAAGCCGACTAACAGGCAATTGGAAAACGAGATCTCAAGATTCACAGTTACTTATTTATAACAAGCTGTTTAACAAAAATGTGTCAATCATAATCACTCGAGTGAATATCTTACCATTTTATAAAGATTAACATTTCGCATTATAACTTTTCAATTAAGAAATGTTGGTAGTCAGGTTCATAATCATTTCAACCAAAAATAACTTCCAACTGACCTGAAAAGTATTTATGAAGACAGTGATGATCGTTACATAATCTCATTTAGTGAAGGACCGAAGCCAATCATATTCCTGCTAATCGATGAGCTCACTATGCTTTCATACACGATTGAAAACCGGCACGAAATGTCATCAGTCATTATCACGTGACCAGCATCGTTCCGAGGGTCTTTATAACCGATGGACCCATCTGAAAAGTTAGTCGAGTTTCGTCCAGTGAAGGTCCGGTATGTTGACGTACACACCAAGAGAATTTAATCTCTGAAATCGATCTCTGCCAATCCAAAACAATTCTTACGAGTTATTTAAAACTTGTGTCATAAGAATTTCGCACGAAATTTCTATAAATTCACATTGATAATGAAAGGCTCGATATTGTTAATCGTTGCTTTAATGATTTTTGTGGGGCACTGCCAATGTAATAGTACCAATAAGACTCAAAGTGAGGCGGACAAGCAAAAAATCTATGACTTGTTCAAAAAATTGGGTTTGCCACCACCCGACGCAAACAATTTGCCAACTTACTCCATCTTCGACCCTACCCCAGTTATAGCATGCGGGGCGAACCAACAAAGGGATTCCCAAGGCAAGTGTCGCAATATTGTTCGCATTGGACGTTGAATGAAAGGTATTTAATGACTATCATATTAAAATTTAAAACTAAATCGCTCACGAATCTACATAACTTCACTTGTTTATTGTAATAGTATAGTTTTATGTCCGCAGACAACCGTAAATGATTCGGATGATACTACAGGCGGACAGAAAAATACATTCAGAAGACAGAAGAGAAACGATTCGATAAAATATTATGAAAAAAATTGACAGAAATAAATAAGAATTAACTACTATTCTTTGTTGTCATTCGTCCCTACTCTCGCTCGATGAGCAAACTTCCTATTACGCAATTACGTCTGATCGAGTCAGCGTTTTAATCAGTAATCATGCAGTCATCGAAAGTCTATTAAACAAAGGCATCAATCGCCCGTTACTTCAGTCGCACTCTGTTCTTGCTAGGGTTCGAATCGAATCGAATTGCTGCAATTGGAACGTAAGGAAGCAATGGAATTGCTTTGGATAAATAATACTATCTTTAATTAAAGTGTATTAAATAAGAGAAAAATTAATTTTCAGTTCATTCTAAGCTGTTCAATTTATTGGACAAGAAAATGAAGACAGTAGGATGCATCATCGTAACTGTATTGTTATTGGTTGGCCTGTTTATGGAACCAATTGAATGCGGGGTAATTAGAGAGACAAGAGCAGCAGCACCTGACCATCATCAAGGTGTGATTTATGTGAGTTCGATATGCGCGGAAGGAAGCCTCAAGGACACCGATGGTCAATGCTACGACACCATAACCATCAAACCCGCCGGCCACAGGTAGCCAAAACTGTCCTAGATTACCTTATCCATCCTACAAACTGGCAACCCTCCATTTTCCGGGTCAACAGTTCCCCCCCCCCCCCCCCCCGAAAAGCGAGTTCTTTGTCAGTCACAGTCAGCCGACCTAACCTCATTCCGAAATACTGTGCCATGTGCTATTGGCTTTGTCTGTCATTTGTGCCAGTAACTTTAAACGTTTATTCTTCCTTTCTTTTCAGAGACGATTTTTTTTTTTTTTTTTTTTTTTGGTTTTATTTCCTTTAAAAGACTTTTGAACAATTTTAATAAAGAATATTTGTGTACTTTCGTTCCTTTGTATTGGAAATGAAATTTGGTAAATATTTCGGTGATTTCTTTCCTAGAATAAATCACTGAATTCAATTTGTCACAGTTGGTCCAATTAGTTCTGTCGTTTCTCTCCCTGTTGTTGTAGTGCCGTGCGAACTACAGTTTGATCGTATCGGTTCACCGCAGCCTGTAATTGATTCAGCACTTTTAGCTGGCGAACTTCGACATTCAAACAAACTGCACTCGATACCGACTATTGTTAGCATTCCCTCGACAATCCAATGCGATTTCAATGCAATTTACCGGCTGGCAAAAGTAGTTCTGCTTTTTATTCTCCAGTTCGAAGAACTTTGCCAATAGAAATAGAAATTTACATTTCCATCTATGTTAATCAATTAAGGTTACTAGCAAATCTGTGATTGTTATTGCTTGATTTCAGAAGGACGCAAGCTCCAGAAATCTATACTTCTTGAAAAGGATCCTCTAATTGTTAATGATGTATTGTTAAATAAACATTCTGAAGAAACTGTATTGATTTATTACGTGTATCTAGTATTAACTACTCCAAAATGATTTATGATTGGAATTCAAGGTGTAATATTCTAATAATAGGAGAAAATTGATTCATTTAATCGTACGATTTAATGACAATAATCGTGAATAAATCATAGGAGAATCACATGGAATTGTAAGCATTAGAAATCATTGCTAATCGCCTAGGTTTAGAGAGAGAGAGAGAGAGAGAGAGAAATCGTTGTTGATATTGAACCGCGATGATCTCACAGTGTACACATAACGTGTTGTTGCATAAAGAACCAGTGTTCCGAGTTAACGAGCGATGATGCCGACAACCAGATAATTCCTGGCCAGCACGGATTATTGGAAATACGTCTTCATTTCCTCGTTGGAGAATACTCGGCTTGAAAAAAGCCGGCGGCGTGCTTGCTGGGAAAATAAATAAATCCAACTTTTCCAAGCTCAGCAACAACTTCATAAAGAATAATAATTCCTGCGTACGTAAAACTTTGTTCATAAGAGAATTCATTAATGTTGTTGGTAATTCGAAAGATGAATCATTAGAAATTGCTTGGAAATAATCGTACGAAATCTAACGATTGATTCATTGAATCGATTTGACGATTAATCAATTCGTGGAATTAGATTCTTTATTGCAATAAATAATGACAGAGTGAAGAGGATGGTTTCCCAGACTAATGAGCGTCATGAGAATTTCCCCGCGCGACACACTCACAAGAGGATTAAGCGAAAGGTCACGATCATTCTTGACAGAGGCGAGATAATCATTGAGCGAGTGCCGCTCAGTTATATAAAAGCATCGATAAACGTTCATGATTGGAATCAGTGGTCCAAAGTGGCAGTCGTGCTCGGATGTCTGAGAATTATTGACCAAGATATTCGCAGAGTGACAAGTGACAAAATACCATCAGGATTTTATTGGAAATAATTCGAAAAATCCCCAAGAAATCAAATCAGAAATTAGAAGAGATGAAATTCTCTCAAAACACATTGATGTGTATGACACTGACAGTTTTACTGACAGTGCTGACACTATCATTGTGCGTGACAGCACAACCAGTGGAGAACAATTCGGACAAACTAACCGGACGAGAGTTCGTCGAACATCTGAAGAAAACTACGCCAATATCCGATAGGATTTTCATCCCCACCAAGATGTGCCCGCCCGGGAAGAGAAGGGACAAGCATGGCATCTGTCACGTTGTTATCCCCTTCTAACATCGCGACTCACAAAACTCAAGATTTAAAACAACCATTGTTATGATTGTTACAATAAAAGATATCTAACTAATACTCGTATATTAAAAATCCCCAAGAATTCCTTATAAAACTGAAAGAAATTCTGTATTAAAAAAAAGAAACTAGATAAATATTCAAAGAACTGATTTGAAATGGAAGAATTCCCCTCCAGCGTGTGGTGCCATTGCGAAATGTAGAATCTCGCAGGTAAGATTTCCGAGTCGGAGTGTTCTCTTAAAATCCCTGGACAAAGAACGACCGGATCAGAGCTGACGGAGCGTTCGTAGGCAGAAGAACACCTCAGCATCCGTCTTTCGGTCCAGTCGAGTCCTTTGTTACTTAAGAATCAAGAAAATGGCCAAGTTCTTTGCCTTCCTACTACTATTCTTGGTCTGCCTTGCTGGATTTTGTGGTCCAACTCTTGGCAATCCAACCAGTGACTTGCTACAGAGAAGGATAAGAGCCACTACTGATCGCAGTCATGATTTCGATGGCACAGCAATCGTCGATCCACCTAACAAGAAATGTCCTTTTGGACAGAGAAGAAACGCCGATGGACACTGCAGAACTGTTGTCTGAACGTAAGTTTCGATATTATTTCAATTCCTTTATATAACGCGAATATAAAATTATTATCACACAGTAATTATTAAAATATTCCTATTACAGATCAACTATAACGGTGTCATCTAACACGACTAATAAATAGTTCAATTATAACTACATTACTTTTAAGTTTCAATAATCGAAATGATTATTTTCTGTAGAACTCATAGAAAAATGGAATAAATGGTGAATCAAAAAAATGCCCTGGCCTATTTTCATTCAAGACTCGATGGATTCGAGCGTAAACTTAGGGGAAGCCGATAAGCAGAGCGCGGAACCAGGAGTCATCGATTTCCGGCGCGAACAAATTCCGAAAGCATTAGCAATTCGTCGCAGAGAATACGTTTCGGTCAGAGGGCTTTGGCGGAGCCGGCCGATACCGGAACTGGCCAAGTGGATGGGAAATAGATTCCCGCATCTCGAAATTCCGGACGCAATCTCCGACTAGCCGAATCCTCTGTCGGCTTACTTTTCTATAGGGTCATTCAAAATAAGTGGATCGCCGATATACGATTGAAACTTTAATTCCAATAACTGTACATATTGCATGATCCAAAACCGAGATTAGTTTTTTGTTTTATTCGTTACAGGTCGTTTCAAAAATCATGCGATTTATTGTAGAATGATTTGTGTTCGAATAAAACACAGTTAATTCATGTTCACCTTGTTGACAAATGGCTTAGCTCATTAAGAATACTAGTTTTACTGATCTCCTGGTGTACAGAATGAACTGTTAGTTGTTAATGAGGAAATAATGAAGCAGGAAGCAACTGACAGGTTATCGGCAATCAGTCGGCATAACACATGCTTCCGAGGTTAGGAAGATTGTCACTGGCCTCCCACTAATTTGCCAGTAAATCACGCTGCTGACCTTCTAATGGCTCTGTTGCGGCGTTGAATATTCATCGGCTATTAATTCTGGCGGCGCTACCGCCGGAGAAAACGTGTTCGTAGAGCGCGCGAGATCATTTGCGAGTGCAAATCACGCGTCAATCTACCACGGTTGCTTCAGAAATCTCGATGATTTAAGACTCGGCTATATGAAACTTGGCACTTAATATCTTACTAATTAAAATAATACATAGAACTAATTATTAAAGTTACACTTTGATGTTCGATCAGGTTAGTTGAAAAAGTTCCAATTACCAAGTAGATATATTCACAATTTCGTGGATGGAAACGGTGCTAGTATCAGTTGGCCGTTTCATTCCTTATTTTGCCAATTTTTCTAATTCACCTTTGACTCGCCACAGGAAAAAGGAAACCGCGTCACAAAAATGAGGCGAACGGGCACGAAAAAAGTCAAAGGGGGGAATAAAAAGCTCAGCACGGATGTATATATACATTACTAGACGAAGTCCTAGTTTCGGAGTTAGCTGCTCTCCAGGTATTCCTGTCGGCCAGCAGTTTTCCAGGAAAGTTTACAGGAACCACCCACACAAGTACTCTCACAGACACGAGTATAAAAAAAAAACAAAAAAAAAACTTGGTGGTAAACTGATGAGGGAGAGGTCGGTTGGAAAATTTCGACGAGCATCCGAACTAGTTAACAATTTCTCAATAATTCAATGATTCCCATTAAAAAGAACTAAGTGAAAATAAAAAACATACTGGAAGAACTGATTTCTCGTAGAGAACGTAATTTAATTCCTGATTCAGCCAAGTTAATTCGTGCCAATTTCATTCGCAGCGGCGCTGGCGTCGCTTTCGGAAAGCTCGAAGATGGCGCTGGCGTCGCTCGTCCGGGAGAAGTGGCGTGCAGGGGAAACGCCGGAAACTTAATTATTGGAGCACAAAGGAGCGGATGGCCAGCGTCGGACAAACAAGGCTTATGGGATCCTTAATGTGTGTACACACGCACAGAAGAAACTGACTGTGTGTCGACTGGCATCGCGTGCCAGGGACGCGTGACACTTCCGAGTAGGAGCAAATGGCCAGCGTCCAGCCCGAACGAGAGCCCGAAATAGACTTTCTCGAGTGCACACACACACACACACTCTTATTTAACAAGACAAACACACACACGCGAAGAAACTGGAGTGAAAGATCGAAGAGCTATTCGAGAACTATTATTATATAGTTAATTTAGTATTCTATAGGTGTTTTTTTTAAAATTAATATCGTATAATTTAGTTGTGAATAAGGTTTCGAGTACAGATTGATCCCCGCTTGCCGAAAGCAGTGTAATTGTGCGAAAGAGCGGAGCATACTTGCTAGTAATTAGATTGAAGACGCACGTCCGAAGGAGAAGAGCTTTCGGGACGACGATAATTAATTGGGAGAGTCGATTGAGCCCCGCGAATCTTACGCTGGCGGCGACAGAGCGCTCTGTCGTCACGCCAGGTAATTACTTATTAATTTGCGCGTTAAATTGGTCGGAGCGCTCGTGAAATCGAGCTATTACCAAAGACACTCGCCTGCCAGTCGAATTTCCACTAAGAGTTTAATAGATTCGTGTCATCGATGACTCGAAAATTCAACCTAACCTAACATTGAACTCCCTGTTTTTTTATTACTGGAATTTCAAATGACAAAACAGTTATCTGACGGGGTCGGTCTAACCTCGAAACCCTGTGTGGGTGGCGATCGATCACCGGAAGAATCGGCCAATCGGTAATAAGAAACAAGGCGCAAGAAGCAGACAACTATGCAAGCAAATCCAAATTTTGATTGATTGCCCGAGCTATTTCAAGTCTAGAAATGAGTCCCCTCCCTCGCATTTTCTCTTCTCCCTGATTGATGGCGCGACCGATGAAACAGGCGCCCACGCACGCACACACACACAGACACACAGACACACACACACATAAGCGCGCGTTCGCGTCAGGACTAGTTCACAAAGAAGACTGGTGCACCGATTGAAAGGGCCGATGTGCGATAAAGCGCATCGTTCATCAATAAAAGTGTGAACTCGACAGAAATTTCAGCACTGACGAGCTCAATGCACTCTATCCCCGGTGGTTGCCTATCGCCTGGCGATTTCCTCCACGTGGATCCTCTACGCGCCCACCTCCCATTTTCACCCCTTAACCCCTTCCAACAGGAAGCTCGCGTCGATGAATGGCCCGGATGTCTGTATCGGCCGAGAGGGAGCTTTTTATTATCGCCAGGAATCCGAATATCAATGTGTCAGCCGCGCTGCCAATGACAGTGAAATTTATTTTACAGCCAGAGACAATCGCCATCTTTGGTGTGGCAAGCGCCATCTGTACTGCGAATGATTTTCTGGGTCAGTGATTAATAATAGAGATGGAGAAGAGATTTCATTGGATTTCAAGAGATATCTGATTTTGACTAGGGCCATTTGAACCATTGAAAGGTTTACCAGGCTTAATGGATTTGCTGTTATCTGGCATTCGAGACTTCAAAATGCACCCTTTTACCTTTAATCAATTCCGGAGTGGTGGAAACGTTTCAGCTACAAAATTTCGTGAACGGCCTTGCAAATAGAAATGCTACTCGAAAGCTTTCATCTGTCGGAGTTGTTGAATGTATTTTCCAACATTGCCAGAGCAAAACACGATAAAAGTATTCTTGTCAATAACGAAATTTGCCAATTTGAAAACATTCCGAAATAGAACTAACCTGGGAATAAAAAGTGTGTGGGAAAGAGTTTGACGGAGAAAAAAAGACCAGTCAATCTGGTAGGTAATAACTGCTTATTCGCAGGGCGTCCAAGCCAAACACGATTATGCAAATGGTGGTATTCAGGCACGATGGAATATTCAATTAACTACGGACACTTGTACGACGAACGCGGGCATCGGCCAGTTATCGATCAAGTGCACACTCGATTATTCAAATAACTATCCATTCACTGAATATTTCATTATTCCACCGAGCGATCAAGGCAGCACTTGTAAACCGACATTCCAATATGGCGGCACACCCGATAAATACGACGACACTCCTCTCAATCATAAATCACCATCAAACTTCGAAAGAATCGACTTTTTGCCCGCGCGATCCTCGAATCTCCCTTCAAATACATCATTTCCCACCTTTCTTTTTCCCTTCTTGGCTCTTTTGGCCACAGAAATATCAACCGAAAATTCGAGGTGGCAGCAGGCTTTCGATAACCTAACAGCTCGCAAAATCTACGAGACTTTTTTTTATACGATTGCAATTTTTATGTTTTATCTTCCTCGAAGATAACTCAGGTTATTTATAAAAAAAAAATACATATGTAGAAACACAGTGTGAAATATGAAAGTGAATAAAATCGTGAAAAACAGTGGGATAGTAAAGCAGAGTGCGGAAGGAATATTTGATGAGATGTTCTGTGATACAACTCATATATTCCTTCCTGCACTATTCCAAAAGGAAATGCGTTAAGCCAGGCGTAGTGGGCGAGTCGTGAACCAAGCAAGATTACATAGATGTACTCACTTGAAGAAGTAGGTGTCGTTGACGTAACCGAAGAAGGGCACTGTGTAAGTGAGCATCCAGATATTGCCACCGCCGCAATCGTAATATGGCTTCGACCATCTGCCGTCCTCGTACTTTACAGTCAGAATCTCATCTTCCTCTCTTTCAGTATGTGTGCTTTCATTCAGTCTGTACGTGTGGAAACCTAAACACACAAACATTCGTTAAAATACCTGTTCACCATAAATCTGATACAATATTTATTCCTTAAATTATTCTTTCTATTGCCACAAGATATAAAATCCAATTTAACCTAAAAGGCAACGTCCACGTGCTTTTTCACGGTCGCTTCATCGGCGAACTGCGATACTATCTACCCGATATTCGTATGTGATTGTGTATTGGAACCTCTGTCTATTACTGGCTGTGTGGAAGAATGCACTCGGCGGCGAAACAGGGTCGTGCAGTAAAATACCGAGGAACAGCCTTTTCCTTTTAGGCAAGACGCACACCTGAACACTATTCGTTCGAAACAAAGGCTTCCTTTTCCCAGCAATTGAACCGACTTTAACTTCGAGATCTCTCACTCTGTTTCTCTCCACTTGGAGTCTCGAGGATTCCGCTCGAGTGATTCCTTTGTAAACAACAATGAAGGCTCTGTGGGCGTTCGAGTATGTTTAATTACTTTGGTTGGTAACAAAGACTCATTTAACAAATGGAAAGTTCTTTCCTTTCAAAATTCCTATTGTTCAATGTCATTTCTATCTAAAAGGGTATGCTTTTAAATAAATGCATATCTATTTCTAGTATGAACAATCTGTTGCAAGTGTGTTTTTAATAAATTTCACGAGATTGCAGGAGGGGCTCAAATAAAAGGGGAGAAGACTCTTCCCTCCGTTATCATCGCCGGCAGGTTCTCATTCCATCGAAGCGGGCGTTCGACTGCTCGTTTTATTCTCTCCCAACACCCTTTATGCCCGACACGCCCTCCCACGGGATTCCCGTCGGCCTTGATATACGCACACTACCGCCCCCTTGGCTATATTCCTGCTCCCTTTGAGCTCCCGCCGATATAAAGACGTATAGAGGCACACGCGTCGAATAAAGTGCGAATATCCAGCTATACTCGACTTCTACCATGGCTCAGCCAACCGAAGTCGTCAGGGATTGAACGTCTTCACTGGACATTCTCTGATATCGTCACCTGTCGAAATTATATTTTAAAAACTCTTTCTTTCATAATATAAAGTATTTTATAAGCTTTCTTATAAGTTTACTTGATAATACTTGCTAAATAGCGTATCCATGAATTATTTCCGATTTTTAAAGAAAGAAATCATAAAATTGGCGCGCTTTTCACTGTGGAAATATAGAGGAATGAGGTTAGGGTTACTGCTACCGCTTCCATATTGGCGGTAAAGGTGGGGGTAGAAGTTCCCCTCCACAGGCAGCTGGAAGTTTTCGGGTAGATCGTGACTGCTTTTCTCGGTGGGTCCATAAATTGCGAGGATCTTCTGGTATAAACAGGTCCGACAAGCGCCTCGGCCTGGATTTAGCCAACCAGGGCCTCTGAGATAGCTGAAGCGATTTTATCTTGGGCAGACGCAATCAGAGCTTTTTATCGGAGCTTTCCTCTCGCCGCCCAGCTGATATTCTTGGAGAACAGCAGAACCAAGGAACGGTGGAACGGGCCATTAAGGTGAACCTTACACCAGAAGCGCCGATGTATTCATGGTTATACTCGTTGAGCCAATCTTTTTCCCCAAAAATTTGCATGGCCAAAGTGTTTATATGTTCATAGGCACACAGTCTTGAAATTGAGTGAGAGAGAGAGTCAGTGATTCTGGGCCGGAGAGAGTTAATTTGTTAAAAGTTCGAAGGAAGGAATTGAAAGTTTAAGGGATCTTTCAATGATTCTTAATGTAAAGGAAGTAATAATAAAAAATCGTTGGCTCTAGTGACATGAAATTTTAAAGCCTGCTAATGGCTTCGTCCTTCCACCGCCAATAGAGAAATGTAGACACATTCAGGGGAGGGGGAATCTGTGTATTTCTGGAGGGAAAAGCTGGCGTAAAATGTCGTCGCGCATCAGGGCGTACTCAATTCTCCCGGAATGTCCGGCTCTAATTAATTTAATTAGCACTCGCATTCCCACCCTCTTGATTGCCTCGCCCCCGTTCACGTGTTAATTAAAAATTCCACGAACGAGAAGCACAAGTGGACTCTCTTGTACAAATAATAGAAGCATTCTAGTAAGTGAGAAAACACAACATTTCAACATTTTCTAGAATACTAGAATAATTGGCTTTGATTGTAGACAATTGTTGGACGAATTTTGGGTGAGTTGTCGCCGTGTCACTGGTAATTGAATTTCAGTCGCTTTTTGCCCACGAATCCGGAATATTTCCTCCTCGCTCGTCTTTCAGCGGTCGAGTTAACTCGAAGCCGACGAGTGCGCCTGGCTGTCACGCGTCAGCATCCGACTGACCCCTGCGATCCCAATTTTGCCGGGACATCCGTCGAAAAGTACTCGTACTCGTCACGTCGAAGGTAAAACTCGGAAATGTCCGTCCTCGATCAACTGGCATTCGAGGAAACTTTCAGTAATCTTGTCTCGAAAAATCAACTTAAATATTATTAATCGAACCTTTTTCTTCCCTAAACAAACCAAAGACTTTCCAATTTCACTTTTCATTGTTATCACTAAAGTTAAATGAAAAGTCCTATCTCCAATCTCGTGGACACACTTCATAAACTTGAGAAGGAAATTGTACTGGCGGATCTCGCCACAATTGGACAATTGGTAGGAGGAGAAAAGAAATTCCCCAGTGAGATAGTAAAGCCTCTCTCTCTCTCTCTCTCTCTCTCTCTCTCTCTCTCTCTCTCTCTCGAAGAGTATACACGAAAGGAAACACGTAGAAGTAGAGGGAGCTTGGAGATAAAGCGATTCTAACCTCCCGAGTGCTTTGCTATCGACAGCTTTAATTGATTCCGAAGGAGACGCTTCGAGTTCGAAGGTGTATCTTGTTTCGCGTGGAAGACTTACTGCCCGAGACACACTGCTCTTCTGCGAGATCTCTGGCAAGATCGACTCAACTTAACTGCAGACACTTGAACCAAACCACCCCCGACTACTTTCACCCCCGACTACTCTCCAGCTGGATAAAGGTCTTGGGGAATCGGTTTAACACTTGATGAATGCTGGCTTTGCTTGCCGAGAAGCGAGCAGTTCGAGATTCTCATTTCCAAGTTCCTTGGTTCATTCGTTTCAATGATTTTACAATCTCTATTTAGAATTCTACATTGATATATTAATAATAAATAAATAAAGTCTCTAATTGAGGATGTATATTCGATTCATTTAATTAAAGTTAATATTTCTAGATCCACTGGCGAGTTGGTAAATGGGATAAGTTTAATCCTGTGAGATGTGGAGTTATATTGTGAGTAATCCGAGTGAGCCTGGCGTATTGTTAAATAAAGGTGCACGAGTCAGAAGCGAAATGGGAATCCGCGCATTGACTGGCATTGGCAGTTCCATCGGGCGGATGTCACTGGTGGTCGCCAAGTACCACTACTTTCCCACTCAGCCACTGACAGCCAACTGTCGATTTCTTTTCATCCCGTTGGCTTGGTTTAAATACTACTCGATATATTAATGGCAGGGCTTGCTAGAAATAATCCTGACCTTTTAAAAAGTATATTAATTTCTTCATTTCCAAAGGAAGTAAAAAGTTCATTGAATTTAGGTTATCTCTGGATGATCTAGAACGGATGGCGCCAATTTTTACGCGCCAAAAAATGGCGTCGTAGGCCATTAGAAGGAGTGGGATTGGCTGGTGGCATTCTCCAGCTAGAGAGATGACATTTCCAGCACGATGGCCTCTTGGAGGGCGTCATTATCGTGGTAGTTTATGGGCAGGAAGTCTGTGGTCGACGCAGCCTCACCGGAAACCACCGTAAACTTGGCATACGCACCCCCCATCCACCCACCCACCCGACTGCAAATCCTGCGACTGGTTATTTACACGTGCTCGACCTAACCTAGACGCATTGCGTTCCATGAAATGAAGTAACTTCAATCGCATGGAACTTAATCCAAACCCCCTGGCTGACAGGGGCTGACTCATTTCACTGGAACAACTGCTTCCAGAGAAACCTTATTACTATTCGCTGCCATAATATATTCCAAGCTTTGTCATTTCGACAAAACTAGATATAATCAAGGAACTGTGGATTTTAGCTAGGTTATTTGTACAACAGGAATTAATTGACAGCTAGTTGAAATGGGTAACGATTCAATATAGTATAATCCTCGAACATAGTTAATAATAGTACTCGAATGCATTGGATTGGCAACAAGCGTTTGTGTTAATTAAATCCAGCATTAATCAATGCAATCTCGATATCGGGCAATCGGCAGGGGTGTGGGGGGGGGGGGGGGGGGGTTTGTGAGAGAGGCGATAATTAGTAGTTATCAGTTATTAGGGTCTTAATATTTCGAATTAGCCGATATCGGGTATTAGTCATTGTCATTACTAGTTATCGGAGTTTTGACGCTAGAGCTATTAAAGGGCGACGTACTACTGGCTGTCGCGGGTCAATTATCACACTGAAAGAGCCGGCTCGAGTCTGTTAATTAAGCGGCGGGAGAATTCCTAATTGTTAATTCGCTGCTCGATCGAGAGCCTATTCTAGAGCAGGTGCTTTTGGTAGGCCATCGACACAAAGGCTAGCCGACAATTGGCTATTGGCGATTTTCCAATGCCATTCTTCTCTTTCCACATGCGGGACGAGTATATACCTGCGTGGGTGCGCCTCTGTGTCTGTGTCTCTCTCACGGTAGCGATTATTGACTGCTATATTCGCCAGGGGCAACATAAATTATTTGCCGAGATCGCTAGGGCTTTTCCACTATACACGGCGACGCCAGCGCCACCACTGACATCGACCTAACTCCCGCGAGAACAGTAAACCTGCCGATGTACTGGTTGATTCATGTTATGATTCATGTTATACCATATATTCTCTTCCTTTCATAGGGTAGATTTCCAAATCAATTAATTATATCTTTGGTGAAAGAAAAAAGATTTCTATGACGAAGATGTGCTAACCCGATTGCAATCGATCAAGCAAGACGGGACGAGAGGAGATCAACGGATGCTGAGGCAGCAGCATCTCCCATAATGAGAATTCTTCGTACGAAAATCCCTGGGATAGACCATGCGCACCGATAATGAACGGCCTCGTTTCCACAAACGCAAATAGAAAGTCGATTGTGAGGTTAGGGATTCGATTAAGAGGGAACCGATGCTCCACCGGAAATTCATGGTGTCCCGCGGCATATGCACATAGAAGGAACCTAACCTCGTCCGCCCCGCGTATTTACAAGTTGATATCTCTAAGATTTTAATTAGAGTACATATCTGAATTTCCTCTCGATTTATTTCCCTTCAATCTTATCGAAGGAAACTGAAAGTTACGATGTTAAGTCGTTCTTCAACTATTGCAGTTATATCAAGAAACTTTGGCGAGTTAACCTCACTTTTCCTAACCTTTTTGATCTCGATGTAGTTTGCCAGTGGTTGATTTCAGTGCAGTAATGTAAGTTTGCTTTAAAATTCCTGGAAAGGAGAGTTGACTCTGCGTTAGCAAGCTATTCTATTTGATACGCACATATGACTATTGACGAACTTCTCCAAAGTAAATGGGGAAAAGGGTGAGGGCCGACAGCGGGAAGATCCGGGTGGGAGGAAAGTTTTATTCGAATAATGCCTCAGGCGTTATTGTCTATGTGGGTGGGGGAAAAAAGGAGCCGAGGATGATAACGCCGGCAGATGGATGCCAGGATAACCCTTACTTATGGTTACACTCGGGATTTGTCTCGGACCCTTTTTTTTTTACTGTTATTACAGCCCGCCTAACACGACGCCCATTTCCCAGCCAAATTATTGTTAACGGCTCTAATGTCCACGGTGATTACGATTCTACAGGCTGTCCCAAAAATGCTGGCCGATTTATTTCACTCCTAATTTAAAAGATAAATATATCCTCAATCACTTATTAACTTAAATAAGGAACTTAATTAATTAGCATCTAACGTTTCACGTTAGACGGTCATTCTTTTAGCGCACCTTTCTTAGGTGTAAGGAGTGCTTTTAACACTGGCTAATAGCGGCGCAAACATTTTAAACTTTAAAATATACGCTCCGGTCTCCACTTAGTCCTGCTTCTCGGCGAGTAAAACTTTCCTTGCGCCCAACGATCATTATAAATGGTCGTACTCGGTCTCTATTCGCCGGGGCGCCGGGCGTCCCTCTCCGGGGACAGTGTTACTGGGAGCCTCTTCTGAGCTTGCGGCATCTAAGGCTATTCATTAACCTGAAAGAACCACTAGAGTCTCTCTATCGCCTCCTCGAGCGTGCTGCACTCATTACGCTATCGTGTCCACCGCACTTAATCCCGCAAAAATACCCTTTTCATTCATCATCCTTGCCCCCGAAAACATTCACCTCTTCGAATCCCTTAAAATCACCTTTTATTTCATGACTAATTCAATAGTTTCATTAGACAGGATATAATTATGAATTGGGGTAATTCCCTTGGTAATATATTGGAATGTTTGTAGAGTGAAGTTGCCAAAAAAGGTGGTGATTTGGAAAAATTATACTGCTATTCCAGATTGGAAATGGCTGCCTCATTATGCATGCGAGACACCAACGACCGAGTATCTCGGAGAAGGGATTGCTTCCAAATGAGGAGCTCTGCGAATGTGAACGCTGTTTGGTTTTAGGTTAGGAGTCCTTTAAATCGTGCGCTGATGCTGCTCAAGGCAGAAATATGTAAATGAAAGTCTCACGGAAGGACGTAAAGTTATTTATTTATTTATTTATTTATCTCTGAGGATAGCTCATTCCAGTTTTTCCAAATCACCCTCCTTGCTAATTATTACCCGGCTGCTTTCCCTGGTCTTATTAGTCCAGGGATTTTCATTGGCGGTCTTCATTTTCCCTAATGGAGCAGGGGTTGTTTTTTTGATGAGGGAACGCGCGAGCGGTTCGCTTCCTCCTCGAGGAAATTATGCCGGATAACGGATGGAATCGAATTATCGAGCGGTTTCCAGTATGATAAGAAAAATAACAGGACGCCCGATGCTCGACCGTATAATTTCTGGAAACTCCACTTACTAGACCACCGGATAAACACAGACGTATGATTGGCTAATATATCCACGAAGTAGAAAGGTTTTGAGAAATTTCAAACATCAACTAACTACTGTAAAGTATTAATTTAGAATACAATACATTTTGCATTAATTAAAACAAAGTTTGTAATGAAACAGTATTTCATCTTAGATGATTATTTTATCAACAAGGTTCTCTGGCAGGGTGAGTGTGGAAGATTGGGCTGTGTGCCAGGGCAAATAATGAAATAATGGCGGCGGCAGTACGAATTTCGCACATTTCAGCCGAGCTACTGTCACGCCAGCGTTGCCAGCATTAAATAAGTAGATAGCAACTGAGTTGCCGGCTGAGCCAACTGCCAAAACAAGCTGTGCACACACACACACACACACACACACACGCATGGACCCAACTGGGGAACCAACTGGTTTCTTAGGGAGTTGGTAGAACTTGATTCCAACTGTGAAAAGTGAGAGGGGAGAAGTCGAGGAACTATGGAAATAAGGGGGAACTTGATAAACCAACGTCTAGTTTGTCTATCATCTGCGTGAACTCGAATAAATTCATTCAGTTCCACAAGTTGTCGTTTAAAGCATTCTTTTTTTAATGACACCAAAAAAAAGTACTTGGACAATGTGCTTCGATAATTCCGAGTGGTTAGTGAGAAGAGGAGATAGTACGAGAAGATGTACGACACGCTGAGTGAACAATTTACAGGTGGACTGAAACAGTGTCCGGTTAAAGTACCCATTAAACCGCATTAAAAAAAAAAGTGGTTGGGCAGAGAACGAGAAGCCCCACAGTCGCAATTAATTGGAACTGGTGGTCCAGCCACAAAATCTCCTAAATACATTCATCCCCACCACTACCGAGCGGTATCCCCCACTCCTGGAGGACAGCCAACTGGAAATAGTTGGACTTTCATTATCCCCGTGATCCTATTTGTTCGCGTAATACAAATACCTCGAAGGCCTCTACTAATTGCGCGCGGATTCACTGCACATTATTCACCGGCAAATGCATCATAGTCCTTTATAATTCATGAATTATTGTAATAGTCATTGATAGCTCGATGAAAAATTAATGTTTCAAGGATTACAGGTTTCGTAAATAAATATGTCGAGGGTAATATGATATAGTAGAAATAAAGAAAAAGTGTTGTGGTAGAGGATAAAAGTGCAGGCAAGATGGCGGCCAAGATGGCGACCACGCTCTCCACCTGGGAACTTTCGAATTGGAGCAATTGCGACGGAGCGACTGAAAAATTGAGGCAATTTTTAATAAAGGACCAGGAGAATGGCACGAATGCGAGGAGGGCGATTTTTCATTCGGGCGCAATGGGATCATCGAGGCTGCAGGACAATTTTCCACTGGCTCGCCAACACCACCTAGCGTGGCCATTTCTCTTTGATCGATAGAGCAAATGGGCCATTCGGGGGAAGGGAAAGGACGCCTTTGCACTAAGGAAACGCACGCGGCAGGTGACATGTGTCGCTGTGTGTGCACGTTATCAGTGGACATACTTCCTCTATTGCCATAGGAGAAATGTTTCTCGCGTGAATCCTGCGACCTCAAAGACGCCGGGTGAAATGGCCAGCGCAGCTATTTTATAAGCTCGACCTGGCACGCGAAATATGCGAAAAATCCCCGCACACACATACACACACACGAAGACAGTACAGTACAAAGCGACGGATGCCACTTTCAGCATGCGCTGCATTCTTCCCGGACAACTGACCCTCGCATTCTTTCGTTTTATAAATCTACAATGCAAATATTCAGGGAAGAGACGCTGACACGCGCGCAGTTCCATTTAGGTTGGGAAGAGTCAGGATATTTGTTGGTATATTCTCTGGCTTTAATCAAGTCATCGTAATCAACGAAATAAACAACATATTGACCAGCGTTTAACTAAACTTGCAATTCGGGGCATTCGGGATGATTCCGCTGATAGGAAAACAAGCATCGAAGACATTTCAACGCGTGTATGCTCGGTGCAACAATTACCGGGCGGAATAATTACCGCGCAACATTAACTAGCGTCAACCATCCTATTATTCCAGTCCAGATTAATTACATGCCACACGGCATCCCGGTAATTTGTTACGTAATTTTCTCCGAGCATACAAAGTGCATTCCTTCGCATGTCTACTTTATGAAAGTTGGCATAAAACATTCGTTACATAGGCAAAACTAATGTAACAATTTTTCAAAAAACAGACTAAGAGAGTTCTCTAAATATTACTGAAAAAAATTCCTCTCAAAGAAATACTCGGAAGCAAGGTGCATTCCAAATTTACATCCACGACTCCCCCCAGTTTATCAATGTCAACTTTACCCCGGCAGAGAAACTTTGATACTGCCAGAGAGAGAAAAGGTAAATTCTCAGACCGAAGTCAAACATAACCTAATTCCCATAGCAGCACGGCCATTCTTTAAACCGAAACCACAAGTGGAAGTGGTACATTTGAGCAGGGAATTTCATTGGAATGAAACATCCTGGAGGAACACAGTTGCTTTTTCTCATACTTGTGGTCACGAAATGTAGTTTAAGGAAGTTCTCGAGTGTCCAATTCGCGTGGAGGAAGAACGGATTGTCTTTGCTAAACGAAAAACGATGGTTGGTGGGAGGTGCGCGGAGTGGTGGGGAGTGGTGGGGAGTGGTGGTGGGAAGACATTGTCTATTTCGTTCTAAAACACTAAATTCAATTACCAGGCTATTTCCTGGCGGACTACGAAAGCGACGCTCTGCGCGGCATAAATTAATTCCCGCTGAATCTAGTTCAGCCGACGGCCAATTGAATGCTCTCTTAGCAAAGAGGCAAAATGTCCAATCAGCAAATGATTGAATATTCGATAATAATGGCAGACTTGATTAATAATATTAAAGTGAAACAAAGATGAATAATCACCACAAGAATATAATTAATATTTCATTGTCTGTCGAATATAGTTTGATAATAAATAAAATCAGCTCAGGGATTAGTTAGTTCTAAGACTGCTTATCCCCAAAATACCATGAATAGCTGGCAGGAATAGGATTCTCCGAACTCTAACTGATTCGAGGGCGTCTGAAATTCAGTGCCAAGCCTGTTATGGATATATCGGTGAATTCCAACCCTAATGGAACGGGCAATTGCAATTGGACTCCCCGTCAGTGAAACACACCGGCCAGACTGACTCTGCCGGATGCTAATAAACGAGTGAGAGGTCCATTAAAGGTGGTCCACGCGACGGCTGGTCCGGCCAGCATCCGAGGAAAGTTCGAGAGGTAATTGTGCGTGCGAGCGCGCGTGGGAAATCCGCGGGATTGCCAAAGCGCCATCAGCGGTAATTAAACATCTCCGAGTTAACTTCGTGTCACGCCAACTCGGATTCGAGTGAACATGTTGACGGTGTTCATTCCAACACTCACTAAATTCAACCCCGACGCCTTGATTCCAATTCCAATTTGAGAATCTATTTGATTTATCATTTTAAAAAGGCAGACATCGATCTATGATTTATTAAATCCTATAAAGAATTTCTATGAAAGGCAAGGATATTTTTTAAATCATTTTCAAACGTTATCATTGATTGATTTCAATCGATCAAAGGTCCTGGGAAATGCGCCAACTGAGTGCAAACGATCCTCTGTTAATTGAATCGTTTAATCGCCTCGAAAGCCATTCGAGTTCAAACGTTCACTGGCTACCGATAATACAAGCCGGTCGCTAGGGATTCGTCCATAATTAATTCGTACACAGAGGATCGAAAAATCGCGGCACGATTAAAAGCTGCTCGGAGGTGTGAGTTCCAGGCTGTGAAATTAATTAGCATGCAAATACTCTCGGGCGAAATTATGACTTCCCCAAATACCACTGGGAATTAAGCAGGTGTATTAAAGGGGATGAATTCTTACCAAGAGTGTGTACTTTCGGGGGGGGGGGAAATTAGGATGGTGTTTCCCGATAGAAAAAAGCAATACTAATAAAATAATTTAACCTCAAAAGAATGATTGGACAACGTTTACATTTTTTATACTCGATCAACTGGAGAATCGTGTGAATCCAAACGATCTCTCTTTCATTGGATTCCAATGATTCGTTTGTCAGTAAACCCAATCGAAAGGCGTTTAACGAGCGGTATTTCTGGAATACCATACCGAGTGTGTGAAGGCGAAGTTCAGAGGTCGCGTCAAGCGTTTTCATTCGAAGCGATAATAATGCTGGCGTTCATTTAAGAAAATATGAAAACCTTTTAAAGCGTACTAGCTGATTGAAAAGTACGAACCAGCAATCACGGCACAAGCCATTAGCTGCTCCCGTTATCACAAAGCATGCAGGGAGAGAGGTACGATGTTAAAATAAGGTTAGGGAAGAATCGAAGTCAAAAGGGCGCCATATTATTTATCGGCGATTTAACATGCTCGATTCATTCACCTGTTTTAAATCCTAATAATTCTTTTGAACTGCCACTCAAATATACACGCTCGAATTGATCGAGGCTGATTTATCGAATTAACGAGCTGTATAAATTGGCGCAAAATAAATATCACGCAACATATAACAATATTGAAATAAACGTCGCATTGTTCAATGAGAAACATTCCTGTAAAATGCCTGGTACAAGATTGTCTTTTCTCGAGTCAGTATAATTTGCATCGTCGAGCGATAATAGTGTGCAGTAGGAGGCGCAATATACCTTCGTATAACAAGGATTTCTCCGACACAATATGACTTTCCACGTGCATGCATAATCCATATACTCGGTTTAACCTATGTGACTCGTATAACACGGCACGTATTTCGGAAGGGTCCGCTGTATATGTCAGGACTTTGTTATACAACCAGTCCTGGTTACCGGGATTATTTGAAAATACATGTTTCCCTTTAACTCCGAAACGGTAGATTTTCAGGAACCATGAAAATGTGAGAGTTACCCGCCGCATTATACGCTAGCGGACATTGTCCGTCGCGTTAGGATTTCTAACTAGGTTAGGGTTTCCGGAGGACATAGTGCAGATATTACTACTACAATCTAAACCAAATAATTATAATAAAACAGAAGCATAAAACAAAAAAGGAACTTACCACGACTGAATTGATTGTTGTTAGCGATGACTCTTTCAGCGTTTTTTCTAGCTTTGAAGAACCATTCACTGCTATTGCTGAGATATTTGTACTCGATTGCAAGATCCTTCACAAGGACTCCATCCTCATCTTGGAGTCTGTGTGCAAAGGGGCAGTAGAGCCAGCGGCCCTTGTACTGAAGCTTGTCGTAGCAATTGCCAGCGGCGAAGATGTCCTCGTCGAACTCGACCATCGAGAGGACACTCGCGTGAAGCAAGTACTCCGAGGATAGCATCACCTCAGGCGCATACTTCCACAGACGCGTCAGCATGTTCGCTCGATTCACCGCGAAATTCGCCTCCAGTCGAAAACGCTCCTGGGCGTACTGATCGACAACACCTTCGCCTAGGTTGAGGTCTGTGCCAGCGGTACAATTCTCCCCAAGGAGATGCTGGTTCTCAATAATACGAAGGAAACGCGTGACAATGTCAACCTGGACAGATTCCTTCTCAGGTGATTTGGTACCAGATTCCTGGATATTCTCATTGTCTTCGTAATCGGCTTCATAGGACCCATTGCTTCTTGGACCACCCGGGTAATCATAACTATCATATTCCTCGACATCATTAGGATATTTATTAGCCTCTGAATCTTTGGAAGCATCACCAACTGGAGTACTATGAATTACATGACCAAAGACTTCAGTTCCATTGGTCAAAGTCCTGTTAGTTCTGGGCTTATTCCTACCAATGGCTTGTTTTAATTTATCAAAGGAGTCTCGGACCTTTCCTTCTCGTCTTGTATTATACCCTGTGTTCAATCTAGACACCTTGTCCAATAACTTGTCCAATTCAACAGCTGATCGATCCTCCACCCAAGAATTCGTGGAGGTCTCATCCAAATGGTCCAAGTTGGTATTATCATCGGATTCTTCTTGGGATTTGTTTCTATCAAGATTTTGAGCAGTATCTTCGGCCTGACTTAGGAGTTGGCTCCTCCTGGGATTTCCAGCGGAACCAGCTACAAAGGCAGTGTCTATCTCCTCGAACTTCACTTGTCTAGCAAAGTAACTTCGAGATCGACCGTGTCTGATCTGCGTCGGTTTGTCGATATTAGTTTCGACCTTGTTTCTACGTGGTAGCGGTCCGATCATGTTTGATTGACTTTCATCATTAGAGAGTTCATCGTTCGATGATAGAGAGGGCTCGTCGAGACTAGCGTCGGTCACTAGATTGGAGAATAAGTCTACTCTTGCATTGTCCATGAGTTTTCGTTCGATGAAGGATGGTCTGTGATTTTGTTGATGACGCAAACTCTCTTTAGGTCGTTCTAGTTGCTGTTCCAAGCGGTCAGCTAATCCAAGATGCCACGTGGATGCTAATAGCACCAAGAGCCACCATGGAATCAGGCTCATCTTCAATAAAGAGCCTTTCCCAGCCATGACCAGCTCTGGTTCGAGCCTGGAGTCACTTTGTCATGGTACCTCCATCATTCACTGACTCCTCACGCACGTGTTCGGCCAACCGGCCGCGTTCAACTTATCATCGATTGCTCTCCCTGTCCTAGGACTTCCATGCAATCGACCTGACAGCAACATACGTCCGTTGACATCACTCTTACCAGCACATTCTCCTTTCTTTGGAAATCACCTCACAAATCATTGACATTCTTCATTTAGATTTCATATTCCTATCATTTGAATTAGTATTGTCTTTGATGAGTCTCTTTGAAATACCAAAACATTTGTCCAATAGATCTCCAATGAGTTTACCGGGTCAATTGCTGACACACTCTTCGTTCCCTTCAAGTCCTGCACGCTTTATTACGTCCAACTTTGCTTGAAGCGTCAGCGGAATTCTCTCACGACACTCGATCTACTCACACTCGCGTCACGTTTGACATAAAACGCTGCTAGGAGCGGATCGAGCAAGCTCTTCTTGTCACGTGCGAAGCCACCCTAAAGGTCCATTCCTGTCATCCGTTGTATCGCAGTACCTCTTCAATTTCAAACCCCATAGAAAACTCCTGTTTCTTTATTAGAAACTAACATTGATAATGCAAGATCTCATGAAATTAGTATCCAAGCATTGATTTTATGAGGTTTCATCAAGGTTCTTCTGTTCATAGGGGTTTTAGAGTCTGGATAAGGAAAGTTTTCGTAAGATTGGGTGGCTCGGCGACAAGGGAGCTGCCTCCGCAGATCGCGCGCGCACGCAGCGTCAGACTGAGCCTTCGAAACTCACCCTCGAGTGGAATATGCTCCGAGCGCGTTCAGGGCGCATGTGTAGAACCCCGATGATTCTACTAGAATCAACGGAATCCGAAGTTGTTTGTCGCGCGGCCGTGTTAGAACTGGCGAACATCGGCCGCAAATCATTGTTCAGTCGACGTCCACCTATTTCCAGTCCTATTCTACAATGGAATCATTCGTTCGCAATGTTCCATTGTTGATTCGAACTTGAAAAAAAAGGGTGATAAAATATCTTTCGACAGAAAATATCGTGTCGAATTATTTGTATAATATAACAATCTTTCACAGAATTAATTTCAAGGCTTTAATGATGTTTCACGCGACGCTTAATCACTCTGGCGATTATGTGTGTGTGTGTGTGTGTGTGTGTGTGTGTGTGGTATGTAATTGTTCGTTGGGAGTTTTCGTTCGACTTGCGTGATTTTAATCAGATTTTAATCAAATGGTATGCAATCATTTTCCAAATTATCCTGAATTCGCGGGAAATTATACTTGGTACTTGGAGCAATTACGAAATCGTACTCAACTCACGGTTGACGGTAGAAGCTTTGCGATAGGAATGAAAGAAAAAACTAAGAGTAGGTAAAGAGTCGAGGATGGTTGAAATTTAAACAATCCGTGGTAACTTTTTGATTCGACGTACGAATAAATCTCGACCAGTAGATTATTAATACAAAAGGTAAGCCATTAATCACTGATATCCTCGGGAAAAGCGTGGGCAGTGAGTCGAGATCATAAATATTTTATTGGCCAAAATATATAGGTCGATCCCAGACTTTTTTACGATTAGCAGCGCGTTCCGATATCATCGCTATCGCCGTATTCACCAAGTGTGTCTGTGTCTCTGTCTCTCTCTCTCTGTGTGTGTGTGTGTGTACATTTAATGCGATTCCTCTACGCGATATCCACCGCGAAATGTGGGATTTTTCGAAAATTCGACAAATTCGAATCTCTTGGAACATAAAAGAAAAACAAATCCCAACACTATTTCGATAAATTCATCCAAGTGATATTTTCGAAACATATAAAATTGATATAAGAATATTCTTTAAATTCCCAACTATCGTTTTTACCATCTACAACGATTGCAAGGATTATTGTTCCAAGTTCCGTTTGATCTGGTCGCCTCCCCCATTTGTAGACACAATGCTCGGTTGAAAGGCCGGAGCTGCTTTCCTTATACATTTAGTTAATGCTCTTTCTCGAATAATACGATGGGAAGAAAGGGGGGGGAAGCAAAGAAAAAGAAAGCTCGAGTCTCGTGAGCAAACTCCAATCCTCACACTGCCTTGTTCTCTTGGCAAGCAAGATTGTAAAAGAAAAAGAATAGAAAGGGAAAGAGAGGGGGGAGTGTTGAGGTTATGTCTGGGGCCGATTGACGCGAGCGTACTAGATTTTCTATTACAAAAGAAGCTTTCTTCTTCCTTCCACCGCGGGCGCCAGTGGAGTCCGCTTCCGGCTGGCGTCTTCTTCCACTGACGCCAAAACTTTTTCTCCCTTTCTCATCCGTTAATGTGAAAGACAGATCCATTTCCCGCCAATTACATCGGTGCTCCTGGTACCAGGCAACCCTGATACCAGCCCTGTTTATATATAATATACCATACAAATGCTTTTTCAAAAGATATCATTTCAAATTAATAACATAAGAATAGATTTAGATAATTAATTAACAGGCATAGAATTGTGACAATGTCAATTCTCCGAAATAAGCAATTAATTATCATTGAAAAACGAATAAACAATTATTCAATATAGACGATCGATGTTCAATCAATATGAAAAGGAGGGCATATCGAAGCTAGAATTCATATAAAATCGGCAACAGCCAATGATAAGTGGATGACACTAATTAAAGCGTGTAACACGATGCCAGATATTTATGGGGGACACGCATAATCGAACTGGTTGCTGGTTAATAGAACGACGAATAATTAATGAAGGATAATGAGAGAATTGGTAACTAGAAACCTCATTCCCATTATCCTCCTTTTTTATCAATTCTAATATTCAAATATTAGAAGTGAATATTTTCCATGTACATTTCATGCGTTATTATTCATTGAATAATGCATTAATGAGATATACATATATATATATATATAGTTTTATCAGTGGCAGAATATTATAAACATGTAATAAAATAGCGAAGAATGATAAATCAATGTATAATTTGTCTGTAATTTTCGTTGGGCACTTATCTTTTTCGATGCTCGAAAGTACAATGTCCTCTCGTTATCCTTATTTCAACCGACCTTCCACCAAAACCTTCTTTTGCCAGGCGGACACATTAATCACGCGTGTTTAATTAATGTCGCCGGATAACACTTTGTCGAGGGTTTAATCAAACGCAAATTCATCTTGAGCGCAATTTTGCCCGGCCATTTCCTTGCAGTGCTTCTGCATTTAATTATTCCTCGTAATTTGACAATCTCCCTCCGCATCGTTCAACAACTGGAAAACCAATCGAGCATTTGATTAATACGCAATTCACCGGTTTAGGAAACAATGTCGAACGAAATCGTTTTGTAATGCGAATTTCGATGCAAGTTAATACAATTTGATCGAATAATCAAGATTTTCCCATTAATTAATGTCAATTTTAAGTATGTTTGAATATACGAAACAGAGATTGAAATGTAATCCTGTTCTGGAATTCATTATTAATCAGACTTGCGATCGATCCAATCTCTTTCGTATTCAACTATTTCTAACCTATCATTGTAATGATCGAAATTATCATGAAAAGAGATCAATTACTCACATTTTGTTAGTCTTCCAAGTGTGGTTGCATCTTCGAAGAATCGTTTTCGAACACTTTCAGGTTGCGGCCAATAAATGAAAGTGCAGGGAAACCGTTTCGATATTACCATCGATCGTGAATAGCCAACGGCTTGGCTTCCCTTTTGCTTTACCTTCTGCCGTTTCTCTCGCTTTACCATAATGCACTGCGTCGGAGTGCTTTTGAATTCCGTAAACCCTTTGAGAAATCAACGCGAACAATTAAGGAAATGCAATTCAATTTTGCAAGCGTAATATTCAAGAGAAAATGGAAATTGCTACGACGCCATTAAGATTACGATGTTAATGTAACAATTAGACGCTTGAATTTACGAAATACTAATAAATACAATAATAAAGTAGTTGCCCGACACGATTATAGAACAATTAGTGTGAATATTAGTATTCCACTTACCAATTAATCGATGATAACTCGATCGAAACTACGGAGCACTGCGAACACGTCTGTTTAGGCGCCAACCGTCCAAGCAAGTGTCGCCACCTGCGCAAGACAAAGGTACGGTAGGACTCTAGTTACCCGGAGAGCCAATCAGAACGCAGGCTCGAAAGAAATGAAAGTCAACTACGAATCAGAGAGTTACCACACGTAGAGAAATGAAATAAATGAATATATCTTTGTTTTCTATTCTCGTTTGATAATTCCAATGAGCCAATTTGTCATTTGATACTGTTTTCGCTTGATTTCAAACAATAACAAGAATATCGACGTATATTTGAGAGGGAAAAAGGGTGAGGGAATCTCGTCGATAAACTCGAGCGAAGGTCAAGGACTCGAAAACCCTTGCGACCAATTACGACACGAGGCGCGAAATCTGAATTCAACTGATAAACAAACTCCACGTTATCTCCGAACACGTACACAGAAGACAACTCAGCGAGGTTTCTTCCGAATATTATTACTTTTGTTAAAACTAATGAAAACAATTCTCTTTTGAAATAAATTCATCTTAAAATTCAATTTAGAATCCGAATTAATATTATTAATTCTATATACGATAATCAGTGAGAGAATTCAGTGGCCCAAAATGACTTTTGTACTCCGAACAACTCTGGATTAGACTTGTGCGATTGTATCAGGCGCGATCAATACTTTTTCTTTCAATAACGATTGCTTATCAACGTCGGTGGAATAAACAAATCGGTGCTTCGATTAAAGTTAATGTCGAAGCATGAGAGTTTCGTCAATGCGATTCCATTTGTACTCATCAACTGAATTGTTAATTGTGCTTGTACATTTACAGTTTATTAAAACGTCATTTCTATATCAATAAATTCATCCAATATTACTAAATTCATACATAAATATAAGGAAATTCAAGATTTATATTAATTTATACAAATAATAAAGGAATAACATGAATTTTGCTCATAAATAGAAAGGTGAAAGGAGAAAGAATATGAAAGAACATACAACGTAGAATGTTGGCTGTGCGGCATTGACCATTTCACAGGGGGCTAATTTCCATTTATTACGCAATTGATGCAATTAGATACGGCAATCAGCTGGATAATGGGCTCGACGAGATGGACACCCGACTGGACAATAGCATCCCCACAATCTCACATCTCCCATTCTCTCTCTCTCCCTCTCCCTCCCTCTCTCTTCATCGTCACTTGGTCTCTTGCTCACTGATTAATATTATACTCCAGCCAGCAGAGATTCGCTTCTTAGTTAGCTGTAACATTCAGTTGTATTGAATTATTTCATTCCCAATGATTTGTATTTAAATGATTCGTATTATTAAAAATTACCATTATAATTAATGTGATTATATTGCGGACCAAATATTCGGATTTCCTGGAAGATGAATTGCAATTTAGAAGATGAAAACATATTAAAAATATATAAAAACATCGTAAATACGATAATAAAGAGTACGAACCATGAGAGGAACTATTAAAAATTGATTGGACATCTCTTCTCTTCGGTTTATGACTTCGGCTTTATTTGGCTTGCGCAAATCTGCCATTATGCGAAACTACGTAACCCTGGTCAATATTTGGGTGCTTTGGAACCGGTTTCTCCTCGAAAAACAGTGCTTGGGTAAATTGTCCTTCGATGTCATCGTCGTTCCTGCAAAATTTAATGATGTATGAGTCGACGCGTCATTTATTAGGATTTGTCGGAAAATAAATCTGCTGTTGATATGGTAAAACTGTTGCAAAATCGACGTAGACAAGAATTCTTGCTTGATGTACGAAGTGTCGCGTGTATGTGCATTTGCTCAAATCAGTATAATTCAAGGTCACTCACGAATGCATGTCTCTTTTCTACGTCTTCGATATTAAAGTCACTCAAAGTTTAGAGTCTAAGCTTTGAGTGATGAAACTTTAAAGATATTCGATCTGAATACAACGATATTTGTATAATATAAACTATAACTAATTATTAATACAGTTTAGAGGAATAGTGTATAAAATTCAGGATCAAATAACAGAATTCTATAATACAAATGCCTCGAAATGATTCGTAAATGAAATATTATTTTAACGCAATATTCGAGTGAAATATTTCGTAGAAAGCACTCGCAGTATGTGTTAGTTCGCATTATCGTCAATGTCAGATACGATTTCCTATGTTTCTCCGAATGAATGTATAAGTGACATGCTAATCGCAGAACTAGCATCTTATAATTATTCATTGACCCCTTTCGATGAGTGTGAGGATTTGATTTACTTTCGCGATTCACTTTCGATCATTTCTAATCCACTTTCCCAATAGTCTATTCAAAGTTTCGTGATTTCGGAAATCACCGAGGGAAAACTTAATTCATTAAATGACTACGACAAGTGCAATGAATAACTCGAAGATGCCCAATGTTCAAGGTTGAGGTTACAACGCATGTTTTTTTCATGAAAGATGGTATGCGTCGGTCACGACAGGTGTCCCCTGCTTCTTACATCTCATCATTCTTTCTGAAATGATGTTACGTAAAGTAGAAACGCTGCCCCCCCCCCCCCCCCCCCTCCCCAAGTATCTTCGTGATTCATGAAGCGATTCTTTGTATATCCGATCGCCATTCGATATCTGATACCAATCAAGATTTCGATGATCGATACTATCTCTTTAAACGATCCCATTCCGATTAACAAAGCAATCCATAAAAAAGATGTGTCCTTATTAAATCTTGGGCGCATTGCAGCAGAGCCTACAACAGTGATGACTGTTTCATCTAGCAATGCTCCTGAAATAGGTGACTATTGCATGTAATTGGATCAATGACAAATCAAGTTTACACACGTCAGAATCGACAACAACGCGCTGAGTTCCATGACCCGATGATCATTGACCTATCGACGAGTCAAGGCTAATCATTAGAATTAACCTTAGAGAGCGTGTGCGTAACCAACGAGTAACAGGTTGTCTTTGCAATTGACAACCCAATTTTTGAAAATTACTTACCAACCGTAGCGGACAATTATGATTATTTATTCGATTTTTCGAACTTTCTCCAAACGATCTTGAATTATTTGTAGATTAATTGTTTGTAGATTAATTGTTTGAGCATTAAAAGGAAGAGTTAAGAAAGAATTGGTAGCATAAACGCAGGAGTTGTATCAAAAATATGCTGTAAAGTCCACCTAAATAATTAAACCCTTTTTTATTTGGATGGTTCTTTTTCACATTTCTTGATCTTCCCGACTTTTTCGGGAGCTGAAATTTGGTGGAGAGTGTCCCCTTGTATCAAGGAAGAAGTGATATAAATTTCAGACCTCTAGCTTGAAATTTATTTTTTCACATATGTTTCACCATCGAAAATGATCGATTTTTTCAAAGTTCTCAAATTTGGCCGAACGCTCCATAAATCGATTGTTTTAGTTTCATAACGGATAGAAAACAAATAATCCGTAAAAAAAGTCCCGGATTTGTACCGAAAACACGTCGAAAACACGTCCAGAAAAGTCGATTTTTCGTCATTTTTTGAGGTTTTTCCCATATTTTTTTAACTTCCTGACATTTTCCGGGGCTGAAATTTGGTGGGGAATGTTTTCTTGCATCAAGGAAGAAGTGATATAAATTTCAAAGCCCTAGCTCAAAATTTATTTTTTGGCCAAATTTTTCTGAAGGGGTACCCCTTGAAATTTTTTCCGATTTTTCGAAAGTTCTCAAACCTTGGATAATTCTTCATGAATCGATTGTTTGTGTATCAAAACGGATAGAAAACAAAAAATCCGTAATAAAAAGTCCGGAATTGTATCGAAAACCCTAAAAAAACTGCTGCTGAAAAATGAATTTCATCTCATGTTCACGGGTTTTTCCCATGTTTTTTCGACTTCCCGTGATTTTACGGATCTGAAATTTGGTGGAGAATGTCCTCTCGCGTCAAGGAACAAACAATATAAATTTCAAAGCCCTAGCTCAACATTTATTTTTTCGAACATTTTTCGAGGGTGAATTCTCTCATTTTTGGACTTGGTGAATCTTCTACGTGTTTTTACTACATAATACCCATAAAAACAATATTAAATATCTTAGAAACAATGAGCCTTCAATCTACACATATATGATAATAGCATAAGTATTCTAATAATAACGTCAACTGATTAATACCGAATATTACATTGTTAACTCCTCGTGTAGGAGTGTTGTAGGAGCAGCTGCAAAGTTCCATAAGTGTATCAAGTTAGCAACAGGAGTTGCAGTGCTCTGGTGCGATATCAGTCACAAAGTGGCGATTGGACGACGTCTGGGGGCTCGACACCGGGTTTAAAAATAAATGAGCACACCGTCGCCGAGTTAAATCGAAAGTGCGACGCCGGCCAGTGCACTCCCCGGCTGACTCAAGACTCTACTATCCACTCAAACACGTTTCTACCCATCTTGTTGGGTCCGAAAATAACTGGATTTCACCTAGCACGATTCACATTCTACATCGATTCATTAATAACTGATTCGTTGGAATAATATATCCAATATTGCCGAAGAACTGAGTAAAATGAAGAATGGATAACTGAATCAAGTTAAGTAGATTGAGACGAAAGATTACATTGGAATTATTTCATGTTTTATTTTAGATAGAACCTGTGGGGAATGAGTAACGGAGCGGAAGGAATCTGAACCAGTAGAACGAGTAGATTAATTGGAAAGAGCTCGAAGTAGAATATACATTCACTGATTCTTGACTGCGCTGTTCGCTCTCCGAAAGGTACTGAAAGGAGCGCCGTTCGGCCCGACGCCGACGGTGCTGGGCTGGGGACGCGCGCTGTTAGGGACGTCGTCACTCTCAGCCGGAGAGAGCGGGAGACGAGGAATGACCGAATGACGCGGCGGAGAGCAGTCATCGCCGGCACAGCGGAGCAGGGAGTCGGTCGTCGGCGGGCTCAGGCCGAGCGAGTCATCGATTCCAGTGTTATCTACGCGTACGCGGCCTAACCTCGAGGTCGTCCTCGTTCAACCAGCTCTTCTTCGACTTCGTAACTCCTATTTCCCTCGACGTAAACATCTGCCTTGCCTTGAAGCCTTCTGATTGGCCTTTCGACGCACTTGCACTTACCAACAATATCTACGCTCTGCGCGCACGTGTTTTATGGTGAAACTAGTTACGACCCTACGAATCGAGGCCCTGCGACCTTGGCCTCGACGCCGACGAAGAAGCAGCTTCGCCGAGCCGTGCACGAACACGGTACGTCCGGTTTCTCGCCGATCATTACAATGACTTCGATGATTATTACATTCGTAGCACTTGTTGCTTGCTCTTTATGTTACTCTTCGTCCATTAAGATTACTCCAATGCCGATTAAAACTCTCTTTTCGATATAACACTTGGAGTTATAATTCTTCAATAACAAAGCTAGTTTTCAACCAACCCAACAAGTTTTAACTCGCTTTGTATTCGATTGCGTCATTCAATACTATTTATGTTAATTGTCGTAATTACTCCAGATCAGATGACGGAATTGGAGCGTTGTTTATGGTCGTGTTTTCCTTCTGAAAGTGGAAAAAGGAAGTTGTGGAAATTTCTAGAATTCATTTGGTTAATGGTAGGAGAAGGAAGAATTAGAATGAATATTAGTTGCAGGTTGAGCTCCAATGAGACCCGAAGGCCGTGCGAAATATGTTGGTGAGAAAGTCTTGAGCAGAGATGTTCCGTAGCTTGCCAGACAGGGTGGCTGGGCTTTATTACGCCCATGGCCTCTTCTGCTCGTCGCATCCGGTTGCTGTTATCTCTTTAGCCATTTCTGTTACTTTATTATGCTGGTTCGTTCTTATTCTTTTCACTTTCTTTCCATTCCTCCCTCTTCTCCTGTAATTATACAACTCTTTCTGTATTTAAACAGTTATCCTTTGGTGAATTTGCCCATGCCAGGCAACGCACCGAGGACAATAATCAATCATACCATCGCTCCTGCAAATGGCACGGAGAATTCAGTGTTTTATGTTCAACAAGTTGTGTTGAGAGTCGGTGTCGTACCATGGGCCGAAGATTTGACACTGACCGATGCTTTCAGAGGACCTCTTTACGAGGTCTTCAATCTCCTGGAAATTGTTCAGAATTACCAGCAACCTGATACGTAAGTTTATAATATTAATAATGATTTATCTATGATATATAAGAAATTCTTAAATTCTAGATTAAAAACACTCGGACAAGTCTGTTTGCACATCGAAGCTGTTCAAAAGAGAAGTAATAAGAAGCCGGAAGTTCTGCCAGAGTACAATTGTCTTGTGTTGTCGCCTGCCAATTTGTGGCAGCAGAGTATAGAAAAGTTTACGCAGGACACTAATTTAATAAATACAATTTATTCTTATCAGGTATGTTAGAAATATAATTGTATATTTTAGATATTAATACTTATCTCTTGGATTTCCTTTTCTAGAATTTACAGAAGGGTAAAATTAGTCTAGCAGAAATTGTGTTCGGTATGAATCTAAAGGAGACTGGCATTAAAAGATATCCTATGAGAGTACGGCAAAGGATATTACAGTATGCGATTACCATTTATTTGAAAGATTACGATGCCGAGTGAGTATAAAACTTATAAATCATAAATTCCCCGATATTTTCATTAATTCCAACATATTTCTCACAGATTCATTAGGGGCCTTAGACAACGATTAAAGACTTACTACCACTTGCATCAGGTGGAAGATGACAACGAGACTTACACTCCTCCCAATGATGACACATTACATATAATTTATCCAGGAGAATTTAATTACAGTGAATTCTTCCCTCTGACAATGACTTTCCTCGCTCTTTTCTTCTACGTGTATTTCTCTGTGCGAAAAGTCGAACTAGTGAAGTCGAAAATTGGTATTGCATTCAGCGCGAGTGTGACGGTGATAGGATCATTATCGATGACTGTCGGTGTGTGCTTCTTCTTTGGTTTAACATTAAGTCTGAGCAGCAAAGAAGTGTTCCCTTATTTAGTGATCATCGTTGGTTTGGAGAATGTTCTTGTGCTAACAAAAAGTGTAGTGAGCACTCCGGCACATTTGGATGTGAAGATACGTGTTGCACAAGCTCTGTCGAAAGAAGGATGGTCCATCACGAAGAATCTTCTGATAGAAGTAACGATCTTAACAATTGGTTTGTTCACTTTCGTCCCAGCGATCCAAGAATTCTGTATCTTTGCCACTGTCGGCTTAGTCAGTGATTTCTTCCTTCAAATGATCTTCTTCTCGACGATCCTGGCAATCGACATCAGACGCACTGAATTCTCCAGCGAGTCCTGCAAGTTTCATCTGCCGAGTATGCCTGCGAATCGCAAGCAACAATTCACCACAACGATAACCAATAGAAAGCCAAATATCTTTCGCTCCAAGTCTCATCCGCGTTTGAACGGACTAACAAATGGACCGACAAATGTCATCGCACCAAACACACAGAACACTCACACATCAGGAAAGATTCCAAAACGTTTGCGTTTGGTTCATTTCTGGGCAAGGACGCGTATATTCCAACGCGCTTTTATGGTCTGGATGGTTGTCTGGATTAGTATGATCATCTACAATTCTGGTATCGTCGAGCACGTGATACATCTAAGCGAGACCTTGAAATCTGAGTCGGATATCGACAGCTATACCATAGAAAAGCCTCAGTCACTGAGTAATTACATCGAATTGAATACTATGAAACCACTCTCGGTTCCGTCAGCCACTGTCACCCTGGACCATTTGACCAACCAGGTAATAAAACCCCATCGAACTATTAATATCATTTATATAAATGAATATCTCATCTGGATTTTTCATACGTTTTAGGACGATCCGACCAACAACGTGACCGAAGAGTTAAACAAATTGAAACCAGTTGATTTCCCACCGTGGAATCGGCTTTCGCCGTATCATTGGTCTTCTATTCTTTCTATGTATAACATCTCAGCTGCTGGCGGTCGTATAACCATTCTACCGACAGTGAGACTCTCACATGTTGTTAGTCCACAATTAGTAAAGCAGATCAGTAATCCAAATGATGTCCAGCATTTCCAATGGCAGAATCTTGCCACTGCTGCTTTAGATCCGTTAGATTTCTCAGGTTTGTTGAATTCTCTTATTAATTAAGTTCTCTGTGATGATAAATTAATTAGAATAATCTTTATTATAGATATGGAACTGCCAACAAGGTCTGAGACGAGGGGTTTCAACACAGACGCTCCATTCGTGCCTTCCAGTCCAATGGAGATATTCCTAGCTGCCGTTTTGTGCCTGATAAGTGTTGTTGTTGTTGCTTATACGATGGTAGTTCTGTATCGATGTATTTGCTCGAGGAATTATGCTGAGTGGCGCGCAAGTTGGCATCAGCCGGAGAAAGCGCATGATTCGGCAACTCAATTAGTTTTGGAAGCTTTGCCACTTGTTTTGGAAGGACACACGCAAGAAGTGGAGTGTATCGCGACTGATGGCAACACAATAGCGAGTACGTGTCTCGCTGGACATGTTAGGATTTGGGATTCAACATCTGGCGAACAATTGGTTCATATTGATCGTCGGCAATTCTTTAATTCGCCAAGAAAGAGTTTGAATCCTGTAACACCTGATCCTGATGAATTAATGTCTGATTATGAGAGTGGTTCGCCGCCATCGAGAGGAGAGATCGATGCTAATAATTCGTTGGGTTTGTACTCTCCAGCATCAGCTGTTCATCAAAGAAGGACTCCAATGTCTTGCAATGTACGCAGAACACAAAGTGTCAATAATAGCAAACGACACTCGATGGATTATGATTATCAAATCAATGAATTCGGTTCGGAATTGCGTAATCCTTTACGAAGAAGTCTAGATAATGCTTATGACTTGCCGGATCTGAAACCTTCGATCAATATTAAATTCTCGTCGATGAAATACTCGCCAAAGCAGAAGAGCTTCGATCAAGGCTTCGACTTTGGCGAGCAATACAAACAGATCTATCAAGAACACAATAAATCGATAGATGAGATACAGAAATCAGAAGACAGAGATTTAAGTATGTCTTCGGGACGATTAAGTAATTCAGGATTAGTCGACAGTATGTCTTCCCTCAGCACTGAAAAGACAGTACAAACTAATCACTCTACAACACCCATTTGGTGCATGGATTATCAAGAAAATCTAATTGTCGTTGGATGCGCGAATGGTAGCTTGGAATTCTGGGAAGGAACCACTGGTAGATTTAAGGTACAACTAAAGAATAACGAAACCTCTAAAACTACAATTATTGGAAATAAAACAAAAAAAAACCGTATCTTTCAGTGTTTATTCGACGACGGTTCTGGTTTGGGGATTTCCGCGGTGAAATTAGTTGGTAGCAGAGTAATTGCCGCGAAGTTAAATGGTACCGTCGATTTCCTACAACTCGAAAGTTACAGCGAAGGTCAACAAATCGACTGGGGATTTACGTCCTACCGAAGAAGTAAATATTCTCCGTGATCAGCTTACATTGTTTACCAGTGGCTATTTATTTTTATCTCGACCTACTTCTTTCAGCTCATGTTAGGACCGGAAGCGCTGGCTCGCCCATGGATATAAATAATATTATGCAAACAGAAGAGGACCTTCGTTGCATGAAGATTGGCTCGCACAGAGCTCACCAACAAGCTATAACCGTATTGGACAGCGAGGGTGGTCGTGTCCTAACTGGTAGTCAGGATCACACCCTTAAAGTATATAGGTAAATAATTCTAAAATTCTCTACATAATATAAAACAAACATAAACAAACGTAAATACTACATTTCTTTATAGATTAGAAGATCAATTGCAGTTGTACACACTTCACGGGCACTGTGGCCCTATTTCCTGCCTGTTCATTGACAGAATCAGTCCAATGACGTCCGGAAGTGGATCCCAGGATGGTCTCCTTTGCGTTTGGGATCTTCTAACTGGTAAGGAGTCATCGAGAATTCATAATTATATCCTTTTTTTAAGAGTTCTAATTGAATAAATGTATTTTCAGGGACATGCATGTACAGCATCCAAGCGCACGATGGTGCAGTAGCAGCTATTACTTGTTCCGTGTCTTATGTAATAAGTATAGGAACGGACGAACGGCTCTGCGTTTGGGAACGTTTCCAGGGACACCTGTTACACGCACTTCCAGCGCACAGGGCAGCTTATAGTCTACAGTTAGTCATGTTGACACATCATCTACTCATTACGAGCAATCAAGTGAGGACTGCTTTCTCATTGGTTAAGAGTATGTGTGTTTTTTTTATAAATCTGTTGGTTTAAATGATTGGTTCGATTTGTTTCAGGGATCATTAGTTGTTTGGGATGTGAGGACCGGTGAACCTGTGCGCGAGGTGAGACTCGGACATAAAGATAGTTGTATCTTCGTGAAGCAAATGCTTGCTTTACGTGACAGTGTTGTCTGTGATTTTGGCCGGCAGCTCAGGATAGTTCGATTCCCATTGGTCTCTGATAAATTAGATTAAGATCTGTTTTGCGCTTCTGTACATAGATCCTTCGACGCCATTTTCAGACTCTCTTCTTCTTCTTCTTCTTCTTCTTCTTCTTCTTCTTCTTCTTGTTTTCACTGTGTTGTTTCGGTTATTTAATTGTACCATCGCACTTCGCGTATAATCGCCCTTCAAACCATCGAGTTTTACAGTTCGAACTGTAACAGACTTCCTTTTTTCCCTTGTTCCGTATGATGGAATAGAACTCTTTACTGAAGTTGGAAACTTTAGTTTCTTGAGAGTTCCTAATGAGATATAATGTTAGATTTTCGTTGGATAGAACGAAATTTCTGCTCTCGAACGATGTTACGAATGCTTCTTGATTATCGCATGCCATGTTGACTTACTTTGAATCATATTCGACCGTGATCTTGAATTTCAAAGTATCCTACTCAAGTATAGGCGTATGTTGTCTTTGAATTCTACATTGTTCCCCTCTTGTTACGAACCGTACGGTCTACCAGTGCCTTCATATCCGTCGTGAATTCATAAATCTCTGACACACAACACTTCTCACATCGACACATTCATTATACATTGCCAGAAAGGGTATATCATTTGGAATGAATGATCATATATCGCAAAAGTTTGTACTTCGAAGGGCTATAATCGTACGAAGTCATTAGATTCATGATGCATCGTGTAATAGTCATAGTAAGGACGCCTTTGTTAATAACAATAGTGAAGTAATGTGTAAAGTCAATATCGCGAGGGAATTCGAGCGAAGCGATGAGAAGATTATTGGATAGATTGAATTATGAATTTGAAAGTTTATTGACGGCAAAGTTATAATATGAGAAAACGAAGAATAATTCGACTGATCCAATGTTCCCTCGAATTCGATGCGCGTAGATCTTAAGCAGTCACTGTTAGTGAGCGCTCTATTTTTGTAAGTAGAGATATCGATGAACGAGATTTTCACTAAGGATCGCCCGCTCACCGATCCTAATTTATATAATTGAGAAACTTCGTGAAAGAAAAAGCTTTAGGAAGATGTCCAAACAGGAGGAGTTTCTATTTGACTCGAATTAATTCTCTTCCTAAAGCGCTTGTAATTATCGAAGTTGTTAAGTGCCGTGCACAAAGGGGGCGCCCGCCCGTGTTTGAGCTTGAAGGGCCAAAGTTCGAAGAGCAAGCGAACAGTAACAAGTCACGTAACACCATCAGCACAATTAGTGCAAGAAGCTGTGGATTGTTGTAGACGCGCAAAATCAGCCCTAACAGCTCAATGGCAAAGCTGACCGACGGCTCGGCGGAGCTTTTAGAGTAAATCGTACTGCAAGATTTCTATGAAGAAACTCTAATTTTTTATGGAAACCGACACTCGAAGCCTCTCAGAGGCTGCCGTTGAGGAATCGTCGCAGTGTATATTTTTCTTAACCAAAGTGTTGAATCACGTCGTCAACTCATACTTAGGGCATAGTCCGTTAGTCGAAAACAGACAACAACAAAAAAAAGGTGGGGTTTGACAAGAAATTTGTCAATCCATACTGTGTTGGCTGGCTGCCGATCCTTTTGGGAGTCCGCGCGTGTGATTTTTATATTTATTTAATTAATTTAACATATACCCATCCTGTCGCAAAACACTAAATATATTGTTCTTAATAAATTGCCACGTTTAATATCGAGCCTTGTTTCCTTTATTAATCTTTTCCTTCCTTGCTTTAACAAACGAGCCTTCCTTTTTATTATGCCTAGGTTACAACAAAAATCTCATTATCGTTAATGATCATCTTCCTCCTTGGCAAAAAAAAAAGAAATTGTACACCGCGAATGAAACGTGTGCAACTTTTTTTATTACATACATTATGAAAGATAGGAAACCAGTAATTTGCAGAATGTTTTTCCTTCCATTTTATGTGACTGTTATCCAAAATGTGCTGATAAACTACAACTGACCACTGAAATAGTATGGCTAAGTATTATTTTGTATAATTTAAGGAGAATGGAAAAATTCGTAAAAGGAAACGTCATCGCGCAAGGTGCAGCAGTCGAGATCAACGTCCTCCAACTCCGCGAATCGTAATCCGATCACATTCTTAATCTTAAGTAGTTTAATCCATATTGGTCCATCCTGCCATGGAAGACTATTAGAATATCGTATTCCAAATGGAAGAATAAAATAATTACAAAGTCCAAAGTTCTGATATTATATCAATATTGACGAGTTATTTTTAATTATTTGAATCCATCCGAAATTCCACTTTGGTGTTTACAAAAACGAAGAAGCGGTATTAATTGATTATAATGTTTAAAATCCACTGAACTTTGGCCGTCCCTTTATTTATTTGTGTACTCTCATCACAAAAAGATAAGATAAAATCTCCATTGAAAGTCTGGGAATGCATTTACTTGTCACAGTTTTTCTTTGTCATCGAGATTCCACTTTTATGCGATTGTTAGTTGAGGGCACATCGATAAGTATCGATTAGATTCGAGTACATTGCCGATCGTTGAAGTGCATTCTTTCTTCTACAGAAATAGATATATATATATATATATATATATATATATATATGTTTCCTCGAGTATCATCTGGAATTTTTTCCTGTATTTCTCAAGTTCAAGCATAAAATAATCGTCAATCGACACGGAGAATTTATATTGGCAGACGCTTTTTATGCTAATAAAGTACTAAGTCAATAAAGTAATATTCAAAAGTCTGCTACATGTGCATCAGAGGGATCATCATTGACGTTATTAAATACAAGACTTATCTTAATGACGTCTAGTTCGAATATTAAATCCTGTATCCTGAAGAAAAAAATATATGATTGGCCAGAAAAGTTCTAGCATTCATTTCTTATTTGAATAATTTAGACTGTCGAATTCCTCGAGACAGGCACAAGTTGCAAATGATTGCGTGTACGATTCACGATCATAAAACTGTAGAAACAGGTATCCGCTATGATTCAACAGCCTACTAACCCTTTCGCCGGAATAGCAAAAAACTGTTTAAAGAGGGGAGGGATAATCTCGCAAGTAGAAAAGAGTACAAGTGGAATTCTCAATTGAAACGATTGAGAACAGGTGGAAGGGGAGAAAAAGGGGAGCCCGAAAGTACAAGTAGAACTGGAGGAACAAGTGTTCCTGGAGTCTCAGTTTCGCCGAACCGGTCCAGCGAGGGCAACTTCCTCTTCCCCCAGTGTGCCCCTCGATTTATCTCAGCTAAAAACACTTTCGGCAAGCGTAGACTCGAAAAAACCTGTTCTTCCAAGATAAAAAAAAGTAATAGAAAAAGTATAAAGAAAAATCAATAAAAAAACGCACACACAGAGAACTCGCAAGTTCCAAAGTTCCTTTGTTTGGTTGGGACGTACGAAAATATTTGCATGGCTCAGTCGAATTCTGGCATTTCGAGAGCAACAGTCATTGAACTTGCAGTTTCACTGGGAGTAAACGTAAGTGTGGCCACACAGCGGTAACGTTTCTACAAGCGCTGACATAATTCGACGAGAGATCATCAAGGGAAAGGAGCCAGTGCCACTGGAGGGGAAGTTGGAAATTGCCAGTTAGCTTGGTATCGAGCATTCAGTCGATCGGCGGTTCCGCCGTCGAGTGGAACAGGTGCGACTCAGGTGAACCAGCTGACTGTCGCTGGACCAATTAACACTGTCGTTTTGCACGGGAAAAATAAGGAATTCTACCAAAGTCCGAAGAACTTTAAGGTAAACTTTACTTTCAATGATTCATTGTTGTGCTTCGACTAGTAATTTTCAGAATGAGGAAAAATCCTTGTAATTATATTGCAATGACGATTCTAGCATTTTTCAAGCCAAGTTTCCTGGAATTTTTCATTCAAGATAATTGTGTTATTGTTTTTTTTGTTTTTTTTTTATTATCGAAGGAATCACAGGGAAAATTAGACAAAAACTACCCCCTTGGCGAAGTGATATGTAATAATAAGTGAGGAACTTTTAAAAGAAACTCAGGGAAACAAGAAAAATATCCAGGCAACATGGCTGAAGGTGCCGAAAACGGCGTCAGGTATGTTTAAATATGATTTACAATATTCACAACTTGAATTCTATGAAGAAAATCATTCTAAAGATTCCCCATAATTAACAAAATAGATAATACATTTGAATCGATCGAATCAATGAAATTAATCGATGTAAGATTTATCTGGTGGACTCCCAGGGTGTCCTCCACATAAATAAATCGTGAACGAGATAAATTGGAAGTAAAAGTAATCAGAGCAGATGCTAATCAGCAGGAAATACTGAGATTAGCATGGTGACTTCGCTATCATCGAACGAGAAGCGATTATACAATGGGTTTTGCGATTAGATAATATTGATTGGTGATTTGTTTCCACTCGATTGAAAGGTCGACGCGAACAAGCATTAGGTTGCAGAGACACGCAAGGGTGGTCCATGAATCATTCAGCATCCAGTTGGAAATTCGATCCGAATTCCACGATATTATTTCAATTATTAATTAATACTTTTTAAACCGAAGAATCGATGATTCAAAAAAGGGTTCCAAATGGAATTCAGTAGCTCGGATGAGGCAATAAATCAAAACAGCTTTCACTCTGGCAAACTGGTACAATACCCATCGTCAGTGTCATTGACATAGTTCGCCGTGAAAGGGCCTTAATGCCCACCTGTGTGCTCTCTGGCTCACTACTGACCCATAGAATCATCAATTCGCCGCATAAATAAATGACTTGACAATCACTCAGGAAATCCCTCTGAATGATTTATCATTAAACATTCGCGAGAACATAGAACTAATTCCTGAAACAAGAGGAAAAAAAGGAGAACTTTTATCTTGAAATCTTCTATTGGAAATTCCAAGATAAAAGCTTGTGTTATCCACTAAGTCTCGTCGTGGAACTTAAGACCCAGAAGAAATCTTCCGGGGATTTATTGAGGGCTCAGATCTTAATGACAAATGATCCAACGTGACACAGTTGGATGCTTCGAGAGATTAAGTTCCTTGGTTAAGACCGGCAATAGAACTCCGTTCTTTCCATTTCTACCAAGGACTTCCAGGATATTGCACTACCCACGAATCATCGTCAATTATCAAGTATACCATAGAACGGAAGAAGATCATAATGATCTGTCATTCTTTCTTGATCAAAAGATATCTCAATAGTTCCTTTACAAACACCTGACACGATTCTAAGCACAGTTGCATACTAATGATCCGCCACCTGATCCTACTGGTCCTAATCATCATGATAAGCTCGTCATCACCGAACGAAGCCTGAAAAATTCACTACCCGTGTGGGATCATTGATACAGGGCGATTCAAATATTGTGAGGATTCATTAATAATGATGTGAATCAAACTACAGATTGATTCAATTTCATTATTCATTTTTGTCGAGTCTAAACGAATATTAAATTAAGTTTAGAATATACAGGGCGATTCAGTTGTGATGTATCCCCTTTAAAAAAATAATACGACAATTATTATTAAAGAAACGGACAAAAGGAGTCATCCTTGAGCGAATTCAATGGCCACGTCGAAGTTAGAAAGATTTCACGATTGAGGGAAGCTTTGCCACAATTTCTAGCAGTGGCAGCGAAGAATCTCTTGTTGATAACCTTCGGTTCGACACTGGGTTTCGCTACGATTCTTATCCCGGAACTTCAGAAGGAGAATCCCGAGATTCCTGTGACTCTCGAGGAATTGACATGGATCAGTACGTTCTTCCAATTCCGTTTAATCATCAGAATGACCGATCCTTTGTCGAGCGATCGTTTTAATGACCGTTCTTGGCAATTTCCTGGTACAGGCAGTCTCAATCTCTTTCTGGTGCCAATTGGCTGCTTCGCCAGTGGGCCACTCTCGCAGCTGCTCGGCCGTAGAAAGACGATGATGCTGACGAATATTCCATTCATCGCTGCATGGATTATTTTTCATTATGCGACAACTTCCACCTCACTTTTTATCGCTCTTGCACTGACAGGTATTATAATCCTTTTGTTAGAAATTCGTCTTTGATGATTGGTCGATCTTTTATTATTAGTTTTATATGTTAGGTCTAACTGGAGGACTCCTGGAAGCACCAGTAATGACCTACGTGGCTGAGGTGACACAGCCTCATTTACGAGGCATGCTTTCCGCTACGTCGACCATGTCTGTCATTCTTGGCGTTTTTACACAGATGCTAGGTGGAAAATTAGCCAATTGGAGAACTGTTGCCTTGGTTAATATTGCTTATCCTCTTCTGTGTTTCGTAGCACTTTGCATGGTACCTGAGAGTCCTTTGTGGTTGGCAGGTGATTGGAAATATTTCTTATTAATTCTTTGCTATTATTAACCACTCGGGAAGGATATTTTAACAAAGAAATATCGTATTTTTCAGGCAAAGGTCGTCTAAAGGAAGCAGAAAAAGCATTCTGTTTTCTACGAGGTTGGGTCCGTCCATCAGACATTAGAGAAGAATTCAAACAAGCTTGCGAGACTCTGCAAAGACCAGCAGATGGTGGAGAATCGAAAGAAAAAGTGTACAAAGCTTTTGGCAGAAGAACTTTCTATGTTCCTTTCTTCCTCGTCAGTGTTGCCTTCTTCTTAGGCGCATTCGGAGGCGCCGCGACTCTTCAAACATTCGCCGTTGTTATTTTCTCGGAATTACAAGCACCACTTGACAAATACACAGCGACTGTCATTCTTGGAGTGGCACAATTTGTTGGAACGATGATCTGCGTCTTTATTATTCATTTCACTGGAAAGAGAATCCTCAGTTTCCTTTCAGTCGCCGGGACAGGAATTAGTTTCGTTGGTGCTGCACTTTATCAATATCTGACTGAAGCCGAAGTTGTCGATGGCGAAGCTTATACTTGGGTACCAACAACTTTAATGATTGGAGCCTCTTTCTTCTCTCATCTTGCTATCAAATCTCTACCGTGGGTCCTCGCTGGCGAGGTCTTCCCAGCTGCGGTAATCATTTCTAAACACTCGCAGTTTTCTTATTCTGTAATATCGTTTTTAATGATTGTCATTCATTCAGGTGAGAAGCAGCGCAACAGGACTGGCAGGTTCAATCGGTTATATCTTCACTTCGATCGCTAATAAAATCTTCTTGTACATGGTGAACGGAATGACTTTAGCCGGTGCTTTTTGGTTCTACGCACTTATGAACTTTCTTGGCGGTGTCCTCCTCTTCTTCATTCTCCCGGAAACGGAAGGTAGAACACTCCGAGAAATCGAGGAACATTACGCTGGTGTACAAAGTCTACGAAATCGACCGAAGAAAGAAGAACTAGCTGGCAAAGAACAATGGGCTTCAACGAATCCTGCGATGACTTACGACGATCACGAAAGTAAACTTTAAATGCTTTTGAGATCTTGAAATAATTTATGAAAACCGCCCAAAAAAGCCAAAGAGAAACGTGTTCGTAATACAAAACTTAAACGGCGAACTAGATCAATCATTGCCCATCGAATCTTACGACAGCTTTCGATAGTTTACGACCCAGTTCCGAAAGTTCTGTCGGATTATTAATGTACATAGAACTTAGTTGTAAATACGATCTTAGACACATAAAGATTATAATCAATAAATAGCCTAATTTTCGTAAAAAAAAGAATCACTCAGAAATAAAACTGCTTTCCACACTTACCACCAATCGATCTAGAACTACTTTAGAATTGAATATCCAAGAGAAACCGTATGGTGCGCTGTAATCGACTATTCCAAGATATCAACAAGTGTTCCCCGGCGAGGGTGCGCGCGGTCCTCGCTCAGGGGGTGGTTTATATTGATGTGCTAGCATCCCTGGTAAGCGCGTGCGCCAGCGGGCGGGGATACCAACGAAATGGTCGATACTCGTAGCTATACCGTTCTTCTGGCATCGAACACTACTCCGCCACCAGTCGAGAGTAGTCTCCGCGTCGTGGTGATCCCCCTCCGTGGTGAAATAAGGGTTCGCTACGATTTCTCAGTGCGTTCGCTCTCTCGTGCGACAATCTTCGGTGTAGCAGATCAACCTCTTTGCAAGAAATCATTCCTCGGCCAAGTGCTCTCGAAGAAGTCGGCGACACGGCGGCAAGTGGAAGTGCTTTTGGCCGAATCACAGAATCCAGGATTCCAATCCTTCCTGCATAGGAGGTACGAAAATGGTTAGAAACCGGTGAAGAAGATGGCTCTTTCTTCTTCGTTTTTTTTTTTTTTTTTTTTGGCGGAGGAGGAGGAAGAATATCTTGTGCGATTGAAATCGAGGAGTTTTTCATTAGTCTCCATTGAAATTGTTTGAAAGAACTCTTCTCTCTTTATAACTACTCGTCGATACACTGCTTATTGATTTCCTTCTATCTCCCTCTCTTCCTTGCACCCACGCACACACACACTCTCCTCCAGTGTGGCTCTCTTGATGATTGGGTTCTCCGCTAGAATTCTTTTCCTGCTCATTCCCTTGGCATCTGGCACTTCTTCGTATGAATTTCTACTTGGTATAACAGGTATTTCTTAGTAGATTTTGATACAGTTGATAGTCAATTGATGATTGGGAAGTCGCGAGGGATGAAATTGGGTCCGTTCGGGTCCTCTGGTACAAAGTGGATCAGATGGAGGATGAGGTTACTGAAGTCTGTCATTCTTTGTCGATAAAGTTGTACTCCTTTTCATCATGAGAATCTTGTATATCTTTGTTGGAACGACGAGGATCTTTTCAGTCAGGATTAAGATTTTAAGAGGGATTTCGAGAAAGTTGTTGCGCACAGTGTTGAAAAAGATCTTGCAATAGGGTATGCTTGGGTCGAATGTATGAGAAAAGCCGGAGTGGCATAATCTTAGGGCAGACGGAGGCTCCATCTTCCGGCTAGGTTGATTCTAGCAGCGAAATCGAAACTGTAACGAGCGGCGTGGGTGGTTAGACCGCTCGGGAATCGATCTTCCGAAAATATTTTCCTCCCCTGAACAACCCCTCCCCCCACACAACCAACCCCATTCGTGGTGACGAATGTGTCCCTGGGCGGTTTACCGTCACAACAGATCTGACTCATCTCATACAGGACCTTTCTATCAAAGCGTCCTTTTGACGTTTCGTTATTCTCGAATCGCGTTCGACCTTGGCCTCGTCGACGCACAAGCCTTCGAATTTAACAACGTTCGATATTAGAACATTTATTTGTCAACCTTAAAATAATTGAAAAGAATTCTATTTCCTTTATTCGTATTTTAATTGACAAGGATTCTATTGGAATTTTTGTATGCCTGATAAAGGATTGTTAAAATGGCATCGTCCGCAGCATCTTCCACTTGTTCCTTGGACGACTGACGTCATCAACGATCATTGGGAAGAAGGGTTTCCCTGGGGATACGTGTGGGAATATGTGGGATCGTTACGATTCGTGCGTATGCCAGAGGCAACCATATGGCGATATCGTTATCGCGCGCTGACAAACCTTGTCCCAGTTCTCTTTGTGTGAGTGCGCGCGCTCGTGTATTATGCGAGGCGCGTGTAAATGCTCGACACATTTTCCGACATCACCGGAAATATCATTAGAACTCTCGCATTACTCTTTCAAGGCTTTTTTTTTTTTTTTTTTAATAATTATGAAGATATCTTCAAAGTAGAAATAGTAGAGAATTTGTTAGTATTAAATAAATGATTGTTGCTATTGAATTATTCTAGTCGGTTGGACTGTTGTAGGTAAAGAGATAATTGTATAGGGGAGACAATAATAATTACTTGAATTACATTAGTTAATTTTGGAATTGCCTGGCAATCGGAGCGTGTTCGGGGAAGCCGAAGGAGGAACAGGCAGGCTCTCACTCGAGCATGAAATCGATAGGGAAGTTTCTCCCACCGGTGTCTAAAAAGTTGCCAGTGTCTGCGGGCACCCACTTATTTATAATCCGAGCAATTTATTTCCAGGCTTCGAGTACTTCGGACCGATCGTTCGATAATCCGTTCGATATTTCGCTGACTGGCATTCATTACTTTTTCCACAATCACACTTTAGACAATGTACTTGCTCTCTCGTCGATCAGTTGGCATTTTTTTTCTTTACTCCGTCGCTTTAAATATTGCCGCCTTGCGATTTCCCATTGAGATATCGCTGATACATCGAGATAAGTCGAGATTAATGGCGGGTTTCAATATGGCGACCGTGGTCGATTTAGGTTAGCCACTTGGCGAATGAAATTATGAATGAGAATTGTATACTGGCTTCCAAGTGGCTTCCAACCTTGTTTATTTCTAGCTACAGGTTGCTTTTATGTAATGCTTGCTCGCTCCACGGAATAGTCAACTTAAAGTATCATTTACAACCAATTGAAAATCCATAGGAATCTCACTCTCTTTATAAAAGAGAATTCTACAAGTACAAATGACTCCAAAAACATTCACTTCAATTTCTTGTATCAATGGAAGAATTAAAACCTATTATTGGTGGGTTATCGCATTGATTATTGCTTGGCGAATCAAGCAAGGTCGTTCCAGACGTAATTACGGAAATTGCCCGTTTACCAGTAGATGTAATATCGATTATACCAGAAATAGCACGAGGGAATCCTGCGATGCCAATGACGAGGCGAATGACGTTGATTCGACATGCGAGCGAGCAGGCGCCCTTTAGAAATCCCCGAGCATTCTTTTCCATCTTGGAGGGAAAAGCTAAAGAGGTGAAAGCAATGTTCAGTGTGTCGTGACGATAGAGTACCGTCTGGGAGGCCGTGAACCAATGGGGTTATCAGCCCGGAAGTAGCCTGGAATGATTAGCGCCGGTGAAAACGGAAGCTCACTCGCCGCTGATAAAAGCCGGCTGCTATAAATACCCCAGTCAACAAAGGAAACCACGTGCTTTTGTACGTAAGAATAATGCGAACCCTCGAGCGTCACTAATTCCAACCAGGAATTCTTAAGACGTAGAAAAAGAAAGTCATTGGCAATGATTATATAAAGATAAAAACAACCTAAGAGTTAATAAAACCCTGAACTAATTACTAACTGTTATCACATTGAAAAGCAGCTGTTCGCACTTGAACTCGAAGAAGTGTCATTGGCACAAGTGTGAATGCCGCGCAGGTGGACGTCCAACAAAGGTAAACGTTCATTGGACGTCCGATAATTCCAACACCAGTTAGATAAACGTTCATGATAGGTGAAGAGGAGAACACCCCTCCAACTTCCTTTCCACCTAGCTAGGAATGTTGCAATGACCAAACGCTCCTATCAAACTACCAAACGTCACGGTTTGCGGACTTTGTGGTTGCTTGTCGGACCAGGCGATTCTCCAAAGACCTAGTTCTGCCACGATGTCCACTTCAATCAGAGTTACGCTCTAAATTCCACTTGGATTTCCAGTGTTTTTCCTAGGCTCTAAATAGAACCTAGTGGACTTTCATAGTCATCGAAGTCATTAAAATGTCAGGAAAGAGTGCTGGAGAAAATTCGACGCGTGTTAGGGACTCTGTGATCCAACTACGGACCAGGATGGCGCGTGCCATGTCCATCATCGACATCACTCCATACAGGCAACATCCGGTACAACCAGACTGCCTCATCTGTCATTATTCTACTGGCAGTCGGCCTTTAATGACTATTGGGAAAGCTTGTAGTGTTCTTCGCGAGTGTTTCTTCAAAGTCATAGTTTTTCTTGATTATTAATCTAGTTTATTAGAAAGTGTTCCCTGCGAAATGACTTGGAGATCGAAGTGCAGGTTATTCAATTGGAATTCGGTTAGTTTCAGGATTAATTGATCGATTTTTTCAAATCCTATTTACAGACTTTCCAAAAAGGAAAGTCATTCGTCTTCGTTTTATCAGTGATCGATCATTTCCTCTGACAGATTCCGAATCCAAATGGTTCATCTTGTTGAAAACTAGTGATTCATCCGAAAATGACTCGAATAAATCATTCATCAAGATGATGGATCGTTCTATCAATATTGATGCGATTCTCTTGTCATTTAATCATTAAAATAACCTGATAGTATTCTTGTACAGATGGCGGGCCAAGATCCAAAGCTGCAGAAGGATAATGCGGATCAAAACTTCGATTACATGTTCAAGTTGTTGATCATTGGGAATTCATCAGTAGGCAAGACATCATTTCTCTTCCGGTACGCCGATGACACTTTTACCTCGCACTTCGTGTCCACTGTTGGAATCGACTTCAAGGTGAAAACCGTCTTTAGGAATGAGAAAAGGGTCAAGCTTCAAATCTGGGTCAGTAGTTCTAAAGACTTCATTAATTCGTGTTCGTTTTTTTTTGTTGTTTTTTTGTTTTTTTTATAGAAATTCATAATTAGAATGAACAATTGTTTATTTAACAGGACACGGCGGGCCAAGAGAGATACAGGACGATCACAACGGCCTATTACAGAGGAGCTATGGGATTCATTTTGATGTACGACGTGACGAACGAGGAATCATTCAGTTCTGTTCAGGATTGGGTAACACAGATCAAGACCTACTCGTGGGACAATGCCCAGGTGATCCTTGTCGGTAATAAATCCGACATGAAGGACGAGAGAGTGATCAGTACGGGGAGGGGCCAACAATTGGCCGAGCAATTAGGTATTCCATTCTTTGAGGCCTCGGCAAAAGAGAATATCAATGTCAAGGTAATCCAAGAATACAACTTAATAAAGAAATTGCGAGGTTAGGCTTAGATTAGATTAAAGAAAAGAAGGACAAAACAAACATTAATATACAGAATGAAAAGGTTCGCATCTGAATTGATGATTGCTCTAATTTTTAGACGGTCTTTGAGAAGTTGGTAGACATAATCTGCGACACAATGAGCGAGTCGATAGACAATGACCCGACTCTAATGGCGGGCGCGGGTCCTGACAAGGGCCAACGGCTTACCGACCAACCGAGTAACCCTGCCAGCACCAATTGCAACTGCTAAGGGCCCGAAAGGGGCCCTTAACGCCGAGGGCAACTGGCAAACAGTGAGGCCGAGGAAGAGCAGGGAACGCAAGACCTACACAGCTACACGAGACGCCGGTAAATGCGAGCGACGCAGTGAGAATGCACAGCAGAGCGCCTGAGAACACTGAGTATGAGTGGCCCTGTATATGCGCGCGGGAGCGAGCTCGATCCCCCCCCCCCAACGAGGTCGGCACAAGCCTCAGAGGTTAGGTCGCTCATTCACCATTGCTCTCGTTCCTTTAACCTCTCCGAACTTATTTATTTCCTGCGTTAAAGTAACGCGATATTCCACCCACTCATTCCCAAAACTTCCCCTTTTTCCTTTTTCTCTCTCTCTCTCTCTCTCTCTCTCTCTCTCTCTCTCTCTCTCTCTCTCTCTCTCTCTCTCTTTCTATCTCTCTCTCTCTCTCTCTCTCTCTCTCTCTTTCGATTTCGACATGATGATGATGATATATAAATATATAAATATGAATATATAAATATATATATATAAAAATATATAAATATGATGTACGATGGTTGTGGCCTGATTACTGCGAGCGGTGCCGATGAGTCCTTGGCTGGGTGAGAACCTATATTCGCGGTCTTGAAAATAAGGCCCATCGACAGTTTTTTTGGTGCCACTGTTTACCGAGTGAGGGAACTTTTGTCTAGGTTAACGTTTTTGCATTTCTCTCCTCCAATCGACTTTAATTGCTACTTGCAAGCAATGTTTCACTTGTTGGAGGATTGACAGTTCGAGGGTTTATCATTCTCGATGTTAATAGAGCCTAACCTGTCTCAGACCTAACCTTAATTCGAACATTGATGCGAAAGGATTATATAAGTGAAATTGAAGGGTGATGAATAATCGATGGGAGATGTCGAGGAGAATGATTTCGTGACGTTGAACGTCTCGTCGACGGACTTTCTTTCTCGATGGGACGAACGTTTTGTGGATAATGATGGCGCGAGCAAATTGGCTCAGTTTGCTCGTGAGTCCCAGTGCGATGACAATAAAATGACGGTCCGAAAAAGAAGTGTGGGGGTTCGAGGCGTTCAACCGAGCGATCATTATCGAATCATCGTCGTTTCTTATCAGAAGTGATTTGTTGAGATGGTTAGTGAGTGACCTCGCCTGGAAGCGTTTAAGGCGAGTACTAGGGACAAATTCTTTAATGTTAATGTTGGCTTGTTTTCGATGACTCTCACGCGCCACTTCGATGACTCCGAGTTTTAGCGAATTATTGTAGATATCACAAGTCATTGTAATTCGCGATGCGTTTCACTCATATCAGATCGTTTAAAGTGGAAAGCAGAGGGTTCCTTTTGTGCGGCTTCGCCTTCGAGCAGACAATGATTCCCCGATTAATCTTTAATCATTATGCTAACGGGATGATAATTGTCGCCATTGTTGATGGGCTACCTATTCTCCTTATAGATGTTCTAGTTAATCAAGATGCCCGAAAACAATCGGTGACTTGTCTCTAGTTTATTCAAAATGGATTTATTCTAATTTAAATAATTGCTATGGAAAAATCCGCCCGAGGAAACATAGTCTGCTTTAAGAAGGAGGTTAGGTTCGCGAGCGAGAAGGTTAGCTCCGGAACATATCGTTCGGCGTGGATTGGTGCGATCGTCGTGTACAGGGCTGCTCATAAATGCCAGGCGTCTCGGAGATTCCTCCATGCCGTAGAGAAAAGAAAAGCGAGAGCGATGAATCTTTCGTACATAACCTAGCCTGCACCCAATTGCCATGTGTCTGCTACGAGTTGCTTAAAGAGTTCTCACGAGAAATCTCCCCTTCTCTCTCGAAAAAGAAATCATCGAATTGCTTGGAAATCTATCGCGAGTGACTAATGATTGCGTGTTGTATCGGTTCTATATATCCGTCGACTAATAGTCGACAAACTTTTCTATCGGTGGGTGTCGCTCCGCCAGTTTTGAGTCGCCCGGTACACGCGTCCCACCTCGAATATATGGCGAATTGCGAGGAGGTTAGGTCTCATGCACAACTTAAACTTTCTCCCTCGGATGTTGAGTCGAGGGGCTCCGGCACCCGGGCACGGTCATACGAGATGTTAATAGAGTTATCAAAGGCGCCCCCAGCTGTTCGTACACGTCGCTTCAAAACTGGCATCACGTCTCGAGGGCCACTATCACTTTCAGTGGGGGAAAAAAAGCGCAAGTCGTTGCAATGGGCATTGAAAGGATTTTCCAATATAGAATCTTAGCCTTTCGTTCTCTGGGACCGTGACAAAAGCTTTGGACCTGTATTATACGCGCTCGATTCATCAAACATTAAACACAGACAAATCAATTCCATTTCAATTGCTTCGTTCTTCATTCATCCTCTAGTCGCCCCATTATTCTCATTTTACACTATCCAATTAACAGTGGCAATCAAAGTGCATATAAATTTTCAATTAGATCCACATAGCCCCCCCCCCCAGAAAAAAAAAATCATTATTTCATTCTCATCGTCAGAAATATATATTAACCACTATATTTTCCCAAGTCGTCATCGTAGGAAACTAGAAGTCGGGTTGTCAATTAATAATAAACAAAGAGAAAAAAAATGAAACCACTCGTGGTAATTGACGGCGCGTGGTACGAGGGCCCGGGGCGCCCCCCCACCCACCCCCAACCCCTCCCCCTCACCGGCGTTAAACCTACTTACTAGGCAAGCTGCCCTCTGTACATACAAGGACTAATAAAAAAGAACAAGAAAGGATAACTACCCAACTACCAACAATGTATTGTCGACTCTGTAATGAAACTGTAATGTACGCGTTCGTACACCTTCGAAATCGTGAGGCCCCCGTCGGGGTTCGAATGACGGGGGCCCAAAGACACACAGCCCGCGTCACCGGAAACAGATCACGAGGTCCCCTAGTGGCAGAAGACGACAACGAGTCGTAAGAAAAAATGCTCTCTCAGCACACAACTGTTTAGGGGATCGAAGAGTCACTCTGGAGTTAAAGAATTTGGGCCTCATTGGGACCCTAGTTCAATTCTTTATTTTAAATGATTGAAAATTATTATTAGATAGTTTTAATCACTGTGTTTTCTATATTTTGGGATTTACAAGGATGAAATTAGTCTCCGGGACTTGGGATTTCCTTGGGACTTAGGTTTTTCGGACCCAAAATGCTGAAGTTGAGTGAAAAATGTATAATTTGAGGTGTACGATTGTTCTGATTACTAAGAAAATGAGTTTAGAGTGACCCTTCGATCTTCTGGGTTCATTGACCCTTTTGACACGGAACCTGATTGTTCCAGGACACTTTGCGCGGTGATCGCGGGCAGCTGTATGTATGTACTGTATCGTATGTAAACTATATTATATATATATATATATATATATATATATATATATATATGCCTAAGATTAATAATGACGATATTAAAGATGACAGTAATTTATCAACATCCACGTGACCGATACTTCCCTGTGCTTCGCGCGCCACCAGAGTGTTGAGGACTCGCACTAGTTTGTTTCGCGTTCGTAATTCATTATTTAATACTGTAAACGATTGTTTATTATCCAATGAATTGCTCTTATACTGTAACCGCAGTGACCTACATTCTTATTTAACTTCGCACTCATATATCGCCTGATTTCGGTGCCCTCTGGATTACCAGATTAGTAACAAAGGTAAGTACAAATACAATATTTATTTAATGCCGTGCAATTATGAAATAATAAAGCAGTGAACAATATTCTGAAAGTCATAGTAATTAATTAAAATCACATTGTTTGAAAATACTATCATTATTAGATGCCAATATTATTAGTAATGATTCGAATCCCCAAAATCTCTTCCCCATTATCGCAGAATACATAAATCAAGTGGTGATATTGAACTAATTAGCACATCGTTAATTAACGTGAGCTCGATCCCTTGGAAAATAATGGTTGGTAGGGGTGTTTCTATTGGAGGTGATTCTACTTGGAGATCAAGAGGAAATGAGCGCCACTATCGACAAAGGTTGAAGAGTAGTTTAGCCTCTGTCTGCCTATTATGCGTCCCGATAACGTCATTATCATTATCAGCTTATTATCGGGGACGGATCGATGAGGTTGCCTCGACGGAATCTTTAAGCGATGTCTCAGCGTGGGCTGTTGTCATGAATTCCAAATGATCTTACGATCTCCCTGGAGCGCGCGAACAACCCCGATTTCTAGCGGAGGGGGGTCTCCTCGTGATTGCTAATTACTAATTACCAGGCGAGGGTCCCTTAATGAACCTGTCGCGCGCGTGACACACTGTTTTTCTACGACGGCACACAATTAAAGTATCGATTGCTTGAAAAAGAATGAAGGTACTGCGAGTAATTAAAGTTGACATTACAAGTTTTTCATTGTTTTAATCGTTCCTTCATTTCATTTACTAAGAAACATCTGGAATATCAATTGGAGAATCATTGTAGATTATATGGGAATTAGTTGTACGAATGATTATATTATTAAACACACAAATGATGATTAAAAGACCTATCAGGCCACATATAATTATTAATACCACAAGGACAATTCATCTTCGCCATTATCAAGTGGGTTGATCGACAAATTTTCGGCTGGCCACCGAAAATGCCAGTCAACACAATCAATGTAATTAGGGAATTTCGAGTACGTCGCTTAATTACCAAACCAGCGAACAAGCCGCGCCGGTTACCGGAAATAACGAAGCTCCAATCGACTGGTTTTATTCGCCGTTGAATATTCACCACTCGACTTTCCTAACAAATCCTTCGCACCCCTTCAACGTTAGGGTTGATTGTTGGCAAGAATTCGATCGGAACTTAAGCATTCGAACCGCGATAATTAAAAGCGATTAATTATAAAAATTCATCCCCCCTTAATAAAATACAATCTATTATTAATGTTTCATAAAATAGAAGAAAGGAGAATGAAATTCGTCTGCTTTAAAATCATAAAAGGAATGTTTTCACAGTCTAAGATTAACAATTGTGCGCGAGGGGGTTTGTCGAGTATCAGTTTCACGAAATCCTCGAGGCCTCTTTGGTGCTATCGTGGCTATCAGTGGCCTATGGAAAAAGGCGGAGGAGAGAATAATAATACGTCGTACTTGACCCGAGCGAGTGTGTACCTTGGAGACCCGGTGAACCCTCCTCTGTCCTTTTCACGCTTTGACACCCACCCCTTTCCACCCACTCCCTCCTTCTCCCTCTCTCTCCTGCTATGAAACACCCTACACACCCACTCGCCTCGCCCTCAGCTTCCCGAGAAGCCGGATTTGCATTGCTTTAATCCTCCCTTATCAGCATACGACTCTTGTCCTCGTTTACTTCAGCCACTCACCACCGACCCCCCCGCGCGCGCGCGCGCGCGCGCGCACCCCCCTCCCCCTTCTTGGAAAAGCAGGAAGAACGCTCTCTCGTGGAATTAGCCCTCGAACAGGATATTGGCAGTCACCCACCTATTTATTTATCCTCTCTTCGACATTCCTTTTTTTCCCCCCCCAATTTTTAATTGTTCTTCCCTAATTCTCCATTTTTCCCCAGCCTGAATTACAACTGGTTTGGCATTTCCAGTTGTGAGAGAATTTATGGATTGCAATTTCCGAGAGCGCAATCGAGGACAAATTTCTGATTTAACACTGGGTTTAATGAATTCGAAATTTCGGGGGTTTCGGTGTTTTAATGGGTATAATTAGAACGGAGCAATTAGAGATCGATGATTAGAGAAGGAAATGGTTGGTTTCTAGGGTGGTAGGTTCGAGAAAGTGGTGCGTGGGCTTTGCGAGATAGAGCTTTACAAAGTGTACGGCCCCTACTCAACCCGGTGAAGAGAGAGAGAGAGAGAGAGAGAGAGAGAGAGAGAGAGAGAGAGAGAGAGAGAGAGAGAGAGAGAGAGAGAGAGAGAGTCTCACGGAGTTACTGAACCCTTTTCAAGTTCTTCCAGCAGTCATTGTCGTCGAATAAAGACAATTCAATGCTTTCACTATCTTTCTTCTTAAATTATCACCGAAATTCTTCAATATTATACAAAGAAAACATCCGGGAAATTCATTAATTCATTAAAAACTTGAATCATAAAAACTGTCAGATACGAGAATAAGAATATTAGCAGTCATAAATCATCGAAATTACTCTATTTTCCTTTATACAGACTTCCAAGCCTACCGTCTGTTATTATTACCGCGTTAAAGCAGATTCCCCGAAAGGGAGGATCTGTTGTTTTTTTGCTCTCGCGCGGGCTCTGCCACTCTCGAGATAGCCAGGATCCACCGGAAGCGAGAATAAGGGTCCGTTCATATTTACAGAGACGTGAAATATCTTGGCCACGCATTAATAATGATTGATTGTATCTGTCACGTTAAATTCCATTTCCATAAATTAAAGATATTCCCAAAAGGGTGTACTTTCAATCATTCATCAATCATCAATTCTATCTTACTATTGATATAACATAATTCTACTAATATTCTGAAATCAAAGTTTCTCCAGTGAAGAATTCAATGGATTAAAGAATGAATATTAGCTTTCTTGAAAGGTGTTGCCGAAATGGATGTTAATCGTGCAGTAAAGGTAAGGTTCTTCGTGTTCAGCCGGCGCGGCGTCGTCGAAGCGTGTGGTGGGAGCGTGTAGGTCCGCCAGTGGAAAGAGTCAGTTGAGCGCGGGCCTTGGTGGCGCGAGGACCAGCCCGTTTCCACCCTCGGCGAGGATCGCGCGTGCTTCGTCGTCCCCGTCGCTCTCTCCTTTATCCTTCTCACATATTTTACTACATTATTTCTCCCTGCCCTTTCCCTTTCCCTTTCCTCTCCGTCTTACATTGCTCCTTTTTCTTCAATTTCGTCGGATGTCTTTCATTCCTTTTCCTTCTTTCCAATTGAATCTTTCGTGACTGTGTCCGAGGAAGAAGTCCGAGCAGCGACGATCTTCTTTACTTCGAAGTATGACTTGTAAGTATTCGAGAGAATATCTACTGTTGATGATCGATGATCCAGGAATTTGTCGAGAAACTATATGAATGTTAATCTTTCAGTTTTTATGATTCATTAATGTTTATGGTATTAAATTTCGATTGATATTATAGCTGTAGTATAATGAAAAGAAGATTTCCAATGATTCAATGGTTTCAATGGAATAATTACTTACTTAAGAGAATGTAATGCTTACGAGCTTTTGATAAAGAAGCTCATTCAGCTGGTGTAAAACACTGGGTCATTATGTCGCTCGTTACGTGTCCGCCGGGGACCTTGCTACTCGTATTGTTGCTCTCAAAATCGCCCCTCGTCTTTCACCCGCACAATGGCCGCCAGACATTGCGAAGCTTTCAAGTACGTTTCTCGAATCCTCGCCGACAGATACTACGAATTATGCCGTCGAAAACAACTCTAATCGGCAGACACGCAAGCCGAAGCAACTGCCAGATATTTCTGCAGTGAAATGCACACAAGCTTCTCGGTTTTCATTTCAATTTTCATTATTAAATACAATAATAGCAAAAGATTAATTACCAACAATGAAGGAAACAGGAATTAATTCCCTGTTAAAAGTACTGGTGGAAAAAAAAGGGGGATGGAAGAGAATCGAAAGTCAGACTGAATAGGAAGTTCGCATGTTTCCTTGCTCTTTCCTAGGAAAAAGTATATGTGTCTGTGACAGATCGCACCAATGAATATGGATGACCCGTCGCTATGGTTAGCAAACATTTTCCCACCGATTTTTTCCTTCCCCGGCAACGAAAAAAAAATTCGTCAGGAAAATTCGCACTCGAGTTTGAGGGACTTCGAATAAGACACGACACTCGTATATGCGAGGTTTTTCGATATATCGAGAATACCGAGTACCCTCGATCGAATATACGTGATATTCGTTTCCCCTTGACACTGTCGAGTGTCCGCTCCTTTTGTGTTCGAAAAATTCCATTGACGATTTGATACTTCAAACAATTAGTCGTAACGAAGGAATTAAAAGCAACTGCACAAGCTTTTTCCAAATACGTGGCAAATCCTTTCAAAAGTCTATTAAAAATCCATCAAAAAACAAATTGAACTCCTCCCGCAATTTAAAAATGGGAATTTCCATGAAATCTGCTCGAAAAATACCTGGGAAATATTTCGGCTTTAATGGAATCCAAGGTGGGAGAAATATGATTGTTAATCTTCAATCCGCAAGCACAAACAGGATTTTCGGATCAACTTCGTTGATAATGAACGTAATTAATTTATCATAATGCGGGCTCGTATGTGCTTTTAACGCTCATTATACCATTTTTCTAGAATCTATTGATCCCCAGTGACAAGCCACCCCTATTCATTTATAGGAAGCCTTTTATTACACGCATAAATTGACAAGAGCGCGCCTGTTAACGCAACCCTTTCGACTCCTCGAATTAGTCCGGTAATATCGCTGGGCTTCCAACGGTATTGTTTAAGGTTCCCCGTGTCAATTTTAATAATAATCCAAACTCCCACGGCCTTCTATTTAAAGAGGCTTTCTATTAAAAGAGCTGCGTGCATTGCGTCATGGGAAATAGTTGGTAACAATTCATTTTCAAATAGAATTCAATTACATTGTAATGTAGAATATAAAAAGTACGATATTAATAACCTCATTTCGAGGATAATCAAATATTGCAAGTATCTTTGATGCGAGTGTTATACGATCGCATAAAATCAAAGACAAATATTGCATTTTATATTAATTAGTAATGATTATAATAATGCTGATAAGTGTACTCACTCGATTGATGAAGAACTGGAACAATCAGTGTTGTTGCATGTTCGATTATTTCATTGTACACGAAGATACAATCATAATTCTTACGAGTTCGCTCGGAGACGCTCGTTCCAGGCACAGTTCACTCAGCCCAAGCATTTTCGAACACAAAGGAACAAACACTTTGCCGCGCGTTCCCGAGTAAATGATAGCCAGTTTACGACTTGTCGGTGTCGTCTTTCCTATAAGAATCCGATGGAAACATAAATGAGTTCATCCTCGACTATCTAACTTCTTTCACTTCGCAATTAGTTACGATAAAGTCTCGAGAATTCGATTAAACAATCATTACTCACCGAGGGACGCCACTTCTTTAACGGTCATTCCAAGACGACTGTTGTTCCGCGCAGTTAGAACGAAGATGGAATAAAGGAACGCTTGGAAAAGAGTGAGAGAGAAACCGCCATTTCTTTTCCCGCTCGTTCCTTCCTGTTAAGATGATTTTCTAGGATTAACAAAGGGAATTCGTGAGACGAAACGAAAGATTTCTTGGGACACTTTTCTTAGTTCGCCCGAAAACATACATATCGCACTTTAATCTCCTTAAGAATAAGCTAGACACACGTAATAAGTCTACGAGATGTGTTCAGGCGTTGCAAGGTCTTCCTATATAAACGAAATATAAAAATTCCGAGGTTGCATTATTTTCCAGCGCATTCATAATTCGTACTTCGCGTTAGCCAAACTGTACTCCTCTTTATACAATTAACTAATGCATGGGCTTGCCGGCTAAAGCCATTTCGAGTTTGATAAATGCAATTCGATGTTAAGTTCATTTAACAGGACTCTAATCCTTTAATTAAAGCGATGTTAAAGATGTTGAAAGTAACGTTAATGCAAGCTGAAGTTAATTTAATGAAATGTACTGAGAAAGCGACGTAAGAAATATGTAGTAAGGAACCGTCGACAAAAGAAAAGAGTGTTACGTGCGCCCAGGCACTTGCCAGTCTTCCGTTCGACTTGAAAACATTAATTCAACCACGTCTCAATGTGAACTCCCGCTAAGGAAACCTCTCTCTCTTTCACTCTTTATCGCTCGCCAGGTTAGACACCCATTTGCTAGCTCCTTGCGAAACCCCATTTAATGCCAGAAGTACAAAGGTAGTAAAGAAACGCACTTAAAGGCACTTCGACCAACAACAGTGTGTCGAAAGAAAAACTTGCAAGTTCCACTGATAATAAAGATATTAGCATTGATTCCTTATGGGAAAGAATGTTCGAGAAGAAAAGCCTTCTTTTCGGAAAGTTATTGTTGCGTTATTGTTTATGGAAATTCTTGAAAAGATATAATCGACTTACCATATCGAGCGGGAAGCCAACACTTATATCACTTATAGCACCACAAAGAAAGACGTTATGGTTTACTATAGGAATATTACGGTGTTCCGAAAACCGGCAAGCAAAGGGGAACCAATAAGTGGCGCCGTTCGGGGGGTGGTGGCGCTGCAATTGATCGCTGAGTTGTTAAATCGTAACCGGCTTAACCTTCGTTGGATTTATTGTTGCGGTTTGTTGGCACACGGAACTACTTTTCCACTGCGTCTCTTCCTGATCCGTGTGTGTGTGTGTGTGTGTGTGCGTGTTTCGTGTGGATTTCGGGCGGAAACGGGTGAAGTGAATCGAGTGAATGGGAATTACGATCCAGCCGGAGACGAGGAAACCGAAGCATAATGCTGTCTCAAGTGCTGGCGCGCTGTCTTTGGATCTTTGCCAATCGAACTTCCAACTACCAACTCCGACATTGCTCTCCTCTTTCTCGGACTCTTGTAACAAAGACGCCACACATTTTTCGTAACGGTCGTTCGTCAATCTTAACTTCGTCGCGTACGAGTGTCTCTCGCCGGATTACCCACCACTTTTTTATTTCAAAGTATTCGCAATTGGAAATCGCGCGGGATTTCGGAATTAGTTATATTTTCGGGATAATGGCTGAAGGGAAATTTGCATCGCGTCCTCCTGGGAATCTACCAATGAGCATCCATCTTGGATTTGGGCGTGGTGGAATAGGACGCCACGATAAATTGGGTGAGAACATTACAATATTTCTACATCGAATTTTTAGACGTATGAATTATAGGAATGACAAAAGTTACTGGAATTAATGAATTAGCATTGTCGCGTTAATTCTCGTAATGATTCCTCGTCAGTCGAAGCGCACCTCTCTCGAGAGTGAGCCCTATTTATAGGGCCGCTTATAAATAAGCTCTCTCGCAGGCGTTTGTATTTAGTGGTTGCCGAAAGCTCTCTCAGCCTCGAAAGACAAGTCGGCTTTCGAGAAAAGCTTCGCAGACTCGTCCCTCTCTCTCTCTCTCTCTCTCTGGCGATCCTCTCACCCTTTAAACCCTTCTCGATCCGATAATAATTCTTCTTCTCTTCGAAGAAGAAACTTGAGAAATTCCCAAAAATTCCCTCTGCAACTTTGCATCTCAAATAACAAGAGCACTTGACATTGTAGCAATTTTTGGGCGCGAGTACTTGGCACTTGGAAAGTTGGCACTCGCTCTTCTAGATCATCATAATTTCGTGCTGTTAGTCATACATTGAGTCATCAAAGTAATAAGTTACAGCTGAACTAATAGGTTCGTTTAATAAAAGTCAAACTTGAAAAACGATGAATATTAAATACTAAAATCTCTCTTTTTGAAAAAGAGAGAATCGATGAGATATGAGTCTGGAAGAATATAATGAAGTATATGAGGAGTTTAAGTCGCAATCGGTAGAGATGCGCCCATTGTCCGTTGAGATCCAATTCGTCAACGACTTCACTGGCGCCATTGGTACTAACGCTCGGGGAATTCTTCTCCTCTGGCAAAGTGCTCGTCGCGAGGGATGCTAACGGAAAGCACAAGGGCAGAGAGAGAGAGAGAGAGAGAGAAAGAGAGAGGAGTGGTGGTGGTGGTGGTGGTACGCCGATATTCCTCTCGGAATAGACACTGGCCGATCGAACACGGCAATCCCTGGCAGTCAGTATCTCGAGGATGTAATAAAACTCGGATCGAACTCTGCACTTCCAGATTTACTTCCCACTTGTACTCTTTTATCCCAAGTAGTCTTATGACGTGTGAATATAACCTTATAGTTAGAGTCGAAATCAAATTCGAAATTATCTTTCGAAATATAAAAGGTAGAGTTTCATTTTTGAGTTAAACAATTTCATAGTAACACGACTGGAAACATATCTCCAACCCAGTTTCCATGTGCCCTTTTCCAAGGAAAGCATCGCAAATCTTGAAATATAGAAGTTCCACGATGTTCTTGGGAACACAAAGGGAAAGGATATAAATTCGGTTTGTGCTCTCTCTTGCCTCGAAGGCGACACACGCGAGCGAAGGTAATTTTCAAGAAAGCTCCGGGAAATAATCAGCGCAAAACAATGTGCGTGTCGAGGTACTCGTAGTGCCAAGTAACAGGGACGCTCGAGTATACTGTACATATGCGCGTGACGTGAAGGAAAAATGAAATTTAAATTACAAACTACATATTTCTCAACTTCATCTGGCAATTTAAGTAAATTAAATTTTCAACTAATAACTAAATTGAAATTTCTAACTTGAGAATATTTCGAATTAAATTAGCAAAAATGAAAAAGATTCGATTCCTAATTGTTGCGAACTTCCGTTCCACTTTCCCACGCTTCCCCCTTTTTTTGCCGTGGTGAAACCTTGAGTGCTGCTGGGAAGATTGGCTTTTAAGGTGCGAGCTTTCACCTTAACCACCTCTGCACCACTCTTAGCTACTATTGTGGAATTCCAGTGGAGCGTGAAAAAATCGTTTGGGTAATTATCAAGCATAAAGTTTCGCAGAAATAATCAACTACGATTATTCAAGAGATGATTAGTTAATCAATAGTATTTCGAACAATCGGAATTACAACTTTAACAGTACAAATAACTAAGCTAATTCCTGCTTGAACGAGGATCACAGGGCACTTAGAAGCTTTTTAAGCTGGCGGCAATCCCCGAAGCAGCTGGTGCGCGTCAGATTTCACGGTATTAATGAAACCAGCCTCTGCAGCTTGGAAAAGCTCGGCCCAACTTACTAAGACTTTCCAAGCTCCCAGGGATTTCGGGCCTTGCCTACTAAAGCTAGTTTCACTACTCACAAATGTACACTGTACATTCTGTGGTGTCTCAACTTCTTAATAGGATGTTTCAACATTTGCAATTTGCAAATGACTTATCATGAAACATACTAAAAAATCCGTACACCCTCACCAATACATTATAACCTACAAATTTAATTCGTTTCAGATTACAAATTAAAGTGACACTAAATAGTAACTCTGCATTTCCCTCACAGATATTCCCAGCCAATAAGAATGTAGAATGAAGAAATAGATGGTGGCAGGTGTGTGATAGAAATGCCAGTGATGAAAATAGAGTGGAATAAAAAGCCGAAAAGAAGAAGGATGAGGGCAATGTGACGAGCGAGTGGACTGTAATTAATTCGATTGAGAGAGAGAGGCCTCCGCCTCCACCTCCGAGCGTATCGGTGCACGCTTTAATTGCCAGGTGAAATGTGAAAGCTTTAATCCAAGCTCGTAATGCGATTTTCATACTGACGGGGGAGCTTTTTACCAAGAATCCCTCGACGCCACTGTCACGGCATTATGGTAGCTCTGGATGTGATTATCAGCCAGGAAGCTTTTCGCACGACAGCTCTGTGAATCACGACAGCCTTTTAGAAAAGGAAAACTGCCGCTCCTTCTCAGGTTATGTTACTTGCCATTCGTCATGCGATATCTCTTTCTGCTAGAGTTCATTAAAGCCTCACTCCACACCCCTGAGTTTATGAGTCCCCACGTATTATTCGATCGAAGTTACGATATCGTTACTTCTCCCCCCCACCCCCCCACCTTTTTTTCTTCTTCACTTTGTTCTAGTTGATCTTTATTAACTTTTTTGTTTATTACTCTTGATTAACCACTTGTTTTGTAACTTCTAGTTATTTATTGTGTTATATCTTTTCTTGTCTTCGATGTTTGCGCTTTTAATTATCGTAATGATATTTCGATCGTTGGAATTAAGTGACGGCAATTCCCAGTTGATTTGCCTTGGCGAACCGTGGCGATTTTTAATTAACCTCGCATTTTAATCGGCCCGCTTTTGTCCCTTGTATTAAGGGCAGGGATAACTCAGGATTAAATGAACACGATAAAATGCATGTCACCCGGATCAATCTCTCTTCATGCCAGCAGAATTAAATGCAGGCGAATACACCTGCGCGACGCGCAAAAAAGCTCCCCCCTTGGTAAACAAGGCAAACAATGAACGAGCCATTTAATCTAACTTGGAAATCGTAATTGTCACATGGACACTCTTATTGAAACTTTACAGGTCATCTGTGATAAATAATAGACAGACAGGCAGACAACAACAAAAAAGAAGGAGAGAAATTAGAAGGAACCTAGACGAGAGTAAAGCTAAGTTGAAAGGACAGCTTTGAATTCAGCACTTAGAAACGAGGCACGCACAAGGTTGTCGAGATTTAAAAGGAGAGAAAAAACTTAAGAGAAGACCTCGAGACATAGACACGGACGTTTGGAAAAAGTAGGTTAATCGAGGCACCATTATAACGAAAGAAATGTAACGCAAATTGGCTGTTGATGAGGCAAGCCTCGAAGGGGATGAGGGGGGAGGAAAGAGTGGCGAGTACTGTGAAAGCATCTAAAGCTTGGAAATAATTACTGACGTAAATCTTCGAGTGTTTTCCTTCTGAAAATTGCACCGCTGACAAGCGAGTCTCGCGCGAAGTTCACACTGCCGGATGAAAGCAGCCAGTCGAAACCAGATCTTTCTTGATACAGGCTTATACAAATGATAATTCGATACTTACCAATCTATATTTATAACAGAAAATCATTTATTCCATTTAAATCATTCTTTCCCAATTCAATTCACTTGGATAACTATTTAACATTATATTATAATCATTCTTCTTAACAAGGCTGACTTCAGCTTGTGTTTTTCATTCGAAACATCCTGTAGACAAGAAAGGAACGTCTTAAAGAGTGTGGAAATGACGAGGGGGGCTTGGCAAAAAATTGTTTGCACACTGGAGTATGACCTGATTGCATCTGGCGTCGTCAAAGTCAAGGCACAGGGCGTCGCGACGTTCTAACACGATCCGAGACGAAAAATTCGACGCTCTTTTGCCAAGCTCCCCCCCCCCCCCTCTCTCTCTCTCTCTCTCTCTCTCTCTCCCGTACAATGTTTGCGAGACGTGGAACGTGCGCTCGAGAGACGCAAAGGCTTTAAAGCTCTCTCGGGTGATTTATGTGAGCGCGGCGTGCCACCACCGAGAAAGCTGGTAACTGGCTTTATTAAGTTCCGAACGACCTCTCAGACATTAAGAGCGCGCACCTACAACTGCGCGGTCTCTCTGTTTGTGTCCGATCAGACGTGAAATGGCGATTAATTGTTATCCCATAAAGCCTACACTTGCTAGTCCGATAAAAGCAAAGTAGTTGATAATCGTTTGAGAGAGAAAAGGAAAGATTGTGGTTTTTGCAGTAAGAGAATAGATTAATGATACGAATTGGAACGATGGTATTTATTCCATCGTGTTGACTAGTTGTGCTAAAATTGAGCAAACGGAAACAAAGATCACTCGAAATTGGGTTTTCATGATAGACCCCCAGTTACATTAGGCTCCTCGGAATTGTTAAATGCATCGGGCTGTGCGCATCCGGCCTGAGGGGATGCTGGTTTCCCGTGACACAGAAATCTCATTTCCTGGCTTTATGAGTAGTTCGGCTGGAAGTTTGATTAGAGAAAGGGACACGATACTTCCATCCTCTTTCCTTCTCTCTCTCTCTCTCTCTCTCTCTCACTCTCTATGGAAGGATCTCTCTCCTTTCCTGGACAAATCAGAACTTACATGGGATCTCTTGTCCTGGTTTTCTCGAGGAATCGTGGATTCCTCTGCCAAGCCACTGATAAAGAACTCTCGTAACACACTTTGGCTCGCATTGCTTCGCTTTACTATTTCATTACGCTCCGCGCGAAACCCTTGGAAATGTTTTTCTTACTTGCCAGGATGGTTCAACCCTCCAAGTATTCCAAATGTTCATCTTCCTTTTATTAAATGAAAAGGATAACTGAAAGATTTCATCTAGGAGAATAAATAAACTTTAATTCAATATTATTTATAGTTAAAGTAAATCTTTTGATTATCCTTATAAGTCGAACAGTCAACTTTCTATGGAAATCCTTGGAATAAACGCCAGGGGATTTTCATCCCTTACATCTCATTTGCTAGCTAAGCTTCGCCATATCCCATTGGACGAAGAGATCAGTGTGCATCACGACGTAGAAGAGATTTCCAGGCGTTATCAAGCCTGATTGATCGATTGCCCTGTTAACACGTGTTTCTTCTCACATAGCTACCAACGGCTGGGTCATTCATTTCCTGATAAAGCCTAGATATATCGTCGCTACATTTTACGAGCCAGGAGTACATAACATCTCCCGCCCAACTAAATGATCCTGTATTTCATAGAGGCTTTCGACCAGAAGATAACATCCCTTGAATGTTGAAGAGTTAAAGAAGAAATTGACCTTCCCAAATAATAAATAATAATAGGATTTATTTTCTGTTTCAGAATCCGAAACTTACCAATCAGGATCGAAGTTACTTAATCTGGGCCCAATAGGGGTCTTTAAAGGACTTATTCGAGACTTAAAAGTCATAAAAGTTCTTCGAATCAAACGGTGAATCTGGATCAACGAGGATGTGGCTGTCATCGCAGCCGGTCGTAGGCGCTTCGCCTGCGAGCGATGACTCGTGGTGTGGCGATGCGAGGGTGGCGCCGGTGTGCGGGGAGGACGAGATCATTAAGTGCCAGGAGTCCTTGGCATGTACGTCATCTATCCGCTGGACGAGCTCCTGCGGCTGTATGAACATCCGGGTAGAAGCGAGCCTTTGCCAACTTCGTTCTTACTGACTGCGCATTATAATCGAGCTAATCGGAAGGAAGATCGTACGAGTGGTGTCAGTGTTAAGGAATTGATAGAAACAAGGCCTGAAGAGACTGGAAAGAGTGCTGGCCGAAGCACAGAAGGCCAGAAGAAATCAAGAAAGATATTAAAAGGACGTGATCGTCGAACGAAATTAAAGGAGACACATGTGATTCGTGAAAACGGCAGGTGCCAGGTGCAATCTAGGACTATGCAAAATAATAATCGTGGCCAGCCCGACGAGGCAGCCAATCCTTTCAAGGATCTTACTCAACCCTCGTTCAATGAACCCCTCAAGCAGCACAATGCTGGCGCGCTCAGCCTCGTCGAGACTGGTTCGTACCTTCACATTATAACTCACCCTACCAAATTTCTACCTTCAATTGTTGAATCAGACTAGCTAACGCTTTTGGTTAACCGATTACTTTACGACTCACTGATTCTCAATGACTTTCTGCCTGCCTTTACACATAGCCAGGCAGATAGAAAAAAAAGAGGGGTGGGGATTCGTTGGACATTTCAGGGTTTTAACCTTCCTGAAGTACTCTTACAGACAGGTGTGGGTGGGTTTGAAGGGTAGCAATTCAATCTGAACTCCAATTTGTACGATACTCGCGTGCCTTGATAAAAAAAAAAAGTGCGGGGGGTGGGGAATGAAAGAGAAGAGGATGCAGATCGTGTTACCGGTGGAAATGAAGTTATAGCGAGCTGCAAAAGGCTCTTTCAGGCTGTCTAAAGGTGCGCTGCTATCTTAAGCATCGCGTGACTGGAGTACCTAGCGCTCTTCCTAAGGATCAATTTCCGATAGTCTTCGTTTGTTGGGAAAGACGTCCCACAACGACTTTCGCTTCCTTGGTCACGTAAAACATTACTGTTCGCTTGGAACCTTTTTTGATTGGACACCTACTTCATCAGTCCATTAGTTCGATCACACCTCGATTGTGTTAGATTCTCCGACTAATCACTTCTTCTTCGCACTAAAACGATCTTCGATGTCTAATACTAGTCTTTTACAATTAATAACCATTGTAATTGAACTGGTGTTGGACTATTTTATTGAAATCTCTGGTAGTTTAAGAAAATGGACCGCAAATTCTACCACACAGCTTCCGCTGGTGGGAAATTGTTCTCGGGAGAATCGGCTGGTGGCATCTCGCAGCCGATCGCGTCGCCACTTGTGCGGAAAGAATGCCAGCGACGCGCAAAATACACAGCATCCCAGCGCTCTCTCTCTCTGGACCACAGACCATCTCTCTTTCTCTCTGCGGGAAAGGAGTGCGAGGAGGATAGAAAGATGGTGTGTGTGGTATACGTAGCACGTACATCGGTCAAATCGATAGCTCGTGAACCCGGAAAAATCGTGGTTGCTTCGCAAAAATTGGTGTTTCTCGCGTGAAATCTTCTACCTTGATGACACCTCATTATTTCTTTTCCATAAGATTATTTCTGGATGAATTCATTTCACTGAATTAGAATTACAATGGCATAGGAATCGTCAAGTTTTAATGACTACACGAACCTTTTAATTACGAAAACGTCCGACTGGTATATTCGTTCAGTGGAGAATGTTACGTCAAAGTTACTATTATTCGTTTCAAGCTGCTACCTGGGAATTCGTTGAGTTATAAACTCCCGAGGTGGGACGTGCACCTCAAGTTGGGGTTAAGTTCGAATCGAAGCAATGTGAATAATAATAGGATGAATGTTTTATTGGAATAATTAGATCGACTTTGAAACGAAGTAATAAGTTTAGACTGCCATATTTAATTACAACTGTCATTTAAGACTTCGAAACGTTTATTAAAAGCCTCTCTTGGAGGGTGAGAAGTCCTCTCAAATTGAGCCCTCCAACTTGTTACACTGTTAACATCCCCTGTTCTCTTCCCCTCATTCGCCCGACCTAATTCAACTTCGTACAATGGCACAACCCGTCTGTTTTTCCATAATTTCCAAAGCGAAAACTCGCCCGAACTCAATTAACCCCTCAGACAAATTTCCAAATGTCCCCATTCTAGAACCGAACAAATATCAAAAACTTTAAATACAATACTCTACACTAAAATCTATCAAACTTCTCTCTCAGATTCATTTAAAAAAAAAGTCGTAAAAACTATTTGAAACACTGAAAAAAGGGAGATTGATTTATCGAGATACTCGAATTGGTCCAAGTTGCCGGAAACAACAGGCTATCGAAGTGAAAAGTTGGAAAGTAGAGAAAGGGGAAAAAGAATTAGTGAGCAAGAGTCATTTTTCACCTGGATGCTTGAGAGTTAGAGCCAGGTGGGGGCTTCGATTCTCGACAAAGATTAATTAGTGGGGACGATATCTCTCGGAAGAAGAGAGGTGTCGGGGGTGGGTGGACGCGTGCCGAGCCTATTACACCAGGACCACTTTGTCATCTGTCATCCGCTCGCACCCAAGATCTCTTATCCGTCGACGAGAACCAACCCCCCGAGAAACGTCGATTCCATCTAACACTTGTCCAAGTATTTCAAAAGTCCACATTGAAATATTAATGAATCTCATTAGAAAACAAGTCTAAGATGATTTTTCGTCAGTTATACCAATAGAAATTGACAAGAAGAAAAAAAGAACAGTCCGATTATAATCGGTACCTGTTATCCACCTGTTCTCACCGCAACGGGGCTTCCCCTTAACTTTATCCGATCATAAACTAGGCCTCCTTCGACCAGCTTAACTTTCGTCGATCTTCCTTTTATTTAGTACACCTTCTATTTAATAGAATAGAAATTATTACAAACTCGAAACATTTAATCTTAATAATTCTTAGACTTATTAATATTTGTTACAAAATATCGAACGCAATTGATGGAATTTTCTGAGAGTTGGTCGAATATTTTCGGATGTCGGAAGACTTTGATATAAATGTGGAATTACGAGATATGAGTAAACGGTGATGGACGATCGAATTCGTCCCGGAGGGCGGCGGTTGGCATTCAATGAGAAAGAGGACGCGGAAGTCCGACAAGTGAGGTGAGTGGAAATGAGGACGAGGGAGGTCGGACCGGATAGATAAACACCGGTGGGATAGAGTCATCGATTAGCATGCCGGTTCGAAAGCCTGATAGAAGATAGCCGAGGAAATGATGGATTACAGGGAAACCCAAAGCTTTGCAAGCACTCCTGTCGTTATCAACGTACTAATTGCTCTAAAAATAACATCCCTTGAAATGTGAAAAAGACACTTTGTGAATCATAGAAAAAAGTTGATCAAATATCGTTTAAAAAGTATTAGTTTCAGGTGAAATTAGGAATAAAATAATGAATCATAGGATTCTCTGATTCCCTTAAAGTCGAGTGGCAGAACTTGGCAATACTTATCGGGATTGATCTGGGTTATACAATTACAAGTGGGAGGTGGTTAGCCAGCCAAAATTCTCGACGAAGCGTCAGCAAGGTGACGGCGAGCATAATCGCGGAACCGCCTTGAACGTGGAGGACCTCTCTTTTTGGCAGGGTGAGAAAAATCTAAGAGGCCGCGCAGCTGCTGACGCCGTGCGACAAATGAGACCTTGTTTACATGATCGCGAAAATAGCGTCCGATCGTCATTAATAATGCCTGCTTTATTATTACCATCGATCAACATATAGTTCTTGAGAAACTTTGCATCATTCAAATCTCTACTTTTTATTACTACAATCGATTAATCAATTAATCGGAAATAACGATTCCAATGAAGGGACTTTCCAAAATCAACAGGAAACCACAAAGGTGTATCGTCTTTCGAGATTCCTGTATAACTGGAAGATGTTCCTATACATTTAGGATAGCAGACACAACACTAACGGTGGGTGGAGGGGCGAAAGACAAACAGGATCGGAAATCTCTGTGAAGCTTGTCGCCCCCGAGAGATTACATCGGAGGCCTCGTTACCGAGAGGCGCGCGTATAAATAGGAGCGCGCTTTCCTCGAGGCGGATTTAGCCTCGTGGAAGACGCGCGCGCGTCTCGCCAGACGTCGCCTTCGTCGAAAAGAAGGAAGGAATTCGTTCTCTCCTCTTCCTCCGTCTCTCTTCTCCCCCCCCCCCCCTCTCTCTCTCTCTCTCTCTCTCTCTCTCTCTCTCTCTCTCTCTCTCTCTCTCTCTCTCTCTCTCTCTCTCTCTCTCTCTCTCTCTAGCTTGTCAAGTGTGTTGACCCGGATGCTTACGGGTATCACTATGCACTACATTGCGATCCCAGTGTTTATCCTTGATCCCCTGTATTACGGCTCCACTGCTGGGTTCGCTGATATCCAACGCAATGCATCCCTTCGATTGCAAATAATCCATTACAAGAATATCCGGCATTCACGAATACACTAATTAACTAAATCTTCCAATTTTTGTCAAGATAAATCCTAGTCAAGGTTTGACTGTAGGAAACCCTGAATTTACCTGCGCCAAGGTCGATCGATACGGTCAAGCTGGAAGGGGTCAAGTTAAAATCAGGCAGTAAGGCAGGAGGCAGGGTTGAAAGGTTCGAGAGTCAGGCGACGAGAGAGTACCTGTACAGACAGAAGAGACTATAAGAACGCTCGATGGTTCTGTCGAAGGGGGGGGGGGGGGGGGGGGTAAAAGAGAGAAAGTCGGGGCGCAGAGGGGTGGTCGGGGGGTTGGAAGAGAGTGTGAGATAGAAGCATGCAGGTTATATTTAATAAAGGAAGGAGTCTGGTTGCCACGGTAACACGGGGCACACGTTGAACGGGCCAGGGTATTGATTCACCCCACCTGAATTCAGGTCAACCCCTGACTAAACACCTTTATGTAAGTACCTCGGTGTGTGCGAAAGCATTGCCCCGTTTCTGTCGATGCCCTTTCTCTTACTACCAACATGAGAGTACTCCGATACTTCTTCTTCTTCTTCCCCACCCTCCCATCCCCTCTTTTCCAATTCATCCCCCCCACCCACCCCCACTCTGCCGCCTTTTGGACAGGCATAAAGAGAAAGAGAGAAGGGGTTCGAGATGAGGGGTGGGTTAGTAAGTAGTAGCGTGTAGAAGCTACGCCAGGCCTGCTGATCGCTTTGGATCGGGTACTCCTCGCAGGAGCTTGACACAGTTCCTTTGCCACCGGCAGAGTTAAGTGCCGAGCGAGGCTGGAGCGAAAGAATTGCTTCCGAGAAATTGGAAATCCCAACTGGGCCGATCGAATCCTTACTGGCAGTTTTGATCATTTCGGAATTCGAATGATTTCGAACTTTAAAGTCATAGATTTTATATTATAGTTTGTATTACAGGGTTTTTATGATTTGTTTCAGGGTTTTTTTTTTTAGGAAACTGTAAAGGGGTGGTAGTTGGGTAAAGCGATGAGTGCTGGGGAAAAAAGCGTGGGGCTAAGCTTGCAAGTGCTAGGACTTAGGACCAATTTCCGGAGAGTGGCTTTCTTCTACGTACCAAAAAGAGGAGCTTAACGCTTTAAAAGGTTAACCTTGTGTGTCTATGTTCCGGTTGGCGCGTGTTCTCGCGTGCTTTGCCGACTCCCTCATCAACTATGTATATAGTCCATCGCGATAGGCCGCTTGTGTCCTGTCCCTTGATGGCTCACGTGTCACCAGGAAAGCTCCATTGCGAGCTTATTGTCGACCACACTGCCTGTCATCCACGAATCAACTTACCACCACTAACCAAAAAAAAAAACAGCTAGCCCAATTCAATATTTATAGAATTCGAATTTCTATTCTAAAGTTATAAACTTTCAATCTTTGATATTCCTGTCAATTCTTATGAAAAGGATTAGTATTGGAATTTTTAAACGCTTCGTGATCAAGGGCTGATTTTTTCACTGCCCTTAATCTATGCGAGGGTTACCCCTGAAGGGTTTCAGAGTTCACTGACTCCACTTCACCCCCCCCCCCCCCCACTCCCTTACTTTCCCCCGAAATCGTTACCCTTAGCTAAGCCGACGTTCACGTTCGACGCTAATCGAACTTTCTAATGAGACGACAGTCTTGGAAAGTGTTAGCCCTTGTAAGGCACCCTTCCTTTCGGCGTCGTTTACCTTAAGCTATTCTCTAAGGGCTTAACAACTCTTGAACCCTCGTGTCATTATGCCTTTACTTAAACTCAACTTGTAAACTGCTGTACTGTCACTCTAGAAATTTCCATCCTGAATTCTTTATACGACAAGGGACCTTATTCCACTTATCAGCCCTTCAATCCCAACCCTCGAACATCACGCTTTTACTTAAACCAGAACCGAGAATTTCCTTTATTCACTCTCGGGCATTTTTATGTCTTGTAAATCCTGCGAAATACTTTTATAATATTACAGTTTAATGTTGAAGGTTTTGTCTTATTGTATACTCTAGGAAATTATCCTGTGGGATTTGTGTAAGAGATGCTATGAAAGGAATGCAATATAAATGCCTGGGCATTTGCAAAGAAATGGGCAAGCGTGAATTGTTCATGTGACAATTCATGGGAGGAAGAGAACAGGCTTTTTTCGCTATGGGAACATTAAAGGATGAGGAGGCCCTCGGAGGATGAAAGTTGCACGGCTACTCCCAAGGCAAACGATACATTTTTAATGTGTGATCGTGCCAACTACTCACACAGACACAGGCACAGACACAAATATTCCAAGACATAGAAATTAGATTTCACGCATGGTTCGGTTCGTTCGCCAATGGTGGAACACGTGGAATCGATTGGAATTTCGATTCCCAATGGAATCGGAGGGGAAAAAGTTTCACTAGAAGTACGAACTTTCGAATTATGTAAATTTTGGGTGTTGTCAGTGGGTTGGATTGACAGATATTACGGTAAGGGAATTCGAATTTCTTCCCTCGAGCTGTTCCTTCGATGTTCAAAACCCTTCTAACCATCAAGCTGCCTCTTGGTAATTAGCAAGCAATTTAATTACTTCCCACGGACTTTATCGTAGCCGGTTCATCTTAGGATGCAACAAGTGCACCGCTCGACCATGCGACTTTCACCTCAGGCTGATAGAGATTTTGGTAATCATAGTGTTAAATCATAATCTAGTAAATTACAAACTAGAAACTTCTGTAATACTTGAATATTTTCGTAAACTCCTCTAAATTCACATAACAATTATTCCCACTGTTTGAATCCGAATTTATACATTTCAACATTTAATGTAAATGATCAATGTTTCGGTGGAAACTCGACGCAGCAAACTTTCCAATTGGAAGAGTCAATAATTCCGGCCAATTAAAAAGTCTGTAATCCTAGCTCGTCGGTCGGACTTGTTTGACTTCGCGGAGTAATAACGAATTGTTCAGAAATGAGCCGGCCACTAATTAAAACCAGCAAAGATCGTAAGGAATCGACAGGGGATTTCGTGGCGATGGTAGAACCGAGGAAAAAGGGTTGAAAGAGAAGAGGGCGGATGGAATGGGTAGACATTATTGACTACTTTACCGAAGAGAAAAGGAAGCTCTTGGAGCTCGGTTAATTGAGTAACTTTTTAACCCAATTCGTGGCGAGTATCGTCCCAGAGAGTTGCAACACTCGATGCTAGCCTTTTTTTTTTTCAACCATCTTAACTTCCAATATTTTCATTGGCTAATTAGACCTCAGCCTAGAATTGATTGCGATGGAATTTGCTCTACAAAAGAAAGTACTTAAAATATAATTTATACGGGTTTATTTATAAAGAATATCTCGATATATTCGAATTGGATTGAAAGGCAATTACATTGTAGAGGCGATTCAATTTCGGTGGTCGAAATACCCAGGGGAATGGTCCGATGCCTCGAGCGATACATAATTGAATGGGTTGCCGCCGACTATAGTTTGGCTGTCGGGGCAAAACGAGTGTCTGTATCTACTTAAAGCCGGTCTCGCCGAGGACCTACTCTACTTAAACGTGTACCGTTTGCGTTGCGTGTTCCTTGTCTCTTTCTATTGGCGGTATAAATTTTATTTCACTTCCTTTCAACTTCCACTGATGTCTGATTAGTTCTTTTAATTCAGCGGAGATGATAGTACAATTTATTTCCTATTATTTAGTAAACGTACTTCACTCAAAGGAAAAAGTAAAGTTTGTTAAAGTAGAGGGTGGCGACGATGGTGGGCGTCGTTGGAAACTTGGGGAATCCCACAGGGAAAACGGGCAGTTTCGTGTGCATTCTGCGGGAAAAGTTTGCCCGCCCATGCTGGACCAAGTCGATTTTACGACGCACTTGGAATTTCAAAGTGCGAATATGACATGGATGGCCATGCAATCGGGTAGAAGCGTTACGCTTTGAGTCGATGGTCATCGTTTATGCAATGAATTAGTCTTTCACAGTATCATTGAATTCCGAATGATATTATCTTCGAAATCTTTAAAATACTTGAGTTCTTTCCTAAAAGAAAGTGTACCTCCTTTGCCGCCTGTGGCAGGATTTTATCCGAGGGTTGTTCCTTCAGAATTCGACGGAGAATCGAGATAGTGTTATCCCTGCGACACCCTCGCATATGGGCTGCGACAGATATGGGAAACAGCCTCCAGTATTTGCCAGACAAATACTTACATCCCCCTCTTATTCCCTTATCTTCGAGTTTTCTTCTTCCTGTTGGTTTACTACTTAAATCGAATTCGATAGATCTTCATTTTATTTACAATATATAATATTGTATTATTCTAGTTTTCAGTGTTGTTCATTTGAAAAACCAAGTGAAATTTGAGTCAGTAATCTTAAAACGAAGTTTTTCATGGCTGACCAATGTGAATTAGCATGGTCGCTCTGTTTTTGCCTTTTATTTCCGGGCTTGAAGTCGTCGACGAGGCATAAGCTCGAAATACTTTTCAACTAGGAAGAGTATAATTAGCATTAGGCGTGAGAGATACGAGAGCTCATCTTCTCCTCTTACTTCCTCTGCCATTCGTTCCCCTTTCTCTCTCTCTCTCTCTCTCTCTCTCTCTCTCTCTCTCTCTCTCTCTCTCTCTCTCTCTCGGTGGATGTCCATATCTTTGCTTCTCACTCTTATCCTAGCATTGAGTTAACAGAAACGTGTGAAATTAATGCATATCAGACCGCTTGGCATACAGCCAGCCCGTCTCGGCCTCGGTGAGACGCGTCACTTTTATTTGCGAAGGACGGAAAAACAGCTGGCTGCGCGGGAATTCGCCCAAATAGATGTTTATCCCACCAAATGAAAGCTCGTGGGAATGAAGAATATCAATTGAAAATATCAAGAATGATATTTAAACGTGAGAGATATTCTATATTCATAAATGAAGTATAAATCGATCGATCGAAGAAGCAATATTAGATCGTAAATGGAAGAGGTCTTTGCTGAGACTTCGTCAATTAGAGCACTTTAGCATGCCAGAAACTTGGTTAATTGAATTACTGAGTCGAAACATTCTATTACTTGGTTGCCACCCTCTTTTTGCCAGTCTTGAGAAGGATCAGCAACGATCTGAATTAAATTCTTCGACTTTCCATTTCTGAAAAACAAATAGTTTTGAAATCTCGAATGATTAAAATGGAGAGTGAAGAATTTCCCAAGTGCTTCGAGGAAAGTTATCGAGGCTAATTGGTTGCGATGCATATAGTAATTAGTGATTTCTGGCGGAGGTAGAATATAATGGGCGAATGTCAGTCATCGGCAGGTCTCTGAATACTTGGTTTAATTAGGTGGCGGTACTGTCGAGCGTTCGACCACTCCACGGGATCCGTCATTGTTCGACGTATAATTGCTTAAGGGAATTTCTTGCTGCGACGCCCGATGACGATGAGAGTCATCCGCTGTCAGTAACAATGGTCAGCTGAGTGGCTGCTCGAGGCCAGATAACGCGACGACCCCTACCGACTCTTCTTCGCTCTGTCGAATATCCAGAGTATTTCAGGCATCACTGATTCAATTGGAGATTCGATGATTATTCCATTTCTTTATGAACTTATATATTGTAAAATATTGTCTCCAACGCCAGGTTCATTTATTTCTATAAATCATATCTTTCCAGTGTCGGATTTCGCGCAGGAGTTGGGCGCCGAGATGGAAAGTCACTCGGCGAACGTGCGTCGACTCGTCGATACGTTTCGTCGACGGATCGGCGACACACGCGTCGATTCCGGTGGGATTCGACGTGTCTGGGAAAGCCTGCTGCGTCAGGTTGAAGCCGACGCAACCGCACATCTCGATCTCGCAGCTGTCCTTCAGCAACAACTCTCGAGACCGACCGTAGAAGCTAGTTTCAACAGTAAACTTAAATCTAGAAAGGTATGTGTCGATGAGAATCTTCATAAGGAAAAGAAAGGAGATAGAACTTTCTTTGATCGAGTATGATTCTCTTTGGGAAAACAGGTGTTTGCGCATCGAGAAAATTACGAACAGGTGGTCGCCAAAGCAGAGGAGAAATTGCAGCGTGCGCGCGCGGACTACAAGCGAGCTTACGCGGCGTTGCTCACTTTGGACTCTGCGAGCGAAGCCGAGCTTAAGCGAGCTTACCTGGAAGCCCACAATGCCTACGTGCTGCAACTACGAGCAACGAACGCCATCGTCGAGACTTATCAGTACCAATGTCTACCGGAGCTACTTGCCGAAATTGCTGAGATCTACGAGGAATTCTCAAGTCTAGCTTGTAAATGTGTTGCTGGTATCTCCGAAGCAGCCGGTGAACGTGCCGGTGAACAAGCGAAAAGATATCAAGTTGTCTCCAAAGAAGTTCAAGCTATATCACCAGCCAATGATCTTCAAGTACGTGAAATTATATTTATTCATGATATAATTCTAAATTGGTATAAAAAAGTGAAAGAAGTATTATTGAGAAGTTTGAGAAGTTCGAAGGAAGGGAAGAACCTTTGATAAAATTCATGATACTATCAGTTATTAATTAACCAATGCTTGACGGCACAATTATTGGAGTACGCGCACCGTCAAAGCTGGCGTCAGAGTGCATTGCTCACCGCTGATAATCAGCTAATTAAGAGCACTCTGAGAAAGTAAGGGTGCACCTGAGTGCCATCGCGTATCCCTTTAACATTAATTCGAGACATCTTAAGACTAAGTGGTACTCGAACCTTCGAAACAATTAAGACATCCATTATTTCTATCAATCGAATTCCTTGTTATTTAATCAACTTGTTTGGAAAGTAAATATCAGTGACATTGTTCTTTTCTAACAAAAGGTTTTCGCACGAAGCCTCGCAGCAAATGCAACGCCACGGAAACCCCCGCGGCGATTGTTCGTAGCACCACCGCCGCCCGAGCAAGTACCTTCGGAGAGAATCAGTCAGGTGCCAACTCTTAGGGATGAATTAGTACCTACGGGTGTTAGTACTTTACCACTCATGGAAGACCTGAAAAGAAAACAAGATAGCCTCACTCAGGATATTAGAAGTCACCAGGAAGCTTTGGAAGGTCTTCTACGAATGCAACGCAAGTAAGTTTACAATTGTATATGTATGTTTTTTGTTTGTTTGAAGGGAGAATGTTTATTTAGTGTTATTGTTTGTGTAACATTCCAGAAGCGCTGAGAGTAATCTGTTTACGAAGGTAGCCGAGTTTCAAGAGAATATTGCGAAGAAACGCTTCGATCTTGGTGTTTCTCAACTTCACTTGGCAGCTGTTCGAGCACAGGTGAGTCTATTAATTGTTTATTAACAATATCCAATGAATGTTATATGATGTTCGTGTGAAAAAGCAGATCAGAATAGGTAGAAGTCAGTTTTTCATAGGAATATGTGAAAGTTCCATGACAGAAGGTTACATCGATATGAAAGAATGGCGAGTGGGAAAAAGTTTATTTATAACTGGCAGTCGCGCACCGACAACCCATGAACAATGGGGGGTCGGTTGAACGGGGAATCTGAAAAGTTGCCAGCCAAGGCAACTTTTCTCATTCGCAGACCGCTCGGAAAGTTTCCTTTGCTCGAAGTTTCATACGACAGAGGTGATTCCCTGCGGACACACCGGATGCTGGGCATCGGATTTCTGTGTGTGCCCGGTCAGAAACTGGTTAGATATGAATTGCGTGAGATCATAGAAACTTTTTCACAATATTCGCTGGTAATTAACTGTTATAGAGATTATGAAATCTTTGAATTGAGATCTCAGAGTGTTAAAAGTAATGATTGATGCTAGAAATAATAGTGAAAAGATGATCGAGAGTAGTGTCAAGGATGAGCAATCGAAATAAGTGGAATGAGGCGCACCCTCGCGGCACTTTCCTCGGCCCCCAACGCCGCCTACCGTCTCTCATTCTACTTGGCGCGCTCTCTTGAGAGCCGATTAAAATTAGCACTAGCTTCTTGCCCGCAACCCTTTCTCCCTTAGTTCGCGGCCCTCTCAAGGGAAACGGGTACAATGGCATCGCACCTGCAAATACACTCGAAAAGCTAGCCTTTGCAGGCTTCCCTCTCTCGACTCGAGATCATTTGTGACGAGCCACTTTCCTATCGACAGCCAACGGATTCTCCACCCCTCTGGAATCCGTCCCTTTGTCCGGCACGTACATCGGATTAAATTAAACCTTATTGTATAACACTTGTTCCATTTAAATATCATCCAAGACATATTAATAACACTTACAAATAATACCAATATCCAATTACCAGAAATCCTTGACTATTCCAACATGATATTCCAGAATATCATCAACATATTATAGATGAAAAAAGAAAAGATCCTTAGAATTCCATTGAAAGGCCTATTGAATCCGATCAGCTGACGGTTCGAGGGGCATCGTATCAGAGGGCGTCGTATCAATGAAAGGGAAAAAGCGGAAGCTGGCGCGCGCGCGCGCGCGCGCGCCTCTGTGTGTGCGGCGTTGATTGAGTGCGCAAAGCATGTCCCTTGTCCTCGAAAGAGGCTGCAAAACACCAATAGCCACAGACGTACCAGTGCACACAGATACTAAGAAAGCAAGCGAAGCTCTCGTATGTGTTAGTACCTCGAGAATAAATACGGCGCGCATTCGAGGGACATGCGCCCTCACAACTGGGTCATCGTGGAGCATGAGCACGCTGGAAATCCATTCCTGGCCTGGCTGAGTCCGCCTTCCTAGGTCAGGCCAGCAGGATCATCCGGAAGCGGCGACAACAACCCCATCGGGGCACACGCACATAACAACACACACCATGGGCTGGACAACCTTACGCACCAGAGTCGTTAGTATCTCTTGCCCCCAGGCGTATACTACACATCTCTGCAGCATCCCTTCTCTTGCCAATAACAATTCGAAAGGAACCTTAATCTACCAAGGATCCGGAGAGACTCCTCGTGTCCTCGGGCCATTCAAACTCTCATTCAGCAATCCTCCAAGGAAAATAAGAGCTCAGGAATCAGCTGATCCCAGCTTCAACAGTATTAAAGACACCTGCTACTACGAAATAATCAAGAAATGGACCAACATCTGGTTCGGATGATTCTTAATATCCTCGAACATCATCATCATCATCGTCATCGTCATCATCATCATCATCATCGTACAGTTTCTACTAAAAGGAAGAGTTCTGTGATACGAATCGTCAGTTTATGGTGCTACTCATTGTGGATTAGGTTCTTCCTGAGTGGTATATCTGGCATGGTGGTTACCTGTGGCTTTGGTGCTCGTGCACGTGAATATCAGCAGGCATTTCTGTGTCACGTGTCCATTGTCTCGCGTGTGTTTGCGGTGTGCTGCGCGTCCAGGCGTGATTGGAACAATAGGGCAATGGTGGGAGGGAAGATGGAGGAGCGTGCGATAGATGGAGAGAAAAAGAAAGAGAGAAAGGGAGAAAGGTTGGCATCGGACTGTGTGAATCTCTTCCTGGGCCTTTGCCGCAGGGATAATGGACTCTCCTCTCCGACCTCTTTAGGTGCACTCTTGCTGCATTGTATATACGCATGCCTGCTCGATTACTGTCATTCCTGTCAGTATAACTTCAACTAACACGATATTTATTCTATTATATTTTCTATTCATGATTTATTTAAGTAATTATATTATTTATTTACTAATACTGTTGTAGGATAGACGGATATACTTTTTAATGAAAGAGCAATTTATTTATTCCCGCGCTTATCGTCAATGATTCATTAATATTTCATGAATGATCTGATGTTACGGGAAGTTTTGAAAGGAAAGGTTGGAAGCCTTTAGTAACACGATTGAATTGTACGGGAATAGACTCGATTTTTCGGCGGTATTGATTGGACTGAATTCGATGCCACCTTTGACTGTGGTAGCAGGTGGGAACGTTACCTCCAAAATAGAGTGCAAGCTTGGCTAACGATCGATTTCCCAGCTAATTAGTTCCCCGTGCAAAGATGTACCAAGAGTGAGAATGTAAAAGTTTGTCTTGATAAAGTCAAAGTTTAACTTAGTCATTAGAGAATGACTTTTAACTTAATATAAGTTAAATGTATTCCGTTGAACGAAGATTAATGTTTGATTGGCTAGGATTGACTGTTAGGGAATAACTAGAGAAAGATCAACACTCGATGGACTCTAATGGGTTGATCCGGCGTTGGTAGCCGGCACGAGAGAAGAGGCCGCCGCACACACGTGGGATGCGTATATCACGATAGACCAGAAGATCCTAGCGCGGTGGAATCCGATTAAAAGGAGCATTAAAACCCGAGTGGCTTCACCAACGGCACACAGATCTGTTTACTGGCAGTCTGTGCTCTGCCTTGCAAACCTCACAGTCAACGAGAACTTTGGATATCTTCTACTTTACCTTCTACATTTGTGAAGACACACACACACACACAGACACACAGACACACAGACACACGTCGTAGAAGTATCATCAGAGTGCTATTGTTGACGATATTGCGGTTCTCGACTGGGATCCTAGCCGCTGGTTCCTCCGATGTGGCAGGATGTTCGTCAGGAGGATCAGACCACCGCAGAGACGTTCCGACGACCATCATCATACACCACAACGACGCCGAGTTGTTGTGGAAAGTAAAGTCAGTCTCCGAAAATAGAGATTCCAATGAATTGTTGATTATTTGAATGAAGGATATAAAAAAGAAGATGGAAGTATTAAGTCGTTGAGAAGGGTTGCTTAGTTCAATTGTAAGAAGTGTATTAATTGTCTTGAATCTGTTGTACGTGGGAGGTGGGTTTGATTGGCTCGGCAATCCTCGAAAGAGACGGGTCGGGCATTGTTCTCGTTCTCTCGAGAATGGATTTGCAATTGCTATCGATTAGTCACTCGAGACAATTGGCAACTGTACGTGTAAGCTTTCTGTCGACTGATTTACCAAGCGAATTAAATATCGAAATTATTATTTTACTCGTTGCTAGGATTTGTTATGAGAGGACATTGAACCTTTGTTGGATTTCTTTATTCTTTAACTGCCGGAAATTGATTATGCTGAGAGAGAGAGAGAGAGAGAGAGAGAGAGAGAGAGAGAGAGTGTCTGGCATCTCGAAAGCACTCGAGCAAAGTAGCCTCTCAGAGAACTCGCATCTATCGAGTCGATGACGCCCACTAACGATATACCTTATTAGTCTGTACTAGTTGTATACTAGTATCGGAGAATCTATAAACGTTTGCCGATATAACATGTACAATGAATGATTGGAAGAGAGAATATAGAAAATCGACGTTTGTCATTCTAGAAAGAGCTTTTCGGCGGTGCCGAAGCGAGCCAGCCGGATGCTGTGAGCAGTCGGAAGATGTCAAATGGATCGACTGGAAGTACGAAGCACAAATGGTTGAAGGCATTCAAAAGCCTGAAGACAAGCTCGCCGACAACTCCACCCACAGCTGACAAGTGAGCTTTCACACTGGAATGACTTGTCCTATTAAAACTTTTCAATACGAATGATATAGTAGAAAGGAGTTTTTTGCATGAAGAATTTGTAGAACCTTCCAAAAATTCATTCAGGACTTTATTTAATCTTTGACTATTAATATTATTTATTAAGTTAAGAATTCGTACAATTCTTATACGACTAAAAGACTGACGTTCACTAACGAAATGTCCCCGATTCTTTTTCTTTTTAACTAACAGAGGAAAACAGGCGATGTACCATGCTGTGTCCACGGTAGTCGCCATGTCCAGGTATACCAAATTACCTTTCCAATTAACAATAATCATCTAACAGTAATCAAATGTCATGAAAAGAAAACCGCATGTTTCGATATATGACTCTGGAACATAGACAGTTCTAGTGGACATTTCACTTTTATTTAACAAATCGAGTAAAACTTGTCCGACGATGTTCTTAAAAATCATTATTTCTCTCATTTCTATTGTTCTGAATTGTTGGTAGGAGAAGTTTCTTGGTCCTCTCTCCAAGGGCTCGTAGATTGGTAGATTGTTCGAGTGTGTTCTCTTAGTATCGTTTAACAGAGAATCATCGACATGTAATGACATTTACTTGTAACATATTAAAAGTAACCTTTCTGTTTCATCGTTCTCGTCGCACTCATTGCTCCATCGTCCATGGAAACGTACGTAATCGAACATTGACTCTTTTTTGCCTCCACCTTTCCTCGCACTCTCCCCTCAATCACAACTGCGCCCATGACAGTAAGAAATTGCATGATTTAGAGTTTGCCTGTTATTTAGAATCTAGTTGATTTAATCTGTTATACAAATACAATTGTTAATTATCAAATGAAATAGTAAAAATGAGTAGTAAAACTATTTTCTTTAGAGAGATCCTGTCTGATCCTCGCTTTCCTTATCCACCGCTCTGCACAATTCCCTCGTCCGCTTTATTTCTCCAATAAACAAGTATATTAAGTACTCCTTTTCTGATCGATGATTGATTGTTATAGGAAAAGCTTGGAATCCGAGGGTGGTCATCAATGGCGAGAATACACGTATCGGAAAATCACACCGTGCGACGCCTGCGGGCAGGTGTTGCGTGGTCATGCGAGGCAAGGTGTTCGATGTAGGGGTTGCAAAGCGAATGCACATACCGATTGTATCAACCTCGTTCAACCAACTATGTGTCCGAGTCTGGCGCCAAAGAAAAGCGGCGGAATTCCACTGCTTCGGAGACAGAAGACTCAACAACAGGAGGAAACACCTGCTCAGGAACACAGTAAGTTATTAGATGCCAGGCTTTAATGTGTCTTCCAGTGTTTCTCGTGTTACAGGCTGATAAGTCAACCAGGCTTCTCAAATTTATCGATATTTCCATTAAAAACTGTGATTTTGTCATTTTTAAGAGTGATTTGGCAAGCTTGGTTTATATTGGGTGTACATTCGAGGTGATAATCGTCACGTGAAAGTCGGATAAAGAAAGATTTCTTTGTTTGAAAACGATTACTTCGATGGAACTAAGTTTGAATAATATCGATGATAGGAAATATCGAGGGTAGTAGCTGATTTTATTAGAAAATTCTCGCGTGTCTCGATGAGAAGTCGAGGTGAGACTGACTCGTTCGAGATTGAGGGCTCCTGAGAGGTGCAATAAAGTGGAATCCACAGTGTCAAGACGGGCCGCGCGGTGGTATGAGCTGTCGATGAAAAGGCCTGTCTAGACGCTTGCGAATATCCGACTTTCACGAAGATCGATCGATCCTCCAAAAGAACTCGAGGTATAAGTCCTCGGGAAAGATCTCGTGCACGGATTTCGATAGCGAATGTGTCGCCATCTTGCTAACGAGGATCGGTTACCCCCACCCTGGCGGCATAATACTGCCAAAGAAAGTCCCCCAAACAAAAAGCCACTCATCATGCAACTAACGAGAGCATTGGACACATGTGTGGTGGGCCGATTGAGTATTGCCGATGATGAAAGAGGCGTCTGAACTTAGGTTGAAGAAAGAAAGAATGGCGGGGGGAAAAGAAATGAAAGTTAGGATTAGGTTAGTCTGGGATAAAAAAAAAAGAAAGGTGGGGAGGCCTTCGGGACTTTTCCTATTCTCTGTCTGATCCGTGGTGGGTGCAGACGTGGATGCCATATACCAAGTGCTGAAGCAAGCAGGCGAGATACGTGGAAACTCGACAAACTCACCACCTACGCCCCCCATAGCTGATCATGCCCAATCCGGCGCGGCACCTTCGTCGACGAGGGCATCCTCCCACCCCTGTTCCTCGTCCACCTCTGGTAAGGCACTTGCACCGCCACCTCGTCTTCTCCAGGGACATGACTCGTACTCTTCAGCCGTTGTATCCTCCTCCTCTTCTTCTTCTTCTTCTTCTTCTTCTTCTTCTTCTTTTTCTTCTTCTTCTTCTCTTCTACTTCGACTTTTCCCCTTCACTTCATTCTCATTTGCCTCTCACTCGGAGTTAGGACAGGTTCATTTACTAGCAAGACAGGCCGATCCGATCCCTCGGGAATTTTGAAAGTATGAAGGATATTACACGACTAGGAAACTAGGGGCAAAAGTTTACCGAGACATTTCATTCATGCTTGATCTCACACTGCCAGCGAACCAATCGAATCTCCCAAACTCCAATCGTGTTCTCTCCACTGCCCCCCTCGGCGGGGCGAGGGGACTGCGACTTAGGAGGATAGAAACTTTAGAGAGCAACTAACACCCGACACCGTAATCGAACAGCTAACGAGCTAACATCAGACAGAGGGGAGAGAGCGAGAGTGTGCCGCAGCTTGAATTAAATGGAAAGGGGCTGGAAACCTGGAACAATCCGAAAAGGGGGAAACCAACAGCGAAGGATATTAATCCAACTGGAAGTCTGACAATGCAGAAATCGATCGATTGAAAATACTAACATTGACAGATACTTGTATTAGAGGTACAAGGAGAGAAACCTTAACGAGAAGTGTGCAGTGCGCTAGAAATGCTTCTACTCCCCCCTCCCCCTCCCCCCTCCAAAAAAATCAAAAAAAATCTTTGTATCCTGGAAGTCGCTTTTGAGAGAGCTTTGTGCTTGAGAACCTGGAAGACTGAGAGCCTTGGCATTTGACCAGGACGAGGCAGCGGAGGATCGATGTCAGGCACCAGACCATTTGGACAACCATTGGTACTTATGCCGAAGGAACCAACAACCACAGCAACACCGAAGACAGCGGAACCTACATCAAGGTTCTTCTTTAAAAGGCGATGATGATCGATGATGGGTGTTCCTTTGTCATCATTAAAATCGTACCAAGATGGCTGGCAACTTCGTTCTTTCTCTATTAAACTTACGAGATATATACCTTGCAAACACGAATACTTTCCCTCTACGGAAGCAATGCCTCGTAAAAGAGAGGCTCTCTCGATTAAAATGTAACTTTAGCCTTCGGAAAGTCCTTAGAGACCTTAATTATTGTTCCATTAGTTGAAGAGTCAGGGGTTCTAAGATGGTAGACAGTTCCTGGGAGTGTTTAGTTTTCCCCTCCGATAAATAGAGAACGTAATTCACTATACCTGTTATGGGAGAGTTTCTTCCCGTGCAAGTATACATATATATATATCCTCGAGAACGTATTTATCCCAAGCGCGAAGGAGGAAGAGGAAGAGAGGAAGGAGGGGTGCGGGATTTTAAGAAAAGAATGAAAGCCCCTCGCATGTTATCTCGGTGTTGCATGATCGAGAGAATCGGTACTTTACAAGATTTCCATCGATTGTGCGAAACGAGACGATAAAACAGGGGGAGCGAGCACCGAGTGCGGAGAGTGAAAGAGAGAGAGAGAGAGAGAGAGCGAGAGCGAGCGATCAAGAGCTCATTCTGTAAATACGATCTGTAAATAAAGCCCTGTTCTTCTCGAGTCGTGTCCCGTTTTTACTTCACTCTTCGGAGTAATGCTTGAGCAACTTTCTCCAACTTTATGCAACTCTTTCCGCCGCACTTTCGACAGTTTTTGCTATCCTCTCGCTGTGACCTTCAAACTTTAGACTACTCATTATTATCTTTCTTAACTTTTTCTCGTTTTTCTGTAAGTCTATGTTTGTTTGTGCGTGTGCGTGCGTGCGTGCGTGTGCGCGTGTGTGTTTAAGTCCCAAAAGTATATACTCGAGGATGATGCCCAGAATATATTGGAATTACGGATCTTCGATATCTTTTGCCTTGAGGATTAAGTGTGTAACTAATTTCAATTACAATTCTATTTTTTCTAGTAGTTAACCAACCAACTGTGTAGCGTATGTGCGCTAGACGATCCTTTCGACTATTTGTGTTTAAGATTTCCTTCATCGAAATTCTCACACAAAAGCACTTTCCAGTCGATTTTTTTAATACGCAATGCTTCCCGGGCCCAACTTGGGCCCACGTCAGTCCCAGGAATATTCGTAATTTCAATCATTACAAAGTTTAGAACAAGTACAATTGAGATTTGGCAATGTCCAAATGATTTCAATACAAAGTTCCAAAGAATTACGAAGTAAATGAAATAGAAAAATGGGCCTTATCGCCGAGTAAGATATCAAGCATCGTCCAAGAAGGCTAACTGAACTTGTGATCGGCAATCGTGGGAACTAAAGCACCCCACAGTCCGCAACGCAGACGCGAGCGACTCAATCTACGCATGAAGAGTCTCAGTTTGGACTCTCCCGAAGGATCAGCCCATGTTCGTCACAGGCCCAGGGACTACTACAGTTCAGGCCCAAAGGAATCAACGCCGCCTAGGCATTCAGATAGCGGCAGTATCAACAGACTATGTAAGTATCGACCATTAAAACCTCGACAAAGGTAAAAAAAAAAAAAAAAAAAAACTGGGGGGCCTTAAATCAGTAAAATCCAAGAATTACACACATACACTAAAGCAAACACTTTGACAACACAGCACAATCTTGTACAGTCACATTAGACATACAATTGAAGACCCTACATTCCATTTCACATTAGTTACAAGTGGACACTGTGACTTTCGCCATCTACACTGCCAACACTTGAAGGTACACTAGCAAGATCAACGCCAGAATGAATTAGAGAGTTTTGGGAGGGATTGGATAAAGGTTCTAGGATTTAATAGGAATTTAGATGATATATTAGTGTCATTTGTACTTTTATAGCACCTTGCAGTCCGGGACAAGGCCATCCAGTTCACAAGCATCTGCGCAATCCAATTAGAATGTCGAGCATGGAACTACCCGATGAAAACGAGAAGTCCTACTCATCGGCTAGCACGTCGCCATGTCCTTCGCCACATACCAATAACCAGAACCATCTGAATCCATCAGGAAAGAGGGTTCTACCGCCGAATAATCTTTATGTCGTACTTTATAACTTCGAAGCTCGCCAACGAGATGAACTCGATCTTAAGTAAGAATTAGTTTCAATTTTTATTCAGAATTATCTACTTCCTTGAATCGACTGATGTTTGCTTTTTTGTCTTTGCAGAGCGGGTTACAAAGTGACGGTGATCGATAAGTCAGAGAAGGATTGGTGGAAAGGCAAGTGTCTTGGTGGCAGAGCTGGTTACTTTCCTAGTGCGTACGTGATGCGAGTGGAGTCTGGACAGAAGACCTTACAAGTCACGAGGAATCTTCAATTGACCGACCAGATCACACTACTTCGAGATCAGGTAATTCCTGTCATGAATTTTCTATCAAAGAGATCAAATATATCTAGTAAAGTTTCAATGCAGACCTTCAAGTAGATCTGGCTGGAATCCAATTGGCAAGGTTTCCAGTAGATTATTTCGAATTGGTACATTGAAAATATCCAAGTTTAAAGTCTAGTTTTTGATAGATTAATGTTGGTCGATTTAGGAAAGTTCTGTGCATGGAATTGTTATGTTCTCAGATCGTAATTCAAGTTGGTGAAGAAGTGGATGGAGTGGCAATGGTACGTTGCGCAGCTGATGTTCGTTCCGCGGATCACATCGGAAGGGAAGGCGAAGTCCTTTACAAGGAGACCCTGTGTCCTTTGAAGTATTTGCAAGAAGTGTGACAGCAGCCTCACCGAGGCAACCGTTCAATCACGGATCGCCAACCGGCCTCGAATCTTCGTGAGCGCCTGACCAACACCAATCGCCGAATTGTCACGGAGAAATACTACGATTGTCTCCAGTGCACCGACCAATGTCGCCACGTGACTAACAACGCCGCCGTCCCAAACAACATGAGCAACCAATCGATCAATCAAGGCACCAACAATCTCGCCAATACCATAAACAACATTAATAGCCACAGTAATAATACTAGTAAGAGCTATGGTAATACAAATGGGGGCTTTAATAATTCGTCGAAGTTCTGCAAAAGCCTGAAGAACAACAACTTGGTGGCAAATGGAGGATTAAATAAGTTCAGGCAATCGATTACTGAATTAACATCGTCGAAGAAAGAGAGTTTGAAGCCGGTGACGAGGCTCGATAGGATGAAAAATCCTAAGAATAATAATTTATCAAGATCATTGATAAAAAGCCAAGGACTACAATTGACCCCAGCTAAGAAGAGCTCGTCCTTGGCACGACCTGTTCGTGTCTACGATTCCTCGTCGAGCCAACCGAAGAGGGTGATCACTACGAGTTATAGTATCCAACAGCAACAAAATCAATTACGGAAACAATCGAGTCACGATCATCCAAACCCCTTGGATTATGGTTACGACGAGGAGGAACACGTCGATGACGAAACCACCTGGCCTATCAAGTTCAGGCTCGAGCAGATGCTGGAGCTAACGCTGCCACAGACCAAGCAGAAGCGAAAGAAGAAGAAGACGATGATGCTGATGAAGCAGCAACAGCGAGCGGCAACCCACGTCTGCAAGGACACGGAACAGCTACTCGAGGCGCTCAGACTCAACAATGTGGACCAAAATTATAGGTACAACGTCAAACGGTGTTCTGTCATGTAGAGAAGTAGTAGAGAACGGCAGTGGTAAGATTTCAACCTTCCTTTCTCTTCCATCGCATCCGTAATCCTCGGACTCCTTTGAGTTTTCCCCATTTACAAAAGAGTCCGCCGGCGTCTCTTTTCGTTCTCTCTAATTTCAAATCTTCCGGCACAGCCCTTTTTCCTTTGGTAATGGTAATGCCCAATAACGAGGAGAAGCTTTGATGGAATCGTGGAATTCCCATTCCTAAGGATAAATAGGTAGTCCGAGTAGTTCGGGTTGCGTGGGGTCCTCCGCGCTAGTGGAGTTCATCGAATGTTCATTGGGGTTCATTGAATTACGACCTTCCCTCCCCCCGCCCCGCCCCCCTTTCCCCGCTGGTGGCGCTCTTCAGAACTCTTTTGCCAAGGCTCTCGAAGTATTGAGAGGCCAGGCTTGTTAAATCGGAATTGGCTCCCAATGAAAAAGAGCAGATCCATCATTGACTATCCGGGGAAAAAGCCCTTCTAGCCGGCTCTCCTTTTTTTTTCTTCCAACTTTCCTTTCGAAATTCAGGTCAAGCACCCTTCTTCGGTACACCGCCATTTTCCCAGGAGCGCGAGCCGTTTTTTTCTACGAATAACCACTGTTGCGTGTTTTGCAACACTTATCACAGACGAGGTGAGCTTTTAAGAGATAAGAAGAACAAAGAGAAATGCGGAAGAAACAGATCCGATAATGTTTTTATCTTGGGATCCTCGTTCAAGCCCGATCTCTCCAATGCGTCTGCCCCCTTCTCTGTACCGTCCTCACTATTTCGTCGGGAGAGAGCATCGTTCGCGACGAGAGCAAACGCCATAAATCGCCTTCGAGATCCTAAAGCTCGCGCGCACGCACTTCGTTCGCTTGATTTTCGACCGCCGCCGCCGCCGCCGCCGCCGCCGCCGCCGCCGCCCCCCCCTCCCCCCTCCTCAAAAAAAATACGGCGCTCGGAAGCGCGTAACGCGCGTGTGTTTTGTATGTGTCGATTCTACGCTACGGTTACATTTGAGAGTATAATATATCATCGCAGGCGTTAATCTTAATTATATAGATATATATATATATATATATATATATATATATATATATATATATATATATAAATAAATATATATATACATGAATGAGGTATATAAGTAAAAGTGTAATCTATAAATAGAGAGTTATATATAATACGACATGCATTTAGGTTCGAAGCATTTCGTTTGTAGATGCTGCATTTACTATTTAATTTGTCCCCTGGCATTTTCGTACAGTCATTTCAATTTATCTTACACAGAATTTCAATTACCCTCATTTCTCTCTTTCTCTTTATTCTCTGGGAAATGGGATAAGAGGTGGCTGTAACGTTGTGTTCAGGGGACAGATGGATGCACCGAGGCCAGAGATTGCCAAGTATGTGGTTTTTGACTCATATAGTTGCGGAGTCTTCAATGAAATTGCGTTTAGGTTTCGCCGAAAGCACGCTAGTCACTTACAATTAGTTAGTTTAACTCGAGATACGTAATTTAGGAGGAAATAACAGAGATATACCAGGCGCGCGTCTGGTCTATGTAATTAGTGAGAGCTAGCACTAATTTTAATCACACTTTGGGCAGTGTACTTTAGTTACGTGTACACAAAGGACACACATACACGCATATTTCTAGAGGCATTCGTACAGCTGGAATGAAGCCAAAGTCCGTGTGGCTTGTTTAGTTATTACTTAATTAGTTCGAACAAAGAAATAAACAAGCAAAGCATCGGAACATGATTCTCTAAAGTCTCGTTTCGAATGATTCCTCGTCGCAAGAACATATTTTCGTTATCTCTTCGCGTCGAAGGATATGTTACAGGATGAATCTTGGAGATTTGCATAAGAAACCTTCGCTAGATTTAAGTAAGAAATAAATCTAGTTGAAAGTTGTGCTGTCAGGTGATTGGTTTTGTTAGAGATCGATGGTTAACTGCTTTTAATTACTAGTCATTAATGATGATAAGTCATTCTACGGGAGAGCTTCGCCCTAATTAAATGACTGTCAGTAAAAACTGATAGTATTTAGTATATAAGTGATCAGGGTCATTGTCCTTGAGTGCCCAATTCCCTTCGTCCAAATCGTATGCCGAATTATTACCCCTTAAATCCTTCGATCGACTTATTCCACTTCGGCGAGGCTCCACAGTTTGATGAAATGGTGCCCCATGAGAAATTCTTTATTTTAGCAAGGATTGCTGATTAATATATTTCAAAGTGTAGGCGATGCAGATCTTTTCATTTCGATGGCTTCTTTTTGAGAGAGTTAAGAATTAATGTAGAAAGTAAGAGTGATTCCAACTATCACGCCCAGTATTTTTTAATTGTAAGTATTAAAGGTCGAGCAGCGGATGACAATGGTATGTCAAAGTCTCTTAAATCTGAAATAACTTTTCCAACTATTGGGAAAAGAGTTGCTTTATGTTTAAGAGATATTCGACAGCTGTTTGTCATCGTGGAGAACGACGATGATGATTAGATGATTGCGAGGATCGAAAGATTGCGAGAATGATTTTCGAGATTGTCGAAAATCAGTGGCTGAAGCTTCGCTGATGTACCTCGTGTGCCATGACTCCTAACGTTTGATATAATTACCGGGTCTAGTCCGGTTAAAAAAGGGAACCTTTCGTACACGCCCGAATGCAAATCTATTTATTCGAATTCACAGACTGCACGAAATATATTATCTACATATAATCATGTCTCAATGTCTCTAATTACCTTTTCTAATTAGTGATTATTCCCAAGAAGTTGGAGAATCGTTGAAAAATCGCGAAAATCCTTCGGATTTTCGTAGATTCTTTTACGACAATCTAATTTTTCAGCTAGGCCTCTAATTTTTATATCACATCTTCCTTCGCGCAAGATAATATTCTCCACCAAATTTCAGCCCCGTGAATAGTCGGGAAGTCCAAAAAATATAGGAAAAACTAGTGAAAATGAGATGAAATTCATTATTCAGGATCACCTTTTTTAGTGTTTTCGATACAATTCCGGACTTTTTATTACGTTTTTTTTTGTTTTTTATCCGTTTTGATACACAAACAATCGATTCATGAAGAATTATCCAAAGTTCGAGGACCATCCAAAAATTGGGAAAATTTGATGGGAATATTGGTGGAAAAATAAATTTTCAGCTGGGCCTCTGATTTTTATATCATTTGTTGCTTGATACGAGGGAACACTCTCTACCAAATTTCAGCCCCGTAAATAGTCGGGAAGTCCAAAAAACATAGGAAAAACCCTCGAAAAATACAAGAAATTCATTATTCTAGAGCACATTTTTTAATGTTTTCGATACAATTCCGGACTTTTTATTACGCATTTTTTGTTTTCTATCCGTTTTGAAACATAAACAATCGATTCATGAAGAATTATCCAAGGTTTGAGAACTTTCGAAAAATCGGAAAAAATTTCAAGGGGTACCCCTTCAGAAAAATTTGGCCAAAAAATAAATATTGAGCTAGGGCTCTGAAATTTATATGACATCTTCCTTGATGCAAGAAAACATTCCCCACCAAATTTCAGCGCCGGAAAATGTCGGGAAGTTAAAAAAATATGGAAAAAACCTCGAAAATTGACGAAAAATCGACTTTTCTGGACGATTTTTCGACGTGTTTTCGATACAAATCCGGACTTTTTTTAACGGATTATTTATATTCTATCCGTTATGAAACCAAAACAATCGATTTTTCAAGCGTCCGACCAAATTTGAGAAACTTTGAAAAATCGATCATTTTCGACGGTCGAACATATATGAAAAAATAATTTTCAACCTAGGGCTCTGGAATTTATATCACTTATTCTCTGATAAATACTGACTTTATCTATCAAATTTCAGCCGCCGAAACAGTCAGGAAGACTGAAAAACCATGAAAAAACATGGATTAAAAAATAGATTTTTAATCTTTCTCTAGTGAAAACTAAATTCATTAATAAAATCGATCTTTATTATCATCATCATTACATTATGCACACCGTGCACATTCCATAGTCGCAGAATAAAAAAATGCAACCCTCATCGAGATCCTGAATCATCTCTAATCTCAGGTAATTCCAACTTACAACATCATAAAACTGGAAAAACTTGTTCCTACTTCGATATTATTATACTTTTACAGCTTATACTTGGCACCTCTGATGATCGGATACTTATCACCGGTACAGATGCCTCGGAAATCATCCAAAGATAATTCATAAATGGCGACACCGCCAAGACCTTTGGCTTTGGCATAAGCAGCTTTGTTTCCAGCTGTGTCAGGATCTTCATAACCAACCCAAATACCATCTGCACCAGTGGCCTCATTGTATGGTTCGTAAGCATAGCTTCCATACTTCTTCGATGGATCTCCAACGCGTCTAAGACGTCCCATTGCACTCTCAGTCAATCTAGCACAGACTTCAGCATACGATAAGACGCCAGGAATGTTTGTATGAGGTCCTGCAGCACCTGGGCCGTCAGCTACGATTGGTGGAACGCCAGAGATTTGACTATCGGATGTCAGCTTCCAAGTTCTAGCGAATGTTGGGATTCCAATGACAATCTTGCTGCCTGGAGTGCCATGTTCCAACCAATACCTGCAAGAGGAGTTCACACTTCGTGGATATTTTCTCTGAGAAATTCATGGAATAGATTTTATTAGAAAATCTTCATAGTTCTTACCTGGCAGATCCATCAACATTATCTTGCGGTCCACGTCCGTAACTCTCGTAAATTGGCGCGGTATAATCAGCTTCCTTCGCGTTACGTTCAGGTGTCTTTTGATTGAAAGTGAAGAGATGAACAGCATCGATATTTGGTGCGAGTAATCTGGCATCGTAATATACTAGAAAAGAATAGAATTCTCAAAAGACTTTCTTGTATGGGAATATTCCATATTTTTAGAAGAAAGATGGATAATGGTTTCGATAGTTCCGATGCCATTAATGTTTCACTGGAGAAGATGATATCGAGGGAAACTGGATATCCTCGAGTGCGACATCCAATATTTGCCGAACGTGACAGAAACCGGACGGGAAATGGGAAACACGAGTGGACGAGTTTGTCTCTGTTAATCGCGTGTCTACGTTTCATCTGCTATCGAGAGACAGCTGATCTTTAACAAGGAATTCATATTTCTATATACGTACCGCTAGAGTTTACATGAGGCAGAACTGAGACGGTAAGAGCCTTCATTCTCGGCCTCAATTGGGTCTTAAGATCACGTACAAGGATGGTGAAACCATCACGATGTTCCTGCTCCTTGTCATCCTTGAACTTTCCATAGCCGAAGGTCTTCTTAACACCGTGCCAGAACGAACCAAAGGTACCACGATTCTTCTTTACCTTGACTTCAGGGAATTGCCAAGCAAGATCGATTCCATCGAAATCATAGTCGTTCAACAAACGATTTACTGAATTGATAAACTTTGTCCTTGCTTCCGAAGTCTCCGTCTATGAATTATCAAATTCTATATTCATTTTATAATCCTAATATAATGAAAAATCTGATTCTTTTAATAATCACATACAATAAGAAGATATTTATGAGTGTCTTCGTAGGGATCAGCATTGCCACCGATTCCAAGATAAACTTTAAGCTCTGGGAAAGACCTTTTAAATTGGGTAGCGAGCCTGTAATAAGCATAGCCAGCACCAGTATCCAAATTCGGGCTCAACGGCGTCACTTCGAAGGTGTCGACATTAATCCCGGCAAATCCGTAGATCAAATGTGTGCAGAGAGAGAGAGCGGGTGAGACATCTTCTATCTTAAATTTTCCTGGTCCTGATACACCAAAAATGTATCATATAAAAACTGTTTTACTACAATGAAGTTGATTAGACGAAACATATAATTTTTAACTAAATCAATATAAGAAATATAGGTCAAACATCGGTTTGAATTGCACAAACTATAAGTTTCCTTCGCACGCAATGTTCCGCGAAACGTCAAAGTGTGTCGTGTTACACTTTTGGGTCAGCCTGTATCGTAAGATTATCGAGTGTTATGATCTCTGTGTGTCACATTGTACACATTAGTTGATTACGCGTCAGTGTTGGCTTGGCATGTACAACGAGTGACAAAGCTTCGCTTATTATTCCATGTTGTTCCGACATATCTTCTATTCAGTGAGAGAGAGAGAGAGAGAAAGAGTCAATCAAGCGGGTGTAGGTCACGGGAGCAAGAGATCGTGTTTTGACTACAGAAATTTGCTCATCCAACGAATCTAGAGCACCGAACTCTCCATTTCAAATTTCCCCTTTCAAACTTTTACATCTGCTATTGAAAGTTTTTAATTAGCAAAGTCTCGACAACTTTCGAGTATCGAGTTCTGGATATTCGAATTACCGATTTATTTTATTTCATACTTGAAATATACATATTTTCTATGATTGTTAGTCATTTATATTAATTCGGATTTAATAAGTGTGGAAGTTTTCGAATATTCTCATGCTAAACCAGTTTTTCTCACAGAGTCACTCTCTTCCTACGGCTTTTTCTTTTTAAGGCTCATTGTTATTCACACTGCTCCCGAGCAAATAGCTCCACTTCGTAGCAATAACTGCTAATGTAAGTATGACTCACGTCTATTTCGAATCAGTAATATGCTTCTGAGAACACAACCATTCAATCATACCTGCAGCGTTAATTGCTTCATGCGACAATGATTGTTTAAAGCTATTTGTAACCTTGTACAAGTTCTTCTCAGTGAATCTTAAATAATTTTAATTAAACAATCACTTACCTTCTCTCTCGAAAGCCGTTGAATTCCAATAGCACACTACTTTCGAGTGTTCATGGGTATCAACACCATAAGCTGTGTTCAAGCAAAGCACCGCCAAAGCGGCGACTAACAACTGTTTCATCCTGGCAATCTGTAACATAAAATAATTCATTGCATTACCCATAAAACAGTAGAAACGTTTAATAAATATTAGTTGGATTTCAGAGGTATTATAAATGATGTTGTTAATTTAATACTAATAATCGATTATGATATTGTTGCAGGAATTATTCTACTCGAAGGAATAGTCGAGGAAGTGTTACCTTATCGAAAGGAAGCAAGAGACTGTCATGAGATCCTCTCGCCGAGACTTTGAAAGCAGAACTTCGGTGAGACTTGGTGGGGTTTCTAAGTGTTGCGTCATTGAATTGACGATCTCCGAGAAACGTCGTCGCCTCGAGACGAAGGCCATTTGGTCCAGCAAGAGGATGGGCCGCCGCCCGACCGTGTGCCAGAACGAATTTATAAACCGGAAAGTCATTGGACAAAAGTCCGACTAGATTTTTAATGACTTTGTTTGAATTTCTTTAAATAGATTATATTCATTCTGAAGTGATAACAATTTAAATCACATAAGAATGTGAGAAGAAGCTTTTTATTAGGAATGAATTGATTTCAATGATAACTATTTAACTTTATGACTTTTAATGCGTAGTTGAGTAGTAAAGAATCATTGAAGTTTATAAGGAAAAAGTTCTTCCAGTCCGTGGAAGTGCGAATTGGCGGACGCCGGGTGAATGGTAACAAGGTAATTGAAGGCAAGGTGTACTCTGCTCACGTGACGACGAGACTAGATCGTGCATCACATATAATAATACACGTATTTCCTTTTCCAAATGAAAACCATCCATAAATCTTCTTGAAATTCAATGCCTTTTTCCCCCCAGAATGTCATTTCTACTGACGATAATAGGATGCATCGAGAAAGTATCAGCTTCTACTTGAACGACGAGAGGAATCTCATGTGTAAAATGAGGTCCAGTGTGATAACCCTTTGGCACTAACACAGATTTCATCCGGTAAATCCAGTGAGTTTCTTATTTACTACATATAAAGCATAAACTTTGTAAACAAGTCATGCAGAAATGATTCTTCTGAGAAAGTGTTTATCGTGAATTTGTTTGGTTCCAGTCGAGAAGTTTTTATTTACTGCTGTTCATATATAACTGGGAAGACCCGAATAATCAGAGTGGTTTATTGACCAGCAATTCTGAGTCATCTTTCGAGGTACAAAGGACGGTGTATGATCTACGCCCAGATGTGTGTTCCTATCTAGAAAGGCCAAGAGATCAGAGCAGAGCAGATTAAAGTATGTATTACATACACCAAGTATTCGCATTTCGCATTCAACTTGAATCGCCTCGAATTACATAAGTTCCTGGAATGCTCTCTTATGTCATTTCAATGGGATTACTTAATGAGATATCAATTTTTACAATCTTTTTATTAAGAAAAGAACATTATGTACAGGTGAAACATTTCTCTGCTTCCGAGTGTGTGTTTGTGTGTGAGTCTCTGAGTCTGACTAACGATCTACGCTTATAACAAAAGTTACGAAATATGTTTTCGTAGTAAATTCCTTAAGGGCGCGACTCCCCCACAATGGCTCCTTGAGTCCTCTTTCCTTAGTGCCTGAGTTGAGAAATGGATAAAAGGGCTTCGAACTCGAGCGAGCCAAGCACTTGTTCTATTTAACTTGATTTTCCATTATTCCTTTCATTTTCAAACCTTGTAATTAATGAATATTCAATTTTATCCTTTTATTTCAAAGATCTTGATAAATAACGCTTGGTTCACTCGAGATTTGCGTTGGTACATTGTAAAAACGAGTGCCGAGGAGAAGTTTGCACTTAATAATGAACTGTACTTAAGTAGTACGTGCACTTAAGTTGTCCGATCCGACCCTTTCGCTGGCGTGTGACACACTTTATCTGTATCACTTCCTTCTTCTTTCTTTTTTTTATTTACCTAAAAGAACATTATTTTAATCGGTGCTTGAATTGCAATAGATTCTCTATTTGTTACCAATGTCCCTTCTATTGTTATTAATACTTCACATTAAACTATTTCGCGTATTCTAGTTGGCTAACGATGTAGAAGTGCATTGCGATCGGACGGTGATTCAGTTTTCTCGATAGAGCGAGTCGTAGGTCGATAATTATTAGGCTTAAGTATAAAAGAAAGCTACCACAAGCGGCTCGATGTTAGTTCCAGTACATTTTCCGGGTTAATATTAACCTAGCAGTCTTAAAGCTAAACTAATTCCAATGACTCGTGTCATTCAAAAGGTTTTTATAAGTTGCGAATTAAAGAAATCATCGCCAGCGAAAGGATGACTGGGGGGGGGGGGGGGGGGGTTTTTTGGTTGGTTTTCTTTTTCTTTGTTATTCGGAGATGTTCGTTAGTCGTAGAGTTTAAGTTCTAGAAAAATACAGTCTATCTGTTCGTTCTTCGGACCTCCGCTTTCTGAGGTCAGTAAATACAGGTAGTTTCCGCTAGACGTGCTTTCATATTCACGAATACATGAACATAGAACCTTTTGGAATCAGTCGTACTGAAAATTCATTCCAACATCCCCTTTTCCTGTCTGTTTCAATACAGTTCGAAAGAAGTGCTTTAATGATTTCACAGTACGATTATCTGTTCCTTTGTTAATTAGCCCGTAGAAAAAATAAAACGTGGCGCAGTGATTCTACTCAACCCTTTGAGTGGCGTTCCGAACATTCGTGGTATCGGAAATCCACGAGAAATGCACTGAAAATCACGGACTTTTTTTTGACAAAGTATTCCTCTTCGTATTCAGTTGGAATTCGAAGGTTGCTCCTCAAATTTTTATAAGTCTCTCTCTCTATGCTACATTAGGGTTTCCCATATACTATTTTCTAATCAACAATCTCTTCTCTTTAATTGCATTGATAATGAATTATCAATTTTTGTAATTCCCACTTTTTGTCCACCGTGGTTTCTTTTCTTTTTTTAATTAATCGTCGATTATTTTGGCACTCAAAGGGTCAACAGTGTCCCATTAATCGTTGGAGCTTACTTAGTCCTCCGAGTATCGACGATTATTACTCTCGTTCGATTTTGAATTCGCTCTCTTTCGGGGTTATTCTTCCTCGAAATCTTCAAGTCTTCCGACTTCTTCTTGTGGCGATCCTTTTTGAAAAAGACTTCTTACACTTGCTTGTCCTGGTTCATATTCTGTACGTAGTCTTGTTCGTCTTCCTCTGAAAGATCGATCATATATAAAACCTTAGTTTTTAACGGAATTACTCTTTAAAAACTATGAGAAAGGACTTTTAATTTACCTTCGCCTTCGTCTTCAGCACCTCCCAAACGTGCATTATTATTTTTCGGGGGTTCTTTATCATAATCAGCGTCATAATTCTCATTTTCATCACCAGCATCGGCTTGACGATCGCCAGGCTCGTCAATTCTTAAACACAAATCATTTTAATAATCATTCGATCAATCAAATCAGTTATAAATCAATAAAATACCTTTGATTAAGATCTTCCCCGAATTCTTGAACGCCAGGACCAGGACCAACTCCCAACCAAGCAGGATTAGCTCTTCTATCGAGAATTTGACCACCCACGTGTCTTCCAGCTGATTGACCAGCTGCGAAAGGAGCTACTAAGTTCCCAGCATCCCCTAAATGATCGTTTTCCTTGCTATCGATGACATTCTTATGAATCTGATTATAGGCCGATTCTTCTCGTTTGGCAGATTCGTCTGCTTTTTCTGGGATCTTCGGGATAGGCACTACTCCAACAGGAAGTTTTGCTTTTGGTTTAGAAGCCACTGCTTTGTCCTGACTGGTTGATCCTGGTTGTGGATTTCCAGAAGATCTCGTAGAACCCTCGGATTTCGAAGGTACTGCAGACTTGGCAGTACTACTGGATGCTGGGCTCTGAAATCATAATTGACTTTCGATAAGAATCATTTATGTCAATATAATAATCTAGATATCCTGACATACGAATATTTTTAACGTTTTTCGATTATTTTCTATAGTAATTAATATTTTAGTTGGATCAAACGTTTTTAATATTATCAGTTAATTCGAATTCTAAGGATTTCCTAGTGGACGACATGCCAGAAGCGTGTGAAGAGAAACTACGTTTAATAATGCACAAGTCAGCGAAGAATTCGAGCGAAGCATCATTTGAAATGTCGAATAAGCAAATCGTGCGATTGGAAAATTCATTATTGGCCGTCGAACATTGGCCTCTTTTTAATTACTTACCTTTTCGAGATGACCATAATTGATTAGCATGTCTGTGTGTCTGTGTGCCTGTGTGTCTGTGTGTGTTTGTGGGTGGCGATGGAGAAAAAAATGCAAAGCTCATCGAAAATAATAACAGTTTATTAATATGCGGACGTACAGGCACAATCGGTACGTGTGAAAGCCTACAATAAGCGCAGCAGGGATCGAAGTTAAATGAGACTTCGATCGAAATCACAGACTTACCAGCGAGTCACAGATAAATAAGTTGCTGGAAAAATTCATTGTTCGGAATATCGTAACAATGTTAACTAATAGATTGTTTCGAGAAAGATCTAAATGAAGCAGCAAAACAAAAAAGCAAGGATAGACCTACTGTCTCCCACTACAGGCCATGCAAGTCACGTGCACGTCCACACATTACGAGAGAAATTCACTAGAAAAAGGGATTAAGTTAAAGGCACTCCTCCAAATACACCAGGATAAACAATTACACACGAGATTCCTTGGGAACACGATATACAAATGAATTACAAAACTCTAGTCCGACTTAATGTATGTAATACGACATTTAAAACATCTCTATTGCGAAAAACAAAGATATCGGCGGATTAAATGATTAAGAGAATTTTGCTAATATTATAGCACCAGACCACAATACAATATAATCATCAAATCTATGAACTAACGTTTATCTATAATACCGCATGAAAGAAAATTGCACCTTTTAAAATCGATATGCGTGGTGTGTGCCTGTTCGACAAACAACAACCCCATGCAGATCGAAGTATTTGAATATTTAAACAAGTGGCTTTTTTTTTAAGACCTGTTTCACAACCCTGAATAAATTGATGCCTCTCAAAGGCAAGAAAAGGAGTGTTCAAGCCTGGCTAAAGATCCCGTTCACCTGACTCTCTAATTTGGCGAGCTCATCGTCTACGGCGCTCGGTTGGACTTTGGAATTATTCACCTTGTCCTTATCATTGTTTCTCGCGGTTTCATCATTGTCAGGTGGTGGAATCACCTGTTTTCTCTGCTCGTCTTCAACGGGATCATTAATCCCGCCAGGATCCTCCTGTTGATCCTGTGCCTCTCGATCGACTTTAGCCTCGGCTGTTTTCTTCCGGTAGTTGTAAGGCAATGGCAATGAATTCTTTTGCTCCTGTGCATCGTTCTCAATCCGACCAACTGGTACGATGTTTAGACCCTTCTGAGCGAAGCCGACGTTGTTCTGGGCATCGTTGCCCTCCTCCTCCTTTGATAATGCATCCCCTATCGCGTGATGGGCTTGTGGCCCTCGTAGTGGCGAAGGATTCGCATCCTCGTTGTGCGGGCGACTTACCTGGTGCTGGACGCCGACGTTTTGTTCATTCGCCGAAGCCTGTGCTCCTTTTAGGGCTGGTTGCTCCACTTGTTGCGACGACTGAGGGCTCACCGGACTCGAACCTGGTGACGTTGCTTTGCTCGAGGACTTCTATCAACAAACACATAGAGAATTTTGTAATTCTACTTCTTCTTTACTGTAAGTATTAATTAATCTTACCTTGGCATCTTCCAATTCTCGCTTTAACTGAAAGACTTCCTTTTTCAGATGATCTATTGTGCCATTGTTGTTACCACTAAGCTTCAATAAATCATTATATTTCTCTTCCAGTCTGCCTTTCTCCGTTTCCAACTCCAGGTACTTAGTTTTCAAGCGCTCAAGAGAATGCTGCTCTTGCTTGGCTTGTTTCATGCTACTACGGAGTTCCTTCAATGTCGACTCCAGTCTACCCATGTCTTCCAAAGCCTGCTTCTCACGTTTCTTGCACTCCTCTTGGAGATCCTGATGCTCGGTTTGCAGGAGTTTGAAGTTTTGCTGGAGGGAATTAAACCTCTGCATTGCCTCGACACTGTCCTTGTCTCGGAGTGATTTCTCCCTGGAAGCTCGCTGCTGCAATTCCTGCTTAACCGCAGCATTCGAACTCTTCTCCTCGGCCAGGGATTTCTCCAGGCGGACTTTGTACTCGAATATCACTAAAGCAAGTAGAGATATAGAGTTTAAAGTATATCTTTTTTAGAGAATTGTTTCTGAGAAATGTTAAATAATTACCTTGCAGCTGTGCAGCAAGTGCTTCCTGCTGATGAGCGCATTGCACGTGGAGCTCTCGAAGCCTGGCCATCTCCGAGGTGGCGGCGCGGTAGAGGAAGACCAAGAGAATGACCACCACCCCGCAACCCCCGTACACGGCCAGGCGGCCACCTCGACCCCTGCCAAGTCGAGAACCGCTCATCTCTGTGAACAGAAAACGATATTTATTAAATAATAACTCCTTTTTCATACAGCATAGACAATCAGACATCAATAAGAAAGATTTGACACGTCATTTCCACCTTATAGAAATATTCATTACACTTTTCCAATACTCTTTCCTGCGGTCTTCGTGTTACGCGATTCCTTGATACTTCTGTCTCTTTGTGCTTTTCTTATCTGAGGGAATTCGATAGCCTGATAGTGTAGCTTGCGGTCCAGGGGTGAGACTGAACTGACCAGAAAGAGGAGAGGGTGAACCACGAGACATCAGATACCAGTGGACACAACCAATACCAACAGTGAAAGCACCCTTGTTTTAATGAAAAACTTCGGTGGAACGATGTTATTCGTGACAATGTATGATCCAAGAAATATTCCATTATGATGCTCTGAATTATTACAAAGGGGAATTATTATTCTAGATTATTCTAGAAGTCTCCTGGCGAAGACTAGAAAGGCAGCAGGGATCACTCAGGCCTATCACGTTTCATGTGAGAAACGGTGAGCGTGCGAGGAGACTCATCAAGGTCGGCCGACGGTAACAGGATCACCGGTAATTGGATACCAGTAATTACGATAACAGTGCCGGCTTTTATTGTACAAGTACTACTTGAACGAACATATCGAAGGAATTAAAAGAGTTAAGTCCAAATTTCGTGGATGAGGAATAATTCTATTTGATAATAGTAATAGCAACGATCGTGAATGGTGAATCCTTTTCGCAGGAGAGAAAGGGAGAGAGTGAGAAGAGTGTGCGACTTGGATATTTGGGTTCATTGACATCGTCGGGCACGCGCGATGGATGCTGCTTCGTCGGTCCACCGTGCTTTCCCTCGCTCCTACAGATCCCCTTCAATTTAGTCATCCTTTTAACGCAAGGCAATTTGTCTGCTTTTTTATGTCGAGCAACCAAAAAAAAAAAAAAAACACGAAACAGCAGCCACCAATCATACCATTGAAGATAGGAATCCTTTTTCCCTGTGTCCGACCTTCAATTATAACGTAAGATAAATTCTATTATATAATTGCAATTTATTATAATTGAAATGAAATTAAGATCGACGTTGATTAAAGACTATAATCAAAGGTATCAATTAACCAGGAAGAATTTCATCTCGACTAGTATTTGAGATATTCCAGTTTCCCTTTTCACTGCCTATTCTATTTCTCGATCTTTGTTTACGTTCTATTCACCGGCTGTCTGGGGAACGTGGGGAGATAACTACTGGAGTCAACCAGCCAAGCACTATCTACCAGTTTACAAAAAGAGCAACTCCCAGCTTGTCGAGGGGGAACCGGTTTAAGGTGAAACGTAAGGTCGTAAGTGGAGTACAATGCGTCCTCGAACCAACCGGCCAAACATATATACACATAGAAAAGGCAAAAGGGGGGGCCGTGACTTTTCTATATATGAAACAAGATTGCCGCGAGCGATCCTCATTCCGATAATAGTAAGCTTCTTAATGATAAAGCATTTAAGAATAAAGGTTTCTTTATAATCTTCGATTTTAAATGAAACTTTCATTTATCCAAAGTAATTTAAAAGGATAATCGAATGAATGACAGACTCGTATTAATGAAATAACTCTTGAATTTTGAGAATGAGATTTCAATCGTATGAATAAGGTTTAATTATAAATGTCATGTTCCATTTATGATTGCGCACGTGAGGAGAAGTCATCGCGTGCAACTCGCTCGTTGATTGTATGTTAATAATGAAAGAGCGACGTAAACTAATTAGATGGACGAGGGGAATTTGATTTAGAGCAAAGATAATTCAATGCTATCTTGAAATATGATTTCCTAGATCGATTGCATCAGTTAATATGATCTTCAATCATTAACATCGGGAATATCCAACAATAAGCAAAGGCATTCTTTAGATTGAGATCTGGGTGACATCGTATTTGAATTGCAATGATTATTTCGAGTAAGATAATGATTGCTTCGAGTTGTACACAAACATGCACATATTATCTAGTATGCGCAACAAGAAGATAAGAGGGAATATCTTGCATTTAAAAAAAGGTGTAAGTGTAACTTTTACGCGAAACTCATAGACACAAATGATGATCGCTATGGAAATAAATAGTACTTGTGCATGACTATCGGACTAATGATCCCCGATGGCAATGACGGCGCCACGTGTCCCAGTACGGCCCTGAAACACCAAGACCGTAACAATGCGGAGGAGCAAAACATAAGACAGCTCGCGGAAGATAAAATCATTGAAGTAAGACAGACAAGAGCTAATTGAAAGATGTGTGTCCTTTGTGTTGATGTAAGCTATTTTATTAGAAACAGCAGAATCCTGTTAAATGAAACACGATGGACGAACCAAGCTTGATGTTCCGTAAACGACACGAAACCTCCAGCTGTCTATACACGTGGCGCTCAGGACGCTGATGCAGAGTGCGTCCTGACCCTCATCACCAGGTCACCGTTAACCAATGACCCACTGACTCAACTTGATTATTCCAGTCTCAAGAAAACTCCATTTAACCACTCGCTCATTCTCTCTTAAAGAAGCCACTATAGTTCAATTATTATAGAAACTATATTTCCGAACAAGTAGAGCGATTTTCGATTCTTTTCCAAAGTAGCAATCACCAATCACAAGCACGCACGACGGCACAGCTGAATCCTCCGTCGGATATTTTGTCGTTGTTTTGCGTGTTTGTTTTTTTTTTTAATGATTTTTGGAAAAGACATGCAGGATTTCGTACCTAAGTCGCGCACGCTGGTCACCTTGTTCTCAGCTTTTCATTTTTGGAATGAAAAGAATGGCGTCGGGACGCCGCTCTCTCGTCGACACCACCACCTTCACTCGGCCACTCGAACGCGACGATTAGGCCTGTACGAGAGCGCCGGCTCTCTTCTCTCTCTCTCTCTCTCTCTCTCTCTTTCTCTCTCTCTCTCTCTCTCTCTCTCAGATCGATTCGAGCTCTCGCATCCCCAAAATCGACACCTGCGAGTTTACAGTCGACTCTCGATGATTCTCAATGAGAATTACAGGAAATCGAAAGAGCGCCTGCGTTGTAAGTTGTTACAGTGCTTTTGTAACACGTGTATTTAAAGGAATTTCGAATTTGAGAATTAGTTAGAGTTCAATTTTATTGAATTCTAATAGATTTCTTGGATGAGCGATTAAAGAACTCTTAAATTTCAGTCCTGATTTCAAAATCTACGTGTTTCGCGGTTCTTCCAAATTCTAGGGAATTTATTTCGAAAATCAAACATGATGGCGTTCTAGTCAGCCGGAAAATCCCTTCCAAAAGAATGACCAACCAATAAACATACGCCACTTTGCTAGTTGACCAATCAACTCAATATTCTCTACCAATCTTGAAATATTTCTAAACCCTACTCATTATTATTACAAATACAAAAGTAAAATAATATCTGGCGCGAAAGAAACTGTCATTCAAAACTTTATTAGAATCAATAACATTGCAACAACAAGTTACAATTTCCACACACGAACTTCACAATTCTATCTTAACATTATAAAATAACTCTACATTTCATTGATTTATTACTAAAAATTGTATGTTTACAATGAAAGGGAGCATTGAACTTCCGGGCATGATAATCTAGAGGATTTTCATCGTTCGTGTTTGAAGTTGGTAGACGTGGAGGCTGGCGGGGCACGGCTCGGCACGTATCAGGCGGTCAGTCACGAAACTCGGCTGCACCGAATCAGACCTGGGAGGCTCGTGCGCGGCCCTCTCGAGCCAGGAGTAGCGCGCCTGTGCTCAGCTGCATCGGCTCCCAGCCTACTTTCACCCAATTTACATTAAATCCCAGTGCTTCTATCGTGAAAAGAATCGTGGCTGATTTCGAGGATATCATTGGTGCGAAGAAGGCGAGAGTCGTGTGTCCGCCCTTCGGCGGCTGCTCCCAGTTGGCTCGGCAAGCTACGGCTGCCAGCCAATGCGGACTTAGGGACGCCCGAGAGTGTCGGTGCGCGCCGAGAGCGTCGGCCGCCGCTCGAAACGCTTAGCCTTTCAACCGCCGGTCGCAGTGTTCCTCCTCGTGTAAGAAATCACTCCTAATTGATCTTCGAAATTCCATTGTTTTCCTTTTTGTGCCTGCTTCTGTGAGGTGCCTCTCTCTCTCTCTTCTGTGTCCCTCGGTCTCTGCTGCTGTGTCTGTGCGTGCGTCGCGCGCGCGCGTGTGTGTGTGTGTGTGTGTGTGTGTGATGTGCAGTGGCCGACTCGCCCTCCATTGGCTTACGTGACTCTACGGTGCTTCGGTATCAACGCTTCTGCCCTGCCGCCACACTTCCTGCGATGTGCTCCTGTTTCGTCGAAGCAACCGCTGCCGAGTACTGGTTAGTTCTTATTCTTTTTATCTCTTTATTATATCTTATTTCTCTCTTGTGTTCGTTTTGTATCTATGAATGTTTTGATACATTTGGAAAGATTTTGTCTTAACCAAGACATATGGGCGAGTTTGCCTTGTTGGAAATATTGTCTTTCTCTTCCACAGGATTTATTAGTAATAAGATTATCACGCAGGAATTATACCTGTGTTTGTATCGAATTGAAAACGTTCGATGCACGTTCATTAGTTCGTGGTTGCCGACGGACTAGTTTGCACAGATGTTACTAGTTGCGTGGCTTTGATATTTGCGTGGATTTACACGATTGAATCTTGTATTAGGGAAAAGGAATAAGTAGGGTTATCAGGAAATTCGAGGCGCGTGAGATTGAGAACGATGGTGTTTCTTCTGAAAGGGGCTCTGCGATTTGAAAGAGTCCTTGGGCCTGAAAGGAAACGATTCTGGCTCCGGGGGAATGAGGCCCCGCCGAGAGTGAGAGAAAGAAGTTCTTGCCCCGAAGGACAATTCTCCGCCGGAAGAATGAGTTTCCGAGTCGGAGAATTGAAAGAAAGAATCCCCAGATAACAGAATTCTCCTTCGCGACAACGAATTTCAACCTGAATATACTTTTACAGGGCCTTTTTCCTACATCATTTCCATTGCCACTCCTTTTTTTCTATGCTTCTCTTCTTAATCCTTTCGGGATTTATGATCATTCCTGGAAGTAGAGCGATTCCTTTATCCGATATATTCCGTGTTTACCTGCGAAACACACGGTTCTTTATTATCGCGAAGATTTAACACTTTTGAAAACCTAGTACATTCTTGTCTATAATTGTTTTGGTATCTTTTCACATCTTTACTTTGTAATCTTTTTCTATGCAACTTGTAATTCGAGAACAGCATTGTTCCGATATTCTCTTGTATATTATATTATTGTATTCTTTCTTTACTTTCATTCCTTATGCTTAGTACATGGCTGTTGCTATGTGCCACTTGTCTTCGCTTCACTTTAGAGGGTGTTGGTCCGAGATTCTCACAAAATAGTACTATTCTGCTACTTGTGAGAATCATTAAATCGACCCAATACACTGTTAAATCATTGATATTCCTGTGGCTTTACTGCGCTTATATTTCATAGCTCAAAGTCTGTTACATAATTGGGTAAGCTACATCTGAATGCTATTGAAAGACCTCAACAGATTGCATCAACAGTTTTTACATACAACTATCCTAGCATTTGTAAATGGATGTGTACACATAATCCATCAACTACTACAACTAGATTGCATATTGCATATTTAACAAAAAGATTGCAGGAGGAATATGAAATGTTTTGTCAACAAGGAAGCTAGTAGAATTTGAAATAGGAAATTCTTTTATCAGATACAATCATCGATTTTCAAAGTAATACGAAGGTTAATTTTCCATTGGCTTTCCTCTGACGCATCCTCCCATTGCAATTGCGTTGGCAATCCTGGATTTTCGGGCGTCGCAAAGCGTGGCAAAGCATCGCACGGGAGAATCGAACAAATTCACTGTTCTCCTTTTTCCAATTCTTTCCAGCTTCCTTTGTGTCTCCACGGTGAACTTTCGCCCGATGGAAGTCGATGATTTTCGCAATGATTCCGTCCGCGTATACCTGTAATGCGAAGCAAGCAGGCCTAACGCGTGGAGAAACGTAGAACTGTGGGAGTCGAGAGAGGAGAGTGTGCGTTGCTCGAGCGGCGAGCGATAATGCAGCACCAGCACAGCAGCACAGCAAACGGCAAGCAAAGAGAGGAGAGTAGCGCGTTGCCAATGCAAATATTTTTCGCTCGCCATACTCTCCGTGCGTGTCGTTCGTTCGCTCGCTCGCTCGACTTCTTTTTTCTCGACGTTCAGCGATAACGAAACCCCAAGCATCGGGACTTCTTTGTCCTTTTTTCCTCCCTTCGAAGACTCGCCAATAAAGCCGCTGGTAACTCCTAAAGCTTCTTCTCTTAGCGATCTAGAAACATGTACGAGTTCCTTGTAAATTCAATCTTTCTTCTTCGTCCCTTTAACAACACAAAATCATTTCATCGATCCAAAGAGCAGTTTAAACTATACAGCCGATGCATGTTGAAACGGCAAATCCAAAACAATCAAATTAATTCGAGCGCTTAATAGCGTCAAACAGCGGTTGGCTTAACGTATGGTTGCCGGGCACATACACGCGTATACACAATTACCAACGGCGAGGGTCAGTAAACCTTTGGAAGTAATTCAACACGATGAAAGATCGATTAATAATTTATCCAAGGTATTTAGAATGATTTTCCTGTTGAATTCTCGTGTGAAATGAATTTCTATCAAGGGGAAAAAATATACTATCTTATATTTATTTGAATGGTACACGGAAGACAGAAGGGTCCTCGTGTATACACAATGTTGGACATCGATGGACACATGACTGATAACCAGGGGGGCCACAGTTAATAAGCCGTGGATCATTGGCTACCGAGTCAATGATTAGATATCAAAGTCTCGGAAGGACTGGCCTCGACAATCTCTCTCTCTCTCTCTCTCTCTCTCGACATCGTAATATACCATGTGTTCTTAATATAACACCTATCAAGTATAATTAAAATCATAGAAAAAAAGAAGAAGAAGAAGAAGAAGAAGAGAGAGAATGGGTATCAATTGAAAAGGATATTCAAGGTGTCTTGGAATTGTCAGGATAAATCTGACAAGGAACAAAGTTGCTAATTAAAAAAAGTCATCCAACCGAGAAGAGAAAGAGGGGAGAGGGAGGGAGGGAGGGAGGTGTGTGTGTGTGTGTGTGTGCGTGTGCGTGTGTCAGAGAGTAAAGCGAATGGGAGCGAGTTCGCTTTGTTATTACAGCTCCGCTAGTTACTGGCTCGTTGCGAGTGCAATTAGGGTTACCGTTATCGTCGCCTGAATTGCGATGCGACAGCTCTCTTCGCCACTGAGAACTTTCGGGTGAGCACCTACGTACACAGCAATTTATTCAACTGTAGAATAATAAAAGATTGTCATTAAAATGTTAATCTCCAATGAATCAAAAATTGGAGATTAATATAATTTGGATGATTTAAAATTAGAATGAAGTGTTGTTGAAATATCTATGGTTAATTAGTTTTATATTAATTATCGAAAGGATTGGGTGGACAGTGTTTCGTGGGTTTTTAGCCTATATATAGCTCGAGAGCTGGAACCTGATCGGGAGTAGGTCAGTTACAGTCTCAGTCAGAGGCCGAGAGGCAGCAAGCCTCGAGTTCTCTTCTGAGATGGTTGTTCCTTTGAAACCTCATTTTATTATCGAGTATTCATGACCAGCTCGAAATCAATCCCACTCGACCGAAAGTCCACCATTGTACAACTCTGAATTCCTTGGAGAGAGAGAGAGAGAGAGAGAGAGAGAGAGAGAGAGAGAGAGAGAGAGAGAGAGGGAGAGAGAGGGAGGGAGGGAGGGAGAGAGAGAGAGAGAGAGAGAGAGAGAGAGAGAGAGAGAGAGAGAGAGAGAGAGAGAGAGAGAGAGAGAGAGAGAGAGAGAGAGAGAGAGAGAAAAGGATTGTTCATTGAAAGCTCTTGTATATTATTTTATTAATCAATTGGGAGCTTATAAAAAATGGCGATGGAAATAGAACTTTCCCTGTATTTTAAATACAGGATTCAATTAAAATCAGTGAATAGCGTTCGTTTCAATTTTGGTGGACTTTCTTGAAAGGATAATGTTTTCATTTAGAACTCCAACGGCCCTAACTGACCTACCCTCGATTAGATTACGAGTCTCTCGCCATAGCACTCTCTCTCAGCGTAATTCAGCTAGGATGTGTCTCTTAAGACGATAACACAAAGTGGAACATAAGATTTTAGTCTTTTTCGCAGATTTCTCTGGGAATCGCATTCCTTATCGCGACCGATTTAATTATACGTTCACTCAATAATATTCTAATCATGAAATATTATTATTATGGTTGAATTATACCTTTGGAATAATTATGGAAATAGTCCTGTTTATTATTCTATGGGTATAATTTAATATACTGATTATAACGATAATATTCGACACAGATTCTAATTGGCACGTGCTAGTAAATCAGATATTCACTGATTCATCTAAGCACGCATGTCCAAGTGTTAATAATAGAAGGTTCCCATTGGTAAACAGTATATTGTTTGCGCAATATTTATAATCGGGTTCCTGCACTCAGCGCGCGCGCGCGCGCGCGCCTTGTTATCTTGTATTTACAGTGCGCTTCGTGATTATCAACATTATCGCCTGGGTTTAAGTTTGCCAATGATATACTCGGCTTTCCCTTGCCAGCCACTTAGTTGAATGATGCGGTGACTGAGTAAGTGGCAGTTTTTATTGGTGATTGGTACTTCCAAGTTGGCAACGCCTTCTAATTTTCTGAAGTACGTCTCAGAAGAAATAATCTCTCGAAACTTTGTTTTCATTTCGTACCAAGCTTTATTAAGTAATTATTTTACATGTTAGAATTTTTTTATTAAGTTTAAAAAAGACTTAGGAATTTTATGAAGTAGTTTTCGGTACACCCGGTACGTGGTCGATGCCTCGGCAAGTGGGTCAGCCTACTCGCCCGCGAGGAAAAGCTTGCACCAGTGTTTCCCAGACTTTTCTGATCGCGATTTCAAGAATTTTCTGTTTCAATGCCTGTTACTACACGATTGGAAACTCAGGAATGAATTCTGCCACTTTAAATGGAAGATTTCTGTACTTTACAACTAGGAGATATTTAGAAATATAAATTATAGAATTCCTGCTTTGGCAATTCAGATATTTATAGTTTCAAATGATTTTCGCTTGTAAATGGAATTGATAGAATGATTCGCTGACATTTCAAGAGTGTCAGAGACTGACATTGCAATGAAACTGAGTTTCGCTCTCGCCAAACATTCACTGTCCCTTGTCCATGCAATGGGAGACCATTTAAGCTGGGTTTCCAGGATCGTTGAAGACCATATCAGTCGAAAGGAGGGGCTTAATGAGCTCGCGGCAAATTCTCCGAAACAAACAGTTAAACAGAGGCGTGTTTGACAGCGTATAAAGCGAGGATTCCAGCCGAGAGACCCTTTCGCAAGCCTTTGGGAACAAACACATTTCCCAGTAGGATGAACTCGAGTTATTTCTCTCCCAATTTCCATCCAACACGTTTTCTCCACATACAAAATTATTAATCGTTGATTAATAGAATTAATAATAGAATTAATTTAGATTCAAGATAAATACGTCGAATTTATTACTATTTATTCGTTGAAAATACAGGATAAATTCTCCAGAAAAGTGTTGAGGAACGAAATAAGTAAAATGGCAGCTGGAACACGGGCACAGGGGGAGTGCGGACTCGCCTTAATACGCCCTGCACGTCGAACCGCCTGAGTCTCCGCGCGCACTATCGATCGTCCTCGCTCGTTCCCTCTCTCTAAACTCTCTCCTCTCGCGACGATTATCGCAAAAAAGGATTACAACTCCCTTCTATATACTTCTCTTTTGTCTATGGACAGTTTTACCATCGCAAAAACTCACCCTTCAAGTAGTTCTTTCCCTCCGCCGAGGATTAACCTCGAAAGTGAGGTCGTTGCGCTTTAAATAAATCAATTGACAAGTGTAATTCGCGTGTACGATTAATTTTCAAAAAATTACTGTAGATTAGTTCACTTTGAAAGATGATAAATATATTTTATTTATGTTTCTAGTCTGTAATATGTCGAAGTTATTAAACTTCAAAGTGCCGAGGTGGTAAAAGCATGGAAGCATAAAGAGTTGAACGACTCTGGCAGTGTATAGATTTATGCAAGCCTGTTATCTTGATATTTCTTTGTTGTGCCGATAGAATGCATGCTTGAGTATAGAAAAATACTACATTTCAAAGAGGTAGTCGCCCAGTGGAATTGCATTTCGACGAAACAAAGCCCTTTGGCACTTCCGCCTTCCTAGTTCTCCATTTCAGTCCACTCGAGTTCCATCCGACTGAAATGAATCTCGGATTCGTTCCAGACGAATTCAGAGCACATTTCGACATTTCCTTCGAGCTTTACTTCGACTTGGATCATTTCTCACGTACTGCCAATGTGTCTTAGAATCTTCGAGAGAGAGAGAGAGAGAGAGAGTAGTCTACAAATTCTCTCAAAGTTTCGGCCACTGGATGGGTTGCGAGGTCGAAGCACTCTGTCGAAACGACAGCTTAATCTTATCGCACGAAACTATCTCTGGCGTATCGGAACCAAGACGATAAAGGGCGAACCCTGAAAGTACACTCTGCGCGAACATTCAAAGGGTTCATTGAATTTTTAAAATATATTAAAACAGGATTAAATCCAAAGAAATTATTACTGATATATTATTATCATTTTAAATCATTTACTTCGACTTTACATCATCCATTGAAGGGCTTTGAGATCCCATTCTAATACTGCCGGAAGGAAAAAGGGCTGGCGTTCACACGGCAGCGGGGAAGTAAAGGGAAAACGGGCGGCCGGCGCTCCGGCATGAATATACGGGATTGCACTTAGTCGTAAGTGCATCGGCCCGTTATAATCCAGCGGTATACGCGTGTATACAGTGCCAGGCAAAATTGATGGACCAGCTTCATTTGAAATGAAACGCTTTGTGACATTGTAGGAATTTAAATATTTTCTTTCAGTATTATATTATCCAAGCAATTCATAAATACATTTAAAATGATGCTGAACTTTAAACAGCTGATCGTAGAAAATCATTTAAAATGGATTCTTTTTGGAAAACACCCTGTATATGCTCGGACAACTTTTCTCTCGGCATTGCCAGGGAGGCCTGAAGATACTCTTCTCTATTTTCGGACGACCATTCCTCTCCCCTTATTCTTTCCCTCTCTCTTCACCACCCGTCATTGCAGCAGAAACCGGATCATTTAATATTCGAACATGTTTTTTTAAATGAAAGATCAATTATAATTAATTACAATGAATTATCTCGATTACAATCAGTATAATCTCAATTTAATTGCAAGGTTCATCGAAATAGTTGAGTAAAAGTTGGACTTTCGCCTCTTGAAAGGCTCCGGCGCTCTTTTAATGGGTTGGCTCGATTAAAAGAAGCCCGGGTTTAATTAGGAAAACACGGGAATTCAGGGGTGGGGGTAAATTGAGAGACTACAAGGTAATAAAGCAAGCTTGTAAGTCGACCATACTGACTTTATTCAATGATGCCAATGACACTGGACCAATGACTCTCTAATTATAAATGAATGAAATGTTTTATCCATAATAATTCCATGGAATAATGAAATCAGTGAGACTTTTTCATTGGGAAGCGGAGGGAAGAAGGCTTGCAGAGCCGGTTAATTGGGCAGTCTTGGGTGGGGAAAGTCTTCTTTTTTCCAGCTGTAGTAAGAGAGACTTTTCCCCGGTTAGAAGCCGGGCGTCGCGTCGGGTGCGCACCGTTATTCGAAGGACGGCCGACCGACCAGAATTTCCACTTTTTTAACGGCTGGAAATTCCAGCCTGCTTGCTTTTCGAGCGTCCGCGACGGACTAATCATCATAGCGACCGATGAAGAGAAGAGTGTGTGTGCGCGTGTGTGTGTGTGTGTGTTCTACCGTCGCGTCGCGTCGCGTTGCGTCGCGTCGGCAGAAGCCCATGGCGTGTGTGCGTTCGTTCCTGAGAGGCTAGCGCGCTGCGCTCTGTGCCGCCTAGAGCGCCATAATCGATCCGGCCGTGTCGAGTAATTGTACTTGGAAACGAGGCAAAAAATAGCGCCTCGCACTTGTGTCGACACGTCTCTCCTAACCGCTGCTTCTCTCTCTCTCTCTCTCTCTCTCTCTCTCTCTCTCTCTCTCTCTCTCTCGTTAGAATTGCTAAGACCTGTCTTGGCTGTCACGGCTACCATCGACGCCCAATGACATTCTCTCTTTCCTCCCTGTTCATTCCAGATCGACTCTCCTTTCTTCCTTGTAATAGTACATTGTCTCACTTTCCGGATTCCCAGTCGATATTATTTATTACTAGTTTATTAGTAATGTATTATAAGATAACACAGATTTAAATATAAGAATTAATCATATGTTGAGAGGTCAATGAACTCTCTTGGAAGTTGTAATAAGAGGCGTATTTTGAACGAAAAATTGAGGAGTTCGTTGCATCTGTTCCAGGAGGCTGTGGCATATGGGTTCGCCTAAATGGTGGCTTTGAGGGGTCCCATAGGAAAGCATGAGGGAGAGAACACCCTCTGCGGACGACACCCCTAAGCGGGCCCCACCAGCACCAGCGAGAGGTCAGTCTTTCATTTTAGTTCCAGTTAGATTTGGCTATTCTATTTTATATTTTCGATATTATTAATAATATATTATGTGATATACATGTTTTATCGTTGAAACGAAGGTCATTAAGGATACCTTCCGTTAAATCCCCTTTAAGGGAATGAAATTGTAAGCTTTCCCACGAGTTGACTCATTAAACTTCGTTATGGAGTCACTCACGGCTTTTGGACCAATTAATAATCGTCATTGCTAAGAATGAAGCCTCTCCTGTCAGTGCTATGATAGATGTTCGCTCTCTGCGGCGGGCGTGTGCTCTCCGCCACTCGATAAACACGAGTTGGCGCACTGAAACGCCATCTTGGCTCGACTGCGGCTGCAGAAAAAATCGCAGCCTTCCTAGAAATCCAATCGACGACTTTTACAATCATCATTAACACTTGTCATGATTTCTTTCAATCGCTAAAAATTCATTTACTTAATAATTAGACGAAAATATCATTGTAAGATGATAAAATCGAAGATTAGGGTTGAAATGGGGGGGGGGGGGGGAAACACGTGAGATCGAATCCAATAAATATCAAAAGTAGCGATCATTTAATGACTCTCGCACGGTGACTGTTGATTGCACGTCCAAAGCCTTGAACGGAAATACAGCGAGCACGTGCCCGAGTGTCCTAGACCCGCGTACGTGGCGAGGTCAAGCCTTTATTAATTTACGTTGCCATGGTAATCAGGTGGTGGTGGTGTCTCTCTGTTTTGTTGTTCGTTAGCCTGATAATTCCACTTTTTCGATCGTCAACTCTCAACTGGTCTGCAACCAATACGATTATAGGAATTATTTAGTTAGTCGACGATGAAATTCCTTTAATTATCAAGTATTAATAGTGCGGTAGAGAATTTCCGCAGGAGGCCACCACTGTCGACGTCGAAATAAAGGACGTCTATGTCCTCTCTCTCTCTCTCTCTCTCTCTCTCTCTCTCTCTCTCTCTCTCTCTCTCTCTCTCTCTCTCTCTCTCTCTCGCTCTCTCTCGCTCGTTCTTGATCGGCTAATTGGCCGGAATGGGAAAGTTCGTGCGAGTAGTTTCGATTGGTTTCGAGGGCTTGTCATACACAGGACGAACTCTGTTATCGGTCCAATATCCTTCGGTAACCATGGGTGTCCAAAGGAGAGAGCCCTCCTCTCCCCCCCCCCCCCCCACCACCACCACCACCACCCCTGTGTCGCCGACAGGTGACTCCCTCTGGATTCGGCAATTGGCCACAGAAAATCCTTTGCGGTTTACCACTAAATTTTGCGCGAATGACAGATATTCTTTTTGTCAAGAAATATAGAATAGAATTTTTGTTCACTCCTCTCAGGCAATGCAATTCTTTTTATTTTCAATCCCAATTGAAATTTGCCAGGAATTTTTCACTGTTCAATCTTTAAATTGGAGATTGCTTGGAAAATTCAACTGTGCGCGGTACACTATTTCAACCATTGGATGAAATGGGGGGGGGGGGGGGGGGTTGGTTGGTTGGTTAAAAGAATGAATATATGGTGGATGCTCGATGATGAAGTGGACCGGGGAAAAATGAGTGGAATGGAAAAGGGCTGCTGGATTAACCAGAGCAAAAAGCGATTGGCGCTCTTCCAGGCAGACGGATACTACTCACCATTTCATAGGACTCGTTCGAGGACACTTTCCTACGCGACCATAAATTGCCCCAGTAAATTGTGAAATCTCTCTCTTTCTCCACTGTGAAACTGTGTCATCATTAAATTAATACTTAAATCGACGCAAGACAAAAATCCTATAAATTCCTTAGGATTTATTATACAATTAATACCCCAAAAAATATTCTAATTTCCCAATACATCGATTTTTAAAATACAAAATTCATACTATTCTTACTTATATCAATGTTTATGAAAAAAATCCATGAGGATTTAAACATTGAGGAGGAGTAATTCTGGTGTTGTTGGATAGTGCGAAGAGGAGAAGGGCGAGGTGGGTGGCTGCGATCCCTTTCGACGTGGCAGAGGGCCGGTTATCGATTTCACCCGAGCCTCCTCCCCTCCAACTCGCACTTCCGGATAAAAGCAGCCAGGGCAGAAGTGTGGCGGAGTGTTGTGCGCTCCTCTCTTCTTCCTCTCTCACTCACTCGTTCTCGTTCGCTCTCTCTCTCAGACTCTCTTTCTTTCCTACCCTCGT